>CM030792.1:18460000-19207500 GCA_018127125.1 Rhododendron griersonianum | reverse complement strand
GATGTAATTAGCGGTGAGAACAGCATCTCCCCACATGTTATGAGGCAACCCAGAACTGATCAACATAGCGTTCATCATATCCTTCAATGTACGATTCTTGCGCTCAGCAATTCCGTTAGTCTGAGGCGAATAAGGTGCTGTGGTTTCATAGATTATTCCGTGTTGGGCACAGAATTCTCCAAACGGTGACTGAAATTCACCACCACGATCACTTCTGACCACCTTAATCTTTCTGCTCAGTTGATTCTCAACCTGAGTCTTATAGTGAACAAACTTATCCAGGGCTTCATCCTTGCTTTTCAGCAAATACACATAGCAAAATCGAGTGCTATCATCGATAAAAGTAATGAGATACTTGTTACCGGCCCGAGTTTGGACATATTTCAGATCACACACATCAGTGTGGATTAAACCCAAAGGTTCTGTGCTTCTTTCTATTGTTTTGAAAGATGCTCTGGGCATTTTAGCCTCTACACAGTCTCACACTTGTGTTTTTTATCAATTTGGAAAGCTGGAATATGGTCCAAGTTAATTAATCTACGCATAGAATCATAATTAACATGACCTAGTCTACCATGCCACAAAAAGGAAGACTCAAGCACATAAGCAATAGGGGATTTCTTTTTATTGATAGTAGGGATAACAGTCATTACATTCATCTTAAAAAGACCATCGGTCATGTAACCTTTCCCTACATACATTCCAGCTTTAGTCAGAGTGACCCTATCAGCCTCGAAAACCAGGCGGAAGCCGTGCTTGCTCAACAGCGAACCAGAAACCAAATTCTTGCGAATATCTGGCACGAACAGCACATTATTCAGAGTCAACTCTTTTCCCGAAGTCATCTTCAGGACCACTTTCCCCTGCCCCGCAACATCCGAGGTAGCTGAGTTCCCCATAAACAGTTTCTCACCGTTAGCAACCGGCTCGAAAGTAGTGAACAATTGCCTGTCACAACAGATATGACGTGTAGCCCCAGTGTCTACCCACCATTCCTGCGGGTTTGAACCCACCATGTTCACTTCAGATACCATAGCCGAGAGGTTGATATCAGACACAGCTGCCTCCACCTGAGCCAAATGTGCCTGAGCGCGAGGGTTAAGTGGCTTCTTACACTCCGAAGCTTTATGCCCAAACTTGTTGCAGTTGAAGCATGCACCCTGAAACTTCTCTTTCTGTTTCTTGGCAACCCCACCTCTCGGTCCCAGATTGACACTTCTGTCCTTCTGTTTGCCAGCTTGCTTGTCAGATCGCTAGTCAGAACGCCTGTCATTTTGGTTTTTCCTCACACCGGAAGATTGACCATGCTCCATCATGTTTGCCTTGGCCATGTAGGAGGTCTTCGCACTCCTATCCATACCCCGATTCTCCTCTTCAATACGGAGTTTGATGAAAAGAGCCTCCAAGGTCATCTCCTTATTCTTGAACATGAGATAGCTCTTGAACTCTTTCCATGCTGGGGGTAGCTTGTGGATGACTGCAGCCACCTGGAATGCTTCACTCAGAATCATCCCCTCAGTCCTGATCTCATTGAGCAAGAGCTGCAGCTCTTGGACTTGGACTGCCACAGACTTGGAGTCCACCATCATGTAATCAAGGAACCGGCCCACAACGAATTTCTTGGACCCGGCACCCTCAATCTTGTATTCCTGTCTAAGGATTCCCATAATTCCTTAGCCGATGGAGTCTCGCCATACACAGAATACAGCGAATCATCTAGAGCATTCAGAATGTAATTCTTGCACATATAGTCATGCTCTTTCCATCTAGCCACATCAATCCGCTTCTGAGTGTCAGGATCATCCTCAGCAATAACAAGTGCTTCCTCGACAAGCCACTTTGCCAAGTTCAAGGTGGTGAGATAGAACAGCATCTTCTGTTGCCACCTCTTGAAGTCCACACCAACAAATTTGCTCGGCCTCTCCACGTGAGATATTGGAACCGAGGGAATCCCAGGAATAGGAGCATGAGTTGGAGTAGCACCACGGCCATTTCCATTGCCACTGACACCACCAGCCTCTTTGTCTTTGCCAGCGACGGTAGTTTTCTCTTGCACAGTTGTCATGTTTTCCTGAAATTAGGAACAACCACACATAAGAGAACAAATCTCAATATCAAAATGACAAGCTATAAATGCATAGATTAACAATCTATCAAACAAGCTAAGTCTGACACCCCCACAATACCATGTAACCTGGGGGTCCCAGGGGGAGCGCCCCCTGGCGGGCGGGAGTCTGAGGGCTGGCCCTCAGCGGGAGTCTGAGGGCTGGCCCCCGAAAGGTAAACGGTATACACAATCTGCTACTTGCAAAAATGTGGCCATCCACCTTCCCCTTCTGTTTTTAGAGTCCAATCCATGTACTGATGTATCCCACTTGCCGTGCACAAGGGCTGAGCACTCACACCGTCCACTGGTTGAGTACTTCAGGCCGAGAGCAACCCAGGCGTCAAGCACATGAACTGCACACCGGGCAGATCATAAACACTGGATCAAGGCCAGGTGATGTCAAGGCAGAAGCCAAGTAGATCACCCCAGAGGCCAACAAAATTGATCCAAGGCCAAGCCGCGCACGACTGCCTTAGGCCGTAGCCTTTCTGTTTGCAACATGATCGAGTCACGCATGACTGATCTTGGCCGAAGCCGAACGGGTCTGATTATTCTCGTAACAATCTCCAAACAATCTGCTGAACAGATTGATAACTCGTCTTACACCAATGATTCTCCATCATGAAAACTAATCTGTTTCGAATCTGTTCTTGCAACTCAAACGTTAGTCCAAAACAGAAATTGTTTTCTGGAATCCGATGCCGATCAGAGATCAAAAAATCTTTCTTAAGCTTGTTGGGAAAATCTCGGCATATACACGAAATCCAGTGAACAATTTCCATTGATAATCAGCAATTACATAATCGAAATACAAGAACAAAACAGATTGAAACAGAATACGGAAAAACGAGATACAAACTGAATCTTGGATTGAAACCGAGTCCTGTGTTGAACCACAGTCTCCTTAAGAAAGATTCGCCCCTACCGTGGGTGTTGTAGGTTGCTTCGGCGACTTTCTCCCAGGGTTAGCTCGGTTGGACCGCTAGCCGTCGGAACACCACCGATGACCGCCTTGGCGAACTGACTACCGCCTGCCTCTCTCTCTCAAGAACGAAAATCAGAATAAGCTAGAAGGTTGTGAATTTGCTTGTACTTTCTCCAAGGACGTGAGCCTCCTTTTACAGGGAAAGGAGGCAGGAAAGGAGTAATGCAGCCATTAATCTGCCAATGAATTCTGTCAATGAATTCTGCCATTGAAGAGGGAGGTTACGGGAATGAATTCACCATCATGGAGGGGTTACAGAATCCACACATCAATACGTCTATTGATTGTGGAGCGTCCAGATACAACGAACCCGGTTCATGCTCGGTTGCCTCGAGAGACCCTCCGGTAGCCCCGATTTCATTCATCTGAAATTCCGTAAAATTTCCAACAATTACTTCTCCGTCTCCTCCTCTTCTCCGGTTTTTGGCTGCCAAAAACCTTACCTGAATTTAGCCCTTGATTTGCCGACTTCGGATTTGTAATCCACCCCGCGGGTGGATTTGTAACGACAAGGGTACCCTTGTCGTTGGTTATGCAGGGTGATATGGGGAAGGTGAATGAGTGTCTTGCCCTTGAAATCTCTCATCCATTCAAAGAGGAGGAGGTCCCCAGTGACAAACACAAAGAGGCCGCTTGATCTGAGCGGAGTTGCATACCTATTTCTCCCAGTGGATGCCGCCACACGAGGCAGAGAAGTACCGGCTACTGGAGTCGACGAAGCTCAAATATGACGCTGGGCCCTCTCGATCTTGAACTTGCCCAGCGTTGATGGGAACAATTCCTCCTTCGATGGCATAATAATGTATTGATTTAATTGGGTTGTTGTGGAGTAGTTTTCTGTGTGTGTATTTTCTTTATTTTCTGTTTCTGGAGTTGGATTGGGTTTGGGGGCAGAGAGAGATAGGGGAGGAGAGAAAAAGGTGGGGATAAATGGAAGCAGATGTAGAGAACAAGGGTTTGAATTGGTGGTGGATGAATTTATGTTATCTTCGAGGTGGATGAATTTTAGTATTTTTGTTAAGAATTTTTTTTTTTTTGTATGGAAGAAAATTCATTATAAAACTTCGGTTATCTTAATTTTTTAAAAAGAATAAATTTTTTAATAAAAAAATATGGTTTAAACATTTATAAGATAAAATGGATTTATTTTATCCCACAAGTAATGATAAATATCTATTTATTCTAATTATAATAAAATTAACTCAATTTGTTCATTAAATTAATAAATTGGGGGCAATTCAGTCATTTGACATTTTATCACATCATATCCACCCTCCAAATCCCTTTTCTCAAAAAATCATCTAAATATTGGATTACAAATCCACCCTCATATCCACCATTCTTCTATATCCACTCAAAATCAAATCTTCCATCCATACGGGCTGTTAATGTGAATAGTCTTTGCGGAATCCTAAAGATACCACCAAATGAGTACATACGTTGTACCGACGGCGTATGGGGAAAAATGATCCCATCCGTTGCTAAATTTTAAAATAATTTTTTGAGGGATCTCGCAAAAATCAGCTCAATTGGATAACTGAAAGTACTCGATCCAATCTTTTAGCTTTCCATTTAGAATATTGGATTGAGCTGATTTTTTTATGAGGTTACTCAAAAAATTATTTTAAAATTTATCAACGGGTCGGATCATTTGTGTGGAGGCCGTGAGTGAGCCCCACACACCGTTTGTACATTGTATGTACCTATTTGGTTGGTAACAATACCAATCCATGTACTCATTTGGTTGGTACCAATAATCGGGTTGGTATTCTGTATTGGTGATCCGAGTGATGGAATCTTGCTTGACATAACATACTTACTTTGTTTGGTTCTCCTCTCAGAAATAATCTCTTCAAAATTTTTGACTATTTCGTCATCCGTGTTTTTTCGTCTTTAGTGATTTTTTGTCAATTTTTTTTCTTTTTGGATGTACATAGCGTACCTCAATTCAAAAAGTAAAAGAGTTCGTCAAAAAGTTAATTGGCTATGTTCGTTTAGATACTTTGGAAATTTTTGTTTTAGTAGTGGGTGGAGAGAGAAATAGGGTAATGATTGGAGAGAGGGGTAATGAGTGGAGAGAGATAGAGAGAGAAATGAAATTAATGATTGGAAAAATAGGGTAATGATTGGAGAAAGATGTAGGGTAATGATTGGAAAACAAAGTAAATATGGGAAACGAACAAGGCCAATTTTTTTTACTAAAGATGAAAAAATACGTAAATCTATAGAACTTTTTTTTTATCTCAAAAATAAATCTCAAAATTGGAAACCAAACACAGTGACTATGGTTTGTGGAGTGGACATGGTGTTTTTTTGGTTCAAAAATAGGGAGACGCCGCTATATGCATCTTGCTAGTGATGGGTCCAATTTTAAAGGGAAAGTCTAGTAATACTGCATTTTGACACTCTATTTTATACTCTATAGAAACAAATGTGGTGGTCCTTACATAAGTGTTTGTGTGGAGTCTATTACACTTGTGTCTATAGAGTATAAAATACGGTGTCAAAACACAGCATGAGTGACATTGTTCAATTTTAAATAGGAGTATACTATTTAGAGGAGATGCATTTCTCATATTTGTTGCACCAGTGATGGAGGAAACGCAAAATGTTTATGAGAAGTGGTGCCTAATCTAGGTTCATTGTCGCCCTTGATTTTGTTAACAATTAGACATCTGCCATCCAATTCCATCAATTTGAAATGGATGGAGCTAACGGAAGGGGTTAACCTTCCTCTCTCTTTTTTTTTAAATTTACTATCAAAAACTATTTTAAATCATTTTTTTAAGTAATACATAAATATCCAATAAAGTTCTTTTTTCCATACTATTTATCAAAATTACTTTAACCCCATTTTTCACTATTTATAAAAATAACTTTAGCCCCCCTCCCCCTTTTTACTTTTAAATTTTACCTTTCCTCCTCTCTCCCTCTTTGGTTGTGGAGTTGATTGGTGGTGAGGTTGAATTTCTATAAAAAAAAAAAAGGGAGAGAGAGGGAAATGTAAATTTTAAAAGTAACAAAAACGGGGATTAAAGTAATTTTTAAAAATAGTTTAAAAAAACAGGGGTGAAAATAATTTTTGAAAAATAGTAAGGAAAATATATATTTCATACTAAAAAAATAATGACTTAAAAGTAATTTTTTAAAGTAAAAAGTAAAAAATAAAATTAAGGTTAAAAAAAAGAGGTTAAAAGTAATTTCGAAATTCAGAAATTGGGGTGAGGGCTTTGGCAGTTTGTTGTGGGGTTAAAAAAACGAGAGGTTAAAATTATTTTGTAAATAGTAAAAAATGGAAAATATTTTTGATAAATTGTAAGAAAAAAAGAACTTTATTGCCTATTTTGTTATTACTAAATAAAGAAAGAGTTAAAAATAGTTTTTGGAAGTTAAAAGTAAAAAAAAAGGAGGTTCAATGCCTTCCGTTAGCTCAATCTATTACAAATTGACTGAATAGAATGGCGGAGGCCTAATTGTCTATGAAATAATAAGTTTAGGTGTCTTTTTGTCATGAGAAATGATTTTGCCACTCCCTTTTTTTGTTAATGTCACCCCTCTGCAAGTGTATTTTTGTACAGGGAGTGACGTTAACAAAAAAAAAGAGTGGCAAAATCAGCCGCCTTTGTCATTGGGAAATGATTTTGACACTCCTTTTTTTTTTGTTAATGTTACTCCCCTGCAAGTATATTTTTACACCAAAAATACACTTACATGAAATTGGCATAATAAAAAAGAATTGGCAAAATCAACGGCCTTGTAGTTAGTTAAAGTTCAAGAATTTTTGTAAAAAAAAAAATTTATAAGAAAAAATTTCTATAGAAGCACAAAACGTGAAAGTTCAGGGACTTTTTCTAAAGAGTTTTTTATAAAAACATCCCTCAAACTATGATCAGTTTTTTTACTTAGTCCTCGAACTACCAAAATCGTTTATTTTGTCCTCGAACTATCCGATTCCAACCCATTCAGTCCAATTCTTAACGGCAGTTAAGAAAATGGACGGAAAACCGCATACTATTCATGCATGTACTATTCATCCAAGCATTTAATTTTTTTTGGGTTATTACGGATCTACAAAGATGATTCAAACTGCTAAGTTATTCTTAAAATATTTTTTTATGGATTCCTGAAAATAATTAGCTCAATCTGATAATGGTAAGGGCAATTCAACATTCGTAGGGCGCCCTAAGAATTTTGAAACACCTTACGAATGCTGCTAAAATAGTCCTTACCTATATCGAATTGAGCTAATTTTTATCAAAAACCCATAAAAAAATATTTTAAGAATAGCTTACCGTTCAAATCATATTTGTAGGATCTGTAATGACCCAAAAAAATTAAACGCTTGGATGAATAATACACGCATGAATAGTATACGCATTTCAAACAGGTCGCTGTTTCAAACTTTGACATTTTCTACGTATTTTTTTTAAAATTTTTGATTAGACTATTACAGATTCTATAAAGATTATTCAAAAGGTAAGCTATTCATTAAATATTTTTTTATGAATTTCTAAAAAAAAAAATTAGCTCAATCCGATATAAGTAAGGGTTGTTTCAATAGCATTCGTAGTGTTTCAGAATTCTTAGGGTACCCTACAAATGCCAAAATAACTCTTACCATTATCAGATTTAGCTAATTATTTTCAGGAACCCATAAAAAAATATTTTAAGAATAACTTAGTAGTTTGAATCATCTTTGTAGATCCATAATAACCCCCAAAAATTAAATGCTTGGATGAATAGTACACGCATGAATAGTATGCAGTTTTCCGTCCATTTTCTTAACTGCCGTTAGGAATTGGACTGAATGAGTTGGAATTGGATAGTTCGAGGACGAAGTAAACGATTTTGGTAGTTTGAGGACTAAGTAAAAAAACTGGTTATAGTTTGAGGGATGTTTTTATAAAAAACTCTTTTCTAAATTTTCCCGTATAGTTTAGAGCTCAGAGAACAAAATTGTACCAACCCCATCTTCTTCTTCTCCAAAACAAAATCGGATATACTTGCGAATCTTGGAAAAGTGCAAGAAGCAAAGTTGATTGACGCGAAGAGCCCTATGTTTTGATCCGAACAAAATATCATTAGGACTACTTCGGGATTCTTGGGAAATTGGGGGTTTTCTTCTCTTGAGGTAGGTTTTTCTACTTGTTTCTTTGAAATGGAAGTATCATGTTTGAAAATTTAGTATTTTGAAGTGTTCAGTTAGAGGATTTTCTTTTAAATTCCTAATTTTAATAGACTTGTGTAAACTTGGAATTTTACTTGTAGATTGAAATTGATGGATCTAGTGTTCAATTGATTTCGTAGGATTATTATGCCTAAGGATTTTGTCATATTGGGTTAAGTTTACTTTGTTGATAATGGATACTAGTTAGCTAAAGGCAATAGTTTGGGTACGTTGGTGAATTGTTGAAGAGTCGACTTGATTAAGAAAAATGTGATTTACATGTAAGCCAAGAATCTTGAGTGTTGATATTGGATTTTCTCAATTTTTTAAGTAAAGGTTAAGAATCTGATATTTGACATTAGTTGTGTGTTGGGTTTACTTGGATTGATTTGGGATTTGATACTCATTATTTGGGCTAGTGAGCCACGTATTGAAGTCTAGCTTGGCCATTTTATACGTGTTTTGTAGCCGGAAACATATGGATAACGAGTTTGTTTGTCGTTGAAGTCCGTAAACCCACGCGGGTTAAGGGGCCCCATAGGCCTTTGGGTTAGTAGCACATAAATTTGGATTATTTTGGGGACTTGTGAAGTCGCCTAGAATTCGTACGCAACCTTTGATGAGTTAGACTCGATGGAGTTGTAGTTGTAGTTGGAGTTGGAGTTGGACCCTCGGGTTTATGTGCTCTTATTTTCAACTAGTTGAATTGAAGGATCTGACTTCTGATATGTTTTAAGGACTTGATTTATTTGGGTAATTAGTTTTGATCATTTATTACCTTGTTATGCAATTTTTTTTGGAGTCTATTACAATGGGTTCAACATGAATAAACATTTTTGAATATGAAGACGTTTTTACTTTCATATTTTTTTGCTTAGTAGATTATATGTGGGTGGTCGTGCTCACCTCTACTTTATAGGTTCGAAAGGAGAAGAACAAGCTTTGATGGGCTTGGTGGACGACTTGATCTAAGTATTAGTTTGTTAGTCCTTGGGAGTCGCCAATTTGACTACCTTTATATTTTTTATTTGGATATGTAATGATAATGTTAGATTTTACTCTAGAAATAATGAAAAAAATTCTCTCTTTGGTGAATGTAAGAAAAACCTTGTATTTTTTGTAGTTGAAGTTTGTAAAGTTTATGTAATGTTATGGAGCCTTGGCGGCTAATTTGAGTTCTTTAGTATATTTAGAAGCGGATCATTTTTGTCTATTCTTTTAGTTGAACTTACATTTCATGACATGACCAAATAAAAAAACAAGGTTTCAATAGTATCGCATGACTTTTGGTGAGTTTAGAAATGGATTTTAGATTTTTAAGGTTTGAATCTTATGCATTTTTAAATTTAGTATGACAGTGTAGGATTTTTTTTATGAAATGACAAGTTTTGCATTTTTTTGGCTTTAAAGTATCAACTTGTGTTTGTAGCTTGTTCTTTAACGGTTTATGTAATCAAAATAGAACTTTTGTAAGATTCTTGTTCTTTGGTGAACAATGAATGTCATTTCCATTGGTGCTTATAATCTTGGCTTGCGCATAGATTATATGTAATTACATCTAAAAATGACATAATTGGTTTATGAAAATTGGCTCGTGACACTTAGACTAGAAATCCGTCCGCTGCAGGAGATGACATCATCGAAAGCAGTGTCTTCTTCGGCTTCGAGAAACTCGGATCTAAGACGAAAAAGGTCTTGTTCGTTGTTTTCAGCATCAGCAAAATCCTCATCGATATCTGATCTCCACAGTCACAACAATCATGTCCATCGGATCAAGAACAACAGCAGTAGCAACAACAGTCTATGCTCGATGGCCATGGTGGATAACCTACTGCTGAGGAATAAGGAGTATGGAGAAGATCAGACCGCCGCCGCCGAGAGCACGCTTCTCAACGCCGAGATCACGTTGTTGGACGCAGCCGGAGCAGTGACGGCAATTAGCGATAATGAGACTAACGGTGGAGTAGCACCGATGGGGGGGCAGGAGAGAATAAGTGCGATGACGACGGAGAAGAAGACGGTAGACGACGTGTGGAAGGAGATTGTGGCTGGCAGGAGGAAGTGTAAGGAGGAGGCGCCGGATGAGATGATGACGTTGGAGGATTTTCTTGCCAAGGCCGAGGCAGTGGAGGAGGAGGAGGAGGACGTGAAGGTGAGGTTGAGTGGAGGCAGTATACGCGGGTTCGATTCGATGGCGATGATGAGTCCATTTCCGCCGCGCCAAATTAGTGGTGGAGTAGTAGTGGTAGGAGGGTTTGGGGATGGAGAGGAAGTGATTGGAGGGAGAGGGAAGAGGCGAGCTATTTTGGAACCTTTGGATAAAGCTGCACAGCAGAGACAGCGGAGGATGATTAAGAACAGAGAGTCTGCAGCCAGGTCTAGGGAGAGAAAACAGGTGATTTGTTTTTCTCAAACAACCTTCTGTTTCTGAGGAATTATACTTTATTTGGTTCTGTTGTTTTGAAAATATATGCGAATTCTATTCTGACACATGTTAAGCTGGTATGATTGGTGGTGATGTATAGCTGCCCTTTTTGCTTTGTGGCATTAATGTACTTGACTGAGTTATCGTTACTTGAGTTTGGATTGTAGGCATACCAAGTGGAGCTAGAATCATTGGCAGTGAAGTTAGAGGAGGAAAATGAAAAGCTGCTGAAAGAGAAGGTAAAATTTGAAATCTAAAAAATTAGTTGGAATTGTGTTTCCCTGTTTAGCTGCTACACTCTTTTTTGCTAGTGAATAATTGAAATTTTGAACAGCATCCCCGTGTGTTATAAGTTAATTTTCTTCGCAAGATGGAACTGGGTTTTGTTTCACCTTGATGTCACATGTTCCAAAATCATTGTAGAGTTTTCGAAGAGTTGTGTGACACTGTGATGAGATTTTTCATTAATGACCAGGAGGGTCAGATAATTAGAGTATGTCTTGTAGCAACTAGCAATCATGTTTGACAGTGAAGCTAGCTTTCAAAGACATGCTCACCCTTGAGCCTTGAATTTAGTTGTGATATCATGTTCTCTTCTCAAAAGAAATGTCATTCAGTTGATCCTAACTGTTTTTCTGGGATAAAAAATGGTATCACTTGCATTTGAAACCAGCGCAAAATTTTTGTTAGTTATCACCTACGAAGCACTGATGCTCCTAGAGGTCTCCGTATCCATGTCTGATACGTTGGGACACGTCAAAGAACGTATGGGACATGCCGCGTGGCTTGTCCATTAACTTTAGTTAATTTTTTTCAGTGGGACATGGAGGGAACACGTATGTAGACACGAGAGGGGTTAAAATATTTTCCTTTTTTTTTAGGGTAAATGTGTATTACCTTAAATCTTAGTTGCGCGAAGTAGGAATAGGTGCGGAAGTGGAAGCGTGGGAGCGGGCGAATATAGAAACTCCCAAGGTTGGGAGAATAAAAGCAACGTGTTCATATATTACAAAAATATGTAGACATAGAATATACACTTTAAAAGTACAATCATTTTAGGGAGTAAAAACATGGTTCAAGTCCACCATAAGTGTAAAAAAGGGGCTAGTGAATATATGGTTTTCTTTTTAAGGTATCATGAGTTGGGCTATATCTATGAGTTAAATCAAAGACCAATTTATGAGTTAAATCCCTGTTTTTCGATATAAGGATTGTACAAAAGCTCTCATCTTCATAAGGAGTGGGATCCCGTCAAGCTCCTTAGTTGGGAGCGCAGGAGCGCATGAGCGGCACCGTTTTAGGAGCTCCTTGCAACTAAGCTTTAAATATTTTGGGTTAAAATTGTTATTTTGTATGTATGATGCTTGTTTAAGGTTTATACATACTGGTTTAAAATAAATGTATTTATTAATTTTGCCATGTGGCCTGCCATATCCATGTCTACATTTAGAAATCCTGTGTCCGTATCCATATCCGTGTCCGTGTTATATAGGTTGCGAGTCTACTCTAAGCCTCTAAGTAATCTTTTTAGCGAGTCATAGGTGCATCTACTATTGTCATTTACCTCTGTACCTGTTGTAGTACTCTCCTTTGTCTGAATATCCTTTAGTTGCCTAACTTGCCTGTATGTACCTTATGGACACGCCATTTCTTGCTTGGTGGGATTCTTTTGATATTTTTGTTTTTTATTGAGTGTGACATCGTTTTAATTGGACACTCATCTGTTGTTGGATCATGTTGGAAAATTGAATTATGAGTCAGGTGCAATTAAGAGCCAGGTATTTACCAAATCTTGTTTAAATCCAAGGGGCTTTCTCCCAGGACATGCTTTATAGAAATGATCACTTGCTCATTTTTCCTTGCTCTGTGTACCATGATATTATATTTGCTCCCCCATAAAATTGATTATCCCATGTGTTTCTTTGTGTTCTCCCTGACTGGTTCAGCTTTGATGGAACTACTGCGTTTTTACAGATACTACTTAACAATGAACTTCTCAAAAAATATTAGCAGTCATCTCGCTGATATCTGATGTTTGTGTGTAGTATTTTGAGATTAAGGTAGATATCTCTTATCACCGTGTTGTATGTTTTGTACTCCTTGGCTCAGTAAGTCAGTATGCAGCTATCTTCAATAGTTTTCTGTTACAAACAAAAATGTGATGCAAGTCTTCGTCTAAGTAGTTATTTGCAAAGATCCGGATCTTTTTTTGTAAAGTTCCTTGGAAAACCACCACTATAAACTACTTCATGCAGTTGTTGGTATGTGAGACAAATACATAGCACCTCACATGAATTCATGGTGATAGCATAAATGTGTGGACCAATGCTGCAGTTATTTGCCATTGTAGGTATAGGGAATTATATATCTCAACATGTTTTTTGCCATTACTTTAATTCTATGGAATCTTTGTCATGGAAAGAACTATTTGCAATGTTGTGAGTGATAATTGAAGAGAAGACCAGAATAAAAGAAGGGTCAGGTGCTTGTGCACAATAAATCTACGGGGTATCACAAAAGAACGGTGGATATCGATCAATTTGGAGTGATATAACATCGGTTCTAAGACTCTAGATAAGGACTTCGGCATATGTGGAATCACAGAACCCAGAGTTAAAACGAAGGGAATCATTAAATAAAACATGAACTGCAACAGGAGTGCAGCTGCAGCAGAAGAACTGGAATATAAGGGCGTTTGTGTTGATAACACTTAAACGCCTCTATAATCTAAATTGAGGTTTGTAGCCATCCTTATCTTCACTTCATATTCACGAGAAACCTGGTAATTTCTGCCTGCAAATAGGTATGCGAGTTGCTTAAGTTGTCCCCAGTGAACCAGACACCTGGTTTGCAATGAATATATCATTTCTTGAAATTGGCCTGACTCAAATGGATAGGTGACCGCCGCGATACACCTGTAGCTCCTTCGTGAAGAATGAAGAAAAGAAGCCCGAACCTAAGCATGTTTTCCTTGTTGGAGCCATTTTAATGCATTTACTGCAAGTACATTAGCTAAATATACTGAGCTTATTGTATCGGCATGTTGTCAGTGTTTGAGTTATGCAAAGTATTCAAGGAAACAAAACGTCCTAATGGACTCCTCATAGTCTGTTTGAGCTATGGAAAGTATTTTTCCCTTCTGTCTGTCTGTTTGTATTTCTTTTCTTTTCTAATTTTGGGGCTTTGGTGCTTTCAATATGATTTGAATCCTCCTTAACTACTCACATGAAATTTAATTCTCAATGTTTCATAGATATTTTGTACAATAATATTAGGCAACCTAAGAGAGTAATTCAAAGTGATGACTCTGTAGCGTCCTTTTATTCATTCCCTCTTTCGCCCGGTTGTGACTGACTTTGTGAATCTGCGAGATTCTACATTTTCTTATTGAGTGGATGTTTTTGCCAGTTGTATGCAGCAGCTTTTGTTATTTACCCGATTTTGAACAGTAACTGTTCATATGACCAGCTTCTTAGCATAGAATATTTTACTTAATGACTTACAAGCACTTATTGAAGACATGATGCAGTTTCACTTGGGGTTAGGGCAAATGGTTTTGCTTAACAAACAGTTAGAAAAAATGAAGAACATGGTCAAGGGTGGAATCTTTGGTTCCTCTCTTGTGGACTGTTGGGTTGTACTTGCTAATGGGATATAATTGGGGAAGGAGAAGTTAAAATCTTGATTTTGTAAGATAGAATTGTTTCCTGGTTTTGCAAAGTCGATACAATATTACAATGTGCTGTATCTTGATGCTGAAGAGTGTTGACTCCCCTAACAGACCTGATGGTTAGGAACTATGTAGTATAGACACGGACACAGAACATGGGATATCTAAAATGTGGGGAGATGACAGTATATATATATATATATATATCTATGTGTGTGTGTGTGTTGTCTTTGCATACTACTGATGAATCACGGTGTGTGAATATTTTCGTACCAATGTGTATACTGTAAATGGATGTAACTAAGAATTGGTATTGAGGCATAGCTGTTCAGGTCAGGGCAGGGATCCCTGATTTTTTGTTAAGTTCGGACTTCGGGCGGAAGTCCACTCTCCCGATTAAATTTTGATGATCCGAAATTGTTCAATGTGTTTAAAACATTTTTTTAAGGATACCCGCGAGAAATCGACAAAAAATATGACCGGGAAGGGCTTGATGTGAGCAATTTTTCAAAAAAAAACGCATAAAAACTCATTTTATGAAAAACTGCTCAGATCAAGACCTTCCCGGTCATTTTTTGCCGATTTCTTGCTGATACCCTTAAAAACACGTTTTAAACACATTTTCGGATCATCAAAATTCGATCGGGAACAATGAGGTCCGGACCATAAGAAAATCCGAGAGGACTTGAAAATTTCAGTATATATATATAGTTCAACTTGTTTAAAACATTTGTTTAAAGGTATTTGCGAGATATCGTCTCAAAATATTACCAGAAAGTGCTTGATCCAAAAGTTTTTAATCAAGCTTTATAAAAAACTGTTTGGATCAAGCACTTCCCGGTCATATTTTAAGCACGTCTCGGTCATATTTCGAGCTAATTTCTCACGGGTACTCTTAAAAACATGTTCTAAATAAGTTGAACGGTTTGGATCATAAAATGACCCGGAAATGGGAAGTCCGCATTTTAACAAAATGAGGGATTCCTTAGCGGTTTGGATATGTATGTATAAGGACCTTAAATGAGGACCATAAATGCGGACCTCATAGTTTGGAGCTTTCTGAGTCATATTTTGATGATCCAAACCGTTAAACTTGTTTAAAACATGTTCTAAAGGGCACCCGCGAGAAATCGCATCAAAATATAACCGGGAAGTGCTTTATCCAATTATTTTTTTCATAAAACAGTTCTTGTCAAGCTTTATGAAAAACTGTTTGGATCAAGCACTTTTCGGTCATATTTTGAGATGATTTCTCGCGAGTACCCTTAAAACATGTTTTAAACAAGTTGAACGGTTCAGATCATCAAAATATGACCCAGAAATGAGATGTCCGCATTTAAGCCAAATAAGGGATCCCTTAGTAGAAGGGGACTCGGTTCTAGAGACAATACATTTGCCAATACATTTTTCGGAGCCCCACACGAATAATCGGAGCCGTTCAGTTTGCTTAAAACATGTTTTTAAGGGTTCCCGTAAAAATTCAACTCATTTGGATATCGGTAAGGGCTTGGTTGGCTCATTCAATTTTATTCTATCAAATTTGACATGAATCAACTAAATGAGCCGATCAAGCCCTTACCAATATACAAATAAGTTAATTTTTTATGGGACCCCTTAAAAACCTGTTTTAAATTCATTGAACGGCTCTGTGAAGGTCCCACGTGGAGTTTCGAAAAATGTTTTGGCAAATGTATTGTCAAATGTATGGTCTCTAGAACCGGCCCCCATATAAAATACTATAACACATACATACTGTGATATATACACGAATACATATACTTGCTATTTCCTCATGTGTGTGTGTGTGTATACATAAATTTTCAAGTCAGAGATCCCTGATTTTCTTACGGTCCGAACTTCATTGTTCCCGATTGAATTTCGATGATCCGAATCGTTCAATGTGTTTAAAACGTGTTTTTAAGGGTACCCACGAGAAATCGGCTAAATATATATATATATATATATATATATATATAATACTATAACACACACACACACATACTGTGATATATACACGGATACATATATTTACTATTTACTCATGTATGCAGATTTTTATTTACTACTCCCTCCGTTCCTAATTGTTAGTCATTTCAACTTTTTAAAGGAACATGTAGTGATTACACTTTAAGTCAAATCTCTAAGTGTTATTTCCTTTATTGCCCCTTGTTAAAGCATCCAACTCCAAACCAATTGGCAAAAAGTGAAGAGGCCGCCCAGGCTCATATACTAGTTTTGGAGGAGATAATTAACCCAGGCTCATATACTAGTTTTGGAGGAGATAATTAACCTATGTGGGACAAATCCCAACACTCCCCTGCACGTGCGACCCCCGACTCGCACATGGAGAGATAAACAAAGGATCCATAACACTTGGATCACAACAAACAAGGGAGAACAAATTCTCTGAAACCCTAGCTTTGATACCATGTTAAAGCATCCAACTCCAAACCAATTGGGAAAGAGTGGAGAGGCCGCCTAGGCTCATATACTAGTTTTGGAGGAGATAATTAACCTATGTGGGACAAATCCCAACACCCCTTAGTGTAACTCATTTGTAGTAGATTGATGAGAGTTTTGGAAAAGTAACAATTTTAGATTAGAGATTTTCGAAGTGGGACAAACATTTTGAAACATCCCAAGTTGGAATAGTGGACCAACAATTAGGAACGAAGGGAGACATTTACGGGTATACATATATACGTACGTATACAGCCTGAGAGAGAGGGAGAGAGAGGGACATGATGTTCCCGATCAATTGATCCAGTGCTTCAAGCCAGGACTGTCTTCTTTCTTTTTTGGGATTGACACACTGATAGGGTTCATTTTTAGACTCTATCACACTATCAGCCCAAGTATTTAAAGTACTAACATATTTACTCACCGGAAAATAAAAAGTTACATATTAGACCCCGCCATGTCCCAGTACATGTCCCTCGCGTGTTCCCCAGTGTCCCACTCCAAAAAATCAATTAAATTCAAGGGACAAGCCACATGGCATGTCCCAAACGTCTGCCGGCGTGTCGGACACGGGTACGGAGATCTCCGAGTAGTGTCAGTGCTTTGTAGGTTAGGAGTGGTGCTTTCCATTTTTGTTTTTTCTTGTCATGTTGTTGCAACTTCACAATATTTGTTTGTGACCTTTGTTGAAATCTATGTACTAATAAAATGCTTTTGATTGCAGGGTGAGCGAACTAGGGAACGGTTTAAACGGGTATGGAATTAGTTCTGATCTCTATGCTCTTTTAGTTGATACTTATATCGGAACATGAACGCAAAGTTGGCAGGGTTGCTTCCATCAATTTATCTTTTGTTTCTAGAGTCAGTGGAACTACCTGCTGCATCTTTTTCTATACAACTGCACTTATATATTTTTATACTGACTTTACCTAATGGTCCAACTCAGTACTTGGGTTCATCACTAGGGAATACTCTGCAGTTTCCAATCATTGTGATGAAGTATAGAGAGTTTCTTGGGATGGAAGAACTGTCATCCAGCCAAGATGGAAAGTAGAGAAAGGGTGACTTACATACCCACGTCATGTTGCTTTAGTAGTCATGTACCCTACGTATGACCACTTGGTGAACAGAAGACATCTTAATGCTATAAATTGACTACAATCTTAATGCTGTAAATTGACTACACTCGAAATAAAGGAGACTGCTGTTATTCTTTGAAACGAAACTAATTCTGTCCTAATAATTTAACCTGGTTTTCCAAGGTGAAGATTACTATGAGGCTCTTATGTACAATTTGTCATGTTCATTTGTATTCCTGGTGGTGGGGAATGATGCAATTCTTTGAGGGGGGGTTTCCCCCTTCTTTTTTTGGGCTTCTAATTCTAGAAGAGATCTAGAAAGTCCAAGATTTCCAATCTTATGCGTGATATTCTTTTTTGGTACATTATTCTAATAAAATAACTTTACGAACACCTAGGTTTTCGGATTGGGTTCCCTTGCAGTTTTTCATGTTGTCGCTAGAGTTACTATCGGTTACTTTAAGAAGTGCTAGGTTTTGGGATTGCGTCCCTGCAGGTTGTCATGTTGTGACTTGGGTTACATTCGCTGGCAGGATATTGCACCTCCGGTTTGTGTGTGTCTGTGTTTTGGTGTATAGTTTTGTGGAGTAATAATCTTGTACTCTTCTGAGACAATCAGGGATATCAATTGTTTGTACATGTAATGTCAATAGCTTTGGGGGGGTGGGGGGGGGGGGGAGGTGAAATTGATTGGTGAGGGAGATGCCTGCTGACTTACAATTTCGAGTTAAAGACCATGTTCTACGATTCTAATTTGCTACTGATTTGTGCTTCTCTTTATTTGCAGCTCATGGAGAAAGTAGTTCCAGTTGTGGATAACCGAAGGCCACCACGTCTCCTCCTGAGAGCTCACTCCATGGAGTGGTAGTTATTTTTTTGCCCAGTATATATGGGATGAAGCGGATACATTCTGTGTTCATGAAATTGAAGGTTTGTATTCCTTACAGCAGAATCAATTCAAATATTTTTGGCACAGAACATGGAAGGCAGTATCTTCTGGCAAATATTTTTGGCCCAGACAATAAAAGGCAGCATCTTTTCTGGCAAATATTTTTGGTTAAAACAGACATGCATGCTGAAGAGTTGGATGATTTCTAAGCATCGATAGAAGTATTCACTGGTGTTCTCTTTTTTTCACTTTCTCCGGGTTATTTACCACCGTTAACTTTGCAGGGATCGCCGATACAAGCCTCCAGTCTCCAAAGTGCTAATGTAAGGGAAAGAGGATAATGGATTGGCATATTGTGTTCATATTTGTTTACAGGTCATTTCACTGTGAACAAAATCACAAGTGTGGTGAATAATGTCTTATTTTACTTTATTAGACCTTTTTTTCTGAGGTTATTCTGCATTTATTGGGTAATATATTGCATTCTGGCTAGTGTAATCTACACATGTATATGCTCGATGGTTGGTTAAATTGTTTGATCATGCTCAAGAGAGGGGAGAATGCGGTTAGTTTGTTGTAAGCTGCGACAAAGTTGGGGGACCAAGCCACTGTCTACGTTCCAATAAAAATCAGGGCAAAATTTCTTATGAATTTACCCAACTCAATAATTGTTTGCATGTAAGAGATCTGAAGTTTAAATCGAAGGCTTCTTGAGCTCTCTGGCTGTGAGGTGCCTTCCATGGTGATAAGCTTGTTAAAATGAAGGATTTGCTTCCCATTGTCCCAAGTTGCTGATTCTTTTTTTCTTTGCGCACTTATTGCTTCATTTAGCAGCATTCCCAGCAACAAAATTCTGGACACGTGGAAACCGAATTTTTGTTGGATGACATGTTTTGGTTGCCCGGTTTCTCGAAAATAACGAATTCAATGGTAGTGTTACGTAAGGGAGGATTTATCCACTTTGATTTTATGTTTCTAATATAACCTCATAACCCTTTTCGTTATGGGATCCTCTGCTACTTACAAAATGAGAGACAATTGTTGATGTTTTTGCTGCAAGCTTTCCCCAGGAAATCATATGATGCAGGTAGCATAATGCTAAAGAAATTATATTTGAGAGGTGCAGGGGATTATTCGAACTGGTTTTTGAGGTAATTGGAAAGTTTAAGGCTCAAATGAGATGGATGATGGAGAAGATAATTGCGGAGGGTTGGTTGCGGAGAGAGCTACATAGACCCTAATTGTCATATCTCAAGTTGGGTGGTCTACATATGGATACTTCTGTATTTGCACTGTAATTATGCAATTTTTAGCATCGTACTGCTGAATTAAAACATAGTCGGTCAGTATTGTGTTATGCCTCTGGTATCCTGCATTCACCATGCATTGGGTTAGAAGCATGGACTTGCCTTTTCTATTCACGTAATTTGGACAATGGAAAACCACGTTTCGAATGCATACACAGAACATCTCATCTTTCCTTTTCTCCTCCTTCCCATTTTCCTTTGTCCTCGCGAATCTTCCACAAAAATTTGGAGTCCATCTCCTTGTCAGTCTCTTGCAGCATTGTTTTAATGTTCATCTACCTTTGTATCTGAGAGATAAACGATGCATAAGCAAATTACAATGTTCATACATTTACAAAGCTCTTTGTTATATAGAGAAAATTTGTTGACATTATATCGCTCGAAGGGTTGAACGTACTATGTCTGAGTTAAATCATGGGTTATGGCTTTGGCCACACTTGTACATAGCAGTCCATGCCTGAATTTCGTTCGACTGGCATAAAATGAGGTCAGGAGCAAGAGTTGCAACTAATTGGGATCCGGGGACTGTGCTGCGCGGCCTTGCCGGCATCGGTCCGACGATCGGAGACGTTCACTGCGTAGAGCTCGTCGAGTACTACAGTACCAAAAATCAACTCGATCAAATATGGTTAAGTACCTCATCGGAATACATATAACTTGAAAAAAATGGATTCAGTAGTTTTGATCCAATGTTTCGTATCCGTTAGGATTCATTTTTTTTAAAGTTATATGTATTCTGATGACACACTTAACGATATTTGATCGAGTTGATTTTTGGTACACTTATAGTACTCGACGAGCTCTACACAGTGGACGTCTCCGATCGTCAGACCGATGCCGGCAAGGCCACGCAGCATGGGCTGTACAGCACAGTCCCCGGATCCAACTAATTGTTGACGAGAGGAGTTTAAAAGTTCTTGACTCATTTCTCACGGGCATGCCTTTAACAAGACACAACCTAATCGCTAGCAAGGTCATTGTATCGTTAATTCACTAGCATCACTATTCAAGGTCCCATATTCCACTCATATTTTCCACGGTCATGCATGGTTCAATAGCTAGGTCATTCTTTCGTTAATTTGCAAGCTTCACTTCTTCACGCTGATAAACCAACGGCACTAGTACTTATGAAACAAAGTATGAAGACTTAGGGCTTGTTTGATAACCTAAATTCAGCACTTAAAACTGAATCAATTAAGTAATAAGTGATTCAGTGGGTTTGATAACGACATTTTACATTGCTTAACAAATTAAGTGCTACTTAAAATATAGGCTAAAAAGTTGAAAAAAAATAAGTAGCTTTGAGCTACTTAATTCTGGCTGAATTCTTGTGTTCTTGCATTTAATCACCATACCAACACCACAACCAGAACCACTCCGCCGCCATCACCACCACCACTTCGCCGCCGCCGCCACCACCACTCTACCACCACCACTCCACCACCATCACTCCCACCACCACTTCTACCATTCCACCACCACCACTTCACCACCACCACCACTTCTACCATTCCACCACCACCTCACCACTCCACCACCACTTCACCACCACCACCACTCCACAACTCCCACCACCACCTCTACCACTCCACCACCACCACTCTCCTATCGCTCCATCACCACCATTACCACACTGCCGCCGCCACTACCACATCGTCGCCGCCACCACCACAATGTCACCATTGCACAACTATCACTCCATCGACACCACTTATTGCCACCATTATACCATCATCACTCCACTGCCACCACCACCACTCACTGCCACCATTACACCACCACCACCACTTCACCACCACCAACACACCACCACCACAATCACCATTCCACCTTTATTATAAGTACATTTTGACCATTAGTAAATTAAAATAGATCAATTGGAACTAAAATTATTTTATCATTTTTTTAATTCAGTACTTAATATGTTTACTAAACAGTTTTTCAGCTTAAAAAATTCAGCATTCAGCTTTCAGTACTTAACTTTTCAGCATTCAGATTCAGTTTTCAGTTTTATCAAACAGTCCCTTAGGCTACTGAACTCCCAATGCAAAACCACACACACAATCTGATATAAAGGGAATATATCAAAGGGGACCGGATCTGCAGCATTCAATTCCACGCATAACCTCATCACGAGCATCCGTAGTGGAATAATCAAAAGGGGAAATCACGGTTCAGTGGGAAGAGGGGTATTTTATCCCCAAGTCATGGACTAGTTTTTTGGAATTGAAAAGTCATGAAAAGGAAGAAATTAATTGCCAAGACATGATTTTGAAGACAAAAATCCCCCTCCCCCAAAAATCATTTCACTTTTAAACCCTTTGTTCTTGGCACCGGATCCCCACCACAACTACCACCACGAGCACCACCTGCGGCGCCACCAGGAGGTATCTCCCCCCCCCCCCAACTGCCACTGCTGCCGCCGCCACCACAGCCAGTATGATCGCACCACAACCAAACAGAGGATCTGGTGCCTTGTTAATATTATTTGAGTTATAAAAGAGTAAGTGATTAATTATGAAAGACTACATTAGGTATTAGTAAAGACTAATCTTCCTGTTAACATAGACCAAATCATATTTTTTTAGAGAACTTTTTCCTAAATAATTTGACTGTTCATATTATTCAAGTTATAAAAGAGTAATTGATTAATTATAAAAAACTACATTGTGTATTAGTAAAGACTAATCTTTCTGTTAGCATAGACCAAAATCATATTTTTTTAGAGAACTTTGTCCCAAATAATTTGACTGTTCATATTATTTGAGTTATAAAAGAGCAAGTGATTAATTATAAAAAAAACTACATTGTGTATTAGTAAAGACTAATCTTTCTGTTAACATAGACCAAATCAATTTTTTTAGAGAACTTTGTCCCAAATAATTTGACTGTTCATATTATTTGAGTTATAAAAGAGCAAGTGATTAATTATGAAAGACTACATTGGATATTAGTAAAGACTAATCTTTCTGTTAATATAGACCAAATCATATTTTTTCAGGGAACTTTGTCCCAAATCATATTTTGTTTGTTTGGGATAAGTTCATATCATTTATTAACTCGTGCTGATACTTTCTTCACCTTTCACCAGCCTTTTCCCCACAGACTTAAACTCAAACAAATGTAATTTACTAGTACTAATACTTTAGTTTATGCAAAATCCCAACATTTTCATTGCACCTCCTGTAAATCCATCACAAACCCATTTGAAATTAAAAAATACAGAACAATGCGAGTTGACTCGGTCCAAATCGAAGACGACTACTCGGTGGTGGTTGATGAAGGTTTGAGTCGTTTGTTTTGGGAATACTGGAATTGTTGAGCTCGGCGATGTGGTGGTGATGGGTGACGACGGCAATGGTGGATGTGGTGGTTGTGATGGGCTGCGGTGATGGGTTGGGGGTGGGGAAAAGCGAAAATTGTTTCTCGAGAAAGTAAAAGTTTCGATCTTTAATCGAATTAAAAACGAGGAATTGAAACAAAAGAAGATTTTAATGAAGATTTGATTTTGAAGGATATGAATCATGGTTGAAGCGGCGGAGGATAAAGTGGTCGGTGACGAAATTTTGACAGGAGGGAGATTTTGTGGATTGAAAGTTGAGAAAGAGAGGGGGAGGGTTGGCTAAGGGACGTAATAGTCATTTAACATGGCCCTTCCATGTATTAGGAATTTTTATTCTTCCGTTTCATGTTTAGAGCAATTTCACAAAAACTAGTCCATGACTTGGGGATAAAATACGCCTCTCCCCACTGAACGGTGATTTCCCCTAATCAAAATCAAAAGGTTACTAAAATTAGCAATATTTGCTCAAAAAAGAGCTCACATTAGAATAACCAAACTTAGCAACTTCTTAGCAACTCATCAAATTTTGGCTTTTGAATAATCAAAAGGAAATTGATTTTGGCACTCCAGTTTTAGCCACTAGAACTCCACTTTGTGTCTTAATTAAAAAAAAGTGGAGTGCCAAAATCACATCCACCTTTTGCCAATAACCAAATTTATTGAACCCCATATATTCTCAATCAAGTACAACCATCATGGGAAAGTGAAATTCACTTGATAGGTGAAACTCACTCTCCACCTTGGCTAGTTGTGCATTTAGCAATATTGATCACTTTATGGATTTTTAACAAATGCTCTTCACTTTCACTTATTTTACTAGAACACCATTCAATATAGACCATTTCGATTGAGAAGAAAAAAATTGACCGTTAGATTTAAATTTTTACCAACTCATTTTAATTATGGGTAAAAAATAACCAATGTGGAACTTAACAATGCTAACTTTAGCAACTTCTAATCAAAATCTGATGTGGCAAGTTTTGATTATTCACTTTTACTTATTCCACTACGAATGCTTTGACAATTATAGGACTGATATGCATTGAATAATTGGTTGGTATAAGATTATGCCTATTCCAAGTATAAAAGCTATGAACCAAGTATACCTTTGTGAAAAATCATTTATTTTAAATATAGTTGTTACAGTTAAAATATGGGTCGTTACAATCTCCCCAATTTAAGAAATTTTGTCCTCAAAATTTTACCATTCAAAAAAAATAGTTTTTTTTAAATGAAACTAAATCCATGCTTCTGTAGTGCACTCTGATTTTTATTTTTATTTTTATTTTTTACAAATGTGAGAAGTTGTATTCAACTGTAAGGCGAAAACCTACACAACAGAGAGGAACCTATGGTGGCAAATGGGCGTCTACAGACTAGACAAACCATTAGAGAGGGCAAACAAAGCACAGTATGTGCAACCCTATTACAAGCGGGTTTGGTGGAAAAGAGCAAAGGGAAACCATATCTGAAGGCAAGGATTGGTTCCTCCCCTCCTACCGCCCAAATTTGAGTATAAAACCAAGGGGGAGGAGGGAAGGAGAAGATGAAGTATGGCGGCTATTTTAGGGTTAGAGAGAGAGGTACTCTCATTTTTAGAAAGAGAAAAGAGTTGGATAGTTGAATTTACTGGAAGGTTGACGCACTTTGATAAAAACACTTTTCCTTTGTAAAATAACCCACTCGTCCCAGGTAAGATTTATTCCCAAAGCTATGGGAAAATACCTATTTTCCTATGACCTCAAATAATCTCTCGAGCGATGTGGACATCCACACTTCCGGTCGAGAACAACTCTGATACCAACTCTGTCACGACTCAAATCCACATGGATTGAATTTGCGACATGACCAGTGATTTTAGAATCACCCCAGGCCTTTGGTATCGTGTAGTTATAAAATCTTACTAAAAATTCCCAGGTCTATAAATTAAGAAAATAATGTGATATTGTAATAAGAGGCCCTTATGTATGCGAGCAATGTTGGTGTGATTTTAACGCCGTTGAAGAAATTTGTAATTGGTATGCACCATAGACAGATTTTTTGATAGGTCCACTATAAGGTTCCTATAAGCCAACAAGTTCACTCTAACATTCTATAAGACCTTAAGTCCACACTTCTAGTTGTAACATTTTCAAAAAACGGAAAGGACTCCAAAGATTTGCTCCCCGTTGCCTTCTCCCTAGCCATCCCCGTCCCCTCCATTTTCGTCATCCTCGCTGCCTTCGTCGCCGTTCCCATCGCTTTCATCGTCATATGGATTATATTCTTCATCATCCCTTACAGTAAGTTTAGGGTATCTAATCTTTCTAAACAAGTTTGAATCTAGTAGTTTAGTAGACTGCTGATAAATATTAGTGTTTGATTAAAGATTTAAACACAAGGGTTAGGGTTTTGAGCCCATTCATCCGAGTTTTGTTCTATGGAATTGATTAGGGTTATTTGTCTTGCGTTTCATAGTCCATTTGCAGTGACTTCGAACTAATGACAGTTTTGTTTGCACATTGTAATCCATTTGCAATGACTTGAAATTGATTAGGGTTTTCTTTGTACAAAATCAGAGCTTTTGAGTAGAGTTTTGTTGAACATATGTGTAGACACCCCAATCCAGACCTCGAAGGTTCTTTAAATGCCCCGATGATAAAATAAAGGAAACGATACCATCAAAAGCTTGGATGTGGACTCCCCAAAGCTCAAAAACCCAAAAAAGCCTAAAAGCCCAAAATAACCCAAAAAGCCTAAAAACCCAGAAAAGCCCAAAAACCCAAAATTAGACCTGGAACACCGTGCGAGGCACCACTACACCGCACGGCATTTCTGTGAAAAGTTCTAACTGGCTCAGAAAGCTGTCTGCCACGCCCATTTGAGCCACAACTCAAAGACGGCTTGACAGGGAAATACACTTCTAGCCGGCCTAGAAAACACCACTCCCATTTGCATTGATATTCCTTGGCTTTTTCCTATAAATACACTCCTCCTCTTAGATGAAAAGGACCCTTACACTCATTACCACTCCAAGTCTTGAGAAAGTTACTTTGACATTCTCTTGACATTCTTTCTCTCTCTACAAACATTCCATTCTTCTTCTCTTCCAAAGTTTAGTACACCACTAGCTTTGGAACTCCGTCACTCAAAAGTTCTAAGCCTATACTCACCCACGTTCATCCATCCTCATCCAAGCTCTTAACCGAAGGTATAAAGCAAGTTTCCTTGGGCTAAGCTCCGTCTTGGCCTTGAGGGGACTTTTTGTAGTCACACTTGACCTGTTTTTGTTAAGTGTTGGCTTAAAAACCATTTTCAGAAGCAAAAACAAAACCAGTGACTGTACTGGATACACCGCACGATGTAGTGAGCTCCACTGTACGGTATTATTGTATTCGATATCGGTCTGTTTTATCTATCTTGATCACATTAACCCACTAATGGTCACACTAATGTTGCTCATAAATCGTCACTGGCGCATTTCAGAATGTAGTTTTATCTAAAAACCACGACTTTTGTTTATTAAAAAGGGTTTTTGTGATCATCCATGATGATCAAGTACATCAAAAAAGGGCTTTGCAAACTATTTTTCAATAAAAACCATAAGAAAAGTGCCTCGATCCATGACTTGCTTCATTCTGAGAACACAAAGACATTCTGAAATAAGCAAGGAATTACATCGTACAATGTTTTGAGGAACATCGTACGATATAGTTATTACACCGTACGTGGTTCTAAGCAATGATAGTGTATTGACAGTGAGATAGTACACCGCACGATTTACTAGAAAACCGTATGTTGTATCCCAGTATACCGTGCGGTATTGTTTATGATTAAGGCAGTTTGTTGTTGTCCTGTCATTTCATTTCTGTACATCATCTCTTTATCATCCACTGTACAGTAAGCACCATAGGCACGCCAATGTGATATATTTGACCCCATGTCCTTTTCCCCTACTTGTTTATTAAGAGTTTAATCTTCCAAATGATATAAAAGTTTCTCCCCTTTGAAAATGTTAAGTAGAGACCGGTCTTGACCGGGCGAATGGGGTGCTTTTTAACAAAACCTTCCTCATTCGTAACGTGGCTCCCGAACCCAAAGTCTTAATGTTTCGCTAGACCAAAAGCCTTTTTCCTTCAAACAAACTTTCGGTTTCTCGGATTATCCATCTCAAAAATCTGGGTGGCGACTCTCCGGGAGTGCCGATCGGGTAGCCCACAGTGGCGAGTCTGCTGGGGAGTTTAGTTATTCAAAACTTTGGAATTTACTCTTATTTTTCAAAGAATTGAATAATTAAGAGGGCCAAGCTTAAAAGGCATTTTCAAAGGGGAATTTTCAATATCTTTTGGAAAATTAAACTCTTGTTATTCTGTACACTTTGCATCGCACAGCCTCGCTAGTGTGTGTTGGCAATCTTGCCCGGCTTGCGGGTGACAAACTCTCCCAGGATACCTAGCAACCCTCGACCGTGATGAGCCATCGTACCGTTTGACTGTTGTCTCGCAATACACTTGACAACGGAAGGTACATCTTGACTCTAATCCGGGGAACCCCGCTAAACTAAAACCGGCCTTCTGCACTTGTACATAACCTTAGAACCTTTCCAATTAGGACAAGAACCCGCGGTTAGGACCTATGTGATATATTCCGTTTACGTGCATATTTCCTCTGTACATATATAATGACCCTGATTTTTGGTAAATAAAAATTTCGTTAAATATTTGAATTTTATTTTAATTACTTGGATTTCATTTAAAATTTCTTTTAACTCTAAATAATCTGTCATAATTAGATTTGAAACTTATAAAAATTGAAATCTTTTAAACCCGGACAATATAGTCATTTTCTAAAGACAAGTATGCTATAAAAGCACTTGTGTATTTTCCTAGTGAATAAATGATATCTTTAAATTATATTTCTTGGCTAGAAATTCTACTTGGCAAGTCTAGTTATCTCCTAACTAACTAGTTGGCCAATCCAAATTACCTTTCAAGGCTAGTTTCATCTAGTTGAACCTTATGAATCCTCCTAATTCCTAGGTAAACATTTTCACCCACCCTTGAACCTTATGAACCTTTCTACACCCTAGTTGAACCTTTCCAACCCTAGACTAGAAAATCATTTCACTTCCATGACTAGTCATTTCAAGATCTTATTCAAGGATATCTTCTCATCACCTCTTTACCTATTGGGTAAAAGTTCATAGGGAAATGGTTATCCTTTGGGTAATAGAAATAAGATATCCTATTGATTAGAAAATAGTACTACCATTGACTTGTTATTTTCCCCACTCATCATTATACTTTCTTAAATCACTTTCCTAAAAAGTACATTATTCTCTCCATTGAAAGGTGACTTTTAAAAAGATATCCCTTCCAAAAATATTCCTTCTCATCAACCATTGGACAATATTTCATAGGGAAAACTTTATCCTTTGAGTAATAGAAGTAAGGTTAGCCTTTATCCAATGAGTATCCAAACTTGACTAGACAAGTCAAACCAAATCCATTTCTTCTTTACCCATTAGATAATAAATATTAGGGAAATTTTTATCCCTTGGATAATAGAAAACCTAGACTTGTCATTGACCACCAAAGTTATTATCCTAGATTCTCTAAGTACACTTATATGATTATAAATAGGTATATGTACCTCATAGCCTATTATTATATTTCTAAGGAATCCAAGGCCATACTTATCACTTTTATCTCCTACCCATTGGATAATAAATATTAGGAAAACTTTTATCCCTTGGATAATACCTAGATTTCCCACCAAAGTCACCTTCCTAGATTTTCTAAGTACACATATATGTTTGTGTATAGGTATATGTACTTCTTGGCCTATTATTTTTCCAGGAAAATCTTGACCATATATATGATGAAGTCACTTGAAAGCCCAATGACCCTTACTCTTTCCTAGACTAGATCACATAGTACTTAAGTGTACTTCTATATATATATGTACTTAGTACTTGAGAGAGAGAGGGGGGGGAGGGAGAGAGAAGCCGAGAGGGAGAGAGAGGGGAGGCCGAGAGAGAGAGAGGATGTGTGAGTGTGTGCATGTGTTTTGCTCACTCAAACAAGTCATCTTTATGGCCACTCTCACACTCAACCTAAGTACAACATGACAACCAAATCTAGACTTTCTTTTAACCTTTCATACAAGCAAGCCCTCCTAAGGACAAGACAAGACTAAAAACCCCTTATAATAACCTAAAGTATGGCCTAAAGTAGAAAGGACAAGGGAGGAAGGTCTTGACATGCTTTCAAAGCATGAAATGACAATACAATGGAGCAAATCCATGGGAAAGAGAGAGAGAAAGATTTCGGCCAAGAGGGAGAGAGAGAGAAGCTTCATTTTTCCTATAAATAGGACCTTGTCCAAGCATTCAACTCACACCTTCAAGCATTCCAACTTCTCTTTCTAAAATTTTTAAGTTTGCTCTTTGTTCTTCTTGTTCTTCTTGTTCTTGAGTTGTTCTTGAGTTCTTCCTAATTTCTTCAAAAAACTCATCCAAGACCGCCACTCGACCACCCTTTCGATCCAAAAAGATTAGTAGTTTAGTCAGAACCTAGTTTTGAGAGAAACCTTTCTCTTTTGAAGCTACCGTAAGCATTCCGTAGGAAGTTACTCCGCCCGATCACCGACGTACTTTCCGTAGCCGCCCTACCGCCAAGAAGAACGGTAGAATGTCCTTACTCTCTAATCCTAAGTATACGTAAAATATCTCTACTTACTTGCTCTAAGTATACATAGTTTGTCCTCGTACTTTAATTCTAAGTATAATAGAAAGGTGTTATTGTTGTATGTTGAAATGCATGATAGTTAATAAACGTAATTTTGCTATTAGAAGTATGAACATGTTTAATAATCACTTTTACTCCAATAAACAAATGCTGTTTTGAACTTCTTAAAAGGGAAGAAAGAACGGATTTTGAAAGATAAGAACTTATCGCTTGAATGGAAGTATTCGAATTTTGATCTTAAGGATGGTTATGAGCATGTATACATGATTACTAGGATTATTTGTTTTGATGTGTGATTAAGCATAAGTGGTATCCACTCCAAAGGCGTCCGTACATGTGGCATTATGCTTTAAGTGGTGATTTGAGCATGATAAGTAATATAGAGTTGGATGATCTTGCTAGTTTAGTTTCAAGATTAAATTGAATAATTTATATCCCGCTGCGGAGTCATTGCATGAAAACGAGACACAGAAGTTGGAAAATTAGAAACATGACACCTAGGGTGTGGTGAATGAGAGGATATGTTTTGAAACCGCAATGTGGCCGGATATGGTAGCCCATTGTGTGTATGGAAAACCCGCAATGTGGCCGGACTTGGTAGCCCATTGTGTGGACTTGCGAAAACCGCAATGTGGCCGAACTTGGTAGCCCATTGTGAAGATTGCCAATGGGGCCGGACGTGGTAGTCTCATTGGTAATATGGCTTGGTTATCCGCGGAGAGGAGCCAATGCAAGATTTGAATGAATTGTGAAAACTGCAATGTGGCCGGACGTGGTAGCCCATTGTGTGCGTTGCCAATGGAGCCGGAAGTGGTAGCCTCATTGGTAGCGAGAGCTGGAATACTTTTCGAAATATTGATTTGGTAATTGAAAAAGTGGAAAATGGTGACACAGTCTATGACAAGTCGCGTAGGAGAAACTCAGAAAATCATGGACACCAACGTTAGTTTGAATAGTGAATGTGGATGTGTCATTGTTAACTATTGTTGAATATGCACGTACTATTTGAAAAATTGTTAAGTTATGATCTATTGTTTGTAAGTTAAGGGTTAGTGGGTATGGTTTATTCTATTGAGCTCCTGTAGCTCATGGTGTTACCTTTTGGTGACCCTGACATATTATACTGGGGGCGACGCTGGTATAATGTGTCAGAGTTTGCAGATGAACAGGGTGAGCTGTACACCTTGGAGGCTTTCGGAGCTGAGGAGCTGGCTAGGATGGAGGAGCAGGCGGAGCAGTAGATAGGAACCCTAGTTTCCCCTCCTTTTATTGAATAAAAGTACTCTTGTGAGAATTTTGATTTAATAATGAGCAAGACTCTATTTAGATTTCAATGAAAATGTCTATTTAACGTTCCCAAAAATAGGGGCGTTACATTTACTTTGAAAATGGAAATACTAAGGCGAAAAGACTAGAAACGAGTTTAATAAGCTAAAAGAGGCAAGTCTAGGGATCATCCATCCCATGACTTAGGCCGTTATCGGTTCTCGATTATAACTCAAGCGAGAGTCACAACCGTGCGCTCACGCTCGGAAGATTTAACTTTAAAGACTACGTTTAATCAAATGATATGATTTGCCGGAGATGAACTAACTTGTTTGACTAATGAATCGAACACGTAGGAGGCCAGAGGCCTAAGCATGCTGCGTGCCAAGACCGCTTGGCCAAACGGCATGCCAAGTAGTTAACACCCCTAGTTTAGACCAAAAATTGCAAGATTAGCTCTATTCTGAAAACCATGCTTTTAAGCCCGAGGGTTTGAGAACAAACAACAACCTAAGTCTTTGGGAAATATTAACCCAAGACTTAGCCAAAAGACTACTCACTCATAGTTGAAGAACAAAGCATAGAATAAAAATGAGACATGTTATTTAACCGTAGAAAATGAAAACAAACTTGATATTAATGAAGATCTAGTCCGTAGCTACAAGTTTAATTCTTGAGAAATTAACAAACAACTAATACCTTGGGAGAGAGAGAGAGAGAGAGAGAGAAAGATGCCTATTTATACAAAGTTGCTTCTCTCTCAACCAAATATCTAATAAAGTTGCTACAAAAGGAAACTTTCCACTTATGGAAGGTTTGATAAAGAAATACATATCAGTCGAAGGCCAAAGGTATCGATACCAATGGGAAAACTGCAGATTCCAGGCTGAGGCTACATTCCTTGCCTTCAACACCTCCCGGGCATCCTCCCGGGCATCGTTCCTTGGTTCTTAGGACTTGGTGGCACAACGCCACGTGGCCTCGAGTGCTCAGTTACCCTCAAGGGCTATCCTTGGCATCAAAACACGCATTATTCGCATGTTTCACCTGAAATACTTAACAAACTACCTTACGTGCATTATCAAGTAAAAACGATAACTTAAACGTAAATACGCTACAAACTAGAGGACTAAAGCACCAATATTGTACAATATTGGGTGCTTATCACCCACCTAAGTCCACATCTCGAAGGCATCTTGCTATAAGAGTTTAAGAAAACTATCTAACAAGTTTAAGACGAAAAACTATCAACAACGACAACAATATCATTACAAGTAGGGCTGTCCAAAAAATCCGCCCGCCCGCCCGACCATCCGACCCGACCCGACCAGAAAATTCAGTCTCGGACGGTTTCGAAACAGACAGTCGGTCGGGTTTCGGGTTTCGGATATTTGATGTCGGGTCACCCGACCCGACTGAAGTTCACCCTATAAAAGCAAAAAAATTAGGGATTTTGCCATTTAGGGTTCAGTCTTCAGTCTCTCGAAGTCTCCTCTCCTCTCTCCTCTCGGTCTCTCCGCTGACGCCCAGCCCCACCCCATTCTCTCATTCTCTCCGACCGGCGACTAGATCTCCGACCAGTCCTCTCTTGCTCTCCACAGTCCACTCTCCACCTGATCTCGCAGCCGATCGACAACGGCTAACTTTGCCACTCTGGTACGTCTCTCTCTCTCTCTCTCAAGAACTAAATGCTCTTTTTTAGATCGAGATCCGCTCACGGTACTATCTGTGTGTGTGTGTGTTTGTCCGGAATAGGAACAAGAAATTGGGGGCAATGGACAATGGTGGCTACCCCAAATTACAGCAACAACAGCCATGAAGAAAGGGGAGGAGAGAGGTTGCTTTCTGGAAAACAAGGGAGTAGTCGCCTGGTTCTTGCTTCTTCTTTTTTCTTTTTTTTTTGTATGGCTACTGATTGGGTTGGCTGGAAATGTTGATCTGGTGATGGTTGATGATGTTGCACAATTCTTGCTTCTCTCTCTCTTTTTTTGTGTATGGGTGCTTCAGTGTTGCTGATAGTTGAATCTGGATGACTGGATCTTTGGGTGACCGAACCCGCCCGAACCCTACCTGAAATCATCAGCACTCGGTTCGGTTGGAATCCAACCAGTGTTTCGGTCGGGCTCGGGTGGCAATTTAACTAATCCGACAAAAGTCGGGTCGGGTCCGACCCGACCCGAACCCGACCAAACCCGACCGATGGACAGCCCTAATTACAAGGTCAAGGCCTCCAGTTCAACACAACAATGCTACGTCACTCTACGTTATCGAAAATGCAATGTCACAAAGTTGGACAAATGTCAGTCACACAAGCACACATAATTCATGTAAAAAAAATTCAATTGTTTTAACTCATGAGACTAATTGTCTCCCTACGGTCTTGAGGTATTCTAACCTATAGCTCTGATATCAAGTTGTCACGCCCTCGATTTTAAGCATACATATCTTTTCATAATTAAAATTCTTGCAATAACTCATATAATACCCCAAAAGAGTTTATCATGCCCATAACACCAAATTACAGACTCAAGTCCAACAGTTTCAAAAATAATACATCCATTGCACACTGGCCCAAATAGCTTAAATACATGATAAAAAAAATGTTAAGAGTTTACAGTAATCCATCGTAAGAGAAATATAATCAAAGTTACAATCCCGTCTTCTAAAATATGATACAAGAGATGCAAAAGTAACTCCTCTAAGTCAGCTTTCAAAACGTATGATCACATGCATGTACAACACTCCATGCCATTGTCTCTGATTAGCACCTAAAAATAATAAAGAGTTGAGTTACACTAGCCCAGTAAAAAATTCTACACCAACTTTATATGCAAATGAGATTAAAGATGTGAGAAAGAAAGATAAGCAAGCATCAACTTATCAGGCTGTAGACACCCCAATTTGGGTCTCCCCAAATCACCTTAGATCTCCGATGATGATACAAAAAAGAACCATGAATTTGGAAGCCTGATCGGTGACTTTGAACATCTCGAGCCTAAACCACATTCAAATCATAGCCAGCACTGGACATCACTGCCTCAGCACTTCCAGTCTACACCCCAGCGCTGGACATCAAGTCCCAAGCGCTGGGCATCTTTCACTTATCTGACAGTTCTGACTGCTGCAAGAATCTCATCATTACCCTACTAAGCATGCAGCCGACTCTCATTAGAAACTAGGCTAGCATAGACACTCCTCCTCCATTTCCCTCTATAAATACAAGTGCTCAAAGCCATTTACACACCTTCAATCTCTCTCAAGAATCCTTGCAATTCATATGTTGGAATTTTTCTCAAATATTCGGAGAAAAATTCTGAAATATCTTGCATTTTGAGAGAAAAATCCCATTTTAACTCCAAAAATCCTCATTCTTCCATTCTGAAAATATTCTCCCACCGTTCTCTAACCAAAACCACTCCATAAGCCATTCAAACCAAGTCTCAAAGTCACGATCAAGCATCCAAAAGGTAGAAAACTACCTGCATTTCTGGTTTCTATTCGTCTGAGGAAATCAGGAGTTCAAAACAGTGATACGAGCTGGCTAGTGTAATCACTAGCCTCTGTTACGGAAAAATGTAGCTAAGCTATGTCCAGCGCTAGGCATCCCTTCCCCAGCGCTGAGGATGTGCCCCTTGGCCTATTGATCTCTTCAATATTAGTAGAGCCTAAGGGTTTAACATTCATTTATTGTATTTTTTCATACATTTTTATACTGTCTCTTGTTGTTTCATTTGGTAGTACATCCTAAAACTCAAAAAAACCATTTTTCATACATTTGTCCTAATTAATCCATTGCTTGGGCAGTTAAAAACATTTTTTTAAAACTGGTATGGGAACAGAAGCCCAACGCTAGGTATGGGGATGACGCAGCGGAATTCACGAGAGACTAGTTAGCGTACTAGTCCAAACGATATAAACAACTCATCACAACGAGCAAACCTTACGCACAAGGAAGAAAGAGAGAAACTCTGCAATATTATTGATGGAAAAACTTATAATTGAATAGGTTACAGTCCTTTTTATAAGACCCTAACCCTAGAAATCCTACTGAAAGAAAAATCATAAATTATGCCAAAACAAGTAGCATTATAGAAAAGATATTTCCTAATTAATTAAAATAAAAACCAAGAATTCTAATAAAGGTAGTAATCAAACTTAAACCGAATACTGAAAGTTAATAATTCTAACCTAAACAAAAATATTCCTAGTAAAAGTCTTACTCTAACGCAATAGAAATAAAATACAAAAATCCTCCAATCTTGTCCTACATCAGTCTCCTTTTCTCAAAAGAACTCGCCCTAGAGTTCTCATTAGAAATTTGCCATCTACCATTCCAAAAAAATAAATATTTGAAATACTTCAACCTCTTGCTCGTCTTCCAAAAATCATTTAAAGAAAAGTATTCATGCAATGATCTTTTCTCTTCATACTTCAACTTGTTAACAAGATGTACTAGACGAATATTTGGAACCCAATCAAATTGTTGCACTCCAAGAAAATCGACAAAATTAACATCATTAATTCTGCTTTGGCCACAATCATGGTTTGAATCCTTTCCATGGATGCATGCTTCGACATGATTGTTGGTTGAATCTTTTGAATCTATTTTTTCGGACACCAATTTACTTTCGCCAATGTCGCTAACCAAAATGTCCTCATTGACACTAATATTAGTATCAACCACCTCCAATGGACAATTATTTTGGTCATCAACAACTTGATCACCAACATCGATACCAATTTTTTTTATTATCAACTTCAATTATAGTTTCCTCTTTTTCGCTAATACCAAGGTCAAATTTCTCTTTACCGTCAGCTTCATTGTGCCCACAATGACTGCATTCAACATTGACCTCCATTGTTTCTTCGATGTTGGGCTCAACAAATATCACCTCCTCTAGTTCAACTCGATCTCCTTCCTCTTCTGTGATCTCATATCCACCATAATAGGTGGAACGTGATGAATCTGAGATTGAAAGATCTTTATCGGTTTGTTGACCTTCAAAGCTTGATTGACTCGAACCCAACAATCTCAGTGATGTGTCCCTCGAGTTTTCAGTAGCCGCAATGGTATAATTTTTATTACTTGAAAAAGAATAAGACAACTCAAGATTATCTCGGGACAATCGCTTGGACTTGAGATTTCTTCAGTACTCTTCATACAACATCTGACCATGATGCGATTAAAGAAATCTATCACTCATCAATTGTCTCATCCTGAGCCATATCTTGACTGGCTGTTTATACTGGCGCCCCCGATTATATTGCAATTGTTTCCACCATCTAAAAGCATAGCCTTGTAATTTACGAGCCACGTATCTAACTTCCTTTTCTTCCGGAATTTCCAAATACTCAAGAAACGTGTCAACTTTACGAAACCAATAAATTAAATTCTCAGGATGGCAATACCCATTAAAACTAGGAATTATTGGTTGTGACTGAAAAGTTGAAAAGTCATCATCTGTGCGATAAAACCCTTCAAACCTTGAATGTCACTTATTCGACTGATATTCATAATAATCCTCAAATAACTCATCTTCAGATTCATCCTCACTATCAAGTTGATAATAAGAATATCTTCCGGAGACATTTTGATTAATAGGTTGGTTGCGGGCAAATCCATCAACGCGGTTCTTATCAACTTTGTGTTTAACAGATTGGCCATGGGCAAATCCCTTGGTGCAAGTTCTGTTAAATTCTTCCCCACGACCAACGTCAATGGGTGTGTCTTCAACTATGTCTGGTGCCATCGAACCAGGAAAAACGTGGCTCTGATACCACTTGACGTAGCGGAATTCACGAGAGACTAGTTAGCGTACTAGTCCAAACGAGATAAACAACTCATCGCAACGAGCAAACCTTGCTCACAAGGAAGAAAGAGAGAAACTCTGCAATATTATTGATGGAAAAACTTATAATTGAATAGGTTACAGTCCTTTTTATAAAACCCTAACCCTAGAAATCCTACTGAAAAAGAAATCATAAATAATGCCAAAATAAGCGGCATTATAGAAAAGATATTTCCTAATTAATTAAAATAAAAACATAATTCTTACAGACCAAGAATTCTAATAAAGGTAGAAATCAAACTTAAACCGAATACGAAAAGTTAATAATTTTAACCTAAACAAAATTATTCCTAGTAAAATCTTATTCTAACGCAATAGAAATAAAATATAAAAATCCTCCAATCTTGTCCTACATTAAGGGACCCCAGTGTTGGGGTTGTGTGTCCATTTTTTGCGATTTAGACAGTCTGCATTCTTTTTCTGTATATTATAGACATTCTCTGTTCCATTCCATTCATGTATTTATACTGTGCATCTAGCACATGCCTTCACTGCACATACTACTTGTTACATGTTTTAAAGTTAAGAATATAAGCATTTTTTAAAAGTCCCGCAAATATTTAGTAGAGACCGATCCTAGCATCGGGCGAGAAGGATGTCAAACAAAATCCTTCCATTTTCGTAACTTGGCTTCCGAACTCAAAATCTCTGATTTATTTTCAAGCTCAAATATTATTTTCAAGTTCAAGGTTTCTTGAGTGGCAAACCATTTTATAAAAACCCGGGTGACAACTCTCTTTTTCAACAATCGAAAACTCTCAACGAGGTGGGGGCCTAGCCCCAAGCTTGGTAGCCCACACAGGCGATCCATGATTCCAACTCAAGTTTAAGTTCATGATATCTCTTGAGATAAAAGGCACAAACATAACTTTGGAAATCAAATATTCGTATGATTACACATTTAATTTGTAGTTTCACATTATACACAATTTAATCATTTCCAATCAAATTTTCATTTCGACATTACTCTATCGCAAGCGATTGCTCTAGCAATATCAAGGAATCACGAGCGAATGCTCTAGCCATCTCAGTTGATCGTGAGCGAATACTCCTATCGGGCATTTTGGGACCCGTTTCTCATGCCTTAGCACCACACCCATTGGTGGGCCTAATCTGTGTCATGAGCGAATGCTCTAGTCCAAATCTCATTCAATATGAATTTGAGGAAGGCGGATGACCAAAGGACCGTTGATATGTGTGTTTCAATGTCATGGAGTGGTTTAGAGGCGTTGAGAATGTGTTTGAAGTGATCGGGGCTCGAAACAATGGACTTAGGAATTTTTTGAAACTTTTCTAGTCAGGTTTGGAATTGCAAAAAACTCAGTTCTGGAAGAGAATAGACAGACCCATTTAGTTCCGGAACTACAAAAAAACTCAGTTCCCAAACTTCCTGCAGATTTTGGGTGAATTTATAGACTTTGACAAACTTTGTTTAGGCTCGAAACAAGCGATCCAACACAACAAAAAGGCACCAAATCAACTCACAAACACACAAAGAGCATGAGAAATTCCTACCTCAAGATTGAGAGCAAATCCAAAGATTTCAAGCAAGCCCTAAACCTCGAAAACAAAAATCCACCAAGACACACTCCTCCGAGCTTCACCCACGCCATCTACGAGCCAAGGATGCTAGATTGAGGTGTGAAGTGCGTGGGTTTTCAAGGATTTGAGTGGAGGAGCAAGATCAATATGTGAGAGAGAGAGAGAGAGAGAGAGAGAGAGAGAGAGAAACGTGTGGTAGGTGGTGAGGGGTGAAAAATGAGATTTCAATCCTGACTTTAGCCTTATATACTTTCTATTACACAACACACCATGTAAACATCACAACATCTCATTAGTTCTCACAACTTATATACTCTTACACTTTAACCCCAAACATTACCACGACACTATTCATATTTAAGAAGGCATAACTTCACATTTAAAGTTAATAAATTAAAAAAATTTAAATCACGGGTCTCTACATAGGCTGTTGTGGGTGGAAAGCGGGTTCTGTGAGGTCGCTTACGTGTACAAAAGTGAGCTGGAGAGGTTCGATTGGTCGATAATCAGTACCAAGGGGAAAAGAGGAATAATCTCGTGGGGTGAGAGCTAGAGCAAGAGGTACGGAAAAGACAAAGGCAACGTGTCTTCTTTGTTCTCCGCGGGGATGAATGACGTCTGCCCTTTCTGGAATCAGATAAGTGAGGTCACCTTCTCTCCGGGGAAGAATGTTCTCCTTCCTCAGAATCAGTGCTCTCTCTCTATCTCCTTTTCCAGAAAAGTCAGCCTCTCCTAATCATTGGGAATGTCAGGGGTATTTATAGGGCACATGGGCCTAGGTCAGGCCCAGGACGGCGCTCCTATAAGACCCTAACACGTGTCCCTCCCGTACCTCCAGGTCGCGGAAGACTCGTCCTCCCGCGGAGGACTTCCGCGGGGGACCCGCACTTCCGCGACGATACCTCCATCCCAAGCCACCAAGTCACAAGAGCTTCCCCAATTCCCGCAAGAGCAAGGTCGCGACCCGCGACGATCGTTTGCCTCCCGCGGGATCCCTTCCGGGCCTGCCTTTTAGGCCCGAATATGATCCCGGGGTCCTCTTACAGCTTCTGTATCAATTCCAATTCCAGTATGCCTTTCAGTTCTCCCTGGCGGGGTCCGCGGGGGGTCCCGCGGGATCTTCACTTCCGCGGATCGATTTCGCGGGGTCTTCAGTTCCGCGGGTCGGTTCCGCGGGCGCTCATCTGAATGTGCTACGTGCTTCCTTTCCATTGGTCAGTCAAACGTCTTCTTGGAATAGTGTTTTGACTAAGATTGACTTTTCGCGTGGACCTGGTCGCCACGTGTCCATGGCCGATAGGCTGGTCAAAAGGTCTTTCCAGATGACGTGTCAATAACTTTGACCGCGCCTACATATGCCCCCCGCGCGCGTACGACAAGTGCACGTCGTCCGCGTGCGTACCATCCTCTTTGTAAGTTTCCGCGGTCACCCTGGGCTTGTTCCGCGGAGCAACAGGCGTGATAATTGCTCACGTCTCTTCGTGTACCATTATGACCCTTCGTGTGCAGACGTCATAAATGTCCACACCGTTTGACCACTATATAAACCCTTTGTCCATTATTTCCTTTTTCACCAAACTCCAAATTTTCGTCGAAGTGCTGTCAATTTCTCTTCTGACTTTCGAGCGAACGTTTTTCTTGTCTCTTTCTAGCCTTCGTGGTCAACACCTTCCTCTTTCTTTCAATTCACTCACAAATGGCTGCGCGTGGTCCAATCGTTGAGATCCCTGTCCCCTCCGCGGATCAGTGGCAGAGGGCCCCGTATCTGCGAACAGTTGGGGACCCATTCTGGTCCCTCGCTGAGGCGTATCCCGTTGTGGGTGCCGCCGTGGCTATCCCCACTTTCTTCACGGCCCCTTCCGCCCCGGAGGAAGCAGAGCCCGTCAACCCCTCCTCGGTACTTCGCTTTTGCCTTGAGCGCGGGGATTTCCCCTTTGTGGAATGCCGTTTTGGATCCCAAGCCTCTGTACCCACTGACTGGGCGGACTGGGTTGATGACGTCGTTGGCAATCTCCGCTGCAAGCAGGTGCTATTGGGCAGCGGTACTCTCGAAGCCGTCCAACTGTCACGGCGTCTGAGCATTCCTCGTTCCGGGGCTGCCGTCAGGAACCTGGAGTTTGCGTGCTCGCGTTGGAGCAGCGACGCTCACTCCTTTGCATGGGCATGGGGGGATAGTGGACTCTCGCTCGAAGATGTTCACATTCTTACCCGCCTGTCTCTACGCGGGGGCAACACCCTGGACTTTGCCAAGCTCTCGCGGGCGGATCTAGACGAAGTGGAGGCCTTGAAGGCGTTCCACAAGCAGGCCCAGAACGGGCCAATCTTCAGTCTCCAAGGGGCCCGCAAGGATTTCGCGGCAAATGCCAAGAAGACCTCCCTCGGCAGTTGGCTGCGTTATTTCTTCAAGGACCTTCAGCCCGCGAGGACTGTCGCTCTTGGTGCTGAGCGCGATTTTGTCGCGGGCTCTCAATATGGCCAGCACTTCTACATGGCGGGCTTCTTTGCTTACTTCCTCTCGTACTTTGTCCTGCCCGACTACCCCGCTGATGGCATTTCTCAAGCGGTCTTCCCGCTGGCCGTCCTTCTCGCTCGCGGCCAGCCTGTCGCCCTAGCGCCGCTGTTTCTGGGGTCACTCTTCCGCCAACTGGACCTGGTTCAGGCGGATTACGCCAGGTCCCTCGGAAGGTGTGACCACTTTTCGATGGCTCACTCCACTTTCCTGCTCGCGTACTTCTTCGAGCATTTTCGTACCGTCGCCCCGGGACCCCTGGCCTTCCAAGCGTCGGGAGTGCGATCCCGCGCGGGACAGTGGCACAGGGCCAGAAGCGAGGACTTATGGTACCAGGCCTGTGATATCGAGGCAAACTTCACTCCTCGTCCCTACAGCATTGCTTCTTCGGGCGTCATGGGTGTGGGCCACTGCCTTCTCCCAGTCGGCTCTTCCCTCAATGCTGCGAGTGACAACACTCCCACGGCGCGGACGGTGATCAACTCCGCGCTCATTGCCCTTCCGGGGTGGCTCCCGACTTTGTCCAGTGAGGGATCTGGGGTGGCGGTGTATCGCCCGGATCGCTTCGCGAGGCAATTGGGTTTTGACCAAGTGGTGCCCGGCCCTGCTCCCTTGATGCCTTCTTTTGCGGAGTCACAGCTCCGATTCATGGCGGGAGAGCTTTCCCCAATCTTGGTGCAACTTGGGAATTTGGTCATCCCTGCCAGGGATAGGGTTTCACACTACACACAGGAGTTCCGTGCATTCTGGAGGAGGAACCTTGACTCCTTCTTGACGTTCGTCCGCGGGCAGGCCGTGGTCCCTGAGGTGCCTGAAGTCCGGACTCGGGATACCTCTCTGCGGGCCATTACTGCAGTGCGGGCGACTGAGTGGCGCGGACCTCGCGGTCAATGGGCCGTGATCCACGCGGAGCCTGTGAACAGGGTCTTTCCGGTGGAAGCCCCTGCACCTGCTCAAGCTGCCCAGGGGAGAACCCGCGCGCGGGGACCCCGCGGGCGGACACAGCTTCCGCCTCCTCCACCGGCAGGACCATCTCAGCCGTCCTCCTCTCAAGCGCCCGCGGCGGGGGGGCCCCGCCGTCGAAAGCGTATCCGCAATGTAAGTGCCTTCCCATGTGTTCAATCACTTCCTTGCAATGCCTCTGCCTCTTTGTTCTCTGGGACTTACTCCCTCTGCATTGCTTCTTCTTTTCTTTAGCAGCGGGAGCGAGATGCTAGCACCTTCGTGGCCTATGAGCTAAAGGCAGCCGCAGTAGCGGAAGAGGCAGCGGACGAGGCAGAAGAGGATGCCCCAGACGCTCAACCAAAGAGACGCCGCCTCGATGGTAAGCTCTATTTTGTTAGGATGCCATTTCTGTTGCCTTGTGGCTTTCAGCCCCTGACTTGTATATTTTTTTTTTTTGCCATGACTTCTCGAACAGTTCTGTCCGAGTCCGACGAGGAAGAGAAAGAGGCGGGCGATGAGGATGATGATGAGGATGACGATGATGATGATGAAGACGACGTTCCCATCAGCGTCTTGCAGGCCCGAGCGTCCGCGTCCGCGAAGGACCCAGTCGCGGCTGATGTCAGTATAGTGGAGATCTCCGACTCTCCCGAGGAACGGAGGGGCCCGGAGGTGATCCAACCTCGTGCGGAGCCGGTACCTTTTCTTCACCCGGAGCCAGAATCCTCCGCGGTTATCGGAGGTATGTTGCCCGACGAGCCTTCCGTTGTTGACCTCGGGGGGGATCCCAACACAGTCTCTTCTGAGTCGTGTTCTTCCCCGGAGGAATCCGGACATGTTATAGTGCAATCTATTGATCCAGCCCCGTCTCCTTCTCACGCAGCGACTTCTGAGGCCCGCGAGCCCCCACCATCAGCGGATACCCACGAATCTGTGGGCCAGGCCGATATCGCCGCGGATCCTCTCAACGCGGCGGCTGCACAATTGCTGAGGGAGGGAGATGAGGACAACCTCGAAGTGCTTCCTCGCCTTGCCGTCGGGGGGTCTGCCGCGGGACAACCCGAGGTGGCTTCAGCTTCCACACCTTCTGGCTCCCACCAACAGTCCACTAGTGCCCGCATCCGGTCAACGGAGAGTTATCTGGGCCGGGTTGCTGGTGGTTCCCCTGGGGTTTCCAATGCCTCGTTTCTTCAAGACCCGGGCTCGAACGCGAAGCGGGATACGGCCATGGACGCCGCCAGTCCCCATTCCCCGGCATGCTCTACTTCGCAAACCCACTCTCCTCTCCAGTTCGCGAGACGCCCGCCGACCCTGCCGGCCGAGCCTTCCGCTCAACCTTCAGACCGACAGCTGGAGGTAAACGAAGAACTTATTGGTGGCCCCACCTCCATTACTGACTCAGATTTCAATTCCTTATTTAAAGAAATGGACTTCTTGCCAACTGACGAAGTTTTGGGGGGACAGGGAAGCCAAGCCCTTGGGGACTACGAGCTTGATTTGAATCTGGAGATGGGCGAGCAGAGGGACGAGGTTGAGTCGAGAGAGCAGTCGCCGCCCAGGCAACCTGCCTTAGATCTGGGGAAGGGGCCCATGGATACTGAGACCGCGGAGCCTATCCGCCTCTTTCCCGCGGGCTATGATGTGCCTGTGGAACACTGGCCGTTGCTGAACGCCATAGCCCGGTCTCACCCGGAGACCTTCAGCTCCTTCAACCCGCGGTCCGCCCGGCTCGGGGTGATCTACCTTAGCAGCCTCCACAACGTACTCACTCCTTGGGGGCAGCTTCGCTACAGGGACTTCAACCCCGGGACCGAGGCCGAATTGCTGGAGGTTGCTGAAGATATGCGGGTCTTCGGGTTTGACTTAGCCTGGCTGTGCGCGCGGAGCTCTGCTCTGAGGGCCGCGGGGGAGAGGGCCGCTCTGAGGCCTGAAATCCAAAGCCTGGCTGCCCAGCTGGAGTCTACTCGCCAGCACCTGGCCCATCTGGAGGCCAGTTTTGCTCGGGTGCTGCAGCACGACGCGGAGCTGGCTGCCACCTCGCTGAATCTGGCTGACCCTGACCCCGACGGGCTTGTTTTCTTGGACTGGCAGGCCTAGCAAGTGTTGCTGTTGTACCCCCTTTTTTTTTCTGAACACATGTACTATTTCTTTTTTCTTTTATTTGAATAAAACCTTTGGGTCTTACTGAAATGAAACAGTCTTTGTGTCGATGATGTTACGATAGATGTATTTTTGCTGGGGTCCGCGAGCCATGCTCTGACTTCTTGTGACCCGTTTATCATTTTCGTTCAACAAATAGCAAGTCTGCCACTCGGGTAGGGCCACGCTCTGGCCGCTCAAGACTTAACACCATCTCTTTTTCGATAATCACTAAGTGTAAACCTCGCGGGTCATGTTCTGACCTCTCACGACTTAGCATCATCTTATTTCGTTAGTTGTTAGGCTCGGAGAAACGAACCATGGGCCATGTTCTGGCCACCTAAGGCTTAACATCATCTCTTTTTGACAATCACTAAGTATGAATCCCGCGGGCCATGTTCTGGCCTTTCGCGACTCAGCATCGTCTCTTTTTGATAATCGTTAAGTTTGGAGGAATGGATCAGGGCCATGTTCTGGCCGCTCAGGACTTAACATTATCTCTTCTCGACAATCACTAAGCATGAGTCTCGCGGGTCATGTTCTGACCTCTCGCGACTTAGTATTGTCTCTTTTGATAATCGTTAAGTTTGAAATGAAGGAATTATGAAAAGGAGTTGATAGTACCGCGGAAATGTTCTCTCCGCGGAACCTCATCGCTTTACCTCATCGTAAAAAAAAGAAAGTTAAACACCAGTGTCAATTAGGAATAAGTACCCATCTTTTCATTAACGATAGGTCCAATCAACTTGTTACAATAGGGGAAAAAGAAATAGACTGTTCTAAAATCAAAGGGGGGAGACTGGCAGGGCAGGACAGCGACTTGCTCGCTTCCAGCGTTTTCTCTTCACGGGTAGAATTTCTTGACATACTTGGCATTTACCGCTCCTGTCTCGAAACCATCTTCGACGCGGGCTAGGTGGTAGTACCCGCTAGCGGAGGCACTGATCACCTCATAGGGTCCTTCCCATCTAGGGGTGAATTTAGGTGTTTTCATATCCCTCATTACTGCCGTGGTAGCCTTCCAAACCAACTCCCCAACTTCGAATACCCGCGGCACTACGCCCTTGTTGTAGTAGCGTGCCACAGACTCCCAGTATTTTTCGTGGGCAATGGCCGCCGTTGCTCTCCTTTCTTCTAGGGCTTCCAGGTCTGCTTTCCTTCCTTCCGCGGTATTTTCCATTGCTAGTATCATCCGCGCGGAGGGGACACTTAGCTCTGCGGGTAAGACCGTTTCTGCTCCGTATACCAAGCTGAAGGGGCTGGCGCGGGTAGATTTCCTTTTCGAAGTTCGATAAGCCCAAAGAGCTATCGGCAAGTGATCTGCCCAAGTACCACCGCGCTCGTCCAACAGTTTGCTCAAGATTCTGATCAAGGTCTTGTTTGTTGCTTCCGCCTGTCCATTTCCCTGCGGGTAATAGGCGCTAGATGTACGGTGATCGACCGTGTATTCATCGAGGAGGCTTCCCACGTGGTGATTGATGAATGGAGTACCGTTATCAGAAAGGATCACCTTCGGTATGCCGAACCTGCAAATGATGTTCTCCTTGATGAATGCCGCTACCGCGTCTCCTGTTGCTTTCTTCAGTGGAATAGCCTCGACCCACTTAGTGTAAACTTCCGTGGCTGCCAGGATCCACCTGTTCTTCCACGATGCTGGTCTAATCGGTCCGACTAGATCCATCGCCCAAGTGTGGAAGGGGTAAGGGGCGCGGACGGAATGCAATTCCACCGAAGGAGCGTGAACCAAGTTCCCGAATTTCTGGCAGGCCCGACATCTTCGCACGTGTCTCTTCGAATCCTTCTCCATAGTGGGCCAAAAATACCCCAGGTTAACCATCTGCTCGTAAAGCTTCCTCCACCCTTGGTGCTCGGTTCCGTGAGTCTTGGCCAGAACCTCTTCTGCCTGCTCCTTGTCTACGCACACTTGAGGCATTCCATCAAGAGTTCTTCTGAACAGTAGTCCTTTTTCCAGGAAGAAACGCCGCGCACCGCGGACGACCCTTGCGGACTCAGCTCGCTCTATGGGTAAGGCTCCTTCTCGTAAGTAATCGATGTAGACTTGTCTCCAGTCCACCTCCTGATTGTCAGTGTTTGCCATCAGGCATTCTGGCTGGGCCATGTACAGGGAACACCGAGTGCAATTCTTCGTGATCAAATCAGCCTCTTTCTTCATAGTAGGCCAGTAATAACCTTGCCTCTGAATTCTCCTGTATAGGGCTATCTCGTTGTCCGCGCAGTTGCCAATGTGGATCCTGTCCAATACTTCGTCTGCTTCTTTCGTGCCGATGCATCGCGCGAGCCATCCCTGCGGGCCGCGATAATACAATTCTCCGCGTAAAACTATGAAACTCGACAGTTCCGCGGTGGACAGATGCCCTAAGCTGGTGGTCAACTGAATTTTAATAGATCCGCGCCAATCTTCGGTCGGTTCCGCGAAGTCCTCTACCGCGGATGGTTCAAACATTTTCACGATCTCAATGCAGGCTCTGTCTTCCTCAAATTCCGTCTTTGCCCCCAGTGTTGCGAGAGCATCCGGGAAACGGTTCTCCGATCTGGGCTTGTGGATGATACTGACACTTTTGAAGAATTTCATCAATTTCTGCACTGTTGTTCGGTATGGTGCCAGCGTTGGTTCCTTCAGCGCGTAGATCCCTTCCGTTTGCAAAATTACCAGCTTTGAGTCTCCCGCTATCCTTAGATGCTTGACCCCTTTTCTCTTTTGCCGCTATTAGACCCAAGATTAATGCCTCGTATTCCGCTTCGTTGTTGGAGCATGGGAAATTCAATTTGTAGGCCAGGTGCACTCTATCTCCTTCTTCTGTTTGCAATACTATTCCCGCGCCTCCCGATCCACTACCCGCGGCCCCATCGAAGCTGAGCGTCCAGTGCTGTTCATCTGTGCTGGCCGCGAGAGCTTCGAAACCATCTCCGGGTAGACAATCTTCAAGCGGCTCGCATTGTCCACTTGGGAACTGAGCTAGTAGGTCTGCTAGGGCCTGACATTTGATTGCTTTCGGGGTTGCGCACGAGATGTCGAACTCCGCGAGTGCTAGCAGCCAGCGGGCGACTCGTCCCGTAAGGGCGGGGCGCGACAGAAGAAATCTCACGGGGTCGCACTTAGTGATTATCTGGATGGGAAAAGATAGGAAATAGTGCCGGAGCTTCTGCGCGGTAAAGACGAGGGCCAAACAGTGCCTCTCGATGGCTGTATACCTTTCCTCTGCTCCGTGTACCTTCCTGCTGATGTAGTAGACTGGTCGCTCTGTCCCATCTACCTCTTGCACCAGCAGGGCCCCAATGGATCTCGGGGTAGAGGTTAGGTAAAGAATCAGTGGCTTCCCCGCGACTGGCGCCACCATTGTCTGAGGAGAAGTCAATGCCGCTTTAATCCGCTGAAACGCCTGTTGGTGGTCTTCCTTCCATTCAAACTTTGCATTTCCCTTCAACAAGTCTGCGAACGGTGCCGCGATATCTGCCATCGCGGGAATAAAACGGCGGAGGTACGATACCTTCCCTAGGAACCGCTTGAGCGTTTTCTGCGAGTGGGGCGGGGGCATTTCCGTGATAGACTTGATCTTGGCCTCGTCCGCGTCGATTCCGTGGCGATGTACCAGGAAGCCCAAGAATTTTCCCGCGGTGACTCCAAATGCGCACTTCAGCGGATTCATCTTGAGATTGAACTTTCTGCATCTCGCGAAGACAGTGGCTAAGTCCGTGAGATGGTCCTTGCGCTCCTTGGATTTCACCACCAAGTCATCCACGTAATCTTCGATTATCTTGTGCATGAGGTCATGGAAAATTGCTGTCATGACCCGCTGGTATGTTGCCCCCGCATTCTTGAGCCCAAAAGGCATGACAATGTAGTAGAAATTCCCCAATGGTGTTCGAAATGCTGTCTTCTCCACGTCCTCTGGGGCCATCTTGATCTGGTTGTACCCGCTGAAGCCGTCCATGAAAGAGAACATCTGGTGACCGGAGGTAGCATCCACCAGTGTATCGATGTGTGGCAGCGGGAACTCATCTTTTGGGCACGCTTTGTTGAGGTCGCGGAAGTCGACACAAACTCGAATTTGGCCATTCTTCTTCTTTACAGGGACAATGTTTGCTAGCCACTCCGGGTACTGGATCGGGCGAATGAATCCTGCCTTCCGCAGCTTCTCGACTTCCTCTTTGATCTGTCCTTCCAAATCGGGGTGGTATTTCCGCTAAGACTGTTTCGCGGGCTTAGAATTTGGGAAGGTATCTAAGTGGTGCGTAACCAGCTCTGGATCCAACCCGGGCATCTCCTCGTAATGCCACGCGAACACGTCTGAGTTAGCACGTAGTAATGTTATCAGTTTCTCGCGGAACTCTCCGCTCAACTCCTTACTTACGAACACCGGCCTTTTGGGGCCTACCCCGTCGCTTAAATCAACTTCTTCTAAAGCCTCTTGCTGCGGCCTGGGTTGGTCCTGCATACATTCCGGAGCGGGCTCCGGCTTGTCTATTACCTCTTCTTCTTCCACTGCGGCACATGTACCGCCGGGGCTAGCGGTTTCATGATCACCCGCTGCCCCGGTGGACCGTCACAAATGGTACACTGTCTTGCCCCCCTCCTTCGTCTTAGTAATCTTCCTGGGGGCTGCGGCATCTGTCGCGGATGGGTCCCTCTGGCGTATCTCTGGCTTTTCGTCTTTTATATCTTCCCACCTTGGGATCTTGACTGCGCGAGGCTTGGCGGTGATCGCCTGAGACACCTCACCCAGCTCTGAGAAATAGACTGCGTCCGATAGGTGTGTCTCATTGGTATCAAATGGGTTTTCCGACGCGCGGACTGTGACCTTCTTTCCTGCCCAGATTCCTTTCAAACATTGATGGTAGCTGGAAGGTACAACCGCGTACTTGTGCATCCAACTTCTTCCGAGAATGATCTGGTAATTAGGATCCGCGTTGATTAGATGAAATTTAGTGGCCGAGCGGATTGCCCCCACTTCCAGGTCCACCACCACGTATCCCAAAGACTGCTTCTTATCTCCTCCAAACCCCGTGATGGTTATCGGAGATTCCACGATCCTGTTGGGCTGTATTCCCACCTTCTTAAATGTTGACATCGGCATCAGATTGATGGAGGCTCCGCCATCTAAGAAAGTCCTCTTTAGCTCCATTCCGTTGACACGGGATGTAACGTATAGCGGGCGGTTATGGGGGTAAGGCACCCGTCGATCCACGTCCGAGAAGGTGACTGAGTTTGACTCATCGCGGATCGTCCGCGGGACTGACCCCTCCGCGGTCATGCACGACTCCTGATGGACCTCCGCGATGTTGACAATTGCCTTGGTAATTTCCAATCTTGCCGCCGGCGTGAACCCGAAACCGTCGAAGAATGCGCGGAACTTCGCACTGTTCTGTAATGTTTTGGTCGACGCGTTGGGGTCTGGTATCACCGCGGGGGCCGGACCCTCCCCGAATTCTTCCGTTATTTCGTAGCACGAGACCATGTAGGCCCCTGCTTCTTCATCTTCTCCTCCCATGTAGTAGTTGGTTTCGGCCTCATCATCATCATTGTACATGAACGGGTAGCACTCCGCCATGTTGACCTCCCCGTTGTTTCCGTGAGCTGGATAAGGCTCGTCGCGGACGTCGCGACGTCCTATCCTTAGCTCGTTTGCGTTCTGCTTCCGCTTGAACAACCTCTTCAAAGACCAAAAATCGCTCGTTGGATGCTTGGTATGCCTATGGTACATGCAGTACCTTGGGTGCTCGCGGTCCTCCTGCGTCGGCTCATACTCCACGGGGGGGAGTGCTAATTCTCCATCCTGCACCCATGCATTTACCAAGGCCCGCACCTCATCCATCGTACATGGGAAATCTGGCGCTGGCCCCATCTCGCGTTCTCTCCGCTTTCGACCTCCCGCGGCCTGCTGAGTCCGCGGCACCTCCGCGACAGCCACAGTGGCGCTGGCGGTCTTGCCTTTCCATGCATCCTTTCTTGCCGGTTTGACTACATGGCGGATGTTGTACGCCGACTCCAATAAGGCAGAGAATGTTCCCAACTTCAAATTAATGAGCAGCATCTTAAATTCGTCCATCATCCCACCGATGCAAATTTCCACTAGTTGTACTTCCTTCGCGGACTCGGTGCAATCAACTGCACGATCCTGAAACCTCCTGATGTAGTCCACCACGTCTTCTCCGCTGGCCTGCGTCTCTTTCGTCAAGCTGATCACTGTCACCTTTTCGCGGACCTGGAAGAATTTGGCGTAGAAGCTGTTCACCATTTCTTCCCAGGTGGTGATCGAATAAGGCTCCAGGTTGACGTACCAAGTGTACGCGCGCGAGGTGAGGGACTTCGAGAATTCCCGTAGCCGTAAGTTATGATCGGACGCGTGGGCCCCCAGAGATTCCATGAAACGGACTACATGTTCCTGGGCACTTCCTTCCTTTCCGTCGAACTTCACAAATTTTGGTGGGGTATACCCTTCCGGGTACGGGAGTGATAGGATCGTCATAGGATAAGGCGGGCGGATATCTGGGCTAGGGAGAGAGGGCAAGACCATCTTGGTTTTCTCCTTAGTGAGGAGGGCTTGTACGTCTGCCAAGGTGATGAACTGTCCCGCGGACGAGGCCCCAACTTCAGTAATGGCCGGCTCCTTCCTGCTCGCCTCGCTCGCTTTCTGCTGCGCTAGCAGGGCCTGAACTTCCGCCATGGTAATATAGGGTCCCGCGGAGGGCGTGCTAGCACCGTCAGCGGCTGCTTCCTTCTGGCGGTCTCTAGTGTTATTTCCCGCGATGCCTCCTACGAGTATAGGACGCAAGTGGGGAGGCACCGTTGGGGGAAACTGGGGCTGCATTGTCTGGCTAGTGCTGCCTCCCGCTTGGTTTTGTGGCGGTTCATCGTTTTGACCGACCGCGGCCTTTGGGAGCGCCGCTGAGATGACCTCGGTGAGACCAGCAAAAGCCGCGAGCAGCTGTCGCTGCGTCTCGAGGAACTGCCGCTGGCCGTCCTGGAGGGCTCGCAGCGCCTGCGCGGCCGTGCCCGCGCTATTGGTTTCCTCGACCTCCTCGATAACTGGCGTGCCGTCGTGTTGTGCCGCCATTGCGTTACGGCGTGATAGCGGCCGCTCGATGTATTCCGTGGAACGGGTACTAACCATAAACCAAAAGACACCTCCCCAGCAGAGTCGCCTAAATGTGGGTGGAAAGTGGGTTCTGTGAGGTCGCTTACGTGTACAAAAGTGAGCTGGAGAGGTTCGATTGGTCGATAATCAGTACCAAGGGGAAAAGAGGAATAATCTCGTGGGGTGAGGGCTAGAGCAAGAGGTACGGAAAAGACAAAGGCAACGTGTCTTCTTTGTTCTCCGCGGGGATGAATGACGTCTGCCCTTTCTGGAATCAGATAAGTGAGGTCACCTTCTCTCCGGGGAAGAATGTTCTCCTTCCTCAGAATCAGTGCTCTCTCTCTATCTCCTTTTCCAGAAAAGTCAGCCTCTCCTAATCATTGGGAATGTCAGGGGTATTTATAGGGCACATGGGCCTAGGTCAGGCCCAGGACGGCGCTCCTATAAGACCCTAACACGTGTCCCTCCCGTACCTCCAGGTCGCGGAAGACTCGTCCTTCCGCGGAGGACTTCCGCGGGGGACCCGCACTTCCGCGACGATACCTCCATCCCAAGCCACAAGAGCTTCCCCAATTCCCGCAAGAGCAAGGTCGCGACCCGCGACGATCGTTTGCCTCCCGCGGGATCCCTTCCGGGCCTGCCTTTTAGGCCCGAATATGATCCCGGGGTCCTCTTACAGCTTCTGTATCAATTCCAATTCCAGTATGCCTTTCAGTTCTCCCTGGCGGGGCCCGCGGGGGGTCCCGCGGGATCTTCACTTTCGCGGATCGATTCCGCGGGGTCTTCAGTTCCGCGGGTCGGTTCCGCGGGCGCTCATCTGAATGTGCTACGTGCTTCCTTTCCATTGGTCAGTCAAACGTCTTCTTGGAATAGTGTTTTGACTAAGATTGACTTTTCGCGTGGACCTGGTCGCCACGTGTCCATGGCCGATAGGCTGGTCAAAAGGTCTTCCCAGATGACGTGTCAATAACTTTGACCGCGCCTACAGCTGTATATTTGGTTAGCCTTTTTTTTCTATTTCAAACTGATTTACCAAGAAAAAAAAGAATTACATGAAATTATAATAATCTCTACAATCACTACACGCCCAACCCATAGCCCCATTAAAAGGATAAACAATCCCAAACCATTCTGCTATAACTATAAGCCCTACCTAACTACTAGCCCCATTAGGGGGAGAAACAATCCTAAATAATTCTCACTATAACTACAAGCTCAACCCAATTACTAACCCATTAGGGTGAGAAATAATATCAACAAATACAAATGAAAGAACATTCACACGCATATGGAGAGATTCGAACTCCTGACTTCCTAGTGAGATCCAAAAATCCTGACCAACTAAGTTAGCTCTAGTTAATTTCATCATCCTTATTATTCAACACCAAAAAGTGTACTCGTAGATTAACCCATGGGCATCTAATAATAACAATATTCCTAATTATGAGTTGTCCAATTACCAAATTTTTGGATATTGTCCATACTCCAAACCAAGTTAAAAGGGGAACTTATATATTAGTCCTAAACCATATACATAATTAAGTTGGGAAATGATTTTGTCACTCCCTTTTTTGTTAACGTCACTCCCCTGCAAGTGTATTTTTGGTGCAAAAATACACTTGCAGGGGAGTAGCGTTAACAAAAAAAAAAAGGAGTGACAAAATCAGTAGCCATTAAGTTCCCATTTTAGATGGTGTAACATATTAAGTTCTCATCATTATTTTTAAATAATCTCTAAATTAACTTCTCATGGATTACCGTCCATTTATCGCACCGTATTTATTACCTTACCTACAAATTTTCTAATAAATTTACATAATATGATAAATTTAATGTATTTATTGATCAATAGTAATGACAATTATAACAAACGTGTTTAATTCGAGATCCGCATATGATGAATCTGCAAAAACATTACTGACAATTTTGACTAACATGATTGAATTATTATACATAAACATCTCGACAAACATGGTAATTTTGTTTCCTATGAGGAAATTGTCTCTTGCGATAATTTTTATCATGATAAATTTGTAAAATATGATGAATTTATCACAATCAACAATGAATGCAAAACTTCTTATGACTTGACACATTATCCAAACCAGTCCACAAAATTTACCACATTCAAAGGTAGGTAAGGTAATAAATAAGGTGTAATAAGTAGAGGGAGAAATAATAGCAATTTAGTCATTCAATCCTTGCTTAAGGGTGTAATAGGGCTTTCATGCAATTTCAGGACCTAAAGATAGCACATGATGATGTCATGGATTAGAAGATAAGTAAGGGCTGTTTTTAGGATTAATCTTTAATTTTCTCAAAATAAAATGAAAGGAAAATAAATGAAAGGGAATAAGTGTATTTATGTAACCTCAACGATTGGTTATGCGAAATGATTTTTGCACAGCCTTTTAAACTTTATGCTTCTTTTTGTACATTTAGTCACATAAAACTACAGAAATTGTGTTATTACTGCACATAAACAAGCCTAAACAAAGACATAAAAAAAAAAAAACACAAGAAAATGAAAAAGTACAAAAATCATTTTCTCTCACTATTCCTGATCAGTCTCCTATTTGCAGAATTCAACAGAGGCTACCATGCCCGTGCATGAGAGAGAGAGAGAGAGAGAGAGAGAGAGAGAGAGAGAGAAACCTGTGGTGTGCATGAACAGAGGAAGGTGAGTCATTCCATATCCCCTTCTATCTCTCATTTTATCCACCCATACTAATCCAAGCGCGCGCGCGCTCTCTCTCTCTCTCTCTCTCTCTCTCCAAAATTCACATACATACCTCCACAATAACCCAGACTCAAATTAATTACGCCAATTGTGAGAATCACCTGAGGAAAATCGTTCCGCTAATCCTTCTCAATTCGTTTGATACTACGAAATTCAAACGAAGAATTAGGATTTGTTGAAAATCGGATTTCAGTCGAGTTTTGTACCGAATCGTGTATATATTCAGATTCGCTGACCCTTGAGAAGCTAACGCAGATATTGATGGCGGCAGAAGAAGCCGGTGGCGGCAGTGGTGGGGAATCGGTGCCCGCGTCGCCGAGGAATAAGGTGAAGTTGTTGTGTAGCCACGGCGGGAAGATATTGCCTAGGTCCGCCGACGGTCATCTCAAGTACGTCGGCGGCGAGACCCGCATCGTTTCTTTCCCTCGTGACATTAATTTCTCCGGTACTATCTCTCTCGCCCAATCTCTTCGTGCATAGTAGTATGTTTTAAATGTCCGTCAAGGAACCTTCCATACTATTGTACCGGATCAGGGCCGGCCCAAAGATTTTTAGTGTCCAATGCCTAATAAAAAAAAGTGTGTCCATATTTAACAATTTTTATATCGACAATCACAATACGAGAAAATCAAATCAATATAAAGTTCTACTAATCATTACATACGAATACAAAATACAAAGTCCCCAAATAGACAAATATATATTATCTCAAAAATGCATTTCTAGAAGCATCAATTAAATTGGAAATTTGGGTTTATGGGATGGTGGGTTGGGCACTTGGACTTATGGGATGGTGGGTTGGGCTAACTTATTATCTTAAATTGGACAGTTTTTCATTCTATTGAACTTAAAAAGAGTCCTATTCAAACCCAAGTAGTAAAAATATTGGAGTGCCTCTAAAATTTGGGATTTTTAGAAAGCCCAGGCCTCTTGGACCCTGGGGTTGGGCCGGCACTGCATCGGATCTACCCGTGAGATAAAAAAAATTCGCATTTGAATCGACGGGTTCCCGTTACATATCGGATTTTTTCAGCTATATGTCCAATATTGTACCATCGCGGGTGATTTAGGCACTTGAATTTTTTTTGTAAAAGAAGATTTTCGAAACTCCACAGCCATTACGTATCGTACGATACCGTTACTCTGCAACCATTACCGTTATGTATAATGATTGTTAGGGAAAATAGTTGTAATAACAATTATAGTAACTGAATTGACATAAAACCAAAAACTATAAAAGGATCAGGAAAAACAAACCGAGGCCCATGTTTTCTCATGTTGTCAGACAAATTTGTTGCCTCACCAGAGGTGCGGCAGCTTTTGTCGGCGTTAGCCTCTCAGGAATGCTCGGTTGAACTCAATCGTAGAAGCACCACTTAGACTGTCGGTTGAACTAAACTTTGTTTGTTCTCTCTCTCGAAGAGTTCGAAAGAACTCGGAGCCGAATTCAGAAAACAGAAAGAGGAAAAAGATGAGAGACTCATTAGAAGAAGAGGATAAAGCTTTTGCTTGTGTGTATGAACCTAGAGCTTGGAAGCTCTATTTATAGGCTACCAAGGGAAATCGAAATTAATGACCCAACCAAAAATGGGCCAATAAAGCCAGAGAAGAAACCAAGCCATGTGTATCCAACTCTATCTTGGTGATTCTAAGGCGTTTAAGTTTTGAGAAAGAATTTGTTTCAATCAAGTTATTAGGTGTTTTCGAAAGTGAATAAGTTATTGAGAAATGTCAAATTATTTCCGGTAGTGAATAAGTTGTAGATGGATTTGTGAATACAGTTACTGTAATAATAAAAAAAATTTGTTCACAAGTTATTAGTTACTGTGAACGAGATGATAAAATGTTAAAACTTGTTGATTTATGTGAACTACATGTTAAAAACGCCTACGTTTTTACCGCAAATTGCTACCGAAAACATGGCGAGGTGAAGAATTGAATCTGGCTAAGGGAGTTGGGAGTACATCCCAACTAAGAAACTAAATACAAACCCTCTTGTATTCTAGTTACGGGGAGTTGCCAAAAAAACCATATTTTGGACTAGCCAAACCAAATTATTCATCCAAGCCCATACCAACCAAAGCCCAAATATGATATTTTGGGATAATGGGCCCGAAGCCCAGATCAATTCCAAACTAACCCAGACCACTGACCTCGGACCACAGGCCACGGGCCCACGAATTTCTGAGTCCCGGCCACGACCCAACCTTGTCGAGGTGTTCAGTGACGGCGAGCGCGCACACATCCTCCCTTAATATCAACTTTGTTCGGTTTGCTTTTTGAAAAAAAATTTCCAACTCAAAAAACACTTATTATCTCTATTTTCAATTATTACTCTCATTTCTTTCTCCACTCTTTACCTTATCTCCAATTATTATTATCATTTCTCTCTCTATCTCTCTCCACTCATTACCTCTATCTCCAATCATTACCCTAAATTTTCTCTCCACTCATTACCCCAAAAACCAAACTACAAAATTCTCAAAAACCCATCCAAACACAACATGGCTTTTGCAATTCCCAAATGAGACAAGTCTCATTCATCTTTAAAATGAATTTTGTTCATATTTAGCCTCGTCAAAATATTTGACATTTCTTCCAATTTTTCCAACATTGATAACATCATTGAAACCTCAGGTCACTCTGTAGACTATACGGCTCCGTTTGTTTCGATGTAAAATGTTTTACAAAGTAAAATATTTTTTCAGAAAATAAACTTCAAACTTTTATTTTTTGGTGTTTGGTTAGCACTTGAAAATATTTTCAGAAATCAACAAAATAGTGTAGAGAGGGGGGGGGCTTAAACGGTTAAGAGATCTGAGATTATTGAAATTGAATGTGAGTCAGGACTGATGATCGAGGAAACTGAATAGTAAGAATTACAGTAAAAGGCAGCGGGTTCATTTCAGAAAATAACTTATGAAGATTTAAGGGTAAGTCATTTTCATCCAATTGATGGAAAATGTTTTACATGTAAAATATTTTTCTCATTTTTTACACAACCAAACACCGGAAAATTTTTATGTCCAAACAAACGGAGCCTACATTCACATTCGCGAAAGAGAACAAAAGTATAACCAATACTGAATTTTTTGCCCGTGATTGGCACCAAGTTTCCAAACACTTGGTCTCAGCCAACAACGTACACAAGATTTAAAAGGACCCGTCCCAACATACATGCATGTAATACAAACAAAACTGAATCTGACAACTAGGAATTTTGATTGGTGGGTCAAAAACTTATAACGAGGTAGAATCTATTTTTTTTTAAATTTGTTAATGGCTTAATGGCAAGGAAACATTATCTAAGAATGCTAATAAAGTATTTGACATATTCTTTCGAGGAAATGATAATGTCAAAACTATTTTTGTTGGTGTCAAAATTCTAGTGCGCAAAAGGCTTGAACCATATGCAGTGTACAAGACTTTTATGCACTAGAATTTTGGCACCAACAAAAACAGTTTTTGACAGTATCACTACCCTTCTTTTGTAAAGCAAACATTATAGAGAGTTTCTGACGTTTGACTCTATAAAGTCAGTTACAATGACCTCCCCAGAGGTTTTTGACAAATACATTGATCTCTCCTAGCTTACAAACTAATCTGCAAATTCCCTTTCCATTAAAAAAGGCGTTAATTTTGTCACATAAAAGACTATAATACTCTCATGCTTTATATTAAAGCATATCGTTGTATTATATATCGTATGTATAAACAGTATTTCATATTGTGCATGTAAATGAAATAATCAATAGAAGAAATTTAAAAATTAACATTTTATGGGATTTTTTTTTATTTTTAGTGCATGTTTTCCTATTTGGTCCAAATATTTATTCCTCTCGTCTATATAAGTTGAAAAATAACAAATTTTCTGGAAGACCAAAAAAGAGTAATCTAAAGAATTGAATAGTATAAAAAATTCCAGATTCCTGTTGGGGTTTTTTTTCACAATTGTTTTTTATTGGGACAAACGAATAAAATTTATTCTTGGTTTGGATGTTGAAGAATTGCCTTAGGATGGAGAGACCAAAATTTAATCTCCGTAGTGCCCTTTTCCAAAATTACTCCGAGTGTTGTTTGTTTGTTTAATTTTCTCACCGAGACTAACCAAAAATAGTAAAACTAAAGGACCAATAACTATAAAGAAATCAATGTTGAAAAAAATTCACTTTTGTTAGCGGCGGTGTATTTTTTTTTCCAAGCTACGTTCGATTGTTTTCCTTTTAGAATTATTCTAAAACTTCACAAACTTTTTTGCACACATACAATCCTCAGCTCTCTTCCCTCCTCCCTCTCAGTCCCCCTTCCTCTCTGGCCTCTCTTTCTTCTCTCCTCCTCTCTCGGCCTCTCTCCTTCCGCCATGGACGAGAGATGGTTGAAGAAGATCTCCCTCCCTCTCCTTCATTTTTGGGCTACGGAGACCAAATCTGGGTTTTGGCTTGTGATTCCGATTCGCCTGCTTTCCAACCTCGATGGTGAAGATGTGTGCAATTGACTAGACTCTTATCTTCCGGTCCAGATGTGGCCTTATTGCAGCGGGAGCATGCTTTTCTCTCTGAATTCCATGGCGGTTTCCTTGGCCTCTCCGCTCTACTGGGTTCAAACACCACTATTGTATTTTTTGTGTTGTATTTGATTTTGTTCTACTGTTTCTTTTCCTTATTAATATACTAATTGGGATTATCATTTTAAAAAAGGTACGTGATGACCATTCATAAAAATAAAAAATAAAAAGTACAACGCGATGTGACATAAAACATACTCTAATTTTTCCTACAACTACAAATATTCACAACACATGTGGACCCTACACACACCTGCAAACACTCACAATACATGTGGGCCTCATATTCGGGTGTGTGTAGGACCCACAAGTGTTGTGAGTGTTTGTGGTTATAGAGTTTTTGTTCTTACATATGTTAGTCTGTAGAGCACCAATACACCACCCTCAATAAAAACCGTCTTCACCTTTGATCCGTACCTTCAGGCGTTCCGTCATCGTATGAACCAATGAAAATTAAACTAGACGTGAAAATTGAAACTCGAACAGCAACGAATTAGCGACCGGGGAGAGGAACATTTTGCTCAACTTGTATCAGGCTTTTGTATCAAATTTTGACCTTCCCTTAGTTATTGGGTAATGCTGGAGCCTGGAGCCCTTTCATTGAAATATGTATCCAAGGGGATACTATACATCAGTTCTACAGGGTATTACGTATTAGGCTTCATGGTTATTAAGCTTTTTTTTGTTCCATTCAATGAAACAGCTTATTAGTTCATAGATCATGAACATTTTCAAAGCATACCCTTGTTTGCAAAAGAGCATCATCAACTGAAACACCTCGCGTTCCTTTCTTCTTTATTTACAGACCTAATGAAAAAGCTTGCAAGTGTATCCGACGGCGACATCATCCTCAAGTATCAAATAATCCCTGAAGATCTCGACGCCCTAGTCTCAGTGAAAACCGAGGAGGATCTCCACCATATGCTCGACGAGCATGACCGATATGAAAGCGCAGGGAACCCAATGCTTAGAGCCTTCCTCTTCCCAGCTAACCCAGTTGTAACAGAGAACCGGATGATGACCTCCACCGAACACCAAGCAATTGAGCAACGATACATCGATGCCGTCAACGGCATAATCCGATCAACAACCACGGTGACCACTGCCATCAAACACCATGTCACCACCGGAAAACCCCTTTCGCCGACCGGAGTTTCCTCAACCAGCTCCTCTCCAAAGTCTCCTGAGAGCTGCAACATAGAAACTGTTTTCCAGAAGAGTCGACAACTCCATATGCATCGGGTCCACAGCTCACCCAGCATATCTAGTCTCAGCGGCCAAAACCACCACAGCACTACTACTACTCCCATGCCCCACAACCAGCAGCACAACCAGAATTACCAGAAACTCCAACGCCATGGGTATCTATCTCCTAGAGCACAAACACCGGAGAGGCTGGTTTCGGTTAGGTCCGTTGGGAGAGAAGACTCCTGGAAGTACCAAGTGATTCCCGGACCACCAGGAAACTATTACCCAGTGGCAATAGCCAGACACACAAGGGGAAGTGGGTGCTACTGCAGCAAATGCACGCACTTCGATGAATATAGTGCTTATAAGAATAGAAAGATTGCTAGAGCAGGTAGCCCCTTTAGAAGTCCCCCTCTTCCTAGAAGCCCGTCATGATTCTCATGAAGGCTCGGTTCTACGGTGAAACCTAACTTGGCTTTAACTGGAGGAATGCTGATTCGGATTACTTGTTTTTTCACTTACTGTAAATACTTGAGACCTTTTATTTGTGCGTTTATGAGACTGTTTGATGTAACAGTATTAGGTGAAGGTCATCACTTTGAAAAACAATCAGAATTGCATTGTATATATAGCTAACAAACATTCTGTAAAGGAACCTGTAAGTTTCTGTGATCATTGAGAAATAACACGGTTCCATAGACAATTGACTTCAGTTTCTACATGGATATTTGATAAGAATGCTCAACTGCTATCAATCTTTATTCTTCCTTTTTCTTACGAGGAAATTACCGGACTTTCTTCATGCAGCAGGATTATGCACACAATTTTCTGATTTTTATTACCCAAAAAATGGCAAGAGACATCAAATGAAGTATGCATAATGCATTACATCGTAGGTATGTAAGAACTTTTCAAAGGCGACCAACATAACCTCATAACTCTCCAGCAAATGCGTGAAAATTCCTCAAGTATCTCCCATCCTTAACAAATAATTCAAACAGCAGTTCAAGGGGTTGAAAATCCTGAAATTTTCAGTGTATTATCAGTATTAACTCTATTATCCTAGTTTTTTCCCTCAACCAACTGTAAATCCCGAACAATTAACTACCAGCATCTCATCCAATCTTCCCCCAACAAATACTTACACATATATAAATAAGAAAACAAAAACAGAGGGGGAAATGAGCTGACCGGTGATATTAATCTCTGGTACTCTCACATCACTTGCTATCAGTAAAATCTGCATCAATGACATCCCCATCAGGTCCTTTGCCGGATGATTCTGAAGGCCCAGTGCTGCCACCAGGTGCAGGGCCAGCACCATCTGCTGCCACACCATCACCTGGCCGATTATAGAGGGATTGGCCAAGCTGCATAACTTCCTGATTAAGGGCAGCCATGGTGTCCTTCATGGCTTGTGTTGAGCTCCCTGAGATTGCATCCTTGAGGTCTTTAAGTTTGGCCTCGACTTTCTCTTTCACTGGACCCGGAACCTTTTCTCCCAATTCCTTCAACTGCTTCTCTGTCTGGTACACAACCGAATCTGCTTGGTTCTTTGTGTCAATGGCTTCTCGCTTCTCCTTGTCTTCCTTGGCAAATCTTTCCGCTTCTTTAACCATCCTCTCTACCTGTACAATTTCACACTTATCCTCAGAGTTATTCGACTACAGCCTACCGGCCTGTTTAACAAACCAGATAAAACATGAGATTTGATTACAAAACTGCAAAACCACAATTCCCCCCGCTCTCTCTCTCCCCCCCTCTCTCACACACACACATCCCACCTTAATTTCTCAAACCAACTCCGGCTGGCTCTTCCTTCTGCGACCCCTTTACTCTCTCCCTCCCTCTCTCTTGGATTCCCCCCTGCTTTTGAAGAATCAAAACAAGACGAAACGAAAAAGGAGAAAAGCAACGCCACCATCAGTGACAGTCCAAGACCCAAAATCGATTAAAATTGCTTTGGATGCCATTTTCTAATTTGAACCAGTTGGAACTTCAGAACACTGCAGAGATGACAATGAAGACCACAAGCAAGAAGAAGAAGAATGTTCAATTCAAACCCTAATCAAACCTTCCTTCCCAATTTAAATTAGAACAATTCAACAAATCCCCAACAACAATTTTCCCTCAAGAAACCTGAAATCGACGGCGGAGGCGGGTGGGATGTCATTTTGGTGGGGACGATGGGGAGTGGAGGGGGTCAATAGAAGGTGGAGTTCGCCGGAATTAGGAGTTGCCGAAGAAGTGGCTGGCCGGAGTTGAGATCGGCCAGACATGGAGGTGCCGTCATGGGGAGAGGTGGTGGTTGGTGGAGTTGGAAATCCAGGGCTGTGTGAGGGAGGGAGGGAGAGATTAGGTGTAAGTGAGATGGAGGAAAGGGAAAGGGAGTACAATTTCAACTCCGCCATTGATTTCAATGGTCGAGATCAAGTGTCAAATTTTGTGTCAAAAATTGTAGGTAGAACCGGCCCCAATATATATATATGGTGTTTTTTTAGGTGTTTATTTATTTATATTTTTTTTCAAATTTAAATGGCAAAATGTGGACAAAACGAAAATTACATAGTTCCAATACCATTTAAACAAAACAAGACATCCATAAGTTCAATACAACCCTATTGAAAATTTACAGTTTAACCCCTGAATTTTTAAAAAAAAATTTACAGTTTGACCCCCAAAATTTTAAAAAATTATAGTTTGACCCCAAATTTTTTTTTAAATTACACTTTAACCCCTGCCGTGTCCCCAGCTGTGTCCCCATCGGTGTCCCGCCGTGTCCCCCACAAAAATTTATATTAAATTATGGGACACGCCACGTGGCGTGTCCCATACGTGTCCCCAAGGTGTCCCCGTGTCCAAACATTGCAAAACGTCGACCCCTAGAGGTGTCGATGCTTCATAGCACACGAGTACCTTTAAAAAATCACGTTCTGATCACATTGAGCGGTTCGGATCATCGAAATTCGATCGGAAAAGGGGAGGTGCGGACTAGAATCAGGTCAGGGATCCTTGACCTAATCCGGACTGATATATATACACACACACACAAAACTTCTTATAAGGGCGCCCTTACCGTATTAAAGTGAGGACGCCCCTTTCCCGACCAATTTGCTGTGTTCAGAACGTGATTTTAAGGGCACCCGCGAGAAATCAGCAAAAAAAAAGACCGGGAAGGGCTTCATCCGAGCAGTTTTTGCTTGTTTTTTATCGAACGGTTCAAATAAAAACTGCTCGGATGAAGCCCTTTCCGGTCTTTTTTTTTGCTAATTTCTCGTGGGTATCCTTAAAATCACGTTGTGAACACATTGAGCGGCTCGGATCATCGAAATTTGATCGGGAAAGGGGAGAAAAGGGGACGTCCGCAACTTAACTAAAATAAGGACGCTCTTATAAGAAGCTAACTATGTGTGTATATATATATATAGAGTCCCCTTCTTATGAGGGATCCCCTACTTAGCTTAAGTGCGGACCTCATAGATCCCGATCGAATTTCGATGATTCGAGCCACTCTCCAATGGAGAAGTCTGCACTAAGGAGCTTATTTAAGGTCCTTATAGGAAGCTCACTGTTATGTGTGGACTTCACATTTTCCAATCAAATTTCGATGATCCGAACCGTTGAATGTGTTCAGAACGTGATTTTAAGAGAACCCGCGAGAAATCAGCTAAAAATTTACACACACACACCAAGGAAATCTGGTTACAGTTTAACCCCTCACTATAAGTCTGATAGGATCAACCATCACACAAGATTATAAATCCCCTCATGAATCGTCCAACCAATCATAGTGTATGAGCAGCTTTATAAAGTTGTTATCTGCTCACCTAATCAGTTCACGAAATAAATGAACTTGGTATTATTGCAGACAAGAAGCTTGATAATGCAATTATTGTCTATCTGGTATAAAAAGAGAGTGCATCTGCACACAACCATCAGCTACCCATGGAGAGTCAACGTGAAAGCTTTGGGTCCAGAAAGAGCCTAAACTAATCTACAGTGAGCCAAAATATCACCACAAGAAAAATGTTCATATAGACATACACAAGACACAGCACATGACGAATTTTTTTCTTCTTTTTCTAGTTTCTTTTCAACTCTAGTTAAATGTACAAGCTATCCACTTTTCAACTTATTCAAGTTCAGCTAGAGTTTTCCTTGGCCTTTTGGTAGTTGTTTGGCATTCACTTTCTTCCATTTTTGTCCATGAGGTATAAAAAGAGAGTGCATCTACAGACAGCCATCAGCCACCCATTGAGAGTCTTCTTTTTCTACTTCCTTTTCAACTCTAGCTAAGCTATCCACTTTTCAACTTATTCAAGTTGAGCTAGAGTTTTCCTTGGCCTTCTGGTAGTTGTTTGGCTTTGGCCTTTACTTTCTTCCATTGTTTCTGTAGTTTAATTCGTATTGGATGGCTACCATCCGTAGCTACCTTCAGATACCATCCTTGATTTGGCTGGGGCATGCCCCTTATGATGTATCACTTTCGACCTTTCTATACACATTCAATTCTTAACCCACAAATACACGGGAAAAAGAAATAACATTAAGAAACACAAGCATCTATGTACTGGGACTCAGAAGCAGAGTAGTCAAATTTTTTTTCCCAGTGCAATGAGATGGAACTCAAGCTAGCAATGAAAGATACTGGTATATACAATTATATACTGCATGTATTGTTATACCAAAACCATACCTCATCACCAGGCAATGTGCTAGCACCAGTAATCGTAATATCTTGCTTCTTTCCAGTGCCTTTATCAACAGCAGCGACAGAAAGGATGCCATTGGCATCAATGTCAAACTTGACTTCAATTTGAGGAACTCCACGTGGGGCAGGAGGGATTCCATCTAGGCGGAAGCTTCCAAGAGATTTGTTGTCCCTAACAAACTCTCTCTCTCCTTGGAGAACATTAATCTCCACACTTGACTGCCCATCAGCAGCTGTCGAAAACACCTCTGATTTTGATGTGGGCAAAGTTGTGTTTCTCGGAATAATTTTTGTCATAACACCGCCTAGGGTTTCCAGACCCAAAGATAATGGAATCACGTCCAGCAGGACTATGTCGCTCACATCTCCTGCCAGAACACCAGCCTGGAAAAAAAAACAAATAAATACAAAATTCAGTCAAAAAAGCTGAAATAAGAGTTACCCCAGAATGGTACTAATTCTGGCAGTTCAAATACTAAATCATAGCATGCTACCGTGTTGAAAATGCGAAAATTTACCAATCTTGCTCCAATACAAGAAATGCTATTTTTCAATTTCCTTCCTGAAAAGTCAAATCCCAATGGCATTTGCGGGTCACATCAAGAGAGAGAAGGGTATGGCCAAAATCTGAACGATGGGCAAACAAAATGCCAGCTATGGCCATTGATTTAGCCATGCATTAGAGCACCCAGAAAGTAGATGGTCACTGGACTTGCTCTAAAGACTAATACCGGCAAAGGATTAACACACGATAGCCATAGATAATAGCAGGATAAAAGAGGAGGATTGACCTGAACAGCAGCCCCAAGCGCAACGACTTCATCGGGATTTACAGTAACATTCGGTTCCTTTCCAGTCACTCTTCTCACAAGTTCCTGAACAGCTGGAATACGAGTTGACCCACCAACAAGGATCACTTCATCTAGATCACTGAAAGACAGCTTCGCATCCCTCAAAGACGTTTCAACTGGTCTTTTAAGCCTAAGGCCAAGAAAGATTTAAAGACTCAATATATATTGATCCAAAGGAGAAAAATATATCAGCAAAAAAAAAAAAAAAGGAGACAAACATTTGCCTTCAATCATGCAAAACTGTTACAAATGTTATATGGAACGAGGCATGAGGCATCTAATTAGACACTTGATCTAATATATAGTGTACTTACCTGTCAAGCAGATCCGAACATAATTCTTCAAACTTTGCCCTTGTGATAGTGGTTTCAATGTGCTTGGGTCCATCTGCAGTGGCCGTAATGAAAGGCAAACTAGGGGAAGAAAAAAGTGTCAACAAAAATGAAGAGAGGGGATGGGGTGGGGAAGAGACTCGTTCAGAGACACCACATATACCTAATACTTGTTTGAGTCAAGGATGACAATTCCATCTTTGCTTTCTCTGCTGTCTCAGTTAGTCTTTGAAGAGCTTGTTTGTCCTTCAACAAATCTATGCCTTCATCTTTCTTAAAACTAGCAGCAAGCCAATCTACAATTCTCTGCAAGAAGAATGTTAATTGAGAAATAATCTTCAAAATAAGATCAGATATTTTGACATTCACAAAGGATGCAAACCTTATCGAAGTCATCACCCCCTAGATGTGTATCGCCAGAAGTTGAAAGTACCTCAAACACTCCATCCCCAACCTCAAGAACTGTTATTCAAGAGAAACAAATTATACGAATACAGATTCGCTAAGAAGAAAACATATTAGCATTCACCATTATCTTGCACCTAGAAGATAAAATCCGGAATGATGATAAGACTAACTTATTAGAGCAAGATGCAAAAGCTTGTCAGAGTGCCACAGTTTCAAGAAAATGAGCTTCAAGTAAAGAATTATGATAAGACTAAGAGTTATCATGGCAGAGGAAAAACCGACACAAGATAGCATTGTAAAAATTGAAATCCATGCCTCTGTATATTCTTCTCTTTTAGAATGGCCAAATTATAGAATATACCAAGACAGAGAGGTGAGGGAGTCAAGATACCTGAGACATCAAAGGTACCACCTCCAAGGTCAAATACCAGGATAGTTTCATTGTTCTTCTTTTCAAAACCATATGCCAATGAAGCAGCAGTAGGTTCATTGATAATTCGCAAGACTTCTAAGCCAGCAATACGACCAGCATCCTTTGTGGCAGTCCTTTGGGAATCATTGAAGTAAGCCGGCACCGTGACAACAGCTTTAGTAACTTTGTCATTCAAAAATTTTGATGCATCATCCACAAGTTTTCTCAAAACCTATTTCGGATGGAAATAGATATTATCAAGCTACAATGCAAGTAAAAAGAAGAAATGAATGAATTATGCTTTGATAACATTTGCTGGAAGTAACAAGGAAACTATTTTACTCAATTATGCTTTGATAAACTCAAATTCGTTGAGTAGATAACCAAACCACAAATACCATGCTTCCAGCCAGCTAAACTGATATTTTGCACTAGATGAAACAAACTACTTTACTTTTATACTGTTTTCAGCTGTTCTTGTGTTCCTAAATTCAAGAAAGAAGAGAATTACAAAACAAGACCAATACCAAATCTATGAGCAGTCATTTATACAATACATGGAATACAAATATTACTTAGAAATATACGAACAAAAACAAGAAGATTGACACCAAAAATGTGACATGGAGAGGCAAGCAACAAAATAGTTATTCAACATTATCCTTTCAAAGAAAGTAGGGAATTGATTATAAATCTATTAACATCATTGCAAGCAACAGTTCTACCAAGTACCAACTATAGGACTACATCATTGCAATTGCAACTTTGAAAGCATTAATTCCATCAACTATAAAATAACATCAGTCCAATTGGAAGCAACATTTCAACCAGTCAAACCTTCAATTCCCCTTGCATGCACATTGCTTGTAACTAATTTCCACGATGCAGTCCCCTATCTATTTCTTCTGAAATCGTATTTGACATATATCACACATCTAACTCCCAAGACAATAAAATCCAAAGGGTCTGTTTGATTAGGAAGAAAAGAGTGGTGGAAACTGGAAAGCGAAAAAGAAAAGAAAATATACTTTCTTGCATGCATTTGATTAGTATGAAAATTCTACAAGATATCTCTTTTTCCAACCACATCAAAGTTTTGTATTTTACCAAAATTACCCATATATATCTTAAACACAATTCCAAAAGCACATCAGATAAACCAAAACAGAAGTATACCAACCTGATTTTACAAACTTAATTCGAATACAAATACCAAATAAGAACTCTAGTTTGTTGGAAGTGGAACACAACTTCAAAACACAAAAAAAAAATCTAAAGAGCATAAACTTAATTATGAGAACTCTAAAGACAAAAATTCATTATGCCCCTTTAGAATAATATGATCAGAAAAATAAGATCTTCGCAATGGTTCAAACGAATTGAAAATTGGAGCACTTAGTTTTTTAATCATATGTTATCCTTCAGTTTTGCATAAGGGAAAAAATGAAAATGTATACTATCAATCCAATCCTATCCCATGTGAAACAAACATGATATTAATTAATCTCATCCCAAACAAACATACTCATTACCAATCCCAATCCTAATCTCATCTCTTTACGAATCCCATCTATCTATCACTGTTATCAAATGGGGTCATATTGTATAGAGAGCCCTTCAATGCACCTAGGCCCATATGCATCAAACGACTGTGGACACACTTGTGTCCGGAGTTGTGTTCCTAGACGTTCTGAAGTTCAATAGCATTTGCTAATCCATACGCGATCTAAACACATGGTCCACATCATTCTATATACAAAACCTGAAAGAAACTGAGAAAATCCATCACCTGAGCCGAAATTTCCTCTGCAGCAAATTGCTTTCCCATGGCAGGGCACTCAAGCTTAACATTCCCATTCTCGTCCCTCACCACCGTATACGACACCTGCTTTGCCTCCTCATCCACCTCCGCCATTTTCCGCCCAATAAACCTCTTCACCGAGAAAAACGTATTCTCCGAATTCACCACCGCCTGCCGCTTCGCTATCTGCCCCACCAACAAATCCCCGATCTTCGTCCAAGCCACCACCGACGGCGTCGTCCTCTGCCCCTCGGAATTTGTCGCTATCACCGGCTTCCCTCCCTCCATCACCGCCACAGCGGAGTTAGTCGTGCCAAGGTCGATTCCCACCACCTTCTCCGCCACCACCCTCACTGGTCCCACACCACCTCCTGTGACAATATCAAATTTCAGATTCTGTAGACAAATTTTGTGAAACTTTCATACTGCTAAATTCTATATAATTGTCTTCTAATGAAATTACCGTATTATAGTGGGATCGCTTCAGAAGAGCATGACCAACCCTAACCCATTTATACCCAAACTTGCGTCAAAACTCCTGTTGGGTAGGCGTTTTCTAATGCTGAACCCTTATTTTTACCAAAATTCAATGTTTAGTTTTATGTTTTTCCTCCAAAATTTGGATCAAAATTGCATACTTGTAAATAGTAAGAAAGTGAAAAGAGGGGTTGAGAAAAAGGGTTTGGATTTGGGTTCCCCTCATTTGGGTAAGAAAAAGGGTATAAGCAAAAGGGTATGCCATTGGAGATGGGTTTTCAGCGTTTTTACTACTTTTGATTTCGAGTAGGAAAAAGGAAAGGATTCGAGATGCTTAATTACATTGCATCTCAATATGTTGATTCCAAATGAGTAGTCACTCAACGGATTCGAGATGCTTAATTACATTGCATCTCAATATGTTGATTCCAAATGAGTAGTCACTCAACATTATCGGCATTCAAACACATCCTAATAACAACACGCAACAACTGGTAAATAAGAAAATGAAACGAGAGTTTTGAATCTCAATAATAGTTTTCAACCTCTCCTGCTTCCGCTGCTGCTCGTCCTTAGTTTCGGAAAGCGGAACGACGACGAATTAGCAGTGCTCAGTCGCTGGGTGAAGAACACCACACCTCCTCTTCGACTCAAAGATGAAGAGGAAGCGAAGGATGGTTTCCCACCGAAAGCATGAATCTGAGCTGTAGACGCCGCCATTTGCCTCTGTATTATCGAACTCAAACCCTTACAACCCTAAAAATGAAAGCGATGTCAATATTAAGTATGTGTACGTATAGAAGGGGGGGAATTGTGTGTGTATTATCCTGAGGCTAAAGTTAGGGTTTGCGGGAGGGGCGAAGGAGGAGGAGGGTTGGGGTTGAAGAAGATAAGAGTCAGAAGAGAAGAGAAGGGTTTTAGCCTTTGGAGAGAGAGAGAGAGAGAGAGAGAGAGAGGAGTTGAGGGTTAGGTAATTCCACGTCTGACCGGTGCTTAGGTTTTCATTCATGGGGCAGGGTGTGGTGGCCGTTGGATTGGAATTTTGGGCTGCCCGTGGTGGGAATACCGAGGTAGTTATGTGTTTGGGCTGGAGACGTTGAAATTGGATGGGCTTGGGAAGAGCTGATTGGATCAGATGGGCTCCGGATAGGCCTACAGGCCCAATGTCGAGACTCTAGTCTCTACCACCGACTTCGGTCCACAGATAATCCGAGTCATTTTATTTTGGGGAAATGACGACCCAGGACGTGTTTTGATAATTAATACCCGTCAAGGACAAGTTAAGAACTTTTGTTAATGCTGAAAATGTCTTTGACGGGTATTAATTATCAAAACACATCATTGGCCGTCATTTTCCCTTTTATTTTTCTTTAGAATAGAATAAACACTGGCATTTATTTATGTTAGTTTATGGCCCATAATTGTTCTCGATGTCTTGTCTTACTAAGAGCATCCGCAATTATAATAATCAAAATCAATAACCAAAATGTGCTACGTCAGCATTTGATTGTCTATTTAGTCCATAATCAAACTTAAAAACATCTACCTCCATATTGGTTATTTTTCCATCCCTAACCAAAAAAACCATCACAATACACAATGCACATTTTATAATCGCAAACGAGTTCCAATCACGCACCCGACCACACCAAAATATTCATTTCGATGAGACGATTCCAATGTGGGGTGTTTTTGAGTTATAAGTTTTGAGTTTTGGTTATTGGTAAAAGTTGTTAAGTTTGGTTATGAAATTGGTGAAATTTGGTTATTTGCTAAAAGACTTGTAACCTTGCTTATTACAATGTGGGGTATTTTTTGAGCATTGTTAAATTTGCTTATCCACACTCATTTACTTATTACAAAGGGGATGCTCTAATTTGATGGACATTTTCTTTGTTTTAAGCTAGCCAGTGGGGTTATTATTTGTGTCACCAAGGAGAATAGCTATTCAGCCCGCCTTTCTCCGCATTGTTTTTCAATAATTACTAGGATTTTGATTTTGGCACTCGAAAAATTGATGGAGGGGCTCCAAAACTGAACTGTGTTGATACACAAAACGACTTCGTTTTGGAGCCCCTCCATCAATTTTTGGAGTGCTAAAATCAATTTCCTACTATTGTATTAGTAGTAAATTTATGGGTAATCGTATTTCTTGGGAGTAGTAGTCATTTTTCTAGGGTGTCTTGTTTCTTCCTATTTTTCTCATATTTAATAATTAGTTGGAATGTTATTCCGCTATTTTGAGGATGTGTCGTTGCTACTCCAAGATTTAAACTCAAGAACTTCCTCTAAGCTGAAAGAAATATTGGAAACAACCTCTAGCGTTGAGTGCATGATCGGTTGCTAAAGTGAAACAACATGGTATTTTCTCAATATTTAAGGATATTATTTTAGATGAAACTGTGATGTTTACAACTTCACATATAGAGGAGCTTGTTTTTATGTTTTTTTTTTTAAGGGAATTAGGTTGATATTTCGTTAATCGTCAACTAGATCTTGATTTTTCAAGTTCTTTTACTGCTTATTTCTCTATCTTGTAACGGCTCAATATTCTAAGTAAAATGTTTTTCTTATGTGAAAAAAAAAAAAAAAACTAATTACCCCTACACACGTCAGGCTAGGAGGCAAAAACCATTTAAATTGTCTGCTTGTATTTTAATATAGGGCAAAATTGACCTTTTCCCAAAAGCCAAAACTTTCGTCCTTCAATAACCTTAAAAGCAACGTCATGCTTTATGCTCGGAATAGATAGAAGTTGTGAGGGGAGAAAAAAGATGTATTTTGAAATTCCATACAAAACCACTTGTATTGGTTACAGAAAATATAAGATACGTCTTTCCTCCACTGTTTTGCTAAACAAAGATAACAAAATTTATTTTCCCAACTATTCTCCCACTTCTTCCTTTCCATTTCTTCGACCTTTCCTTAAGACAATCATGCAATCCTACAGAGAGAGAGAGAGAGCTGAAAAATGGTTTATCGCAGTAGAAAAACAAACAAATCAGTATCATACGCTAGTTCGGCATTTAACCTTTATCATTACATCCCCTTACAACAAAGGTCCTTGTAATCTATGCACACGATGCATTGCACTCAAACCAAAATAACCAAAAGATTTAAAAAAAAAAAATGAAAATCAGACTCAAAGCTGCCTCTCACCTCTCCCAAATTCTCCTGAGAACACTATATCCTCGAAAGTTCCATATCTCAAGCGAGTTCTCAAGAAACTGCATCTTTCACTCAGATGGCAAACGATCTACAGATACATAGGGCAAAGAATTTTACATCTGTTTATATGGGATCAAACAGTTGCTGCAGAGGTGACTAAAAAGACACAAACTGCTGAACATCGACTATGCGCTCAGAGCCATGAACAAATTCTGCTTTCGAGCATGGTCCGGTACTAGGCGGTGGACAACATCGGGTGGAATCGCAGAAAGCTCTGTCACAAAGGGGAAAAATGAGCACATTTAAGCTTTATTTGGACAGGTGGATTTGAAATGAAGGGATATGAGGTTGAATTATAGGAATTTTAACAACTGTTGGTTAATTGAATTCTTAAGTGAAAGGATTCCATAGAGATATTCATATCCAAGTAGGATCAGTTGTGGTCGGATTTTAAACAGCTTTAGTCACAAAGTTATTTCAAATCCATCAATATAAAAATATGTGAAATGTAGTAGACCTAGAAGGTTAAATGTTCTTTAATAAGTGAGCCAAATCCAAAACCCAAAAGCAAGCTTAAAGGCATGAGAAGCAAGGGACGAGAGAAAACTACCGACAATAGTTTCTAAGATAGGAGGTTTTCAAATGTATGCAGGATTATTTTTTTTTGGTAAATATGTATGCAGGATATTGTTTGCGTTACAATAGAGATTGGCTAGCGAAGTAGCCCATATCAAGACTATTGCGGAAAAGAAAAGAAACGAAGTCTAAGGGGAGGAACAACCTTGGGGTTTGAAATTAAAGAGCGGAGGAAGTGGGCGGCCATTAGGAAGGCGAGTGCTGGGGTCTCTTAACTCATCAAAGAAAGGGTGAATACAAGCTTCCAACTGCATAACAATATCATTAATCAAGTTATTGAAAGCTATTTCACCATCATTAAGTGATTAAGTCGTAGATGAAGATAGAACTTACAGCCGTGCATCGCAAATTAGGGGAGTACTGGAAAAACCTACACACCAGGTCGACAGCTTCTGGAGGCAAACGTTTCTGGAAGACCTGGAACACGAAAAAGAACTAGACATTTTCTTTGAGGAAAAAAAGAATCTAGAAACACAACTCTTAAAAAAAGTTATCCATGCACACACAAGAAAATTCATAGCCAGCAACAGAGCTAGAATTTAAGTATAAGGGGACTGAATAAAAGTGAGGAACAAAGTTAATATCAGGGAGCTTTAAGAGGAAATTAATCAAAAAATCCTCCAGCTAAACAACAGATACTATATATAACATAAATGCGGGGGAGATGGTGGTTGGGGTTTTGGGAGGTGTCCATATGCAGATCAAGCACTCAGGGCAATAACAATAGAAATGGATTAAATGTGACTGACAAAAAAAATACACCTTCCAACAAAAAAGAAAAGGAAAGGAAAGAAAACCCACATAACGAGATAAGTTCACAATAAATAAGTATGTTAAGCATGTATTCATCGGCTGATAAAAAAAAAAGAAAAAAAAACATGCATTCATTGAGAATTGTTCCATCTCAACAAACTAGACGCTTTTTTACAATTCTATGCTCTCAGAAATTATTATCAAGCTTACTAGAGCATTTCAACTTTCACAGATATGTTTCTATAGACAAGGATATTATTGCTAAGAGTACCTTGTGCCATGGATGAGGCTTTATCTGCGGGAACTTAAATTCAGTATAGTTTGGGTTCATGCATTTTATCTCCTCCCTGGTAGGTGTTCCCAAAACCTGCAATTTAAAGACAGAAACAATATCTTAAAGTTCCTTAGGGGCTATTTCAGATAAATCTTTGTTATTAGAATCTTAATAACTGAGGTGATGCGCACTCTTTTTGGGAAAATCGCATCTTAAGGACTATATTGTACTTTTTCTGTACTTATGACGCTAAATATACACTACAATTTATTTTTCCAAGCCAAAGCCTCAACTAATGATAACTTTCGGGGCCAGAGAATTTGCATAGATCTGAGCTGATAAGATACCTTGATAATCTCAACCAATTGATCAACTCCACTCTCTCCAGGAAACAAAGGCTGTAAAACAAGTCAGTCAAAGTTGCAGATGAATTACTACAAGGGATAGATGGAAAACTAAAATTTCGCAAAACATTTATCAGACAATTAAACTACCTGGCCAAGAAGTAATTCAGCCATTACACAACCAGTAGACCATACATCTATAGCAGTTGTGTACTCGGTTGCACCAAATATGAGTTCTGGAGCACGGTAGTATCTTGAACAGATGTAAGAAACATTAGGTTCTCCTTTCACCTAATTCAATGATATAACAATCAAGTTCAAGATAAGAAACAAGACACAACCAGCATTATCAATATGATTCTAGAAAACAAAACTTACCAAAACTTTTGCACTTCCAAAATCGCAGAGTTTTAGCTGATGCGTGTGTGGATTCACCTGGATCCAATGTTTAGGGATTTAGTCTCTTTATTAATAATAGTGGAAATGTTTATAAGATACCATCACCATGGAATAAACCTTCACTATATCATTTCAGTGCTGTTAATTTGGTCACTTTAACAACTTTCTATTTGGTCTACGCCAGCGACAACCCAGAGTTCAAAGGAAGGCCGCGGAAATTACCTATTAGTGGGAACATTAGAATATCCCTTTAGGACTTGCAATAATTTTGGGTTATAAGCAAGGTTTGATCGTTTTAGGCCCACCACCAATGCAACTGGTCAAATAAATAAGATGCATATTCTCTTGTGATAAACTGTCAGAATACACATATCTTTGATGTGATACTAGTCACCCACCAAAGAGGAACAAAAATCAACTCCTCCAACAACAAAGAAAAAATATCTTACAAGCAAATTCTGGGGCTTGATATCACGGTGACAAAGACCAATACAATTGTGGATATAAGCAAGAGCTCTGCATATCTGCACCCAAAGTAGAAGGATCCACACGACTTAGAAAACAAAGAGCCAATAACCGAAGAGAAGTACATCTTCTACCTTTCACATAGCATATCAATTATAACTAACCAAAAGTGGGCAAAAAAGTTAATCCTTTTGCAGATCATTTGACATTGGCATCAAGTTTGATAGAACAAAAATGAGAAAAAGCCAAGTCTGCACATGCAAGCACTATTGGATGCAGAATGGAAGCTTTAAAACCTATCTAAATTTCTCCCATGGAGCACAAATGAGTGGGATAGCTTTTACTGGAAAGCCACATACGATGAAACATAACACTCTCACTTTAGCATGCTAAGATTATATTTTTACTCTGTAACATCAAAGAAAAAGAATCTGCATATGCAGATATTAACATTGACTGGTATTACATGAGTACGAATAAACTCAAACTGCTGGGAAAGTAAATCATCAGCCATTCAGCCTGGAGCACAGAAAACAAATCCAAAAAAGCTATAGCTGATTAAACTGAAAACCAGTCTGTACGCATGGACTTCATAGAAACCTTTTTACACATAATAACTTACATACAATAGTGATCGAGCAAGTCTCACCAAACTGCATATCAAGTCAATTGCTATGGTGATGTACAATACATAAGCGCGAATACATCCTCACCTCAATAGTGAACTTTTTTGACTTGTACATAAAACAGTATAACAGTCACAAACCAGATCCATTAGCATGTGTTGACTACCAAATCCAAAATTTGGATTTTGGCCTTTGGTGCAGGAAAAACAAACTCAAATGACATCTCCCATTAGCTACCATTTTTAGGAGAGCTCCTGACCCCATAGTCTCTGTACATTTGGGTCACTCCAGTATGGCATTGTGTGGAATTGACCACAAGCTGGTTGCAATGATTGTGTTTGAGTGGGTCCGATACTAGAATGCAAGGGGTAAACGACAAAGATTGTAGCAATTCCAAGCCAGGGTCCCATGTTGGCATGTGTTAAGTTTCACATCGCAAATTTGCATGAGTTCTAGGTTGTAGGAAAATAAGTAAACAAATGACATCCCATCGTCTAGCTCTGGGGTGAGTTTCCACAGTCGTTACCTAAGAAAACCTGCATATCCCAAACCCTTTACAAGAAAGGCAACTGACTCATCTAAAACGTTACCCGGTTAAATCCCATGAAGAATCAGCAAAACAATGGAGGTAAATAGGCATATAAAATAACTGGAACCTTCATTATATAGTTACATTATGAGATAGTATCCATATTATACAATAAATGTAAAGACAATAGTTGGCAAACAAAGTAAGCTGATGTCTCGAAAACACCATTTAATTGCTAGCTTAGGGAAACATATTAAAAGCCCACATGCTTTCATGAGCGAAGAAAACACATTAAAGATATGCAAAAGCAGATAGAGGCAGGAGATCCCAGAAACAAGGAGTTATTAATGTGTAAACAAGTTTCAATTACAAGGAAAATTTCATGAAGAAAATTATTACATGCCTGGTAGGTATAGAGTTTGACATATAACAAGGGCATTCGCTGGTTGACCCTGCTGTACTGTCTTGCAATACGGTTAACAGTTTCAGGAACAAATTCAAGTACAAGATTGAGGTAGAGCTCCTCCTTGTCGGTTGTTGAGAAGAAACAATGCTTAAGGGCAACAACATTAGGATGATCCAACATTTGCATAATCTGTAACTCCCTATTCTTGTAGCGCTTGTCTTGGAGAACCTTCTTGATAGCAACAATCTCCCCTGTTTCTCTGCACTTTGCCTACACAAGACAACTAAAATTATGTCATCAATATAAGAGAAAAACTGAAGATATAAATCATAACTAACACAATGTCAAAGATCAGCTTACTTGGACGACAACACCAAATGAACCAGTTCCAACCACATGCTCTGCTATGTAACTAACGGCCTATCAATAAACAAAACTCACCTCTATAGTGAAAATAATTCACCAACAAAAAAAACACCGACGGCACACACATTTGTGTACATCTCAAGTCAAATTTTTACCAACCTGCTTAGACTGACCATTACGACCACCAATAGTTGTTCTTATTATATGTCCTGCTTCAGCACCCACACCATCAATTATATCTGGTTCACTATCCTGGAATAGAAATAAACAGGGTCACTATCAACTATCAAGTACATCAGATTGTACATGTTCCCTATCTCAGTATAACCTTTCACAATAAAGATAAACTGTCCCCCTTGGTTAGGAAGATGTCTCAAGGTGTCAAAGTTATCCATTGGGTCATTACATCCAAAGATGCCAACTTAACAAAGTATTAGCAGCCAAGCATAAAAGAACAGAGTATATACGATATAGAATGTAGAAGCTCACTCTGTCATCATCATGGTCTACCTTGTCCCTTAATTTCATTTCAAGCATCTCTCTGCCCAGCCAATCAATTGAACTAGATGACCCCTTGAAGCCATTAACAGTCCTTGAACTGCCAATTCCTCCATGCCCTAAGCTGGCAGACGCCATATTAAATGAGTATCACCAGATGCTAATAACGACTATCTTCCATAAAATTCACCGGGCATTCAATCCTATCCAAGCACTTGTCTTCCTAATACAGCAGCAAAATCCTCAAGTCAGCATAAAAACCTGGCAAAGTAATAAGAAACGAAACAGTTTTGTACCTTCCCCTCCAGTTTAGAAACATGCCATGATGATTGAATGTGAAAGTGCACGAACAATATCTGGGTTATATTTGGCTTAATGTATGCATGATAATCTTGGTAGCAGTTGGAAAAGAAAATATCGAGGAAACAACAAGAAGGAAACGTGTAACAGGGCATCATTACGAGTCACAGCCCGAACCAGTATCTTCCTCCTCCTCGAAAGCACCTAATCTTTGGCAATGCCATGCCACACTAAACCTTACACTGACAAAATCGATCTATTTTGGAAACATTAGGAGCAAGCCACTCTTTGTTTACCTAATTCAAACAACGTTGTGCCCTCGAAACTCCAAACTACAAGATCCGTCGATAGAATTCCAAGACTCCTTATAGTTTCCACCCTTGGAATTCTGAAGCGGATCTGGTGGTCAACAATCGTTTGGACTTGGCAAAGGTTGCTGCGGCACTTGTAATAGGACAGAGGACTTATCGCAATGTCTGCGGACCAATTTACTAAGTCTCCAAGGCTGACGTTCATCAAGCAGGCCACATGTATTGGCCAGGGTCTTCTTCGGCAGCTGTTCACGGAGGTTGGTTGTTCTAGTTTCCGTAGTTGCTTGTACTTTGATTTGTTTTCTACGGTTTCCGACCAAGATTCAAAAGGCGACCAAACAGATGGTAGTTAGTTATATTGCCCCAGAATCTCTCACTCAATCCCGTCCAATTAGCCTTAGCAATTTCAGTTCTCAACATATGGTACTTATATTGCCTCTGATACTAGTCTCCTAAATCAACATCCCAATGTAACCAAAAACCCCCCAAAATTATATTTGCCTAAAAAAGAGGACCAAAAGCTTAACCCTAAAAGCCAATTCACCTCCTGATCCGATCTAGGGAAAAATTACTCCAATTTCATGCACAAATCATTACGAATTGAAACTAAAAAAAAAAAAAAACGTTAACCTATACCGATCACCCGTTTGCTGAAAAGAATAAAGCGATCCTTAATTACTTCCACTTTCCAAAAATAAACCTAAAACACAAGATATACACATGCGTACATACTAGTGCCCAGTTGGTGTCCCTTTACCTGGAATACTTTCGAAAGGAATTCGAGCAAGGGTTCGTGCATTATGCTAGTCTTCAACCGTGAAAGCCTGAATTTCACAAATAGGGTTTGATGGATCAGGCTCAGGGTAGAACTGTTGATCTGATGAAGTGAAGAATCTCTCTCTCTCGGTGCTCTCTCTCTCTCTCTCTCTCCTTCCGTTTTCTACTGCGTGGGGAGTATGTGCGCTTTTTCAACACTTACTACTGACACCATTCTTTCACCTCTCGATTCTCATAGGATAGGAGTAGTAGATATCAATGGGGTTGTGTTCAGGTGTCCTTGGGTCCACCATAGATTAGTGAACCAATTCGTGAGATTCCTTCCGTGGAGTCCCGTCAAGTTTAGGTCCTTGGGCTCTTAAGGGGTCCACAACAATGACCTAAACCCTTTCGCCGAAAATATTGACCACCTCAAAAATTATATCGATTGGATACAGTTTTATATGACATCGAAATGCATTAAATTTGTAAAAAAAAAGAAAAGTATGCAACACTAAATTGCAACACATATAACACAATTATATGAAGCTTAGGTGCCGTTCCATTTCAACAGTAAAATGAAGTTTAGGAAAAGAAAAGTAATTTCAAGTTCAAAAATCATGTGTTTTTACAAATAATTTTCTTACTAATATGGATCTTATTTGATAGATCTCATTGAAATCTTTTAAGCAATGCAAAAAAAATCAAAAAATTATTTTTCATTTTCATAATATGTGAGTTCGAAATTATCTTCTTTTTGAAAAAAAAGATTTAAAAAGAAAGCGAAACGGGCCCTTAATGCATTTCAAAATCATATATAATGGTATCTGATCGATGTGATTTTTGCCCGGTAATAATAGGGCAAATTTCAAACCCTACTCTTCTTTATTGTCTCTCTCACACCAAAGCCCCCATTCACATTCCCCACTCACTTGGAAACCAACTCAAGACCAAATCTGGTAATTTGCACACTCCTCTTAATATCATATTCACCAATTATTTAGGCTCCGTTCCCGAAAGGAAATAAGTACTTATTTTTTAAGAAGGCAATTTCAAACTCAAAAATCATGTGCTTACGCAAATAATTTTTCTATCAATATAGATCTTATTTGAAAATTTATTTTTCATTTACATTATTTTTGAGTTTAAAAATGTGAAATAAGTATTTATTTTTTAAGAAGGTGTTTTGGAACGGAGCCTTACTGCTCACCTTCTTAAAAAATACAAATACTTATTTCACATTTTTAAATTCAAAAATAATGTAAATGAAAAATAATTTTTCAATTTTTTTTGCACCGTATAAAAGATCTCAGTGAGATCTATCAAATAAGATCCATATTGATAGAAAAATTATTTGCGTTAACACATGATTTTTGAGTTTGAAATTGGCTTCTTAAAAAATAAATACTTATTTCCTTTCGGGAACGGGGCCTAAATAATTGGTGGATATGATATTAAGAGTAGTGTGCAAATTACCATATTTGGTCTTGAGTTGATTTCCAAGTGAGGGGAATGTGAATGGGGGCTTTCGTGTGAGAGAGAGAATAAAGAAGAGTAGGGTTTGAAATTTGCCCTATTATTATCGGGTTTTGGGAACTGAATCTCCAGGTTGGGAAGAGTACGGTGGCAATTGTATAATATGTTCCGAAAATGTGGGCACTTTTACTCAAAGGAAGAGAATGAGTCTCAACCATTAGATCATGTAAATCCTAATCATTACAACAACTTGTCTTTTGGTAGGTCCTACACCCTTATGTTTTGTACTATCACTAGTGCTTGCCCGTGCATACGGCACTACGCACTCCGGCAGTGTCATAGGCACGGGCATTTTTGTAATTTATTTTTTATTTTTTTATGCCAACGCTAGAAGCCGAGCGGTGGATAAAAAGAACCGATTGACATTTTTGTAATATATTTGTAAGAGTGTGGGTGTTTTCTTAAGAGAGTTGGAGAGCACATATCAGCCATTGGATCAAATGAATCTCAACCATTCTTTCAACTTGTATTTGTGTGGTCCTCATACTCTTGTGTTTTATTAGGTAGATTATTTTCCTCTAGGTTATCAACTAATAAAATAACATAGTAAAATTTACGCAAATAAAAAAAAAAAGAATACAAGTGATAAATATAAAGTAAAGCCAAAGTCAATTGCCAAAACAATCCGAATAAACGGAAAGGGAAACGATTTTTGCACCTTACTTTTTATATAGTAAAAAAAATTGTATTTTCTAGTCATAAAATTAAACACAACACAAGCATTAAAAAATAAATCTTGAAATTTTTTTTAAAAAATACTGTAATCCTAGTATAAGGCATTTACAAAAAAAGAAGAAAGTATAGAATGGAAAAACCATTTTCTAACAGAAAAAGAGAGGAGCGCTGCACCAGATCCTGAGGAGGACATGACCCCTCAAAAGCAGTTGACACATGGCAAATCGACAGCATTTTCAACACCATGCTAAGCGGGGCCCCCAGTTTTTGTATGTTTTTGACAAGTCTTGGACCATCTAATTTGTTACACTTTTTTTCGTTTTGACCTTTTCTTCTTTATAAGAATTTTTTTTTTGGGTAAATCGGAAATTCAGGAAATTTATTTTGATGTATTTTAACTCCTCTTTTGTATTCGCACTCTTTGGATGCCCTTATTAATGTGAGTTCATCATATCATCTCTTCATCTGTAAAAAATAAAGCAATTACCAATACCCCTCCCCCGCCATCACGTCACTCCCCAACTACCAATACCCCTTCTCCTCACGGCAACAAAAACGACTCCATTTTCAGCCTCATGATAGCACATAAATAGTTCAAAAAACAGAAGAAAAAAAACAATCCGGATTTAGAGTAAGTTGAATCAGCGAAGGATATAGAACACAATGCAAGTCCATTTCAGCCCTCACCATCACACACCAAAAGCAATATCATCAGTTTCAACTGACTCTAAACTCCATTTCTCACCTCTTTCAAAGTCACTCCACTCTGTATTTGCCATCTACTAAAGACATACTGCGGAGCCAAAAGCACTCACTCCCAGCATTGTACTTCGGGTATTTTTAACTCAAACCCAAATGACCAATTACACAGAGCCCACTTATATAACCTGGGTAATATGATCTATTCCAGGCGTTTATTTACAGTTTTAAAACACAAAACAAGAAAACCCACTTACAATCCTAAAATATCTCGATGGCCAGCTGAGTCAATGGCGATAGGAGGATATCATAACTCCCCTTCCTTTGAGCAGAACCCCGTTAAAGGGATGCCCTTATGAAAATTGTGGTGTTATATAAGCCTGTAGCATGAAAATATCTCCCCATCGCTATTCCTCTTGGCTCATTTTCTGGCCATCTTTGATTAAGTAGGATCCATATTTCTTCATCCCACTGAACAGTTGCATGAATTATCTTGCATCATTAGTGGTATACGGAAGTTCCTTTGAGGTCCTCCAGAAGATACCCGTTTTGCTCAAACTTTGCTAACACCTGATTATCCATTTAGCAAAAAAGAGCCTCCGGCCACTAGGATGTGTACTCCAACTTGGTAAGACCAAGAATTTCACGGGAAATCACTGAACAAGACAGCTATAAGATTATCAACATACATAAAAGCATCTTTCAACAACTTTACGCATAAAAGGGTACACCAAATGTATAGTTTCTTAAATCAACAAAATGCAATATGAAAGTAGTGCCCAAATATTGACATTTATCCACTTGAACTAAAAACAAGGGCTTCAGCTTAATAAATCATTTGCCGCATTTCTACTCAGGTCTCATATTACGGAGTTGCAGCTGAATATAAAAGGCATTGTACTTGCACTGATGTTTACTTTTCTGTTAAGGGAGTCTCACAGGAAGATGGGGCTGCTAAATAATTATGTGGTTAATATGTATTGCATCAGTTTTGGATTAGGATCACTTGTAAAGCACAATTACTTTGTCCATTTTAAAACATTTGTAATGTTTTTTTTAATTGAATATGCTGGAAAGTATATTCAACAACAAAAAAGGGAAATAAAAAACCTTCTTATGCCATTTCTTCTTCCGTAAGCTAGAAAAGAAAAGGGAAAGAAGACATTTTTACTGATTTCATTAACAAGGTTAAATCTGTGCCCACTAAGGATCGTGAAGGAAGAATTCCACACCGGAGAAGGTGAATTTGTTCTTCTTGAACAACTTTTTAATTTTTCTAAGCAAGCATTCGAATATTCCAGTTTCACATTACAAGTTTCTAGCAGTCCTACTGCTGAAATTACTACTGTATAAATCAAAGAATTTTTGGCAGTGTGGGAAAAAAAGAACTCCCTCCTAGGAAGAACAGAAAAAATATTTCTTTTACCATCACCAGCTGCTAAAATTCCTGGTACTATTGTTTAGTGGTTTGTCCCACATTGGTTAGTTTAGTCTTGTAGTGAAGTATATCATAATATAAATAATGAGTATTTCTGTTAGGGTTAATGAACACCCTAAAATCACATTTATCTTTTCTCTCAAACAACATGGTATCAGAGCTACATCCTAAACCTAATCCACCAACATAACCACCACTGCCACTGCCCACCATCATCCCCGACCCTAATCTAGTTTAGAAATCATGTTCGAAGTTCCAAAACCATGATTTGAAGTTCGAAACCCACCAATCGATGTTCGAAAATCCATTTCGTATTCTGAAACTCCTGCTTCGATGTTCAAAAGGTCTTTCTGGAGTTTGAAAACTCCATTCGAAGTTCACAAACCCTCAATAGCAGCTCGCAACCCCATTTTGCAGTCGGAAATCATCTTTATCGTGTTCGAAATCATCTGAATCACATCTGTTTGATTGTGAAATCATCCAGGTTGAGATCGAAGAAGCCCTAATCGATTTAGGAAAGGTTCTAAATCTCCTGGTTGTTAATCGCGATCTGTGTTTGCGACTCACTGTGTTGGCTATCTGTTTCCTAGGTGCAATTGCTGCAAATGATCTTTGTTTTCTATATCGATATCTGGTTCTAAGGTTATCTGTAATGCGCTGTAAGTCTGTTCCATGTTGTTTGAAGTTGCTCTCTGTTTAGATTTGGCTGATTTGCTATTTGCTATTAAACAATCTGCTGCTTTGCGATCTCCAGTTTGGCTTCTGGTTGCAAGCCCTGGTCTGGTGCTGTGATATCTTCCTTATTTTTGGTCCATATATGGAGTTGGTTGTTGGTTATTGCTCGATTATCATGTCGGAATCAGTTGGTTGTGTTCAGATGGGTACCGTAGCTTGCAGTGGTATGTTTTGTTGTAGTTCATTGTTGATGCGAGTTGATGCACGAAGTGCGGGGCGATTGGTTGTAGTTGTTTATTGGGTTGGTTGTTTCCTCCACTGTTCATAGTTGGTGTTTTGTTGGTTGTCCGGTTCTGATTACTTACACATTGTGCGTTGGTTTATTAAAAATGGTCACGAGTTCTTCTTCCATTGTTTCTAGTCGTGACTGCGGTCAGGACCATAGTTCTTAGTACATTTGTGGTTTTGGTGGTGTGGGTATACGATACACCTCGCATCCGGACGTGCATCCTCCATAAGATCTTCCGACGACCCATCCTAGGAGGAACGAGATTCCCTCCATGGTTCAATTATGCCCACACACACTCATTTCGTGACATGAGTAGACGCGAGCAAGGGGACATTAATGTGGGTATACGATACATCCCGCAACCGGATGCACCTTTTTCAAGAACCCCGCCAGCGACCATCTCTAGGAGGAGCAGGCTTCCTCCACAATATCCATCTCCAGGAGGAGAAAGCCTCCTCCACAGAGCTCACCTCCAGGAGGAGCATGCTTTCTCCACAAAGCTCACCTCCAGGAGGAGCATGCCTCCTCCACAAAGTCCATCTCCAGGGGAGCATGCCTCCTCCACAAAGCTCACCTCCACAAAGGCCATCTCCAGGAGGAGCATGCCTCCGTCACAAGATCCACCTCCAGGAGGAGCATGCCTCCACAAAGGCCATCTCCAGGAGGAGCATGCCTCCTCCACAAAGTTCACCTCCAGGAGGAGCATGCCACCTCCACAATATCCATCTCCAGGAAGAGCGAGGCCTCCTCCACAACATTCACCTCCACGAGGAGCAAGGCCTCTTCCACAATACTAACTCCTGGGAGGAGCAAGCCTTCCTCCACGATCCTCACCTCCAGGAGGAGCAAGCCTTCCTCCACAAACCTTGCCTCCGCCAAAGCAAGCTTCCTCCACAAACTCCGCCTCTGGAGGAGCAAGACCTCCTCCAGGAACTCTCCACCCACGGAGGAGGGAGGTCACCTCCGGACACCTCACCTCCACTTTGAAGACTCCACGAATGCTCAAAGGCGACTCTATACACCATCCTAGGCCGGGAGCAGGGCCTAGGTACCTCGCTCGGGACCTAAGGAGGAATGTGGTTTGGAGGCTAGAGCAAGGGGTTTGTCAAGGAGGACGAGCTTGCAAGCTCTAACTTGACCGGTCCAAGAGAGAGGGGGGGGCATTGACCGCCATCTGACATCTCGGAAGAAGTACCATACCTATCGCCTGGCGCCTTGGAGCCCGTATCATACCTATCGCCTGACTCGGCAGATGATACAGGTCTCCATGTATCACCGAAATAGCCTCTGATGGTTCCTTGATTACGGGCTCCAAGGCCTGACTTGGGACTAAAAGAGGAAAGGAGGTCAACCTCCACTCTGCCCACCAATGGGGAGGAGCCTCACACCTGGCTCTCTCTCATCCCCAAGGCTCATATATAAGGGAAATTCAACAAGCATTCAAAAAGCATTCAATACCTACCTACTCTCCAATGCCATCCCTCTCTCTCTCTAAATCCGCCCCGAGCTCTCTCCTCCTCCACCTCCGATGGTCTCGAGCACCATTGTAGCAACCGCCATATACTCGGAGGGCGACCTCAGGTACTCTTCCCACTCCTACCTCCCACAGGTGGCCGAGAATTTAGTCGTGTGGGTCGCCCATCAGGGGAGGTGGCTGTGTACGAATTGTGAAAGGATAAGTCATACAGTGGAGTATTGTTATGATCTTCATAGTTTCCCTAAGTAACAAATCCCAGAGGTTGCTCTATATAGACTTCCTTGAGCACATCACCGTGTAAGAAAGCTTTCTTGACATCCAATTGAAACAAGGGCCAACCGAGGTTGGCGACAAGAGAAATAAGAACTCAAACAGGGGTAATCTTGGCGACTGGAGAAAAGGTCTCAACTTAATCAACCCAATACGTTTGTGTGTAGCCTTTGGCCACACGGCGTGCCTTGTACCGCTCGACAATACCATCTGGATTATATTTGACCGTAAAGACCCACCGACAACAACGGTAGACTTTCATGGCAAAAGAGAAACTCTCCATGAAAATGGCACTTCCACCAGGAAAGTCGATTATTGGCCGTCGGTGGGTTTTTATGGTCAAATATAATCTGGATGAAACTGTCCAGCGGTACAAGGCACGCCTTGTGGCCAAAGGCTAAGATTACCTCTGTTTGAGTTCTTATTTCTCTTGCCGCCAACCTCCGGGGTTTGTTACCCAGAGGGAGCGTGCTTAAGTGTGTCGTCTTCGCAAAGCTCTCTATGGTCTCAAGTAGTCACCTCGAGCTTGGTTTGGAAGGTTTAGTGGTGCTGTGTTACAGTTTGGTATGCGTCGCTCTCATTCTGATCATTCTGTCTTCTCTATTTAGTTAGATCGGGGGAAAATAGAGTTGATTGTGTATGAAGATGATATCACCATTACTGGGGTTGATCAAAAAGGTATTGATGAGTTGAAACAGTTCTTACAACGTCAGTTGCACACCGAAGACTTGGGTAAGTTGCAGTATTTCTTGGGTATTTTGGTAGGAGCGAAGCCTGTGGAAACTCCTATGGATCCAAATGTCAAACTTTGTGTTGATGAGGGGGAGATATTTCCTCATCCGGACCGGTATCACTGCTTAGTTGGCAAGTTGAACTATTTCCTCATTCGGACTGGTATCGCCGCTTAGTTGGCAACTTGAATTATCTTACCAATACACGTCCTGATATCTCATTTTATGTTAGTATGGTAAGTCAGTTTATGTCAGCTTCTTGTCTTCCACATTGGGAAGCTTGTCTTCATATTGTTAAGTATCTTAACTCATCCTGGACGTGGTCTATTTTACCGTTCTAATGGTCATCTACGTGTTGAGCCCTTCACTAACGCCGATTGAGCAAGATCACCATCTGATAGTCTTCGACAACTGGGTACGGTACTTTTACCCATCCCTATGTATTGTGATAATCAGGTGGCAATACATATCGCTTCCAATCCGGTATTTCATGAGAGAACCAAACATATCGAAGTAGATTGTCAGATTGTTGGAGAAAAGATAGATGGTGGTGTGTTGGCCACTCCATGTCTACAGGAGCTCAGTTGGCAGATATCTTCACCAAATCATTGTTTAAACCACGTTTAGAGTTGTTATGTAACAAGTTGGGATTTTGTGATATTTATTCTCCAGCATGACGGATAGTGTTAAGTATTGTTTAGTGGTCTGTCCCACATTGGTTAGTTTAGTCTTGTGGAATATAAATAATGAGTATTTGTGTTAGGGTTAAAACACCCTAATCACTTTTTATCTTCTCTCTCAAACAATTCCAAACTCATGGGGGCAGCTAAAACAAGGATAAGAGTATCTAGCCACCAAAGTCTAACAAGGACATAAACTCAACAATAAGCCCAACAAAAAGGGGCTCAAAATCACAAGAAACTTGTGTTTCACACCTCAAATGATATCTTAAAACCATCAGTCCTAAGTCGCCTCCCCATTGGTCACCACAAAGTTAAGTCATAACATTGGTCCCCACAAAGACCAATGCTGGCTTTTGGAAGGTGGAATAGGCTGTGATGTATCTCTGCATAATTTGAATAGGGTGATGAAGACTTGGAGCGTGACTCATATCATATGTAATGTGGCAACTTTCAAGAGACAAATCCACGAACTTTAAAGTCTTTGATTTTTTTGTGGAAGGTAGATTTTTGTGATTCCCTTGGTGGGCTTTCAATACCTCTGATGTAAAAAGGGTGACAGCCCACTGCCGTCCTTTCATCATAATACCACCATATTGTCATTAAGCACACTGGTCACCGTAAGGGGTAATTGGCTAACATGATCAGATTCATAGACTGATAGATGGAAGCCTATTCCATCAGTCAATGTATCCAACTAAGAACTAAGTCACCAACCAACTGAACTTTCTAGCATTCATTCATTATGATATATAATTGACTGGTTCCTTCTGTATGTGGTACGGAAGAAGATACCCAGAAGGCAAAAATAACAGGAATAAGCTTACCTGTCAAAAAAGCCACTAAGAACCAGCACTTGACTTCTGAACCCAAACTTGTTTCTGCATTCACAAAGTAATGTACCTTAGAGGGTTAAGAAAATGACCCAACAGAGAACTGATATTTCACCAAACTTATACTGCAAGTACCTCATGGGAACCATAATTGGAGGAACCTCCTCTCTTCAAGGGCTTTCCCTCGCCTATGATAAAAGAGCCATCTGCATCTTTCAAATTATGTGTTATCCCCCGGCGCCCACTGTGTTTATGAGAACCTGCATAAGTGATATATGCAAATCAGAAGACCAGAAGGGTACAAGGAGGGGAAGCTTCTTTTTTTTTTATCCGCAAGAGGGGAAGTATTTGACAACATGTGTATCTAAGTGTATATATCTACAGCGTATATGTATATCAAAAAAAATGTATTTATGTATGTATATAGGTATGTATTCAGATTCCTATCGGCAGAACTGACCATTATCTAGCAAGGAGTAGCCACTGCGTCCACTTCCAACAGCTTTGACATCCCCGCTCCTTGCATTTGGCATGTCACTTTTCAGCTCTCCGGAACTTCCTGAAAAGCATTTACACAAACAAATCACAACTGATGTCTAAATAAATAAATAAGAAAGAATCGTAGCATCTGGCTATCCAATTCTGCAGGAATTATCCATTCCATCAACTTATTTTCCAGTTTGTGAGGCATTGTACGTTCATAGAAAAGGGGACAATAGAGGGAGGCAATAATAAGGTGGGGGTAGGAAGGGCTTCCCACTCAATATCACGTTACTTATGTCCGGGACTACTTCAGCTTAGTAACGGACCCACCTTCTACAGAATCTGGCCGTAACTGAGTAGATTGGGAAGTACAAGACGATAAAGACTCATCACTCGCATGTGATCCATCTGAACGGCGAAGAGGAGTCCAAACACCACGATCAGGCCTATCCTTGTTCCTTGTACGTCTCTCCTGCTTCTCACTGGACAAACCATGCAAATCATTCCCAGTGAACTTATCTACCAGTGCCGCATTTGCATCCTTCACAAACAACTGTACATTAGGTGGTCGAGGAGGTCTCTTGTCCTTTTCCAGATTCGAGGTGTGGATTTGCTGTTCAGAATGGGCCACAGGTGATGATTGGGTTTGCCGTGCATCCTTGTTTAGAAGTATGCTTCTGATCATCCTTCCACTACCTTCACGCGTCTGGTTCTGTTTAAAAGAACTTGAGCCGAGTGAATTTTTAACAGATGTTGCACTCTGCTGCGATGACATTACACCAGACACCTGTAAAAGGAGTGCAAACCTCAGCCAAGAAATAACATTTTTTGGATGAGCATCAGAGAAATCATACCTCCTAAAGAAACATGCCTACAGATGTGCACCCTTTAAAACATATGCAAGGGGTGGCAAAATCGTAAATTCAGTATGGCATGTAACAGCATGACAAAGTTACCAATTATTTCTAAAACAAAGCTTGCATACAGAAGATTATCAAGTTCAGACCTTTGTCCAAATTAGAGATGGCAATGGTGTATACGTAAGCGGTAACTAGCCCCAACCTGTTCCCTTACGAGTACAGGCTGAAATAGATGATAATAACAGTACTCGGGTAATCCCCAATCAATGCGAGTACAGCCGTGGGAGAACTGGAGCCAGACCTCAAGTTTGGCAGTATATGCACAATGCGGCTGCTCTAAGAAAGTTTTTATCACTTACATAGTGGCCCCCTATACCTCAAAAAAATCAAGGAACTCAAGGGATGTTATGACGTGGAACCTTGCCCCCAAATCAAAGCCGGAAGGCATCCGAGAGGGCATGCCTAGAGATCCGATTCAATTTTTCTGTGCTCATTACCTTTATTCCTTCATTCAAAATCCAGAGCATCAGGAATGCACAAAACCCTAGAGACAGACAAAACCAATCCTGAAAGTGCACATAATTGTCCCACTTTTAACCAGAAATACACGACCCGTATTCCTCTTCTTCCCCCAGGTCACCTCATATAGATGGAGATGCTACTCACAAAACACTGCAAAACGTAACGGTATTCTGTCGTAATTTATGAAACAGCCAGTGGGTAGGCTTGTTCCTTGCCAATGGCCACAGCTTCATCCCAGCAAACCACTGCTGCATGCTGTTCCCGATTCCTACTTCGATAAGGAAGATAAAACTACTTTCCTAGCAAGCAAGACTTTTGGATTGGAACCTTCTTAAACTTATGATTCCATTTTGCGTCAGCTACAGCTTAGATCACCTAGATTTTGCCGCATCAAGAATATTTAGTGTAAAAGGTCCACATGCTTGGTAATATTCACTTAATCCCGAACACATGTATCATCCTGATATATAATTGACTGCCAACTAACAAGTAGAAAGCATACAACCTAATTAGTTTTTCCCCTCTTTCTCTGACCCACAGAAGGAGCTCACCGAGAGGATTTTCTCGTAATTCTCACACCTTAAATTCATACTTCATTCTCCTTGTATCACTCGTACCAAAAACCACCACACAATGACATTCTGGCAGTGGTAATGGCAAAATGAGACAGGAGTGGCAGTTGAGAGGATTTGGTAATACAAAGATGTCCAATAAAAGAAAGCCAGAAAAGTGCTGATAGTAGTAGAATAGTATATACTTCAGGTCCAATTCAAAGGTAAGTTCCTGTTGAACACCAGAAACAGGCAACAGAACTTTCAAAAAGATTGAGGTATCTAGGTAAATTGTCAACCTCTGTCTCAAATAAGGACCAAAGCTACAAGGGCAATGACTAATTCTTTGTTGAACTAAAAGCAACTTATTTTAACCAAAAATGAAGTGCAAAGATTTTAATATCCATTTTACATCGGCCAAGGGAAAGGAAAACACTTTCATCGAAGTTGACTTAATTGCAGATTTCCTTCCTTGGGTCAATAATATCAGGACAGAATGTATTAGCTCTGGGAAGACAGCTTAGTGAAAAAGATCAATAACCTATGGGCTTGGTTTCCTCACGAGCCAATCATACTGTATCCTCACTTGATCAGGATAGGCTAGAAAAGGGATCGGACGGAAAAGAAACTGATTCATTTCATTCCCTTAAAAAGAAAGTCAAAAGACCATTTGAAGAAGTCAGATCCATACACTAATGGATCTTTTTGCCCCAGTACTTGGGGAATCTCTTTTTCTCCAATCCGCATCGTTGGCCTCAATCATTTTCCAATCTGGAATGAATTTATTTTCTTTTGAAGCTCAAAGCACTGGGCTTTCATGGCGTGGAACAGAGCAATTTTTCTTTCTCCTTCAAATGAATGAGCAGATGGTCCGCTTGAAACCCTATGCCCACTAGTTCCCTTATCACTCCGAAGAACAAGTGTTGCTCTTCATTCTTCATAGGTCATCAGCAACTATAGTATTAACCCTTTCCAGACAAGTGGATTTCCAATGAATGATAAATATTCTCCTCGCCTTTAGGAATAAAAGTATATGGAAGAACCGTGGACATAAAGTTCAATTAAGCAATAAAGTGAAAACATTGCAAGCATGCATGCAAACAAGTGGTGACATGGAAATGGTCATTAACGTCCCACCACCAGGTGAACTCATTTGCTGAAAGTTATGCAAGCCAAGATGGTGATATGCTACAGGGGTGTGTTGCATGGTAGCTTTTGGCAATAATGCAGAAAGGGAATCTACTTCAATTAAACCAGGACACCTCATACAATAATATTGTGTGATCAAGAAAACCACCGCAATCTCCTTCGTAACCTTATTTTCGACCACTACTAATTTATTATTGAGTATATTTTACCATTGAAGTGCACCCATACACACCCAAAAACAGTCCACGCAGCTATTCAAATAGATTCCATGGATTAAACCACCCCACACATGTAAAGGGGTGAAGAGAATCTAGCAGGAATACAAACTAATGGAGGGAGGGGAGGCTGCAGGAAATGAAAAGGCTTACATGAGAAATTTCTTTCTCTTTTCCCTTCAAAAGCAGGATTTTCTTCTTCCCAATATCAATACTTCCAGAAATACCTGAAAAAGACTTATCAAATTGCATACAAAACTAGAGAATGGTATGCAAATAAAAATTAATTACTCCCCCACCCCCGTCACATATGATAGTCCCTCTAGGGAATTCCAACTTTTCAAGGAACCATGTACACATTCCATTCAAATATACTGTAAAAGACATTAACTTTCAAAATTGCCTCTTTATTCACACTTTTGAATCCCTTTACAGTCATTAGTATACTGGAAAACTTGGACATTATCCGTATTTTTTGAAGTGGACTAACAACTTGGAACATCACAAAATGGAAGATGGACTAGCAATTTGAGAGGGAAGGAGCAACAAATGAAAAAAGAACAAAATTCACCCAAAAACAACAAAAGTCCTGCTAATATTTGCACTCACGGGTTTTCAGTGAATAGAAAATAAGCACAACTAGGAACAAATTATGTACGGTTTACATAAAACATGCATGCATGTGGACATTGACAATACTTCCAACAGTCCAATGAGGAGAAAGAAAATTAATATGCAATATGGCAAACTACATTTTGCACCCTTACACGTCACCTCAAACTTCTAATAGTGAGTCAAAACCCTACACTTCAAATCAATATTGAATGTCACCCTTCCTTCGCATCCTGTTTAGTCTTAGATAACCGACATAACAAAGTTAACATATGATCTTAGGCAGATATAGCATCCCTCCTCCAAAAACTGAATTACCAAAACAGCTACTTCACCGCTACAGAAACACCCTATCCATCTATTTTCTCTCTAGAAGCGACCCACCACCAGACCTTCTGTCACCACATATATTTATTTTCTTCTGCAAGAAGACCAAGTCACGTTGCCATAATGCCATCTCTATCTACGTGAAAACCTACCACCACCACCAATATTATAGCCATATGTGCCTACCAACAAAGATCATCTGTATACAGTATGCAACAACGAACAAATGTAAGCTTTTGGTCTAACAGTTGATGACACCCAAATATAGAGCCATAGTAATGCACTCCATCTCATTCTAAACTCCTAAAAGCTATGTTTCGATGCTGGATTTGGAATGGGAGGGAAAAGTAACTTTTTTCCTTTACTAATGTTTGGTTGGTTTCAACTATAAGCCTTCAACATTTTAGTTGATATTCCATCAAAAAAAGCCATTAATGGAAACCTTGTTGGCATCTAAAAAAACTCACTGGGCATTTGCATATAAAAGCTCAAATGTTCACTAGATGTCTAGAATAATAACATGTAAGCACCAATCAAGTGAGAATCAAAATAATAATTCTAACCACTTTCTTCTTCTGAGACTTCAGTTCCAGATGCAGCAGCTGAAGCAACAGATTTCTCTGAAATTTGATGGCCATCTTGTTTAGGAACCAGCATGTCCGTTGATTTGTCCTTTCCACTAGCACTTTTTGCAGTATCCCTCAAAATATACTGTCAATCAGACCACAGGATAAATTACCAATACCTTCAACTCACCATCGCTCTAACAATGGCATCCATCCAGACAATTAGTCAAACAACACAGCTTTAACATTGGATGACTAACGAAACAGAAAGGTTTGAAGGACCAAGAATAGCCTGAACTTGGTTGCCAGAAAACTCTAATACCCTAATGATTAATGCATGGAAATGCACATTCTGTAACATGATATAATTCCCTTCCAGAAAGAAGAATATCCCGATCCCAAAGTTATTCCTGTATATTTTGATTAAATAGAGCGTGTAGCTTTGAAAGAAAAAAAAAAGTTGAAAAAAATGATCTACTCCTACAAATGTGTCTAACATGAATATTTTGACAAATTAGTATATCATTCTATTGGATGTTTATGGTTTGCTAATGAGAATAGATAGAACCCTACCCCTATCGTACCACAATTTTAGGCATATGGCATACCATTCTTACGTACTGTACTAGAACGTTCATTGTTTCACCTAACCTCGGGCCGATACCAAAACGAGGATAATAATCTACAGAAAGCCCAGTTACAGTAACAAGTTCCAATAGGAAAAAGAGCCTCTTAGGCTATCAGTCAGCACAACATTTCCTCATGATTTGAAAACTTGATGTAGGAAATTTGGAACTATGGAAAATAAAGAAACAAATCCATATCTCTTACCAACTTTGTCTGAATCTTCAGGATTTGTAGTTTTCTTGGGCCAGTGCGTAAAGAATAATTTGCTAAACTATGCATATTTACCACTTTTAATTGTTCTCAAAACTGCTTTTCATCCTTTAGTTTTTGGAAAAGGAAACAAGTATTATAAGGTTAATATGCTCTGTGAAAATGGACAACTTTCAACAAGTTGATTCCTGGTGTTTTATTTTATGTTTCCATATAGATGGACGTATCACAAATGATTTTTCATAGCCAGCGAAGAAGAAAAGAGAAAACAAAGGAAAATTACTCATTTTAACAGGAAGAAAACAATTATGAACCAACATCAAATGCATCAGCAGTAGACCAACAACGACAAAAGGCAAAAAGAAAAGTAGGTGACACAACAATGATGCAAAGCTTCAAAGCCTGACGGACAGAGGATCTTTGTCAAATGATTCACTTGCTAAATAAACTACTCAAGTAATTCAAGTATTAAAGTCCAACTCAATCAAAATCAACGACAAAGATAGCTACAAGAAAAAACAGGTAAAATAACATCAGTCAAATTGCACCAGATCATTCTGTTTCAGGACGTATGACCGATTCCAGGGGCTCCCAACACACAGCTAAAAGCCATAAACCATACGCTCTTCTAAACTCATGCATGAAGTAACTAAAAACAAGCTTCGTATAACAAGATGTAATTGGATATGATTTCATGTGAAGTACCCGAAGAATTTTGGGAATGCTAAATAAGCAAATAGCTTTTGAATTTTGAAAGGCCATGCACATCTGCCTATGTCTGCATTTCCTCCATCACAGTGCTACAAATATGAAAAATGACTCTTTTAATAAGTATTAAAATTCGATCCATCACTAATAAGTCATTCCCCCTGAACCCCATCTCCCCTATATGGCAGACACAGTGCGTCTCTTACTTTTGGAAACAACACCATGTCCACAAACCGTAGCGTGTCAAGCAAGATTCCATCACTCAGATCACCACTATAGAATACTCCTCCCTCCACCCCTTTTTGTTTCTCCATCTTTCTGATTTAGGATGTCCCAAAATGCATGTCCATGTTGAAAGTCAAAGCATAAAACTTCTTTTAATTTTCCAAAACTATCCCTTTGAAATGGTTATTAGTATTTTCTCAAACGAGTGATTCTATTTGAACCCACAAAAATCTTTGTAGCCCCATATTTCTCACACACCCATTACTAGATATTTTCTATTCCCAAAATGGCCTCAACTTCAACAAATCCTAAGCCTTGTTTGTCTCTACATTTACCTGCCCATCACCACCAAGGAAATCACTCCATCCCTCCTTCGGCCTCCACCACCATAGCCCGCCACCCCAAAACTCATGATAAAATCCGGGAAACAAATATTTTGATAATTAAAAGTTTTTCCCATGACATAATTTGGTTTGCTTTTACGTTGGGTGAGCGACGAAAAACATAATTGCATAACTAAATTGGGGAAAAGCTTTGTTAGAAGAATAGTTCTTATGGAACTCTTACATGAACCTGACCTTATTTCTCAGACTAATGGTACATATATTTGTCTTGGAGGGAAAACCTAAGTAAAGAAAGGTTGTGGCATGAATGGTGTCTATGATTGCCGGAAAATGATCTCCAGAGCCTGTTTCAGGTGACTGCCAGCAGCACACAACTGCAAGGGGATGAGGGTTGAGTGGTGGTTGGTAGGTGAATACAAAAAGACAGATTTAGAATTTGGTAAGATGAGGATAATATTCTTGGTTTGACTAACTATTTTAAATGGCTATGAAAAGAAATCGGTGCTAAGAACTATAATGGCTTCAAATCGAATCACTCTTCTCAAAATTGGGAGAAAGGGGCAGTGTTGGCAATCAATACCTTCCCAAGTTCCCATTTGAGTTAGATGCATTAAATACACGTCCCGGTAGAAAGTTGGAACCACCAAAAGGACCAACACTGTGGGGCGGAGGCAGTATCCAGTTGAAATCACTTTCACTCCTCACTACAATAGCTTCAGATAGTAACCATGGGGCAATTACAGTTTAATATATTACTTGTCAACCTGGTTTTTTACTTAATTCCCAAGTCATTAAGGCATCAACTCGTAATGAAATGAAATCAAGTGCACCTTTAGGTCTGGAATAAACATTAAATCCTTACATTATATGAGGGTGCAAGTGTTGGAGACGGCTGTATCACTTTGATGAAAATGGTATCAAGGTTTAGTTCATTTCGAACATCCCTAAACTCCTAGGAACTGATTGAGACCAGAGAACTATTAAACATCCATTGTCCAAGGTTTCCATGCTCTCAATTGGCACAACATCATATATTCCTCTAGCATGACATATTCACCAGCACCAGCAGACATTGACACCTATCCTCTGACATATTCAACAGGCCAGCAGACATTGACACCTATCGTCTAATCAAACATTAGTTCCATCTTCTATATTCCACTCATTTGTCATCAACCTATGATGCACGGACACGGACATGGGAATTCAAAAAAAATGAGGACACGGACACGGAGGGGGACACACCACGTGTATATTTATTTATTTATAAAATAAATAATTATAGTTTGACACCCAGAAATTTAAAAAAAATTACAATTTGGATTTATTTAAAAATTATAGTTTGACCCCCAAATTTTTCTAAAATTACAGTTTGGCCCCTGCCGTGTCCCCATCAGTGTCCCCCTGTGTCCCCAGCCGTGTCTCTGTAAAACAATTTAAATTAAATTATGGGACACGCCACGTGGCGTGTCCCATACGTGTCCCCACCGTGTCCAACACTGTGATACTTCGACCTCTAGAGGTGTCGGTGCTTCATAGTCGTCAACGCTTGCATTTCAACCGTTAAGTTTTAAAAATGTCGTGTGCACCCAATACTATTTCATCTCTTTGCAATTGGTTACTTTGGGCATCCTTTGACAATATGGCCACACACACGCTATGAGCAAAAAGAAGAATTGTATGATATCATTATTAGTATCATCGATATACCAACATTTAAGAGCAGAAATACGAGTGGAAAGTATGGAAGTTCATAATGTCAACTAGCAAATGACATCAGAAAACAAGTGAAAAATAACACCAACAATATAGAAGCAAATTGTATGGGATCAAAACTACTAAATTGCAACTTTTCCATAGTTGTGTAAGGAGAGCTTTAACTCCTCTTGCCATCATAGAAAGCCAATGGTATAGAAAAGCATCAGTACCATGGTAGTAGAAATCCTTCTCTTTTCGGAACCTCGTCTTGATGAAGCTGAACCGCGACTTCCAGATGATGCTCCAGTTGCATTTCTGCTTGGTTTCCCATTCGACAAAGGCCTCTGACATGAACCACAGGATTATAGTGAACACATGCCTTATCGAGTAGGCGAAGAATTGTGTGGCACTACGAAGCAGGAATAAAGAAGCAAGGCATGGATAAAAGAAACAGAAATGCAACTGTAAACAGACGTTACACGTATATAAATGCAAGATACTCATAATAAATAGCTACCCGAATTCCACCCTTGGCAGCTCTTTTCTGACGAATAAAATCCATTAATGGTGTGATTATAGGAGCATCCTTTGCAGCACCTATGGAAGAGCAGGTAGGAAAAGAAGTAGTTATAATTTCATTTTACACCATTTCAAACCTAACATGGGTTGTTTGCCAGGTACGTAAATTGTTGAGAAATATAACTAACCAGCTCGTTCGGCCTCCCTTCTCTCCAACTGCATCTCTGCACTGGGAAGATTCTCAACAGGCTTCGCAATAAATTCGAGGAACTCCAGATACTCAGAATCTAGAATTTACCAAGAGAATTTCTTTCACTACGAATATGAAATCCTGGAATAAATGTTGCATTTAATTAGCACGACCATTTTTGGTACCTTTCAATATGGTCCCTTCACGTCCATCTTTCTTAGACCACTGCTTTGGAACACGTTGTGAAGGAGCATACTCAACAATAGTTCGAAACTGAATACCTGGGGGTGGACAAAACCAGATCAAAACATTGTATTTCAGGGAAAACTCACACAGTGACAAATTAAGGGTTTCCGCATCACAGACTCACTCTCAATTGTATGGTATTATGCTACTACTATTACCCACTTTTAGGAGAATGCAGGCTTCCCTAACCTAACCTTGTAGTAAACCTTGAACTCAATCAAACAAATATTGTAGCAGTTCCAAGTAACAAGATTTCAAGTGTCTAATTAACTCCCATGGTATATGCTCAAGGATTACCCTTCTCATTGACAAAAACATGTCCGTCAAAGAACTCAGCAAACTCAATAACATCCTCTGGCCTCTTGAAATCGATGTAGGCTCTAGAATAGTATTGACACTTGTGGCTGCAATAAATTTCGATAAATAAGAACAACATGAGAGAATACAAAGCATAATCTGCATTGTGACAAATCATCTTAAATGTAGAACGACCCACTCCTATACAAAAGAACGTTTTTACATATAAAGAGCCCTCTTAGTAAAGTCTGCAAATTGGGTGTAGTTAATCATTCCTAACAAGAACTTAGAACATGGTAATATCTGCACAACTCTAACAGACAGGGGAGCTGTATTCAAACATGTTAAATACCCCAAGTCCCCTGGATAGAGAACACGAGCATCATCAAATCTGAGCCCGGGCCGCTTCAAACTGGAAAGGCTCTGTAACGACCCACACTAGCTGACCTGCTTAACCCTTAGCCTAAACATGTGGCTCAAAAGGTTAACCTCGGGTTAATAATAGCTGGTGGGTATCGCCATATATAAAACATATTTCTCCCATATCTTACCGATGTTGGATTCTATTTGGGAGTTCTCACAATCTCCCCCACTTATGATGCAACGTCCTCGTTGCATTGGCCCAACAACCTTCCCCGGTGGCCATCATGTGACACTTAGCTCTGTTCAGCACTTCAATGTGCTCATACCAGATTCTAAAGGTGGCCCCCACCATGTAGACCAGGGTTGTGCTCTGATACCAACTGTAACGACCCGCACCAGCTGACCTACTTAACCCTTAGCCTAAACACGTGGTTCAAAAGGTTAACCTTGGGTTAATAGTAGTTGGTGGGTATCGCCATATATACAACATATTTCTCCCACATCTTACCGATGTGGGATTCTATTTGGGGGTTCTCACAGGCACAACCACAGAAAACAGAATCACAAAACTGTCAAAACATCAACTGATTAACCAGTGAACCAATATGTCTAGGTGAGTTGGTATGTGAAATTACCCTCTTGCCCTCATTCCAAAACCAGTGAACCATGAAAGAATACTCTTGCACTTTTCCGTCTGGATAAGGGATAAGATAGTCCGTCGGAAAAATTGTTCAAACTATAAACTTCTTCGATACAAGGCAATAAAAATAACAAAATTCAAAGCCAGTTAAAAGGACACAAAATGACAAGAAAAACAAGCAAAAGGTTCATTAATTACCCAACAAAGCTAGGCATTGTCTTAAATTATCAAAAAGTATGGTAGCTAATTTAAGTGAGAGACAATGCCAACTATACATTGGCTTTACCTTGCCAAAAAGAAGGGGCTGCTGACTATAAAACAAAACATATACTTTTCTGATATTATCCACCGATCTCATTCACCCCAATTAGTAGAAACCCGAAATACTAAAACAGGATACCCACCAACAGCTTTCCCAATATTTCCCCGCCTGTTAAAGATGGAACTTATCACAGTATCACTCAAATTGATCACTAAAACCCCACAACCATTGGATACTTCCATACCCTAAGTTAAAGTAGCCCCACCCTTGCTCTAACCCATCAGGGATCCTACAAGATTAAGATTGTCATCCGGGTTTCCCTTGCATGCCCGGGTAGCTCTGTACTCAAGGGTTTCCTCGTCACAATCCAATAAATGAAGTAACAAATTCCCCTGCATAAATAGTTCCACCCCTAGTTCCAACACGCATTCAAGTCTAACTAAGAAGTATTGCAAACACAACCCAAGGGGTTGAACTGATGGTAAAAGGCCTGGATTACATGTTTTTCAAAACCTTTAGGTCCAACCAACTCCTCTGCAGCCAATCTCTACAAAGCTTTGCTTTAGCTTTAATTGGGGTCCGATAGGATTGGTACCCAATACTAACCAAGGTGCGCATAAGCTGGCACGAAGACATGAGTTATCAAAAACGTAAAGCAAACACTAACAGGTCCTACCAACTCCTCTTCGTGACCAATCTCTACAAAGCTTTGCTCTAGCTTTAATTGGGGTCAGCTAGGATTGGTACCCAATACTAGCCAAGGGGCGCGTAAGCTAGCATGAAACATGAGTTATCCATGTGAAACTCCAACAACTGACATATCTCAATACAGCAAAACCCTTTTAGCAAATTAAAGAAACTCCACAATCTGACTAACAAAGCACACACATCAAGCAATCTACGTCGTATGCTAACTATGAAAACCCTAACCTGGACTTTCCGGGGAGGAAGTAGACCCAATCATAGCGTCCGGCAAAGCGGCCGTCGATTTGTTCCGTGAGCGTCGACTGGGAAATCGTCGGCGGCAAGTGGCGGACCACAACCTTCGTTCGATCAAACGGGCCCTTCATTTTACCCCCGAAAGCAAAAACCCTAGAAGTTCAACTAGACGCTATAAAGATGCGATGATTCAAAAACCTAAAAGTGACTCAATGTATCCTTGAAATCACATCTTCTCTGCGCGTGCTTTTGAACGTCAATCGTGGCCGGTTCCGTGCCCTAACTTCGAATTGGTTTCGAAAGCTCCATGCGAGAGAATTTCCAGAGAGAGAAAAGTAGCACAAGCGAGAGATAGAGGAGTCGAAGGGGGTTTTTGTGTGGGTATTATGACGGGTTCGGACCTTGGGTGGTGGCTTTTGCTGTGAGTTGGGACTTCAGAATTCCTCTCTCTCTCTCCCCCCCTCTCTCGGCTGGAGCTGTATTCGTGATTAAGGCTATGTTTGGTCTTTGGAATAAGGAAAGCAAAAGGAAAGAAAAGAAAATTAAAAAAAATTCCTTTTTATTATTTGGTTGGAAGAGAAAATAAAATAAAACTTTTAATTTAGTGAAAGTCTTAAGGCTGCGTTTGGAACCGACAAATTGGAGTAAACCCAACAGGGCCTGTTTGAAAGTCTAGTTAGTTTTGAATTGTGACCATAATATATACTCTGTATAAATTAAATATAATGTTTGGGAGATATGTGCAAAATAAATTTTGTAACAGAGTAATGTTTGGGAGAATAATGCTCAAAATAGATCATGAATTAAGTTTTTTACCTTTTTTTTTTATCCGAGAGTTTTTTACCATGTTGCGCTTGGTTATTTGTTATGATATTATAGTTTAACAAATAATATTTGGGTAAATTTCTCTTATATCTCTTCGACATTCATGTGAATTCCACTTCAGTCCTTTTGTTTTCAATTTGGACAATATTAACCTTACAGTTTTGATTGAGTTTCAATGTGACCCCTCTGCTGACTTCCGTCCAATTTTTGGAAAGAAAAAAGTCATGTGCCGTCCATGTGACAGCTCTACAAGGATATTTTGGTCCATTCACTTTAACCCTCTTTCCCACAAAAAAACTATGAGTCTATGACAGTGTCCAAACCTTCCAACTCCTTTAGTTCTATCTCTCACTCGTCTTTTGCATCCCAATTCCTAAAAACCCTCACATGCTCACTCCCACCCACACTACTGTTACCCCACCTTGGCCGATTCAAACGAAAAAAAAAAAAAAAACTCGATAACCAAGAACTTCACCGGAACAAACTCATTTTTTACAATTCTTTCTTCAAAATGGAAATCCTTCTTTCAATTTCTACTTAAACTGAAATCCTCCACTCTGTGAAATTAAAATTCCCTAATTTTTTTTCGTTCTCCCTTTGCTGAATCCAAATAAGAGCATGTACAATTCTGTAACTTTTTCTTCACTTTTCTACTTTGCAAAGGCATGGTGAAGCTATGAAGAATTTTGGCGCAGTAAGGCTGTGGGGTGGATTGATTGAAAAAATAGGGTGAGTTTGTAAATTTTGCTTAAAAATCAATTTGGGTTTCGTATGTTTTGTAGAGAGAGAATATGGATGGATTCAATTTGCCTTCCTCATTTTTAGAGAGAGAGAAAATGGATGGATTCAATCTGACACTAATTATTTTACCTTGTTTTTCTCCTTCTTCTTCTTCGTCAATTTGTTTCCAACTTTGTTGATGGCGAACCGATTGGTGTCGGTGTAACAACTCCGATTTTCAGTGAATAAAAATCTCATTGTTTATTCTAATGACTCTATAATCTTCTTTAATTTCTCATAATCCGTCATGATTAGATTTATACAATTCAAATCTAACTTCTCCTCGTCATGCAATATAGTCATTTTCTAAAGACAAGTATGTTTGTATATTTCCCTAAATTACTAAAACAAATCTTAGAATTCTTTTCTTGGCTGGAAATCCTACTTAGTAAGCTTAGTTAGCTTCTAACCTAATCCGTTGGGATAACCCTATTGAACCTTCGACCCTTTCAATCCGTTTGAACCTTTCAAAACCCTATTGACCAAAGTCAACCCTTGATTATTACCCATTAGACGATAAATGCTAGGATAATCTTTATCCATTGGATCATAGGTTTCCACCTAGGATATTGTGACTAGATTGCTAGGTACACTTTATATGATTATATACTACTCACCATCTTTACCCATTGGATAATAAAAGTTATGAGAATTATTAACCATGGGTCATTAGATTAGTTTTTCTACCTAGTACTAGGATATATTAGTTTAATTGTTATTAGATGACATGTGTCCAAAAGAATAAGATATAGTTATAAGTACATAGGTGGCAATTTGACTTAGTTTTATAAGGAATTTTGACTTAGAAAATCTAGGATAAGGTCATAGTATATTGTCCTTTTAGTTGGTCATGCATAGATATATTTATATATTAACCAAGAGAGAAAGAGAGGAGGAGAGAGAGAGAAAATCCGAGAGAGAGAATGATGTGTTGTACTCTTGTTCTTTCTCTACCAAATCTAAGTATACATAAACCTATGTACATGTACTAATGATAGGGAGGACATGAGGTGGACTATTGTACTAGGATTTTCTTACCAAATCCCTTACAAACCTTACACCATGATCTTACTCTTTCACATAGTCATCCACCAACCCTTTGTCCTTTATGCTTAGGTGTACATTGACAAGGAGAGAGAGAGAGAGAATGCCGAGAGAGGAGAGAGAGAAGAGGCCGAAAGAGAGAGAGATGGTTGTACCTTCCTTATTCTTTCTCTACCAAACCCTAGTTCTATATATATAAGTACTAGTACTTTGGAAGAAGAAGATAGGATGACCTAAGACAAGTGAAGTACTAGATTTTCTTACAAAATCTTCTTACCAAGTTATTTTATTCTCACTCTTTCAACCATTGTCCTTCCTCATATAGATTAGTACATAGGTATTGTACTTTGAACCAAAGAAAGAAAGAGAGGAAGAGAGAGAGAGAATTCGGGAGAGGGAGAGAGAGAGAGAGAGGCCGAGAGAGAGAGATGAGGGAGAGAGATAGGAGAGAGAGAGATATGATGGTACTTGTTGATCTTTCTCCTACCAAACCTATTTGTTTATTCACCTAAGTACTTGTACCTTGAAAGATGAAGGATAGGATGACCTAAGATATAGTCAAGTACTAGATTTTCGTACTTAATCTTTTTACAAACCATTAGTTTATTCTTACTCTTTCAACCATTGTCCTTTCACATTAGTATATATATATATATATATATATATATATATATATATATATACATATGTACCTTAAACCAGAGAGAGAGAGAGGCCGAGAGAGATGAGGGAGGGAGAGAGAGAGGGGAGGCCGGATGAGAGAGGGAGGGATAGTGAGTGATGTGTGTGACTTGTATACTTCCAACCCTTGGTCAATCTAGCCTAGACCACATTACATCATCCAAAGTACAACCAAATCCAACCTTTCCTACTCTTTCACTCCAAAGGACTACCAAATCCCTTTTCTTCTTCTTTCCAAAGGACTTGATTGGACCAAAACCCCATTTGAATAGATTAAACCTAGTCCTTGTTTGGAAGAAAGCACAAGGAAGATCTTTGGATGGTCTATCAAGGCATGACATCACTTGGATAAAAGCAAAATCCATGGGACAATGGGGGGAGAGAGGGCCGGCCATAGGAGGGAGGGAGAGCCATCCATTTGCCTATAAATAGGACTTCACTTCTTCATTCAAAGCACACCTCTTCCAAACCTCCAACTTCTCTCTAGAAAGTTAGTGTTCTTAGTTGCTCATGGCTTGTTCTTAGGTTGTTCTTGAGGTTCTTCCTAGTTCTTCAAGGAAACTCTTCTAGTGCCGCCACTAAACCACCACACTACCACCATATCGATCCAAAAGTTTTAGTAGTGCTAATAAAGTCTTAGTTTCGAGAGAAACCTTTCTCTTTCGAAGCTATCGAAGCCATTCCTAAGCCGTTACTCTGTCCGACGTACCACTTTCCAAAATCCGTAGCCGCCTACCGCCGAGAAAAACGGTAGAATACTCCTTACGCCTTAACTTTAAGTATAGGTGGTTTTTCTTACACCTCTTAGAACTTTAAGTATTCGTAAAAATATCAATAAACACGTGTTGTTTTAAACTTATAAAAGTGTGGGCAGCATGCCCTCGGAAAAAGGATTTCGTTCCTTTCGCCATTGCGGCCCTTTTTTGGAAATCGAGGGAGCGCGAGCGCCGATGGCAAGCGCTCAAAAATACAGAGTCGCCACTTGAGTTTTGAAGGTCCGACACTCAAGGAACCGTATTTCGAAGCACCTGCCGCGCTTCATTTGAAAAAGTGAAGGAAACCAGTTCGTCATAACCATATCTGGGTTCGGGAGTCAGGTTACGAGAGGGGAAGGGTTTTATGGCACCCCTCTCGCCCAATCCGGAGATCGGTCTCTACTTAGACGTTTTTATGAAAACTTTTGTGATTCTTCTTCTTTTTATTAATCTTAGCCAATTAGGGCGGGAGAACAGTTAATCGGGGATTAAAAAAAAACTGTAACAATTTGCAGGATGTGATCAACTGATAGCATGGATGGATGGCATGACGAATGATAAATGGGATGGAACCTAGAACAGCGATCAGATGCCAAAACTAAGCTCGGGACAGATTTGCCCTGCACGATAGCCAACTTGCATGCATGAACAGATCTGCATGCAAGCCAACCATCGCGCGAGACACATTGAACCTCGCGCGAGTGTTGTCATCTCACCACAGTCCAAGTTCATCCCTTTCTGGGCTCTGGAAGGACCAGTGCACACCCAGGAAGCAAACCAAGCAGTTTATAAGGAACTGTAAGAATACTAATTATTACAGAACACTCCAAACAGGAGCCAAATGAATTGAAACACAACCCCTAAACAGTGGGGGTATCAAAACAGAGGCCAAGGGCCTAGTTACCCATGCAAGGGCTATTCATGGAAATCACAGAACTGTCGCGCGACAGAGAGTGAGTCTCGCGTGACATTCCTGACTGGACTTCCAGGAATTGCTTTGCATGCTTGGGGTCCTGAGACAGATTCAGGGGATCCCAAGGGCATTCCAAACTATTTAGAGTAAACAAACTAGCTACTGTATTTTGTTTTTGCATGCATAACAGTGATCTAAAAAATCAAAATGAAATACAACAGGTATGAATACATTGCAAAACAGACAAGGGCTAGCCTCCCTTCCCCACAAGGTCCATTCTCTTGCTGACACAAGTGTCGCGCGAGTATGGTGGACCATCGCGCGAGGGTGTAACTGCCACGAATTCTTGTAACTCTGCTGGCTTTAGGACCAGGACATGGTATTAATTACCAGCCCCCCTCAGGGATCAAAACAGAAACAGGTTAAAAGTTATACCTTTGCTTGGAAAGGGTTTGGGAATGGATTGGATTGATTGGTGTGGCCTTGCAACTAAGTGTACATTGAAACACTAGGTTTGGAAGATTAGGGAGTGGTTTGGGGTTAGTGACTTTGTGCTAGCTAGTGTTTGCCTTGTAAAATGATGAGTGAATTTCTTAGTTGATTTTTTTGAACCCTTAACATGGAAGATGAAGGGGGGTATTTATAGGGAGAGTGCAAGGGCTAGGTAGTGACCAAACAAGGCCTTAGGACCAGCCAACAAGGCTGGTCACAACTTGGTTGTGAAGCTAGCCAACAAGGTGAGTGGGAGTGGTTGTGAGGGTGTGAGGGTGTAGCCTGCCAGAACCCTGTTCAGCTGAGGAAAACGGGGTTCCAGCCCATGTGACACCCAATGATCACCTGTCCAGCTGGATTCTGTGGTAGGGACAGGAGAGAACCATCGCGCGAGGGTTCGAGAGTGTCGCGCGAGGGTCAAAAGTCAACAGTTTGACTTTGACTACACCTGGCAAGCTGAGTGTCGCACGAGGGACACAAAGGCTCGCGCGAGGGTCAACTCTGGCTCTAGGGTTTGACTGAAGCTTCTGAAAGGTTCAAGCAGGGTTCCAAGCATTCCAAGCTTAATCCATTCCCAATCCAAGCTCGTTTGATCCGATTTCATCATCGGGGAAACAAGAAAATCGTAAAACAAAGTAAAACGATTGGGAGATCCAGATTGGGGTGTCTACAGTAGTCCCTCTTTGACGGCACGCGGAGCACCATTGACTGGTACGGGTAACGTCAAAGATTTCTAGACACCCACCAAATCCGCCCAAAAGCCGATTAAATGGAAAATGCAGACGAGTATATAAAAATACCTTGCACCAAGGGGGACTTGAAAATTGGATGGATGGATCGTCGTTGGTTGAAAATTGGACGGATGGATCGTCGTTGGTTGAAATTGGACAGATAGATCGTCGTTGATTGATGATCGGACGGATAGAATGTCGCTGATTGATGATCGGACGGATAGATCGTCGCTGATTGATGATCGAACGGATGGATCGTCGCTGATTGATGATCGAACGGATGGATCGTCGCTGATTGATGATCGGACGGATGGGTCTTCGCTGATCGATGATCGGACGGATAGATCGTTGCTGATGGATGATAGGACGGATGGATCGTCGCTGATCGATGATCGGACGGATGGATCGTCGCTGATCGATGATCGGACGGATGGATCGTCGCTGATCGATGATCGGACGGATAGATCGTCGCTGATTGATGATCGGACAGATAGATCGTCGTTGATTGATTGATCGGACGGATAGATCGTCGTTGATTGATTGATCGGACGGATCACTGCTGGGGATGTAAAAGTCTTTGGGTTTGAAGACAAAACTTTCAAAATGACCCTCAAATTTATTGTACAACATATCAAAAAAAGTCATGGACCCCAACGGAGAGGCAATGGAGATTGAGCCGGACTTAGAATCTGGATTGGGCCTGAGGCCCAAAATGAAGTATCGCGCAACACTTGAGAACCATCGCGCGATGGTTTTGAGTTAAGGTTTGGGTTTGAACAGGCCCAGACCTGGCCCAAACCTGTTTCAATCGTTTAAAACCCCCACGGGACGTTACAGAAACAGTACCAGCAGTTTCAAAACTTTGAAACTCTCCCAAACCCTCATCTCTCCTCTCAAACCTCTCTCAAACCCTTGATTTACCCACGAAATCATCGAACCCACGTGTGATCAAACATCCATGGCAGACCACGGCAGTGGGGATGGCGGAGGAGAGGTTGTGGACGAGTCGGAGGATCGAGGAGGTCCAATGGTCGTCGAAATAGGGGATCAAGCACCGGTGGAGGCCACCGCAGGGGCCGGTGCAGCAGTAGCAAGTGGCGGCGTCGAAGAACAGGCCGACGAGCAAGAAACTGGTGACGGTGAGATCCGTCGTGCGACAGAGCTAGAGGATCGCGCGACGGTGGGAACAGAGACCACAGGGGCTGTTGTTCAAAGGTTGGATCCAAGCATGGCCGTAGAAGGCTTAGTGGTGACCAGAGTGAGTCCAGGAGATGCAGGAGACACTGGTGCTGGAGAGCACCATCGCGCGACAGAAGAGGAGTCTCGCGCGAGGGTCGAAGCTGGAGGAGGCAGTGCCACTGGAGATGATACCGTTGAGCCGATCGGGTCCCCGCCGAGGGATTCGGCGAAGGGCAAAGGCGTTGTAGATGCAGAGGAGGAGGTCACAGAGACTCCGGTTGAGGTCCGAGAGGAGGACATTTTGTTTCGGCCTGCGGTGACATCGTCGAGTCATAGACCGATCACAAAGCACGACGTTGCCGAGTACTTGACCGACGAGGCAGTGGCAAAGTTTCTGGAGGACAACCCCCTGATTGGGGAGTTGGTCCTAAAGGTCAGAGAGGATCGTGCCCGGGCCATTGAGGCTTCAGAGGCCGCGGAGAGGGCCGAGAGAGAGAGACAGGAGAGAGAGGAGCTCTTGAGAGATGCAGAGGCTGAGGAGAGGGCCAGAGTCGAGGCGCAAGGGCCTAGGGTTATAGCCGTGACGGAGGCGAAGAACACGAGTCGGCCGGGCTTTTCAGCGGAGGCATACGTGCTTCCTACGCCACACCTTTTTGTGCCGTCGGGCATTGCGGCCCGCGTACCGTCGTAGAGAGACTACGACGACGAGTTGGTGTTGAGAGATCCCCGGGCCCACATTGCAGCGACATGGATGGAGGTATATTCCCAGAAAACACCCTTTGCAATTTGACTTCAATATTTTGCTTTCCATAGTTCAATTTCGATACTTGCTAAAACATGCTTGAACTTAGGATTGTATAGATGACCTGCGAGCCAAACTATGCCAAAACTATGCACTTCTTGTAACGTACGCCCAGCATGACATAACTTGAACCAACCATCCGTTGCAGACTTCATTGATTACCTAGAACTTGAAAATGAAAACTCCGTATGCACGGGAATCTAGAACGGCACACCAAACTCCCAAGTTGAGCCATGGCATAGAACTAAAGCCGAACATGTGTCCTAGGCTTCATTGATTACCTAGAACTTGAAAATGAACTTCCTGTATACTGATGAACCCTTTTGTTGCTTGTCTTTGTATCTGAAACAGGCTGGAGCAGAACAGAGGGATATCCGCGGCTTCGGGGGCGCGTGCATGTCCTTGCAGCTGTACGAGGGGCTGCCGGAGAGAGTGAGGCGGCTGGTGGACGAGGCAGGCTTCGGGGAGTTTGTGCGGACTTTGACCCCGGTAAGGATTGACCATGCTGTCTTTGTTGCACTTGCTGAGAGGTGGAGGGATACCACCAATACCTTCCACCTACCTCCTGGGGAGATGACGATGACGCCTGCAGACTTTGCAGCAATTACGGGGCTGAGGGTTGGAGGTGAGCCCATCCCGTTCGACTCGGGGATCCAGGAGGATCGGGCCGCTCTGGAGTGGTTTCTGGGCAAGGTGCCCAGGATAGAGGGGGGGATGGCGAGGTACAATCAATTCAAGGACTACCTGAAGAAGGAGGTGACGAGTGACCGGGAGGCGGAGCAGATGGCCCGGGTGTTTCTGCTGTACCTGTTTGGTGCCACTCTGTACCCAAACAGGCGAAGTAACGTCCATCTCTCCTACTTGCCAGCGTTGAGGGACTTGAGGACGGCCTCGCGCTTCGACTGGGGTGGAGCTGCTCTTGGGACGGCCTACCACTTCTTTGGCCACTCGTCGAGGACGGGTAAGAGCACGGCTGGCTACTGGAGGGTCTGGGAGGTACAATTCTAACCCTTTATTAAGCACAATTTGATTACGCTTGTCCATTGTTTAGTCTGCTTGACTGTTTCAAATACTGTATGCCTTGACTAATGTTTGAACTTGTCTAAACATTGTGCAGCTTTGGGCCTACAAGGTTTTGCGGATGTATCCGCCGGAGTGCAAGCATCCAGACTTGAGCACTCTCCCTCGCGCGCTGAAGTGGAGCAAGGCAAGCACGGGGAAGAAGGAGGGGAGAGGTGAGCTCAACGCCTTCAGACTGTACTTGGACGAGCTTAGGGCCCCACAGGTATGAACACGTAATCACAGGCATCAGACATGTGTCCATTTCCTTGCTTTAATGCTGTCGCTGATCAATTGTTCGTATTGTTTGTTTGCCTTGAATTGCAGGTCAATTGGGATCCCTGGAGGAGAGCGGGACCAGAGCCAGAGTATTTGGCCCGGAGCAGGGTTGTCACAGCCAGCAGGGTGTTACTGGAGTCCGCCTTCGGTTGGCAGTGGTACCTGGGGGACCGAGTGACGCGCTAGTCGCTTGGCTACCCTGAGTTCTGGGTGCCAGGGCCGCTCCCACCTCGAGCTTCACACACGGGAGAGTACACGCGGGCTGAGCTGGAGAGGTATACGAGGCCGGATACTGAGCTTGCACGCTACCTGCGTCCTGGTAGGGACTATGCTGTTTACCAGAGAGACTTCCTGGCGGGTCCACTGGGGATCCGTGGTCTGAGAGAGGTGCGAGGCCAGGCTGCAGGGGCTGCTTAGGAGAGGAGAGCAGCTGGAGAGGGACGGAGAGGAGGTGAGAGCCGGGCAAGGCGAGCCCCGAGCGGACCGGTAGTTGGTGGACTTCCTGCGCTGCTTTGGAGGATTCCTGTGGTTGACAGCCAGGGGAATCCTACAGAGTTACAGTTAGTGCCCGCGAGAGCGGAGCTCGCTCCTGTGACTGTTTCGGTAAGAATCAGCTTCCAATATTGCTTTTGAATTCCCAATACTTAAATTATCTGCTGAATAGCTTGATAAACTTGAATTGCATATAGGTGCCAACTGAGTGGGTGAACGAAGCCGTTCGACGCATGCTAGCCTTGGAGAACGTGGTGAGAAGAGCGGCGAGCGGCATGCCATTGGAGTTGCAGTACCAGGTGCCGACACCACAGCCGACTCAGCCAGCCGTCGTCCAGAGGACCCAGGTATGAAACGATACATTCCAGCTTTCGATACATTCCTGCTTTGATAATCTGATAGACTGTACCTGCTTTCAATACAGAAATACAATATGCACAATAGATACTCATGCTTCGAAATGAAATGACAATGCAGGTGCAGGGGAAGATGAACCCTAGGAGGAAGAGTGCGCGAGATCCGCCACCGAAGAAGGTGGCGACACAGAAATCCACACCTCCGGCCACTACTACGTGGCGACAGACAAGGGGCTTACAGACAGCGCGCGCACGCGAGGAGGAAGTCAGGCAAGCCGCGAGGCAAGCTGAGCTTCGGTACCAACTCAAGAAGCGCGAGAAGCCGACACTGGAGGAGCAGGGGCGCCGGAAGCAGCTGGTCTTGGGTCCAAACTCCGAGGACGAGGAAGAAGAGGACGCAGATGAGGCAGAGGATGAAGAGGAAGGAGAGGACGAAGAGGACGAGGAGCACTCGTCCACTAACAGTGGCTCCGACGACTCCATCGACGATCCGGGGTACAGAGACGATCCCCAGGAGCTACGGGATGTTGCAGGTAGTGGTGAGGAGCTTTGAGTGCGCAGAGGGCAATGACAAAGGCTCCGTTACCCTTTCGCATGCTGCTTTTGCTTTTGATTCCGGGCCTGCGTGCCCAAATAGGTAGATTTAGACAGATAGATGTTTTGAGGGCCTGCATGCCTTTTGACTAGCGGGCGCATGTGCCCTGACTTGACTTGACGTTTTTGATCGGCCGATGTGCCGTTGATATAGCAGTTGATATGGATAGATCATGGTTGTTCATGGAAGTTTTGCATTTTCAAGTTTATTGCCTCTCATTGTGCATAAGAGACAGTAAAACCCGCCACTAATACCAAACTTGTATTGACAACACAACGAGACTACTAACAGACACATATGAGTGTAAAAACTGGCCTAGTTCCGAAAGAAATGAGAAAGGTACCCTAGGATACGGCTAGGATACGAGAAATAATGAAATTTTGAGCATTGATACGCCAAAACTCACAATATTCTGTTAAAGACAAAACTGACACTCATGAAAGGTCAACAGCGGTCAACATGACTTGTCCCAATCAACAGAACTGAATGAAACGCCCCGAGAATAGACTTATACCGAAAAATGCGTGAGAAAACGCAAAAACGGCACAAAACGCCACAGAATGACTCGATTATGTCCCGAACTGAAACCGACACCTCCATACAGTCACCTAAGGTCCAAGTGACCTGTATGGCATGACCGAACTAGGCTAGAGCCTCCGGAACAAGTTTCGACCTCCCGAAACCTTGATTAGAACTTGAAACGGGTCTCCGAGGGTCAAAAATCTTCGTTGAACACGACATTTTGAAACCGATGCTTGGACACAGCCACATATGCTCATAATGACTTGCTGGAACCATCAAAAGTACCAAATGACCCTTGGAATGAAAAACGACCAAAATGGACAGTGGCTGTTGGGAACCTGTCAAAACTGCAGATCAACGATCGCGCGATGGTTTGGATGTGTCGCGCGAGTAACTTTTGTCGCGCGATGATTTAGTAGTGTCGCGCGACGGTCAGATCCTGCTGGGCTGCCTTTGTCTGACCAAATTATTGCCATGGACCTGTTTATTGTTCCACGTCTTGAAAGTTATTCTGGATTTGCAGAAGGAAGGCTGTTCTTTCATGCAAGGTGGTAGGACACCTAAGCCTTGATCTCACCAACCCCTTGGCTATTTGAAGAAGGGTTTTAAGACATAATGAAGTGTACACCCCTCCACCCTATCTAAAATGGGAGATTCACTAATGGAAGCCCTTGATCCTTGGCTAATGAGAGACGAAACCATAAATTGGGCGAGCCCCCGGTCTCGCTGTTTGTCCTCGATTCGGGATCTCTGATTTGCTCGACCGTGCGTCGAGCTCCTCCAAGCCGCATTGCCTTTCTGGGACCCCATTGTGCACGTCTTCCGGTTCCGTCAAGACGAGATGTGCCCTACAATAGAAGAATTCCAGGCATACGCGCCAGGGTTCGCCAACCTAGATGTTCCGGCGGTGCCACCCGTTCATGAAGACATGGAGCAAATCTTACGGGCAGAACTCAATATTCCCGAGGCACTAACAGCCAGCATCATTCAGAACGGCGAGCTCAACATCCTTCGCCTAATTGAACTGTATGGCCCCGAGGGTGGCCTGGGAGACTATGTTGGGGAAGCTCACAGACGCTTCGTTTTGTCCATATGCGCACTGGCTGCGTACATGCTGGTTCCTATCGATGGAGGGGTAAATCCCAAATTGGTGAGCATCGCCTTGCAAATGGATAACGGGAAAAACATCATGCCCGTGGTTTTAGCGGAAACGCTCCTGGGCTTAGATATGTTGAAACTTGAGCAAGCCGACTCCTTCAGTGGATGTCCTATCCTGCTCCAGGTAGATTCCTATTCGACATACTTTCTTGCATTTCAGCTTCACCACAAACACTTAGGCTGTATCTGATTTCTGACCTGTCCTCTGTCCTCATGCAGCTCTGGCTAGCGGACAAAGTGGGAGTTTTAGAAGAGCCGCAGGCTGGCATTGAAGACTTCCCCAGGCTTTTGGTCGAGAGGCCGATGATATTTCCCGACTTGACGGTGGACATATGGTTCGCCTTTCTAAATGATCTGCACTCCGAGGACATAGTCTGGAGGTGTCTCTGGTTAAATCTTCCGGAAATGACGCTCAATTCAGCGGAATACAAAAGAGTGATAATCGCTGGTCTATCGAGCTTCACGTTTTACGTCCCAGGGCGTACACTCCGACAACTCGGGAGAAGCCAAGGATACAAGCGATATGGAGCGGAGGACTTCGACATCCCCGCATTCACCTCATGGGACTTGCGCTGCTATAGAGACAACTGGGGCGATATGACGTTGAAGGAACCAATCCCAGAGTTCAGGACATGACTGGAAAGTCGTTACATAAGGTGGCTCCGCGTTGAAGTGGAAGCTAGGCAAAGGGGATATTTTTGAACCCCGTAGAAAAACCAAGTCGGTGTGTAATAAAACCATGAGGTTGTCTGAGTTCCTGGCTTTACTTTTCAATGCTTAACTTGTAAATCGTACGCCTTTTGCCCGTCTTGATTGGCTAAATAACAACTTCGAATAAGAACCTTCCAGTCGTCATCCATTCGAGAGGCCAATTTCATCGTCGAACATGCGATTCGAACAAACAACGCTTCGACATGGTCATAATCATCCATAACTACTTACTGGAAGCATGAAAATCCCAAAATCTGGCCCGAGGCAAAACGCGAAAAATCCACCTCCAAAAGGCATTAGCCTATCGTACTGTTCCCACATAAATTGAACCATCGCGCGAGTAACTAAACCTATCGCGCGACTTAACACTGTCGCGCGACACTCCAGAGCAGTCGCGCGACAAAGATTCCCTGTTACAACTGCCAGCCTTGACTCATTCAGAAAGCAAAATGTGGCAGGACCTGCCAACTGTTCTTGGACGTGCATGAGGCTCTGGGCCATTGCAGGGGGTGTGCCCTTGTCTTCAATGACTAGGGGGACACCTTGCATGGACAACTCATTGCCATGGAAAGCATTCCACCCTTTTGGCCTTATAAAAGCTAGGTAGGTTATCTCCTGCATGATCACAATATCTCCGTAGGGGAAAATCCCAGAAGCTTTGGTCCCTAATGGCAAACAATCTCCCCACATTAATCCGCCCGTGGCTTAACGAGTTCGTTGGAAGTGACTGGCTATGCTTCCGTTCTCACGGGCTGGCCGCCATTCGCTTCCTAAAAAGCATAAGGCTTTGGCCCGAAATCCTGAGAGCAGCTCTCCAGTTCTGGGGCCGGGACGTCCATGTGTTCCGATTCGGGGACAACGGGCTGTGTCCGACCGTTGAAGAATTCCAAGCATATCTCCAAGGCTTTGCTTCGAGCGTGATTGTCGTGCCACCTTACAGGCAAAGCATGTCAAAGCTGTTGAAAACTTGTCTGAACATTTCCAGGGGTGCGGCGGAAGGCCTGTTGATCGGCGGACAGATAAACATTGTGCGCCTAATGGAATGGTACGGGCCCGACGGCGATCCAGCGGATACTGTTCTGCAGGCTCGACGTCGATTCGCCATATCAATTGGCATATTGGCCGTATACTTGCTGGTGTCTCCGTATGGACGGCCCGACCCCTCTCTGGTGGATGTGGCTGCGCAGATGGGTGTTCGAAAGAACGTAGTCCCCATGGTGCTTGCTGAAACACTCGTTGGTTTGGATTTGGTGGCCGCCGGTCAAACAAATACGTTTGGTGGCAGTCCACTCCTGTTGCAGGTAAAATCTCACTCAGCTCCCCTTTTTCCGGCTTTCACACAGTCTGCTTTTACCTCAACTCTCGGCTAAGGCTATATGGTAGCTCCTTACTTGTTTTCTTTCGCTCGGGCTTATGTGGCTCCTTACTTGTCTTTTCGCTCACGCAGTTGTGGCTATGTGACAAACTAGGACAAATCTCGGCTCCTGGAGCGAACTGGCCCCGTCTGCCCGGGCGAATGCACCAAAGGGGAATGCTGTACCCGGAGATGTCTGAGGAGGAGTGGTACACCTTCATGAGAGAGATGTCTCCGCGCGAGATCGTCTGGCAGCATGGAGCCCTGAACATCCCGGATATGGCTCTGCACTCTGCAGGTTTCGAGAGAATGGTGATTGCTGGGCTGTCCAGTTTCACGTTTTACATTCCAGGTCGCATCCTACGGCAGCTAGGCATGAGCCAAGGCTTTCATCGAGCTGGGATAGAAGATTTCCAGATTCCAGCATTTACAGCCCAACATCTAGCAGGGTATGAACACAACTGGGGTTTGAGAGAACTCGGAGGAGTGGAAGACGACTTCAGCACAAAACTCAAACACCGCTATGTAGCATGGTTAAGAGAAGAGGTTGCAAGGAGACAAAACACAGACTGACTCATGACTCAACTCCAATGATCTAGAATAAACTGTGAGCCCGTGAGGGCCTCTTAGCATTTCGTTCTGTTTTTGATGCTTTACTGTTTTTTTTCTTTGGGCTCTGCTCAGCTTATGTAATAGAAATAATAGTTTTGAATAAAGGTGAAAGATTAAGGATTTTCCCCCTTCTGGTCCAAGTGTTGAACGCCACGTCGTTTGAACTTTGAGGTATACCCTGGAATAAAAACCCTGGATCGAGTTGATTGATTGTGACCGAATCTCACTGAGAGACTGCCTATGTATCCCAAGCTAGGGAATCAGGTCAAAACGTAGTTCAGGCTAAGGTTCGCTCGTGTGTTTTGGCTCCCCTTTTGCGCTCTAATTTTTGCTTAGAACTGCCTTTGCAGGTTTCCAGTCTAGCGAGCTTTGATTGAATGCCTATTTATTTTTGCCTAAACTGCCCCCTTGGGTTTTCAGTCTAGCAGGCTTGCTCTAATTTTTGCTTGGGACCGCCCACCCTTGTGGTTTTCGGCCCAACGAGCTTCTCTCAAGGATAGTAACGTTTAAGTTGATCCAGGTTGACCAGAGTGTTGAACTCGTTGCCGTCTAGATCCATAAGCTGAGCTGCTCCACCCGAAAGGATGGTCTTGATAATGTAAGGCCCTGCGCGCTTCGGGTGGAACTTACCACGCAGATTGAAAACGGGAGCCCGGATTTCCTTCGTGACCATATCCCCTTCAATCAGATCCCGAGATTTCACTCTCTTGTTGAATGCCCGAGCAATTATGCGCTGATACCCCTGAACATGATACAAGGCACGAAGTCTTCTCTCATCAAAGAGCATAAGTTCAACAAACCTCCCACTAAGCCATTCGGACTCCGTGAGTTCACATTCAGGCATGATCCTCAAAGTTGGTACTTCAAGCTCGATAGGAAGGACAGCTTCCATCCCATAGGCCAGAGAGAAAGGGGTAGCCCCTGTTGATGTTCGAATTGACGTGCGGTACCCCCAAAGAGCTAGAGGCAGTTGCTCGTGCCAGTCCCTGGCGGACTCTGCGGACTTCTTGATGATAGTCTCGATGTTCTTGTTGGCTGCTTCGACTGCCCCATTCGTCTGAGGGCGATAGACCGTTGAGTGATGAACCTGAATATTGAATTCCTTGAAAAGTTCTAACACCCTGCCTTTGAAATGGACCCTATTATCAGAAACGAACGCCTGTGGAACCCCATACCGATAGATGATGTTCTTTCGGATGAACTGAGCAACCTGAACCGCCGTCAGGGTCTTGTAAGATTCAGCCTCGACCCATTTGGTGAAGTAATCTATGGCCACCAAAATGAACCGATGCCCGTTTGAAGCAGAAGGCCTGATCATGCCGATAACGTCGATACCCCAAATAGAAAAGGGCCAAGGCGATGTCATGTCAAATAGTTTAGAAGGAGGGACATGCATGAGATTGGCATGGATTTGACACCTATGGCAGCGGCGCACATAATCCACACACTGAGATTCCATGGTAGACCAAAAGTAACCTTGTCGTAGGATTTTCCTGGCAAGCATGACTCCGCTCATGTGAGGGCCACAAACTCCTTCGTGAATTTCCTCCATGATTTTGGTGGCCTCCGCACCACTGACACAGAGCTTGTGCATTCCGCAGTGAGATCTCCGATATAGTTTCCCGCCACAGATAATGTATTGAGCGGCCAATCTTCGTAGTGCCGCTCGATCCTTCTTAGTGGCGTCGGCCGGAAACTGACCACTTTCGACGAAGTTCCAAATATCATGATACCAGGGTAGGCCGTCATCGACATCATCGACGGCGTTGATGTACTGATAAGCAGGCAAGTCCCGCTGTTCAATGAGAATAGGTCGAAGCTTGACACCAATCGGAAGTTCGACCATGGAAGCCAGAGTTGCTAGAGCATCAGCGAACTGGTTCTTCATCCGAGGGATGTGCGTGAACGTGACTTTGTTGAAACGAGGAATGAGGTCCTCCAGGTCTTGGTGATAAGGCTTTAACTTGTCCTCCCGAACTTTCCAGTCCCCGTTAGCCTGAGAAACGACAAGGTTGGGATCGCCGATAACCTCGAGCTTTTCCACACCAAGTGTAAGAGCGGCTTCCATGCCAACGATGCAGGCCTCATATTCAGCTTGGTTGTTCGTGACATTGAAATTGAGTTTGAACGCGAGCGGAATATGAGCACCATCAGGGGTTATCAGCAAAACCCCAATCCCGTATCCCTTCTGATTGGCTGCCCCATCAAAATAAAGAGTCCAGGTGTCTTCGACAACCGCCATCACTCCTTCATCCGGAAATGCAAAATCCGAGTCCTCTGGCCCATCGACAGGATGATCAGCCAGGAATTCAGCGACCGCGCGCCTTTTGACAGATTTCCTAGTGACGTATTTGAGGTCAAACTCTGCGAGCAAAAGCAACCAACGTGCTAGCTTACCAGTAAGCGCAGGCTTCTCAAACAGATACTTGAGAGGATCCATTCGAGAAATCAACTTCACTGGGTAAGCCAGCATGTAGTGTCTTAATTTCTTGGATGCCCAAACAAGAGCCCAACACGTCTTTTCGAGAGTGGTGTAGCGTTCTTCAGCACCGACCATCTTCTTACTCAGGTAGTAAATGGCTTTTTCGACTCCCTTTTCCCCCTCTTGAGCTAGCAAACACCCCATAGACGAAGGATTTACAGACAAGTAAAGTATCAAAGGTTTCTCCGGCACTGGTGGCATTAAAACCAAAGGGTTCTGCAGGTAGGTTTGGATGGAATTGAAAGCCGCCTGACACTTATCTGTCCAGATAAATGGAGTATTCTTCTTCAATAGACGAAACATCGGCTCGCAAGTTAGGGTCAACTTGGCGATGAATCTGCTGATGAACTGTACCTTTCCCAAAAAGCTCCGCACCCCCTTTTCGGAATCTGGTGGCTTCATATCCAGGACTGCTTTGATTTTCGACGGATCGACCTCAATTCCACGAGAAGTGATCATGAAACCGAGCATCTTACCAGCTGTAACCCCAAAGGTGCATTTCTGGGGGTTTAGACGCATACGGAACTTTCGTAATCTCTCGAAGAATTTCCTAAGCACAGGAATATGACCTTCTCGAGTTTTGGATTTGGCGATCATGTCATCAACGTAGACCTCGACTTCTTTGTGCATCATATCGTGTAGGATGGTGGTAGCAGCTCGCTGATAAGTGGGTCTGGCATTCATCAAGCCGAAAGGCATGACCAGATAGCAATAAGTCCCCCATTCGGTGATGAATGTGGTTTTCTCGCGGTCCTCGGGCGCCATGAGAATTTGGTTGTAGCCAGAGAAGCCATCCATGAACGAGAGCAAAGCGTGCCCCGCAGTATTGTCCACAAGCACATCGATGTGTGGCAGGGGAAAGTCGTCTTTGGGGCTCGCTTTGTTCAAGTCCCGAAAATCAACGCAAACTCGAATTTGGCCATTTTTCTTAGGAACAGGGACAATGTTGGCGACCCATGTGGGATACTGAGAGACCATGAGAAAGCCAGCGTCGATCTGCTTAGTAACCTCCTCCTTAATCTTCTGAACCCAATCCGGCCTCATCCGTCGAAGTTTATGCTTCACAGGCTTGGCATCCAGAAACAAAGGAATGTGATGCTCCACGATCTCGGGATCAATTCCGGGCATATCTCGATGAGACCACGCAAAAACATCACTGAACTCGGTGAGCAACTTTTTGAAATCGCGATGCTCCTCTGGCGAAAGTGTGGAGCCCACTTGAACCATCCGGGGATCGTTTTCATCTTTCAAATTTATAGAAACTATTTCTTCTTTTAATGGCTGAGCATGCCTTTCGTCTTCCCTTTCGATGAAGGCACGGATTTCCTTGGGAATGTCCCCATCGAAATCTATCCCTTCATCGTCAGGGTTGACACAGTTTATATAAGATCATTGAAATAGTCAGAAGATGCCTCGTTCATTTCACAAGCCCCTGAAGGATCACCAAGTACAAGAGAGTCAAACTCGAAATAAAAGCTATGACGTGGAGGGCCTAGAGGCACAAACTCCGACTTAGAGGACGAAACAGACTCAGACTCAGACCCAGATTCAGACTCAGACTCAGAAGTGTTGTCAATGCAAGTCAGGCGTGGCTTGAAAATGCAATTATTCAAAGAGCCCTCGGCTTTCACAATGAGAGAGGTGGGATCCTCGAGGGCGTCGGGCCCGAGCATGAGCACTTCGGCCTCTTCAGCTTCCCCAGCCAAACCCACTTGGGAGAATTCTTGGAACAGCAGCTCCAGATTTCCCTGATTGATGGACCCCAGCCAGTCGGTCTTGATCTTCACCTGATTAAGCTTCCTCTTGAATTCTTCCTTTGCTGGTTCATCATCACTGCTTGACCAGGTGTCATCAGCGAAAATCTCAAACCCAGGCAGCAGCTCCCCGGTTTCGGAATGAATGAAGGGCTCAGCCTGCCCAATGTAAGCAGCATTTCCCACTTCACGCACAAATTTGGGACCGCTGCAGAGGGTCCGAGGTTTTCCCATATATTTCCTCCGCTTGGCATCTTTGGCTGAGGCGATATACCCCAAACCAAAGCGGCCCTCGTTGAAAGGAAAAGTAGGGAACTCCGGGACCCCTTGACGGCGAGAGCCTAAACCAATGCCTGGAAAATAAGACATACTTCTCATAATGTCCAGCGCGACAGAGCTTATGAGGAAGTTCCCGTCCACATTGATGGCCATTACTGTGCCTGAAGTATCGAAAGAGAAACCCCCAAGATCGACGTCTTCTTCACCGTGTTGAATTCCCAAAACGGGAGTCCCATCCTCCTTGAGCGGGCGGATGCCAGAATCCCCGCATATGGTTAGAGTACTAGTGGGTAGTCCCAGAATAACCTTTTGGTGGAGGGTAGATGGCACGGCCATGATGTCGGATCGATGGAGCCACGGTCTACCCAACAGAAGATTGAAGGTTGCAGGAATATCCACGACATGGAACTCCACGTCCATTTCAAAACCCTCAGCATCGAGTTTGAGCTTCAAAATACCCTCGACCACGCGACGGGTGCCATCATATGCTTTGACGGCCAGATTAGAAGGTGCCAGATCCTTCTTGGTGAGTCCCAAATGATAAGCGACCCTCAGAGGGCAAACGTTGATAGCAGAGCCATTGTCAATAAGAACAGTCGGAACCCAGAGTCCTCGACACTTGACGGTGATGTGCAAAGGGCGGTTATGGTCGACACCTTCGACTGACAGATCCTTGTCCGTGAAGATCACTATATGCTTGGAGGTTGGAGGGAGGATGAGAGATACCATTGCCTCTGGCGTGACGTCGGCTTGGACTTCAAGGCAGGATAGGGCGTGACACAGCCTCTGACGATGCTCCTTGGATGAACAGATCAGTCCCCAGATAGAAATAGCGGCAGGAATCCGCTCAAGTTGCCGCTGAACTAAATCAGGAATCGGATTGCCAGCTGATACCTTAAGAGGTGCAGACCTTGGGAAAGAAACAGGTTCGTTCCTTTGATTAGCAGGATTGGAAGAATTCCCGGCCTGCAGATTAGCAGGCTGAAAAATTCGTCCACTCCTTGTAACATTGTGAACGTTCCCCAAAGAGGGCATGACTTGAGGGTTTTCCTTCACATCCCAGAGATCAGCAGGGACATCTCCCAGTTTGCGCTTTCCCTTGTCAGTAGTTGGTGTAGAGACGGGCACTTCCATATCTAAGCCCAGATCCTCAGCCAGATCTTTCATCAACAAGGAGTCCCAGAAGCTTAAGTCTTTCACAGCAGCAACTTCAGCAACAGGTTCTGGATTTGCAATAAAGGGAACATCCCAAAGGCCAGTGTCAGCCAGGGTACGATTGACAGCCCAGACTTCATTTCCAACTTGAACATCCACTATGTCGTCCACTTCCCAAAGGTTAACGGGCGGAGCGCGGTCCGTGACCATGATACTGCAATCCCTGTTGTTGGGGTAAGGCACCTGAGGACGCGGATTTTCCTCGTCGACAATGTAGGAACAGGGGTCATGGTCAGTGTCGGGATTAGTGTCACAAACCGAATCAAAGACCGAACCAAAGAGGGAAATGTGGTCTCCCAAAGCCCGTGGATCTTCCTGGACAAGTTCGTCCTCCGCGTAGTGAAGCATGTAGTCTGGTGTGGCATAGCCTTGAAGGGGGTTAGGGTCAATGTCCATGGGAGCAAACCAGGTTGGCTCAGGATCCCAGCAATATTCTGCTTCGGGAACTGGAGGCTCGATTGGGTTGAACAACATGTATAAGGAGAAACCATCCAGAGGATCGAGCAGGGCTGCTTCATAACCAGCCAACCAGCCATCATACCAGGCTTGATCAAATGGGACATTTCCGAGCTGTGGAGGAATCCCGTCCTTTTCAAAGCTTGACCACTCGTTGAGGAGAGGAGTGGCGTAGTCCCAATTGTCTGCTATGGCCCAGCCAATAGCTTGCATGTTATTATCCGAGGGAGGCACCCAAGGCTGGTAGGGATCAGGAAACGGGCCAGCGAAGGTCGCGTACGGGCTGTCAAGCGACGAGGCAGAGCCGATCTGCACAGCAGGGATTGATTGATGGAAGAGAGAGCTGACAGATTCTTCAGAGATAGGTGATCCAGCTTGCAGAAGTTCTGAAGGTGCATCCGTGTTAACAACCGGCCTTCAATTACATGTATATAAGAAATCTCGGTGGACGGCTCGAGCGGGAAAGGCACGATGGGCCTGGGTTGATCAGTTGAGGCTATATAGTCAGTGGGGTTAAATATGGTGGAGCTAGGGTTGATATAAGTGGAGCTGAGGGATATCTGGCTGATATGTGGTACAGCGTTGTGCTTAGGGAGAGAGTTGGCGATGACATTGGGTTTCTAAGGTGGTGGAGGGGTTTCCAGCGTGCCATCGTCAATGAGATCTTGGATCGCATGACGGAGGCGAAAGCAGGAGTCAGTGAGATGACCCGCTCCTTGATGGTAGGCGCAGTAAAGGTTGGCCTTGAAGCCGGGTGAAGGGTTTTTGGGTAGAGGGGTTGGACCCAGGGGCTTGGGATGCCCTGATTTGACCAACTTTTCCAAGACCGAGGATAGAGGTGCCTCAATAGCGGAAAAGCTGCGGGGTTGGTTCCGAGGTCGGTTGTTCTGTGGAGTCTGGACTTGATTGACATCCGCAATGTGATTAGCAGCGCTGGAGGAAGTGGCGTTGGTGCCGGCGGTTGCCGTGTTGGAGTAAGTTCCTGTCCCGAACAGCGCATTTGCATTTCCAGAATAAGCCCGAGGTTTCGACTTAGTGGCATGCGAGGATTCAACCTTTGATAGAATTCCACTCTGCAGAGCATCTTCGATGGCCAGGCCAGAGTCGAAGAAGGTTTCAAAGTTAGCGGATGCCTGAGCTAGGACCAAATGCCTAGCATAGTCTGGTTGGAGATTGCGAGAAATGATACGAAGCTGAATCTTCTCACTCGGGCGATCAGTCATCTGTGCAGCTTTAGCTCTCCACCTTTTGACGAAGTCCGCAAAGGACTCCTTAGCTTCCATCTTGGTGGATTCAAGTTCCCGGGTAGTCATCTTCAGCTGGGAGTTGTAATTGTACTGCGAAATAAACGCAGTCCCAATATCCTCCTTTTGGCAATGTCGAGTGACAAAAACCAATGGAAAGCAGGGCCTGAAAGAGTCTGAGGAAAGAGCTGTGACATGGCTTCCGGTTCAACGAAAATGAGTTTCATAGCAGCGTGGTAGCTGTAGAGGTGAGTCCTGGGGTCACCGCTTCCATCGAACTTAGCCAAGTCCGGCATTTTGAACTTTTCAGGAAGTCTGGCATTAGGATATAGGCAAAGGCGATCCAGGTCGATCCCTCCGGCACTGATCTTTTCTGTTTTAGCGATGGATTTCTCTAGCTTGGCCATCTTGGCCATGAGTGCGACCACATCCGGGTTCTGAGCTGATCCTTCTTGGTTTGGAAGCAGTCTGCCACCCGCGAGGTTTACAGCGGGCTTGCGGCCTTCTCTCGGGTTCAGGACCATGAGACGTCCTGCGTGAAGCGGATTTGGAACCAAGATAGACTGCTCCTGGTCAGACTCATCGTCCTCGCCTTCTTCCTCAAGAGGGGGTGGAAGGCGAGTGTGGATGAGGTCGTTCAGGCGGGCAATGTTAGCATCGGTCTGAGTTGCCCTCTGCTGCATGGTGGTGATGCTGTCTTGGAGGTTCATGAGCATGGTTTCCAAGGTAAGGGGTTCTGGTTGTGGCCGTACCATCGTGACAGGTGGTTCAGAGCTGCTTGATGCGGATGCTGGGGTGGTCGGACGTCCTTCCTGTAAGACTGGCGGTGAAACTGACTGTGAATCTGACTGTAAAGCAGTCAATAGAGTGTGCAGAGAGTCTTCCGTGTCGACTGACTGAGATTGTGACCTGCAAGCCTTTGAACGGGATTCAGATGCAGACGTTCCCAAGCGGGTTTGGCGACTGGCCTTGATACTTTCCTTGGCGGTGCAATGATTCAGATCTTTGCTTGCAAGGGAAAAGGAGGTTTAATAAGGGTCATGTAGTGACTATAATCTAAATAAAAGACTAAAGTGGATGCAGTCAACGTCGTCAGTGTCACCCTAGACTCTAGAACCAGAAGACAAGTCTGTCTCATGACGCTTCGGACATTGTTTAAGGCCCTCAGAATTCTTTTTTGAAGATGTATCCTTGTTTGCAACGAGCGATCCAAAAGGATGTCAAAAGAAGTCTAAACCTTTGTCCATTTCGATGTTCGGGGTTTCAAGTTTTTGAAGCCAGAACAACTTGGTATGAATATCATGATGCCATAACCAGATTGGCGTGAGCAGCACTGTGCTATTAGCCGGGCGGTGTAAGTGACGAGGCACTTGTTACCTTTTGGTGTAAGCATCATGGTATTTTACTCCGTGGTTCGTCGTTTTTTTTTGTTTGAAACCCTGAACAGGTACGCGGGCAAAGGTGTAGAAAAGCTTCTGATTTCCTAAAGTCCCACCGTGAAAGGTCTTAAAAGATTTATAACACGCATCATTTGAGATGCATGACTCCTCATTGGGCCAATGACAGTGTCCTACTAAGCCTAAAGACAGACTCGGAGCAGAACGAGAACCTAGGAGCCATCCTAGACATGCTTCTACGCTGAACGAAATGTATGTACAGTTCATGCGATAAGAAAAAGCAGTAACACATAGGCATTTACGGGGTTAGATGCAAGTAGATCTTAACCTGTGGGTACCTGTCCTAGTTTGGAGAGTTCTATTGCTTTGTATATGCAAAAGACCGGTTTTGGTTCGTAACGGGTTCCTCGGACTAGGGCCACAGATATACCTCCCGTTACCCGCGTATTCGCAGAGTAACAGTCGAACGGTAGCATGACCCATCATCGTCGAAGGTTGTCGGTCATTCGGGGTCCCCGGGCTCCGGTAAACCGTGCCGGATTGCCAAAACGATCCAACGAGGCTTTCCCCACATCGATGCAAATGAGATGCTAAAACTTTGATAAAAAGAAGAAGAATCACAAAGTCGTAAAAACGCCTTTTCAAATTTGGCTCACTTTATTTAGTCCATCTTTAGAAGAAATTACGCAAGCGAACAATTGAAAAAAAGCCCCAGATTAGAATGGCCGGACACGAGGTCCTGTTAAATCACCGTTCCAACCTTCGGCAGCGCGAAGCTCACCGTTTTGACAGGCTTTTAAGGGATTGTTCCCAAGCGTATTAAATCCTAAGTATGAATTAATATTGGTTCGATTTATCCCCAGCAGAGTCGCCACTGTGGGCAGCATGCCCTCGGAAAAAGGATTTCGTTCCTTTCGCCATTGCGGCCCTTTTTTGGAAATCGAGGGAGCGCGAGCGCCGGTGGCAAGCGCTAAAAAATACAGAGTCGCCACTTGAGTTTTGAAGGTCCGACACTCAAGGAACCGTATTTCGAAGCACCTGCCGCGCTTCATTTGAAAAAGTGAAGGAAACCAGTCCGTCATAACCATATCTGGGTTCGGGAGCCAGGTTACGAGAGGGGAAGGGTTTTATGGCACCCCTCTCGCCCAATCCGGAGATCGGTCTCTACTTAGGCGTTTTTATGAAAACTTTTGTAATTCTTCTTCTTTTTATTAATCTTAGCCAATTAGGGCGGGGGAACAGCTTAAAGGGATTAACAACTGTAACAATTTGCAGGATGTGATCAAATGATAGCATGGATGGATGGCATGACGAATGATAAATGGGATGGAACCTAGAACAGCGATCAGATGCCAAAACTAAGCTCGGGACAGATTTGCCCTGCACGATAGCCAACTTGCATGCATGAACAGATCTGCATGCAAGCCAACCATCGCGCGAGACACACTGAACCTCGCGCGAGTGTTGTCATCTCACCACAGTCCAAGTTCATCCCCTTCTGGGCTCTGGAAAGACCAGTGCACACCCAGGAAGCAAACCAAGCAGTTTATAAGGAACTGTAAGAATACTAATTATTACAGAACACTCAAAACAGGAGCCAAATGAATTGAAACACAACCCCTAAACAGTGGGGGTATCAAAACAGAGGCCAAGGGCCTAGTTACCCATGCAAGGGCTATTCATGGAAATCACAGAACTGTCGCGCGACAGAGAGTGAGTCTCGCGCGACATTCCTGACTGGACTTCCAGGAATTGCTTTGCATGCTTGGGGTCCTGAGACAGATTCAGGGGATCCCAAGGGCATTCCAAACTATTTAGAGTAAACAAACTAGCTACTGTATTTTGTTTTTGCATGCATAACAGTGATCTAAAAAATCAAAATGAAATACAATAGGTATGAATACATTGCAAAACAGACAAGGGCTAGCCTTCCTTCCCCACAAGGTCCATTCTCTTGCTGACACAAGTGTAGCGCGAGTATGGTGGACCATCGCGCGAGGGTGTAACTGCCACGAATTCTTGTAACTCTGCTGGCTTTAGGACCAGGACATGGTATTAATTACCAGCCTTGGCCCTGTCAGCCCCCCTTAAGGATCAAAATAGAAACAGGTTAAAAGTTATACCTTTGCTTGGAAAGGGTTTGGGAATGGATTGGATTGATTGGTGTGGCCTTGCAACTAAGTGTACATTGAAACACTAGGTTTGGAAGATTAGGGAGTGGTTTGGGGTTAGTGACTTTGTGCTAGCTAGTGTTTGCCTTGTAAAATGATGAGTGAATTTCTTAGTTGATTTTTTTGAACCCTTAACATGGAAGATGAAGGGGGTATTTATAGGGAGAGTGCAAGGGCTAGGTAGTGACCAAACAAGGCCTTAGGACCAGCCAACAAGGCTGGTCACAACTTGGTTGTGAAGCTAGTCAACAAGGTGAGTGGGAGTGATTGTGAGGGTGTAGCCTGCCAGAACCCTGTTCAGCTGAGGAAAACGGGGTTCCAGCCCATGTAACACCCAATGATCACCTGTCCAGCTGGATTCTGTGATAGGGACAGGAGAGAACCATCGCGCGAGGGTTCGGGAGTGTCGCGCGAGGGTCAAAAGTCAACAGTTTGACTTTGACTACACCTGGCAAGCTGAGTGTCGCACGAGGGACACAAAGGCTTGCGCGAGGGTCAACTCTGGCTCTAGGGTTTGACTGAAGCTTCTGAAAGGTTCAAGCAGGGTTCCAAGCATTCCAAGCTTAATCCATTCCCAATCCAAGCTCGTTTGATCCGATTTCATCATCGGGGAAACAAGAAAATCTTAAAACAAAGTAAAACGATTGGGAGATCCAGATTGGGGTGTCTACAAAAAGGAAGCATGAGTTTTGAAAGATAACGTGCCTAGATTAGCTTTAATTATTTATCGATCTTAGAATGAGCATGATTATGTGATTACTTGTCTTCTTGTTAAGCATAAGTGGTTACCACTCCAAAGGTGTCCGTCCATGTGGCACTATGCTTAATTTTATGTGATTAATGAATGAGCATGATAATGTGATAAAGTGAGCATGCTATTTTGAATGATCTTGCTAGTTTAGTTTCAAGATTTCTTAAAATGTGAAAAGAACTACCGCGGAGTCATGGCATGCAAACGAGACACAAAAACCGAGGAAGTTAGAAACATGGCACCTAGGGTGTGGATAAAGGAAATAATTGGTCTTGAATAAAATATTTTTTTAAACTACATTGTGGCCGGACGTGGTAGCCCAACGTGAGTATGTTTTGTTTTGAAAACCGTAATGAGGCCGGACTTGGTAGCCCATTGTGAAGATTACCAATGGGGTCGGACGTGGTAGTTTCATTGGTAGTAAGGCTTGGTTATCCGAGGAGAGGAGCCAATGTAAGATTTGAAAGAAGAAGTTTTGAAAACCATGATATGGCCGAACTTGGTAGCCATCGTGTGTGTTACTAATGTAGCCGGACTTGGTAGCCTCGTTAGTAGCAATTTGTTAAAGAAACCTTGAAAATGTTGAATTGGTAGTATTAATGAAATTGAAAAGGATGACACGGTCTATGACGAGTCGCGTAGGAGAAACTCCAGAAAAGGCATGACACCAACACTAGTAAGATAATGAATTGTTAACTATATTAATGAATGAGCATGCGTAATTATTTATTTTCCCTCTCTGTTTTAAGTTAAGGGTTAGTGGGTATGGTTTATTCTATTGAGCCTTGTAGCTCACGGTGTTACCTTTTTGATGACCCTGGCATATTATACTGGGGGCGACGCTGGTATAATGTGTCAGAGTTGATTGATGAGCAAGGTGAACAGTACACATTGGAGGCTTTTGGAGCCGAGGAGCTTGCTAGGATGGAGGAAGAAGCGGAGTAATAGAATGCCTTAGAATTTCCCATCCTTGTGTAATAAAAAGTACTCTAGTAGGATCTATATTGTAATAATGAGCTTGACTTTTAGTCTTTTAAATTCAATAAAATGTTTAATTAACGTACCCGAAAATGGGGGCGTTACAACTTGGTATCAGAGCTTTAGGTTCAAAACCTCGGCCATGGGTAGAATGGGTAGAACCACAAGATAGATTGACCGTTGCACAAACGTGAATTGAGTTTAAGTTTACCATCCCAAATTGGGTGGAATTCTGTCAAAACAATCTTAAGATTGAAGCAAGGTGTGGAACTGGCATTACCACCGAGCTGGGAATTCCCGAACAATTGGATGATGACTTAAATCAAGAATCGAATGTGGGACCTTGAAACTTGAAAAATTCCCTAATTGGATTAGGCCTTGTCTTAAAATTTTACAAAATTGTTTAAACCTGTCCAAACTTCTTACTAATCGTAGATGAAAATTTTCCTTGTAGATGGAGCAACCAAACCCTTATCTATACAACCTGTCACGAGAAGTTCTCCAACTCACAACTACCCTGAGAGTCATGACCAACCAACTGGTGGAAGATCCCTACTTTCCTCACGCTTTTCCATACGTCACACAATACTACCATGAGCACGGTGCCTTACCGGATCCCAACTTTGAGGATGAAAATGACACTGACGCAATACCTACCTTGGTCCAAATAGAACCTTTCCTTAACCCACCTCTAGAAGAAGACCCTGAGGAAGATCCCGAAGAAGAACCCCTGGAATTCAACGACCCACCTGAAAATGAAGCCGACTTGGAACACCTAATGTATGGACCACATCCAGACTACCCGTCTGACGATGAGGAGCCGTCTGACGATGAAGATCTGTCTGATGATGAGGAGATAGAGATTTGGGGGGAGGACTTCATGGATTTCAACACCGACCCCGGTGACGTGCCACCGCCACCTTTTGAGGACGACATAGGTGCCTACAAGGCCCACTTTCCACCTATCTTCTAGGATCCATTAGAAAGACATGTCATAAGTAGGACTTTTGTTGTAATATACCTAAGGAAGAAATGATATGTCGTAGGACTTTTGTTGTAACATAACTGTAGTAGGAAGTTTAGGCTGTTATAAGCCATCTATGTTGTAATTGCTCCGTTTATGTAATGAATATCATGTGTTCCTTTTTGTCTTATGATCACTGTTTATATGCATACTCGTGCGCAATTACCATCACCACATCATTAAGTCTAATATATAATTTTCCTTATTGTAGATATGGATATCCGTACCTTTACTGCCTCGACCACTATGGCGGACCTAGTACTCTACAAGGCCATACTGGCACCTGAGAGCCTTACCCCTATACCCCACTTGGGTATACGTGACCCTGAAACTGGCTACCAAATGTGCGAGGTTGTCGTAATGGCACCCCTCACCAGCTGGGACCGACTCATGGAGGTGGAGGAGTTAGCCAAGGAGATCCATCAGAAGGGAGAACGTTGACTCGAGAAGAGGGAGAAGGAGTGGAAGGAGCAGTTGAGAGAGCACTTCGGACTTATCCCACCAAGTCAGTAGTATAGTAGTACTAGAATAAGGTTTCAGAAGTTGTGGTTGCACTTGTGGCGCCATAGGCTAATCAAACCATGTAATAGGATCGTTTCAACTTGTAGTAGGAAATCTGTCTCGTGTTTTATTTTGCACTAGAACTCTATGCTATGTTGTAATCCTTTGCTTATCTATGGAAAAGTTGCTTTGTGTTAAATATTGTTGCATTCGGTTTATATTACTGCTTTCTATCTTAGGGAGAAAACCAAATTTCAAAAGAAATTATTCAATAGGCTAAACCTCCCCTTTGCAATTTTTACTCGTAGATGGTGAATCGACGCAGTGGATTAGGATACGAAACCGGAGAATCCTCCAACACGAACCCTAGCCTAGCCCAAGTCATGCAGTCATTTGTGGCCGCCTTGAATGCCAACCGCCAAAACCCTAACCGCGATGACGGGCCCATGACTCGAACCCGAGCCATGAATGAGTTCTGCAAACGCCGACCCCCAACCTTCCACGGAGATGCCAACCCTACCGTGGCCGAAGCCTGGCTGAAAGAAACCAAGGTGATCCTGGACACCTTGGAAATCACCCGCGATGGAGATCGGGTCGCCTTAGCCACTTACCAACTAAAGGGAGAAGCCCGCTACTGGTGGGACTTGATGGAGGCAACCCACACTGTGGCCACCATGACCTTCGCTGAGTTTGAGACCCTGTTCCTAGACAAGTACTTCCCTACACCCGTTCGCCTAGCTAAGGAACAAGAATTCATGAACCTGAAGCAGGGGACGATGACCGTTACCTAATACGCGGCCAAGTTCGAGGAGCTGTCTCGATACGCTACGGACGCCGTGTCAACTGAGGATAAGAAGGCAAGAAGATTTGAGTGGGGACTAACGATTACTCGTAGAGCCGTGGTGGCACAGACTTTCCCCACTTACTCTAGTGTGGTGAAGTGTGCTCTTCGATTGGAAAGTGAGGAGAATGACTTCAAGAACCAATGGAGAAAGGCAACCGGCGGACCTATCCGAACTCAAGCTTCCAACAACAACCGCGGACCCTACCCCACCAAGCCCTTTACCCCATCTTCAAACAACCAAAATTGGAAAGCTGCTGCTCCAGGCCAAAATGAGCCACAGAGGGGTGGCAGAGATCTGCCGACAGTTAGGTGTTACAACTGTCAGTCTATGGGCCATTACAGCCGCCAATGCCCACAGCCCCAGAAGGAGAAGAATGAGAATTTTGGAAATCGGGGAGCTCAACCTGGTCAAGCTGGATTCGCAAAGCAAACCCCTGGAAGCTCACCTCAACAGCAGAATGGACAAGGCAACGGAAAGCAGCCCATGGGAAACCAACCAAACACTGGAGGGCGCATCTTCGCGCTACAGACTGAAGAACAGGAGCAGGATCCCTCTGTGATCCAAGGTACGCTACTGTTATATAGTACCTGCGTACAAGCCTTGTTTGACTCTGGTGCATCTCATTCATTCATATCTACTGCCTGTGTAACTGCACTAGCACTAGAAACAGAACCCCTTAGTTCAAGTACGAAGGTAGCATCACCATTGGGAGGAAGTATAACTGTTAGTCTAGTGTGTAGAGGGTGCGAGTTAGAGGTAGCCAACTTGCGCTTAACCTGCGACCTCAGAGTGATCGACATGGTGGATTTTGACGTAATCTTGGGAATGGACTGGCTATCGGCACACCGAGCAGTCATAGACTGTCATCAGAAGATAGTGACGGCCTATGCCCCTGATGGGACTCGTTTCCGTTTTAAGGGGGATAGACAAGTGGCAAGTTTAACAGCGAAAAGATCTAGGTGGCAGAATCAACTCTTTGGATGGCTAGCTAGTCTGCAAATGGAAGAAACTGACAGGATGGAGATGGGATTACCGCACATCGTTTGCGAATACGCCGATGTGTTCCCTGAAGAACTTCCTAGTTTACCACCTCAGAGAGAGATAGATTTCTCTATAGAGCTCCAACTGGGAACAACCCCAATTTCTATGGCACCATACCGTATGGCCCCTGCGGAACTAAAAGAGCTTAAGACCCAATTGCAGGAACTGTTGGAAAAAGGATTCATCAGGCCTAGTACATCGCCATGGGGAGCGCCTGCACTATTCGTGAAGAAGAAAGAAGGAACACTTCGCTTGTGCATCGACTACAGGAGGCTGAATCAAGCTACGATCAAGAACCGGTATCCATTGCCTAGGATTGATGACCTATTCGATCAATTGAGAGGGGCAACATGCTTCTCAAAAATCGATCTTCGATCGGGTTATCATCAGCTTAGGGTCCGGGATGAAGATATCTCCAAGACCGCTTTCCGCACTAGATATGGACACTACGAGTTTGTAGGGATGCCATTTGGACTGACAAACGCTCCGGCAGTATTTATGTGTCTCATGAACAAGATCTTTCAACCCTACTTAGACAATTTTGTAGTGGTGTTCATTGATGACATTTTGATATACTCCGCCAGTAAGGAGGAGCACGAAGGACACCTTCGGATTGCACTACAAGTACTCCGGGATAGCCAGCTTTATGCCAAGGCGAGTAAATGCAAAATTTGGCTAGAAGTGGTTAAGTTCTTGGGGCACGTGGTATCCAAAGATGGAATAGCCGTGGACGAAAGTAAAGTGGAAGCAGTACTGAATTGGAAGCAACCGACCTCAGTGTTCGAAATCAGAAGTTTCCTAGGACTGGCTGGGTACTACCGAAGATTCATACCCGACTTTTCAATTCTCGCCAAACCAATGACAAGACTAACCCAAAAAGGAGTGAGGCTAGATTGGACTGAAGCCTGTGAGAAATCTTTCCAGGAGCTGAAAAGAAGGCTGACCAGCGCACCAATACTTATCATCCCCGAGCGAGGCGTGGATTATACCGTTTATTGCGACGCATCGAGGGATGGTTTGGGATGCGTGTTAATGCAGAATGGGAAGGTAGTAGCTTACGGATCACGACAACTCCGACCGCATGAAAAGAATTACCCTACTCATGACTTAGAATTGGCTGCAGTAGTATTCGCCCTCAAAACCTGGAGTTACTACCTGTGGGGAGAACAATTCGAGGTCTTCACCGACCACAAGAGCCTCAAATACCTTTTCACTCAGAAGGAGTTGAACCTGAGGCAGCGCCGATGGATGGAATATTTGGAAGATTACAAGTTCACAATGCAGTATCATCCTGGCAAGGCCAACGTAGTGGCTGACGCCCTGAGTCGAAAGGACAGGGCACAGAAAGTCAAAAATGCCGTCAAGGAATGGGAAATGGTGGACACCCTCAATGAATTCAACCTGAGGCTTTCATCAGAAAGTGGGAATATCAGACTTTATGCTCTTATTGCAGAACCAGCACTTCACCAGAAGATTCTACTAGCCCAAACCTCTGAGCAAGATTGCGAGTTCATCCGGTTCCGAATCCAAGAAGGAAAGGCGTTACCGGGATGGACGATCGAGGGAGACAATAGCCTGAGATTCAAAGGAAAGGTCTTTGTACCTAATAGTGGAACTCTTCGAGAAGTAGTACTCCGAGAAGCACACCATTCAAACTTCGCGGTTCATCCTGGCGGTACAAAGATGTACCATGATTTGCGAAGAACGTACTGGTGGGAAGGGATGAAGAGGGACGTAGCCTGCTTTGTATCAACCTGTCTTGTTTGTCAACAAGTCAAAGCCGAGCATCAGAAACCAGGAGGCGACCTTCAACCCTTGCCAATCCCGACTTGGAAGTGGGAGCACATCTCAATGGACTTCGTGACCGGACTGCCAAGAACTGCCAAGGCCAACACTGCTATCTGGGTGATCGTGGACTGACTCACCAAATCCGCGCATTTTCTGCCTGTCAAGATGACAGAAAACGTGGAACAGCTGAGCTTATTATACATTCGAGAAATTGTACGACTGCACGGGGTACCCATCTCGATTGTATCAGACAGGGACCCACGGTTTGTGTCACATTTCTGGAAAGGATTACAGAAAGCTTTGGGAACGGACATAAGGCTTAGCACGGCCTTCCATCCGCAAACCGATGGCCAAACAGAGAGAACGATCCAGACCTTAGAGGATATGCTGAGAGCCTGCGCTTTGGATTTCTCTGGGAACTGGGAGCAACACTTACCATTAGTAGAGTTTGCCTACAACAACAGTTAGCAAGCCAGTATCGGAATGGCACCCTACGAAGCTCTATACGGACGACCTTGCAGATCCCCAGTCTGCTGGACAGATGTTGGAGAAACGGGATTGATTGGACCTGATATAGTACGTAACACCACGGAGAAGGTCAAAACCATCAGACAAAGGATCCAAACCACTCAGAGCCGACAGAAGAGTTATGCGGATAAAAGAAGCCGACCATTAACCTTTGCCGTGGGAGATCACGTGTTCCTAAAGATCAGACCAAAGAAGGGAGTCATCAGATTTGGGAAAAAGAGAAAGTTGTCCCCACGTTACATCGGACCCTTCGACATCGTGGAGAAGATCGGAAAAGTTGCATATCGTCTAGCCCTACCGCCACAACTGGATAGAGTACATGACGTGTTCCATGTTTCAATGCTCCGCAAGTACCTCGCCCTACCCACACATGTTCTCAACGGGGAAGACATTGCCATTGAGGAAGATGCGACGTACGAAGAGGAACCAATAGAGATTCAAGACCGAAGCGAGAAAACTATCCGAAACAAGACAATCAAGTTGGTACGAGTCCTGTGGAAACACCGGGGAACTGGAGAGACCACATGAGAAAGGGAGGAGACTATGAAGACGAATTACCCTCAACTGTTTGGGTGGACGACAAGAAGATAGGGCCCGGAAATGGATTTTCTATAGAGTTGACCGTTGTAACAACTCCGATTTTCAGTGAATAAAAATCTCGTTGTTTATTCTAATGACTCTATAATCTTCTTTAATTTCTCATAATCCGTCATGATTAGATTTATACAATTCAAATCTAACTTCTCCTCGTCATGCAATATAGTCATTTTCTAAAGACAAGTATGTTTGTATATTTCCCTAAATTACTAAAACAAATCTTAGAATTCTTTTCTTGGCTGGAAATCCTACTTAGTAAGCTTAGTTAGCTTCTAACCTAATCCGTTGGGATAACCCTATTGAACCTTCGACCCTTTCAATCCGTTTGAACCTTTCAAAACCCTATTGACCAAAGTCAACCCTTGATTATTACCCATTGGACGATAAATGCTAGGATAATCTTTATCCATTGGACCATAGGTTTCCACCTAGGATATTGTGACTAGATTGCTAGGTACACTTTATATGATTATATACTACTCACCATCTTTACCCATTGGATAATAAAAGTTAGGTGAATTATTAACCATGGGTCATTAGATTAGTTTTTCTACCTAGTACTAGGATATATTAGTTTAATTGTTATTAGATGACATGTGTCCAAAAGAATAAGATATAGTTATAAGTACATAGGTGGCAATTTGACTTAGTTTTATAAGGAATTTTGACTTAGAAAATCTAGGATAAGGTCATAGTACATTGTCCTTTTAGTTGGTCATGCATAGATATATTTATATATTAACCAAAAGAGAAAGAGAGGAGGAGAGAGAGAGAGAAAATCCGAGAGAGAGAATGATGTGTTGTACTCTTGTTCTTTCTCTACCAAATCTAAGTATGTATAAACCTATGTACATGTACTAATGATAGGGAGGACATGAGGTGGACTATTGTACTAGGATTTTCTTACCAAATCCCTTACAAACCTTACACCATGATCTTACTCTTTCACATAGTCATCCACCAACCCTTTGTCCTTTATGCTTAGGTGTACATTGACAAGGAGAGAGAGAGAGAGAGAATGCCGAGAGAGGAGAGAGAGAAGAGGCCGAAAGAGAGAGAGATAGGAGAGAGAGAGAGATGGTTGTACCTTCCTTATTCTTTCTCTACCAAACCCTAGTTCTATATATATAAGTACTAGTACTTTGGAAGAAGAAGATAGGATGACCTAAGACAAGTGAAGTACTAGATTTTCTTACAAAATCTTCTTACCAAGTTATTTTATTCTCACTCTTTCAACCATTGTCCTTCCTCATATAGATTAGTATATAGGTATTGTACTTTGAACCAAAGAAAGAAAGAGAGGAAGAGAGAGAGAGAGAATTCGGGAGAGGGTGAGAGAGAGAGAGGCCGAGAGAGATAGATGAGGGAGAGAGATATGAGAGAGAGAGAGAGATATGATGGTACTTGTTGATCTTTCTCCTACCAAACCTATTTGTTTATTCACCTAAGTACTTGTACCTTGAAAGATGAAGGATAGGATGACCTAAGATATAGTCAAGTACTAGATTTTCTTACTTAATCTTTTTACAAACCATTAGTTTATTCTTACTCTTTCAACCATTGTCCTTTCACATTAGTATACATATATATACATATGTACCTTAAACCAGAGAGAGAGAGAGAGGCCGAGAGAGATGAGGGAGGGAGAGAGAGAGGGGAGGCCGGATGAGAGAGGGAGGGAGAGTGAGTGATGTGTGTGACTTGTGTACTTCCAACCCTTGGTCAATCTAGCCTAGACCACATTACATCATCCAAAGTACAACCAAATCCAACCTTTCCTACTCTTTCACTCCAAAGGACTACCAAATCCCTTTTCTTCTTCTTTCCAAAGGACTTGATTGGACCAAAACCCAATTTGAATAGATTAAACCTAGTCCTTGTTTGGAAGAAAGCACAAGGAAGATCTTTGGATGGTCTATCAAGGCATGACATCACTTGGATAAAAGCAAAATCCATGGGACAATGGGGGGAGAGAGGGCCGGCCATAGGAGGGAGGGAGAGCCATCCATTTGCCTATAAATAGGACTTCACTTCTTCATTCAAAGCACACCTCTTCCAAACCTCCAACTTCTCTCTAGAAAGTTAGTGTTCTTAGTTGCTCATGGCTTGTTCTTAGGTTGTTTTTGAGGTTCTTCCTAGTTCTTCAAGGAAACTCTTCTAGTGCCGCCACTAAACCACCACACTACCACCATATCGATCCAAAAGTTTTAGTAGTGTTAGTCAAGTCTTAGTTTCGAGAGAAACCTTTCTCTTTCGAAGCTATCGAAGCCATTCCTAAGCCGTTACTCCGTCCGACGTACCACTTTCCAAAATCCGTAGCCGCCTACCGCCGAGAAGAACGGTAGAATACTCCTTACGCCTTAACTTTAAGTATAGTAGGTTTTTCTTACACCTCTTAGAACTTTAAGTATTCGTAAAAATATCAATAAACACGTGTTGTTTTAAACTTATAAAAGGAAGCATGAGTTTTGAAAGATAACGTGCCTAGATTAGCTGTAATTATTTATCGATCTTAGAATGAGCATGATTATGTGATTACTTGTCTTCTTGTTAAGCATAAGTGGTTACCACTCCAAAGGTGTCCGTCCATGTGGCACTATGCTTAATTTTATGTGATTAATGAATGAGCATGATAATGTGATAAAGTGAGCATGCTATTTTGAATGATCTTGCTAGTTTAGTTTCAAGATTTCTTAAAATGTGAAAAGAACTACCGCGGAGTCATGGCATGCAAACGAGACACAAAAACCGAGGAAGTTAGAAACATGGCACCTAGGGTGTGGATAAAGGACATAATTGGTCTTGAATAAATATTTTTTTAAACTACATTGTGGCCGGACGTGGTAGCCCAACGTGAGTATGTTTTGTTTTGAAAACCGTAATGAGGCCGGACTTGGTAGCCCATTGTGAAGATTACCAATGGGGCCGGACGTGGTAGTTTCATTGGTAGTAAGGCTTGGTTATCCGAGGAGAGGAGCCAATGTAAGATTTGAAAGAAGAAGTTTTGAAAACCATGATATGGCCGGACTTGGTAGCCATCGTGTGTGTTACTAATGTAGCCGGACTTGGTAGCCTCGTTAGTAGCAATTTGTTAAAGAAACCTTGAAAATGTTGAATTGGTAGTATTAATGAAATTGAAAAGGATGACACGGTCTATGACGAGTCGCGTAGGAGAAACTCCAGAAAAGGCATGACACCAACGCTAGTAAGATAATGAATTGTTAACTATATTAATGAATGAGCATGCGTAATTATTTATTTTCCCTCTCTGTTTTAAGTTAAGGGTTAGTGGGTATGGTTTATTCTATTGAGCCTTGTAGCTCACGGTGTTACCTTTTTGGTGACCCTGGCATATTATACTGGGGGCGACGCTGGTATAATGTGTCAGAGTTGATTGATGAGCAAGGTGAACAGTACACATTGGAGGCTTTTGGAGCCGAGGAGCTTGCTAGGATGGAGGAAGAAGCGGAGTAATAGAATGCCTTAGAATTTCCCATCCTTGTGTAATAAAAAGTACTCTAGTAGGATCTATGTTGTAATAATGAGCTTGACTCTTAGTCTTTTAAATTCAATAAAATGTTTAATTAACGTACCCGAAAATGGGGGCGTTACAGTCGGAATATGTCGGAAAGCCGGTAAAAAGCTTCCACTTGATTATATGGCTTTCGTAAAATTTTTGACATCTATTCCTACGAGAAATCCAAAGACCAAAGCCAATAGAATTAATACTATATTAACCAATTCACAGCTCATCCTGTTGTCCGGAAAGCTATCCGAATTGCGAAAAGCCATCACTTACGACCAATTCAAGGTCGCATTCCTAACCGAAAACTCACTCAGTACATTCGCCGGAACCCTGGAACTCCGTACTTCTCCTCCGTGGCCGCCTCCACATCGTCGGCGACGTATAGCTCGCCGTCCACCATAGCCTCCTCGCCCTCCTGGCGTAATCAGCTGTCCACATGCCTAAAATGCGAACTCACATTACTCTACTTTAGCGGAAATCAATTTGGGAGTTTTGCTAAGGTTGGGTTTTTTTGGTGGGGAGAAGAGGGTGGAAGGGTATGGACTAAAATATCCTCGCAGAGCGGTCACGTGGATGGCACACGGCTTTTTCCGTCCAAAAATTTGACGAAAGTTTTCAAAGGGACCACATTGAAACTCAATCAAAACTGTAAGGTGAGCATTGTCCTAATTGAAAATAGAAGGACTGAAGTGATAAGAGAAATTTACCCATAATATTTAAAGTTTGGAAAATATTATTAAATACTCATAATAAAAATATATTCACAAAAGTCTCGAAAAAGCTTTAGACATGTAAAAAATCTTAATTATTGGTCACTTAAAAAATATTAAACAACCATTATTTAGTACAAATTGAGGGGTTCCAGGACCTAACAACTAAAATGAGTCACAAATTAATTACAACAAAAGCAAAAAAAAATACACAACATCAAACTACATAGGAATAACCACCACCATTTTTCACACAGTCATGCAAAAGTTATTGTAAAGATAATGCAATAGAGGGCAATTTAGGAATTATTGTAAAAAGCCAGGGGAAGATAGGTCTTTTCACTCTTCTCAAGAAATGAGAATGTAAAATAATTATGAAAAATCTCCTCCAAAGGTTGATTTTCCAATTATACCTCTACTGGATAGTTTTGAGAAAAGATAATACATTCTCAAAACTTGGCTCCCAAGTAGAAAAAACCCAAAATGCATAAAAAAGAATCCACAATCAAAACTCCCAAACAGCCCCCATGTGATATTGGCCAAAAACTCTTTTCCATTTCACATTCTTGTGAGATCTAGTATCAAATAAGAATGTGCGGTTAAAAGGTGCCTAGACCACTGAATAGTTTTTTTAATTTTTTATAAATGGGCCATTTAATTAAATATCCATAAGTATCGATAATTATTCACTAATTTAGAAAAGAGACTAAGGTTGTGTTCCGTTAGAGGTTCTTAAAAAGTAAGCACTTATTTGTAATTTTCAAGCTTAAAAATAATGGACTTACTAAAATAATTTTTTGTGCTATTGGATCTTGTTTGATAGATCTCGGTGAGATCTTTTAAACGGTGCAAAAAAATGAAAAAATTATTTTCGTAAATACATTATTTTTAAGTTTAAAAAATGCAAAAAAAGTACTTATTTTTTTAGAACCCTTAATCAATATATGTATATATTTTCGTAAATACATTATTTTTGGTTTTGTTTGTTATAGGGTTGTTTGGTTGTATCGTTGTTTGAGGGGTTCCACCCTTTGTCTGCCTCGCCTTTTCTCTCTCTCTTTCTCTCTGATGATTCAGAATTTGAAAATGTCACCCATCACCCCCTTGTTCCACCATGCAATGGGCACTACTTGAGGGTTCAAAATATCATTCAATACAGAAAGGCAAATACAATAGTTCAAGCAAATGGTGATTTATGGAGACAAAAGTGTAAGCACATCCCACAGTTGTACATGCCCCACCAAGAGACACAATTGGGTGCTCCATCGCCTAAATCACGTGCTTAAAAAAATATCACAACTTAAGTTTTGCTTTCTTTTCCATGTATGTGTTTTGCATTTCGGTAACCTTGTTAAATATTGGAGAGGATCCTAAATAAAATGTCATTTTGTAGGTTCTAATTTCGAAGCAAAAAGGGTGCATATACTTAAGATGCCATCTTACAGACAAACAACTTATAAGAGTTTTTTATTTTTATTTATAAATATAGCATAAAACTAGCACAATAGATACAAAACAATTGCCTCTTAGTTGCATAAAAGTTCAACCTCAATTAGAACATACGAACACACGATTTGCCACTCTAGAAGGCCTTGGCTTTCTATTTTCCGTACGAATTTGTTGCAAACCCAATTATAGGCAAATGTAAATAATACTGAAAACAAAGAAAATGATAGCTTTAATATTGAAAGACGTCAAAGCAAAAAAACAAACTTCGGTGCTCTTGCAGATCAACACAATCAAATATGAGGTCTCATAGCCTTTTATGATCCACATCCTTCAATTGGCATGATCAGTCTCCTTGTATGATTCTCATTTTGTCATGTACCTCTTGACGATTCTACCACCAATCATGATCAAGCAAAGATAACAAACGACAAAATTCCATTTGAGAGTCCAAAAGAAGGAAAAAGGAGAACAAACAAATATGGAGGAGAACCATTCTAGAACTCTACTAACAAATCTACATGCTTAGAAAGAATTACTAATAATCAGGTAACGATAATATCACTGACCTTGTTAATTTTTCTTTTCAGTAGTTGGAGGGAGTATTCGAATTATTGAACCAAATCTGACTATGTTAATGGCTTTTTCACATAATAAATGGATGGAAAATAGAAATGAACCATTTCTAAACTCTTTTGTCATTATCGTAGACATGTCTTCTAAAATCATGTTGAATGTATTTTATTTTTAGTGTGCAATACTACCAAAGAGAAATAGTAGAAACAACTATATTTTCCATGTGGTGTCATTATTTGAAGTAGAGAATCATTTAAGAAGAGACCCCCAATGGAGAATCCATCAGAGTCTCTCTGATTATTGAGCAATTCTTAATATCATTAAAAAAAACTGTTTTAAATGACACCAAGCAATACTTAAAACACCGATAAAAAAAAAACCCCCCAAAACCAAAGATCGCTCATAAGCCCTTATTTATATATGCTCTTTGTAAATATAGACTAGGTGCATGCCAACGTGCAAAGCACGTTATTCATGCCCGTTGTGTAGACGGGTTTGGGTTTTTCTAATTATGGATTTTGTTGATGATAGCAAAGGTTATAAGGATAAATTTGGTCAAGTGTATGAACAGAAGTAGTTACTTGTAGTAGTTATGATTTAGATAAGTTTTTGTGTTGAACAAAAGGGTTGAAGTTATTTGGTTTCTTGGATCACTTTGGCTATAGGGTTTTTTTTATACAATTGCCAAAGCGTTAGACAAAGCAAAAGGCAGAGTTTGTTCTAGTCAGATAAAGCAAAAGTGCTTGGAAAATGAGAAGTTCTTTAACAGGTCCTGCCAGCTGCAGAGAGGGAAGAGGGGGTTGAATGTAATGATTTTGTTCTTCCTAAGAAAGAGAAAGAAAATTAGTTCACAACTCAAAGCAACAATTAGATCCTCACATATAGTTGGAAATAAAATCCACCTTGTAAACATTCCAAGGAAAGCAAAATAGGTCGCGATCTACGGTGTAAATTGCAAGTATAGAGATTATTGCAGCTCAAAAACTACATTTGAATACAAAATCCAATAGCAGCGAGAAGCACATCAGCTTTTACCTTTGTCCGGCCAAAATATGCATAGATTTCATCAATAGGCTGTCTTGTGAAGTCCCAGCAGTTAAATGCCCAAGTTCTCAGAAGCTGCTTCCTCTTTGTTTCATCTATAGGCCAACACTCAAAAATTGTCATTTTCCTGATAACTACTTGTTATTTTTTGAAAGCTGAAAGCTAGCATACCATGCAAAGGAAAGACTTGTTTGACAAATCCCCTCAACTCCAACATCTCAAGAAGAGATTCCCCTGATTCCCATTGGAACGCTTTGCAATCAGATTTTAAAGTTAATGTCGAATCACTCTTGTTCACCTGTGAATATGAAGAGTTAGAATCGGATCAATGTGAAAAACTGGACATACAATGAATTGCAAACCCCATATACATTAGCACATTCCCTTTTTCAATCTGACACACATGCATGACGAATGTGCAAAAAATTGATAACATAAATATGCATAAATGTAAAAGAAACATATAGTAAATCAAATACAGGTTGTAGCTATGAGAGTGTTATTTCCACCACACTGAACTAAGTTAAGAGAAGCTAACAAAATTTCGGATGCCTGTGTCAATTATGTGAAATCACTTTCCATTCGCAGGGCTGTTGAAAGACCCGTGGGCTTTATTAGATGCCCACTTTCCACAGGTTTCACGGCCCACCCACAGTTCTGTACGTTGGCAGTAAGAGGGGTGCAAACGAGCTGACCTTGGTAGTGTTCGAGCTCGGCTCATTTGCTAAACAAGGCTGAAGCTCGAGCTCAACTTGTTTGTAAACAAGCCAAGCTTAGTTCATTTAGTAAACGAGTCTCTATAAACGACCCGAGCTTTTTCAAGCTCGACCTGTTTTTTTCAATGTATGGAAGTTGGAAACAGTAAAGAGGGCGTTGGCATTTACTTTATCTGGCAGAATGTTTATAGTATGAAAATGTTGGTGCAAACAAGAGCGTAGTGGCTCTACAAATAAATCCTTAATATTAAGTTTTCCACAACAAAATGAAGAATCTGAATCAAGTAGACTTATAAGCACTAAACGATTTGTTGAGCCAGGTACTGTTTGTAGGAGCTAAGGATTAATTTGTAGAGTAGATTGTAATATTCTAGTTTGAAGTTGAGCTATGAAAGTGAGTAAAAGCTTGTATAAAGCACCTATACTTCTAGAAGAGAATTGTACCTGTTGTGGATATAGTAATAGAGTACATTCAGATACTTGTGGATTCATATATGATATATACCTACTTCAGGTATTGGCAAATTCTCAATTAGTTTAGTTAACATGAAGAAGTATGCACTATTTTTTGGATACTGTAGGTCACTTTGTATCTAAACTATCATAAAATTATAATTGTGGCATTTCTTGAATAGAAGTTTATATATATGTTTGGATAGATGAAAGAAACATTTTTTCCTATACTTATTTTGTAAAGAAGAAGAAGAAGAAAGAGCAGGAGATTAATGTAATATCCTACTTTTGGGATTTCTGAAATTCATGTCTTCTTGTTATGTCATGAAGAGGCCAAGAAAAGCATGCAAATTAGCAATCAAATTTTCAACCATTAGTGATTCACCAAAACTATCCTCATGTGATATGCGGCATCAAGATATATAGTCTATTGCAAAATATTAGGATTAGAAAATAGTGCATTGTAGTTGTTCAAAAATAATAATTAGTGCACTTTAATGCACTAAAAGTAGTTTTAACAGTTAGTGGGTAGAGTTTCAAATGCTTAATGAGGATTTTATGTCCACTGATGAAAAATATATTTTTGTCATGAAGTACTTAGAAGCTAATGGGGTCTAGCATCAATTTAGTGGAAAGGGTGGATTTTATGTCCACCTAGCAAAGGGTGATCTGGAAAGTCAATACTTATTCTACCTAAAGACTGATGGCTGTTTACGTCCAAATTGGTTGGCAACTACAAAAAACTTGGATGTTAGAAAAGAGAGCCTTCTAATGATTCTGAAAAGCATTAGAATTTCTATAGTTTATATAACAATAAAGATAAACAATACCATGGGTACCTAGGCCCAAAACTTAATGGGCATGACGATGATATACTCTTCCTCTTTCTCTACGAAAAATCCTTTTGAACTTCTGGAGCTCGCCCTATAGCAACTCGATGAAATCAGAATCCTTCTTCGTCATCTCCGCCTAAAACTTCAAAAGTCACAGGAACCAAAAAAAACCCTTTTCAGTTAATGCATACCTCACGGTTATCGGTGACCTTGAGCACTAATTTACCATCATAGTGTCTGTACTTCATCGTATAACGCTTCTGTATCCCATTGTAATCTAAGAAGACCAAAAAAAGCGTGAAAACATGTCAGGAAAACGAAACAATCAGTAGAATCAATCAAAATTGAACGTAACAGCAGTAATATGGATCTATTGAGCAAATAACAGAGAGAAAGAACTGCGAGTGTAGGAAGGGATTATGGATTCAGGATCAGTGCGGAACAATTGGACGGATTTCTCCACGAAATCGTCCCATGATGTGACGTAAACCATGTTTGCTGGAAGAGAGGTAAAGAAGAATTGAAGACAACCCAGTGTCCCGCCATCCCCATCTCCAGCCTTAATTTTCTTCCAAATGTCAAAAACATCCAAACGCCCCAAAAATATGCACAATCAAAGCCATCTCCAGCAGATCGAAGCCATATTTTTCCTTCCGAAGAAAAAGCAAAAAACACACACATCATATACAAAACCATCTACAGCAGATCGACAAAACCCTACACATGCATACAACCACAAATTCCTTTTTCTTCCAAATGTAGAAACATCAAAGGGATGTAGAATCTTTGGAAAAAAAAGAAACGAAATTTTCAATCGAACTGCAAAACTTAGAGCATCACAGATAGTAGCAGCACCAGGATTTCAGAAAGGAAGCAGCAAATCCAGATACCTGATTTCAGAAAGTAGAAAGGGCAGCTGAAGACACGGAATTTCGGAATTGGAAGCAGCTGCTGGAGCTTTCTCTTGCATCTCCACATCTTCAGTAGAGATACAACGAAGACGATTATTACGAGGGTGGTGCAACTTGCCCAAAACTCTCTCTCTCTCTCTCTCTCTCTCTCACTCAGTGTTTCTCTAACCAGAGAATAACCAAAGGAAGAAAAGGGGAGGAGGGGGAGACGTTTGTTTACGTTTTTGCACGCCATCTCGCCACGTACTGGAAGACCTACCGCCACGTAGCCCACTAAATGGCACAAGCAAAATGACCAATTGCCCCAACATTCCAAGAATAAAGCCATCCAAATCAAGGGCTAAATTGGTGCAACTTGGCCGAAACTCCCTCTTCAAAAGCCAAGCGAAACCACACCAAAACTGAATCTTATTTAAGAGGAGTAGGATATTAGATAATGAAGTTACTCTATATAACAACACAAAAACTGAATTTATCCAATTTCAATCTTAGCTATCCTTAATTCTAGAAAAAAAAATCATTCAATAACAATGAATGCCCAAAATGGTGACATAAACCAATAAATAAGCACATACACTTAAAAGAAGCAACCATGTCTTTAGAAGGGTTATTTCCAATGACACTCCTTCAACTATCACGTTTTGTCAACAGGACCTCTCACGTTTAAAACTCATCAACTACACCTCTTCCATCCAATTCTGTTAAGAAATGTTAACTTTATAGCCTAAGTTGGATGGGAAAACAAATTTTGACCCTAAAATGCCCTTGCCTTGGGCGGGAAATTTATCCTTGGGTTTTTTATACTCACTCTTTATTTTCACTCAAATGTATATTGCTCTCTCTCTCTCTCATCCATCTCTACTGCCTGCTCCCTCCCTCTACTGTTCTCTCCCATCTCCCAACTCCATCTCCCCATTTCCCCACCTAGAAAAATGAAAACCCACCAAAACCTTCCAAACCAGCCACCCTTAGTTCTCTCTCCCAACTCCATCTTATTCTTTTTTCTAACCCCATCCAAACCCTGAATCTGAATTTTAAAAACCCAAATTTTCAAACAAAACCCAGATTGTGAAAAAAAAAAACCCAAAATTGAAAACGAGGAGATTTAGGGGTTGTTCGTTTTGGGGATTTTGGATTTGAATTTGTAATAATTAGGGTAGGGAGATAGGGATAATGATTGGAGATAAATAGAGATAAAAATGAAAGTAATGGTTAAAGATAGGGGTAATGAGTGAATTTTGGAGTAAGGTAATAATTTAGAGTCTAAGACTCAAAAACCCAACCGAACAAGCCTTTAGGGTTTCAAACGAGTTCAAGTTTAGGGTTTCGAACATGATGGAACAAGGAGATTTAGGGTTTCAAACAAGTTCAAGTTGTACGGTTTGGAAGTCCCAAACCCTATTTCTTTCACAGACCAAAGAAAAAGAAAAGAGTAACTTAGTCTTTTCGTGTATTTCCATCCAAGTTTTTAACAAAAATAGGGGGTGTAGTTGATGAGTTTTGATAGATGAGGAGGTGATGTTGATGAGTTTTAAACGTGAGGGGGTCATGTTGACAAAGCGTGATAGTTGAAAGGGTATCCTTGGTAATAACCCTTTAAAGAATGACCAAAACATGACCATACAGTAGAGTACTAGAGAGAGATGCACCTACTACAATTAGGTTAGTCAATGGACCAGATTGGATCCGAATCTGATACAATCTGAATCCGAAGCTACTTGAATCCAATCCGAATTTCATAAATCTGATAGTAGTAATCCGAATCCGTAAAATCAGATATCCGATCCGAAAATCAAGCATGTAATTTCATCCTAGCCCTAGCAACTAATTTAGCTACTCATAATTGAAATGAAAGATAATAATTGAAAACAACTTTATTGAAATGCATAAATAAACTTACAAGCAATTGTCCTCCTCCTTAATTTCTTTGATCACGAAGTATCAAAGAGTTTGAAAGAAAGAACCAAATAAAAGAAAAACATGGAGTAAGATTTATTTTTTTCAGTCTCTAGCTAATTCCCCTCTCTTTCACTGCCGAAGCTTTTCTCCTTTTAAAGATGTACAATGATGCCATTAGGGAAGAGTCAATGTAGTTGATAGAAATAAATGAAAGGAGTAATGGAGGATAGGGCTGACTCATAAGTTTTGGAGGCCGAAAGGGAACTCTTTAAATGAGACCTCTCTATATTTTTCATACAAAAGTTGGTCTACAAAGAGTTTCATAAAAAAAAACCATTACAAAAGATTTACCATTGGAAAATATAAGATTATAGCTATCACAAAAAAATGCAATCATTACAATATCTCAAAATTCCTCATATGAAAATTAGTCTTCTCACACTTTTTGCTACAAACATACTAATTAAGTCTTCATAGTCAAGTTGCTTCACCAACTCCTTCTTGATGGACATTATAGCTAATTCATTTAATCTTTTTTGAACATGGTTGACCGAAGATAATTTTTGATCAACTTTAATCTTTCTTCTTTTCTTTTTTTTATTGGCCACTGGATAGCCCCTTTTATATATCCACTGTTTTTGTCTAAGCAGGCTTAGATTATGACCCCTAAATACTCATTGGGCCTATTTTGTGTGAAGTCTAAAATTATTTAGGTCATATATACATACCAATTGGGCCTATTTTGTGTAAAGTCTAAAATTATTTAGGTCATATATACATACATATATATAGGGGTCCTAAAATTTTGGGGGGCCTAAAGCATGTGCTTCTTGTGCTTCCATTCTCCATGGGAGAAGAAATTGGGAAGAGAAATAAAAGAGATAGGGGTTTCAGGAGATAGTAATGGTATAGCAGCAGCTGTACGTAGGAAGTAAAAAAAAAGAAAAGAAAATTATCCAATGATCCTCGTGGTGGTGCAATCGAGAACAATTATTCGGTATATAAAAAGTATAAAAAGCTTCACTTCCCAGGTCTTTGCCACTTGAGCTACAAGAATACTTGTTCCAAATTGCTCCAAGTTCATTACTAATTCTTTCTCTCTAGATTTCAATTTATTAAGCAATTTTATTTGATACCTGCAAACATAAAAATAACTAAAAATAAGATTATTAGAATATAAAACAAGTCTAACAAAGTACTAATTTAAGAGATGTAATATACACTAAAACGTGTATATCACCAACGCGCGATAACAACTTGTTGACAGGTAGGCTTGCCAACATGGGAGTAGATCAAGAGAACCATATGGTGTTGCACATTTCCCCCCCGGATGACATTATCTCACTCCTTGAGGCGGATATGAGAGGAGTGGCTTTTGAGAGAGTGTAGTTGTGTTTTAATTTCCTTTACACCAAAAAAAGAGGGCAATTAAATGTAAAATTACCACCAACAATAACATTGGTCTAAAAATGGAGAAGCTTATTTGAATGTATACACATAAGATGCAACAGTAGACAACAAAGTAAGCATTACGACAATATGTTCATAATCCAGTATAATCAAAGTTGAAAATAACACAAATCATTACCTAACTAAAAATATTAGGAAAAAGGTTGAATTGGGGATGAGAAACAATGAAAGAAGAGGGAGGATATACCTGAGGAGCATATTCGATTAAGGCTATAGTTGATGTTTCTGCACTGTGATTGGCCCTTTCCATAGTCTCCAAATGAAATTCCTGCAAAATAATTTTCAATTGAGATCTTCTGATTTTACGGTATTCTTGTTTCTATGAATTTCATACACAATAAACCTGAAATTCTGGTTGATGAGGCTTAGAGCATCCGCAATGTAATAATCAAAAGTGAATAATCAAAACTTGCCACGTCAGCTTTTGATTATTCATTTAGAGGGTTGCTAAAGTTAGCAATGTGAAGTCCCACATTGTTACTTTTGATTATTCAAATGCCCAAATTTGATTATTGGTTAAGAGGTTGCTAACTTTGATTATTACAATGTGAGCATTTTTTAAGCACACGTTGCTAACTTTAGCAATATTTTGATTTTGATTATTACATTGTGGATGCTCTTAGATCTTGGAAGTGGTGGTTAGCTTGGAGCTTCAAAAATCTGTAAGGAGTATGGAGTGGAAACCCTAAAATTCCTAATATGTGACCAAATACAGAATTTATAGAAAAATAAACAAGGAGAAATAATGTCACATCCACGATTTTTAACATAATAATTATAACATTTCAAAATAAAAATCCATTGCGAATATACATCTTCAACGAAGTTCTTCTTAAATTTTTACCAACTTTTCTGACTTTTTCCACTTTTTTGGCTTTTTTAGAATGAGGTGTTCCCCTTAACTTTTAATTTTAGAAGTGGTTTGTATGTTTTTACTTTTTTGCCCTTCTTCTTTTTTAAATGTTATATTATAATAAAGTGGTGGGAAAAAAAAAAGGAATTCGGAAGTCCTATACACGCTTTTTTTTTTCCCAAACCTATTTTTCTTCCCCTAAAATTTTCCTTCCCCATATTGCGTCGCAGCTCTGGAAACATGATCCCCAAACAGTACGCGATCCCCCAAATCTCAAAACTCGTTTCACTTACCAAACGCATAATCGACCTCCAAAATGACCAGTTCCTCGTCAAACAGCACTGCAACGAAACAAAGGAATCGTCTTTGCAAGTGCGGCGAGAGGCCAGTGACAACGACTTCATGGACGGACGACAACCCAGGAAGGAGGTTTTTGGGCTGTCCGAACTATCATGTAAGGTTTATTGAACCCATACGGCATATGTTTTTGTTGTTGCTGTTTTGATTGTTCAATTCGTATGATGTTGTACATAGTGATTTGTGGAATTGCAACCAATTTTTTGTTCCCTATCGGTATGAAAGCAATAAAATGAACATTTACTGAAAATTACTTACAATAATTAAAATAATTAGAATTTAAGAATTGAACTCATAAATCCCACTGGTTTGATGTTGCTACATCGATTTGTAGGAAGGTGAACCATGTACATATTTTCGATGGGTTGATGATGAGATATGCACCCATTGTAAGGTTGTTATTATTGAACTAAATTGAAAAATCAAAACTGAAGGAGGACCTGTTGAAGATGATGGAAGAACTATTGACGTTGAGAGAACAGAATATGGGTTTGTGAGATGAGAGTAGGAAGCTGAAAGATGATGAGGTTGAGTTGAAAGTCTAGCAGGTAGAGATGAAGAATGAGTACGAAAAGATAATGAATGAGAACAAGCTCTTGCACTCAAAGTTGGCGATGATGGTTGGAAGGGGGAAAGGGTTGAAAGTAACATTGGCATGGGCTTTCTTGGCTACTGCCATTTGTCTTTATTTGTACATTACCAAGGATATGGTAATGTATGTCAGGTGAAATTAAGGGCTTCCCCTTAGGTGAATGTTGTTCAACTCTTTGTAAATATTTGATGGGATTTGGTCCTTAGCTGTGAATGTATGTTGTTGTTGAACTGTTGAAGTAGTTTTTGGGAATTGACTTCTACACTCTCCTTTTTACCACATACACTCCCTTTTTTGTCCTTATTTATGTGAATTTACCTTTTTACCCTTTCATAAGTTCACTTTTTTACACATTAAGGGGCAATGGAGTAAATTCACACCAAATAAAGACAAAAAAAAAGGAGTGTATGTGGTAAAAAGGGGAGTGTAGAAGTCATTTTCCTAGTTTTTTGGTTATAATGATCTAATGGAATTGGCTACTTCTAGTTTCATTACTTTCTGTTGATTGTTGTTACAAGATATATTGGAAATACATGTGTTATAAGAAACACCGAAATGGATATGGCCGGATATGGACATAGACACTATTATGGATACGGGATACGGGAATTGTACAAATACAAGAGACACGGACATTATTATGTACACAGGACACATAATCTACAAATAGAAGAGACACAAACACTATTATGGACATGGGACACAGGAATTCACCCAAAAACTTATAAAACCCTTGCTTCAACCTGTACCTATACTACACAGCTGAAAATGTGCTCATTGTCCTTAGATTTTGGTTGCCTTGATGTAGCCTTTGTTAAGATTGAATAACATTTTCTTGCCTACTAAAGAAAATGCAGCAATACCTTGCTTAAAATGGTACATGATACAAGCGCAAAAATAGATTAAAGTTCGAGTTCTTCAATATCAAGTACTCCCTCCGTCCCATAATATTTGTCCGGTCCGCAAAACAAGGACGTAAAAATAATATATTTTTTGCAAGAAAAATTCAAAATTTTTTCAACAATTCATTAGATATCGATGAGTTCTTGTAATTTATGAAAAAAGTTTGAATTTTTTATTGAAAGAAATGCATTATTTTTTAGTCCTCGTTTTGCAGACCGGACAAATATTATGGGACGGAGGGAGTACATGATATGTTATTCGAGCTGAAATACCCATATGTTGAATTCTACCAAGACCATCTTACCATTTTCCCCTTTTTTTCCCAATGATTTTCTTTCCTTACCCCACACAAGAAAACAGTAGTTATCAACCAAATCACAAAAAAATAGGCCACGGGACACAGGAATTATGTAAGTAAAAAACCAAGTCCTTCAAACGCTCAAATGTAAAAACATCACATAACCTTCATCTTAAAACTGATAAACACTCCAATGTGTGTTTACGAATTGTTCCGCGGGTCGTGCCTTCTTATTCTTTCGCGAATCCTATCTCGAAATTGTGCCATGATAGGGTCATTGTCTTGATCTTGCTTTGCCCCTTCTTCATCATCACTGTCCAGCCAATATGATGAGATGTCTGGGTGATCTTCGTGCACGTAGTTTAAATCTTCTCGTTTAGCTTGCACGAAATGTGAATCATTATCCTCGTTCCGTCTTATATAGTTGTGTATCCCCATGGAAACAATGATGATGCACTTATGCGTTTCGTTTTTAATGTTGAAAAATTATTCATCAAGCTCCATCGAGTTTTCCAGACACCAAAAGCGCACTCAACGCAACATCTTAGCGATGAATGCCACCTATTAAACCTCTCGTTGTTATTCGTTGTTGTCCTAGTCCCGCGCCTAAAGTCCTCGAGATGGTACTTGCACCCCTTGTAAGGGTGTCATACCCAGCTCCGTGCACGGCGCCCTATGCGGGCCCGAGCCGGTGCAGCTGCGTACCTACAACGATCTCATCCATCTTTGTACAATATTGTCCGCTTTAGACGCCCAAAGACCATAGCCTTTCCAGTAGGGTCACCCATCCCTGGACTACCCCAGGATGAGCACAGTTAACTGTGAAGTTCCTACGTTCTTTGGCCCGCCCTCACGGCTTTAAAAGGCCTTGTACAAGTAGGATGGATCATTCTTTATACATTGTGACCTGCCCCTCCCTCAACCGGCGAGTAGGCTATCACAATCTACCCCCTTAGAGGTGTAACGTCCTCGTTACACAGTGCCCAGCAACCCTCCTCTGGGGTCTGTGGTAGCAGAGTGCATCCTACTCACCACTTTACCCAAGGTTGAGCTCTGATACCACCTGTTACGCCCCGCTCCGCGCACGGCGCCCTATGCTGGCCCGAGCCGGTGCGGTTGCGTACCCACAGCGATCTCATCCATCTTTGTACAATATTGTCCGCTTTAGACGCCCAAAAATCATAGACTTCCCAGTAGGGTCACCCATCCCTGGACTACCCCCAGGATGAGCACAGTTAACTGTGAAGTTCCTAAGTTCTTTGGCCCGCCCTCACGGCTTTAAAAGGCCTTGTACAAGTAGGATGGATCATTCTTTATAAATTGTGACCTGCCCCTCCCTCAACCGGCGAGTAGGCTGTCACAATCTACCCCCCTTAGGAAGTTTGGTCCTCTAAACTTGTATATATATATTGTGAAGACCCACAATGGCATAAGTCCCACATCGGGTAGCTTGTGAATAATTATGTGGAATATAAGGTAAGATCCACCAGCTACTGTATAACTTGAGGTTAACCTTTTGAGCCACGTGGTTAGGCGAATGGTTAGCAGGTCAGCTGGGGCAGGTCGTTACATAAGGAGCAAGGTATCCCTTCTTATTTGGATACCCAGCAAGACCAAGTAATACTGCCCTATAAACACATTATAGAAAATCATGCAAAGGTTAATTATACACGGTGAAGTAAAGTTCTTGTAAGGGTAACGAAAAATAATTGTTACCATTACCTTCCTTAGGATGGGGAAATCGACTTGCGTTGCGGCCAATCGACCATAGACAACGTGCTTGAAAACGTTGTAGTCGTGCATAGAACCTTCCCAACCAGACAAAGCATATATGAAGCATAGGTTAAAATCAGCCGCGGCCATTATGTTCATTGTATGGGCACCCTTACGACCATAATATTTGATTTTATCCTTTTTGGGAGGTTTTGTGAAAACATGTGTTCCATCAATCGCCCCGATGCAACCTTGTCACCTATTCACCATATGTTATACAAGTACAAAACCAACTAGTAATTCATGAATGTTAAAAATATGTAAGCAATAGTGTAATCATTATTATAATCCCATTGTAATTGTAACAACCCGTAATTTTATTTTAAAAAAAAATATTACTATTAATAGCTTCAATAATAATAATAGAAATTATCTTCTTAATACATTTTTTTTTGCATGCAATATAGACATGCATGCATTTTAATTTTTTTTCCTACACACATGCATGCATGCATACACCACTTCATCTCCCTCACCTCCCTCTCCTGCAATGTCTCTCTCTCTCCCTCCCACAGCTCCATCTCTCTCTAGCAATAACTCCCTCCATTTCGTTTTCTCCAAGAAAAACCAAATTCATCCCCCATTGCCCAAATCAAAAATTTCTTCACCACCAAGGTATAATCCGAACTTAATACGTTCTTATCCATCTCTAGCTTCCTCTCTAATCCCAGAATCGGCCCCAATTCATCCAATCCAAATCCCATGAACCCAATTCCATTAAATTCAATCTTATCACCCTCTCCAAAATTCTCCTATAAATACCCCACCACTTCAACCCACGAGCACACCACCATCTTCCCACACTCCATTAAGTCAGAATATAAGAGAAAATTTCAAGAATTCGAGCTCCAATCAATGGAGTCTTAGAGAGAGAGAAAAGTGGGTTTCCTAGTTTCGTCCAACTGAAACCCAAATTGACCGTTCCATACACTTCTTACAACTCCTAGCATCGCCAAACAACACTCAATTCAACCCCAAGGTCTCCCCTCGGCTGAAACCGAAATTGTCTTCTCCGAAATTCAAGTTTTGATTCAATTTGATCCAATTCAAGGTATTATAATCCTATCCAACCTCCTCTCTAAGTATATTAAGTGTTTTTAAGCTTAATATAGGCCCCAAATGGACCCATGCATCAAAACCATAGCGAAAAGCCAAAAAAACGAAACCTGCATCCTACCTTGCGGCCGCATCCTTCGGACCGCAAGGTTCAGTCATTTTCTGGCGGACCGCAAGGTTTGACCGGGTCAGACCTTGTGGCCAAGTCTCCCACCGCAAACTCCAAACAGATTGTTTAAAAATGGTTCAAAACCATTTTGCGACCTTCTGAACATCATATTTGACACCCAAACTATTTTTCCTAGACTCCTCGCACCTCAAAGATCATATCTTGTTAATATCATATTTTTTTATTTTAATATCTATTTATTAATTTGTTTTCTTGTTTTCATTCAAAGTTTACAAACGAAAAAACTTTGTGACCTTATAAACCATGTTATCAATGCCCGAGTAATTTTTTTAAGACTCCTTACATTCCAAAGACGAAACTTTGTTAACCTCAACATATTTTATTATTTAGATAATTTATTATCCATTTATTTTACTTTTGACAACTTTCGTCAATATCTTTATTTAAAATAATCCCGCGACCCTCCGGACCCAACTTTTAATACTCGAACTTGATGCGTTGTACCTTTAGGACTCCTATTAAGGTCATGATAATTATTCTAATGTTTTTACCTATTTAATGTATGTAATTAGTCTTTAATCAATCTAATTTCTTAAAAATAACTAATGCGAGCCTTTTTTTTTGTTTTATTAAAAACTTTTATTAAATAAAATTTTCTCGCTTTTTTATTCACATCTTGGCCATACAAGACTAAGGGCAACGGCCCATTCATAAAAAGTTGTGTGATTATATTAGTTGCTCATTAATTGTTTTAGTTATTATTTTGATTAATATTGCACTGATACTCGATTGGAATGCTAGATTGGACCCTAGAGACATGGGGTGGTATGCGAAATAGAAATCACCTAGACGATGCTAGGTAATGGATGAATTGAAAGGTTTTGTTTTTAGATTGCCTGCAGGCGGGATTTTGAGATATGATGAGTTGATTGTGATGATTTGAAACTGGCAAAGTAAGCCCAGTGATGAGTTGGAACTGACGGGAGTCCAGTGATGATTGTGAAGTGATACATAAGATATGCGAACCCTAGTTATGTCATGGCATGATAAGCTTACCCTTTGTTGTAGTTATTGGGATGCACACTCGGTACATAACTTAGGTGTATTTGCGACAGCAAAAGGAATTGATCTCATGGGACAAGGCATGGCTAGCGGTTGGGGAGGAAAGATCTCGCAGATGGGATCTTAGATCACACGATAGGTTAATGGATAGTAATAAATCAATTTATGTGAAAAATCCCTGTTTTACTTCTTCGTACGTACCATATATATCCTGCTGTTTGCTAGTTGTAAAGTAAGAGGGGTAGTTGGGTTGGATTATACTACGGGGTGAACTCTATCACTCAGGTACGGATTGCCTGGCATCCGTGCCAGATTTTGCAGAAAATCAAGAAGAGACACAGAATCCTGAAGGCAAACAGTATTATGCAGAATAGAATCCAGAGGTAAGAGTCGAGCCATAGTACGCTTGGGATCCATAACAAGCCTAGGAGTTGGCTCTGTAATTTGTCTATTTCATTACCACAAAGACTATTTTTAGTATTTCCACAGTGGTTGGTAATAAACGAATCTTTATGTTGAATTATCTGTTTTAAATTCTTAAACTTTAATTTAGTAAATCTTTCAGAAATTAACATTTAATGCCTCCGATTTTAATTCCAAAAATCAAGGCGTTACAGTAATCTTCCTTTTTTAAAATTGCAGAGATTTGTCCAGTTGTTGTAGAAAAATAATTGCTACTAATACAAGTGAAATTTGATGAAGTGAAGAATCCTAAAGTGAATAATTTCTATTGCAGATGCACTTGCAGGGAGAGAAAAAAATCCCAAAAGGGCTCTTGCTCATTGTTTAGATGCTATTTTGAACAACACAGTGTAGAGCTAGGAAGCACAAATATGGGATACGGACATGTCATTTCGTCGAAAATTAGGACACGGACACGTAGAATGTAAAATGTATTTGCATTAGAGAGGCATTGTAATTAATGCATTCATATAAAAGGCGAAAATCATTAGTTTTGTCAAACTATAGAACAATCCTATGAAAAGATACTAATCAGCATCCGCAAGTATACATGAATTATACATCTCTGAATTTTTTTTACTCTAGGCCGTGTATTAAAAATCAGATCTTAACCTTTTAACGTGTCATTATCTTGTCCCAAGAGTGTTACCAATGTTTCCTGGAGTAACCACAATGTGTCAGAGTGAAAGAAATATAGTAACAAGGTTGTTTAGGCATGCCTAGTACGTGTCGTGTTGTGACCGTGAGTGACACGTATTGGACATGGATACGTGAGGCTGATATACGTTTCCGTGCTTCTTATGTGTAGAGTAATTTATATAAACTGCAACTTATTAGCAAGAAGATCCAATAACCCATAAATTCAGGCCAATTTTCAAACTTATTAGTTTACTGGCCTTTCGATGGAGAGAAATGGTAGATTTTGCTGGTCCAGATTTGTTTCTCAAGAAAACCGCATCTATTGGTGAGAAATCTCAAGGACTGCTTCGCCATCTCTTAATAGTCTGCCACAAATACATACCATAATCTAACATTTTGTTTGGAACTTGAGGAAAGAAAGGAACATGAAGGGAAAATCTTTATTTTTCCTCCTAATTTATTCGGTTCTTGGTGAAAAATGAAATGACAAAAAATCTAACAAAAAACAGCAGGAAATGATTCCCGTCCCTTTTCTTTGCTTATTCAGGCTTCTCTCTGTTACTTCCATCCCTTTCCTTTTCTTCACGAAACCAAAAAAGTCAAAATACCTTCTTTTCCTATGGTTTCTATGTCCTATAGTTTCCATTTGTTTCCTCAAGTTCCAAAACAATGCCAGCCAACCACAGTCCTAGAATAGTTTTTCCCTAACAAATAATTATTCCTTTTGCCATCGACATGTGGAATCCACACCAAAGGGTGCTCTCACTTTAAATATTAGAATAGATGTAAGGAGTTACATAACACACCTTGAAGTACTTGTACATGCTTCGTCTTTGAAGTACTCATGTACGCAATCCTAATGATCCTCCTCTGGTTTGAGTTGGTCAGTCGCGAAATTGTCCAAACATATAAGAATTTTGTTACAATTGTGGGATACTATGGATTTCCCACGGTTGCATTGTTCGTACACTTGTTGGAGGTCCATTCCACGCAATACGCAAACGAACATTGCCAAAGCCTTGATTTCGCAAACTGTGTTGGGCCTCTCTCTTTTCGTAACCCACCTGTATTTCATGGTCAACTCAGTACATAATGACATATATGTATGTCGGTTCATTGAAAAGTTGGCCAGACAACGTGCTGGATTTTTGCAAGTACTCATACTTCTCACCCACTCCAAACCAGTTTGCTTACTGGTATGGTACGGAATCCTTTTTTTTTTCTTCTCAGGAACTATATCGTCCATCATACTTTTAAAGTAAGCAAACATCTCACTTTCATCTATGAGCGAAACTTGTATTATTGTGTCTTCATCTATTTCGATGTCTGATGAATCTGAACCCTCCTCCACAAACAATTCTGATGGTTTATCAGAGCGAGGTTGAAATGGATCCGTAGGGGGTGCATGGCAACCCCCACCACCGAGGACATTTGGCATGTCAGAAATTTCTTGTAAAGACACATTTCCTACTCTTTGTGTTAGTAGCATTGTATAGTTGTACTGGGAAGTTGAACCCTTTCCCATAATGGAGTATTGATGACCCCATGCACCCGTATCGAATGAACTCCCGTAAGGGTTGACCTGACTGGTACCATACTCAGAGTTGTTCAGCAGTCTAGATCCGTAATATTCGTTACTGTTACCAAAAAGCCAATATGAGGGATCCATAGGACCTACAAACAGACATTGCACCATGGTAAATTTTTCTGGTCACACAATATTTGGTTTTATTATTTACATGGACTAGTAATTTCAAAGACCTTTTCCCTTATCATTTAAAATAAAGAATCAATGAAGTCAATTAAGGAAATAACAATCATCCAATTCTTAAACATTAAAGAAGTAAAGAGGAAGATGGACTACTCTTATATCCCCAAATTCTTCTATCTCTTCTACCCCCTAAATTAAGAAACTCCAGCATGGATAGCAGGAGTACCGCATGAAAGCAGATAACCTTCCGAAGGTGTCCTACCCCACCACCAATAGTTCAAAATTGCAGTACCGCATGTGGTTCATGTGAAGTTCAGTGTCCTTTCTCAGGTAAAGTTGACTGTCCTTTCTCAACTTATATTATTGAAATTTCTCAAGTAAAGTTGACTGTCCACTTGTGAGTACATTTGTGTCCATTTGTGTTAGTCGAACAATGAGTACATTTGTGTCCATTTTTGTTTAGTTGGTACCGGTAGAAATATCTATTACATAGCAGTAGCCAAGTGAACCACAAAATTCATCTTGTTTCTATGTAAAGTAACCTAATAAAGACATGGGGGGGGGGGGGGGGATGCATTATTGAAACCAGGCAACCTGATGAAGGTAACTGTCCTACCCCACCCAGAATAGTTAAAAAACCCTTACAACCCATTTGTGTAAACATGTGAAAGTGTCCTTTCAACTTGTATTATTGCAATTTGTCAAGTAAAGTTAACTGAGGTAGTTAAAAAATTGAAAGACTTGTGTCCAATTTTATAAAAATGGTTCCGGTGGAAATATTTATTACATAGCAGTAGCCAAGTGAAGCACATAATCCTTCTTGTTTGTATGTAAAGTAACCTAACAAAGACATGGAGGCAAATAGTGTCAAGTGAAGGAATGTTAAAATGAAGAACTCAGCCCTTCCGTTTCAACATGGTTTGTAACATCAAGCAATTTAGAAAACTACAATTCCATTTCAAGCTGTGAATCCATGTTAATTGAAAGAACACTATGTTCTGAATACTCCTAATGCTAATGTTGTAACTTAAAAAATACAAATCACTTTAATTTGTGTCCTTTTTACTAATTAAGAAAAGCACATAATCCTTCTTGTTTGTATATAAGGTAACCTAACAATGACATGGAGGAAAATGATGTGAAGTTAAAAAACATGAAATGTTATAATGACGAACTCAGCCCTTCCATTTCATCATGGTTTGTAACGTCAAACAATTCGGAAAGTCTTAAATTCCATTTGAAGCAACCATGTCAATTGAAAGAAAATAGTCCTAGTAGTAATATTTAAAGAATACAAATCCAAGATAAGTACGGAGCACTTATGGCTTTCATGCTTGCCCACCAGTGGTCGGGTGTCGAAATTGTCCCACTGACAGGATCCCTACCAAGTCCTAAAAAATTTCGACTACAAGTAAGTTGGTGCCATGCCTTCCAGTCCTTCTTCAACCCTTGCCACCTGTTTTTGCATTGCTTGTCCTAAAGTACTATTCCAGTTCGTTGAGCCACCCGATTGCGCACACTTTGCCAAGCGAGGTTGGTGAACTGAGCTGTTCCAATGCTTTCTTCTTGTATTTCGTCCAAAATTGCTTGCAGGAAATGCCTTGTTAGAGGTGATGTCCACTTCACCCTATCTTTGGTAGAGGGCGACCGATGAGTCTGCGAAGGCTGTGGGGTGTGCTTTCGTGGACTGACGCAATTTCCCCCGCCCAAATTCATCCTATTACCTATTGGTGACACCATCCTTGGAAACAACATCCAAGTATATTGAACAATAAATCATTGTAAGAACGAATGAGAACCGTATTTGTACAAAAGAGTTCTTGTTTCTATGTAAATGCATATGAAATGATTGAATAAAAGGAACGAGTGATATGAGGTACATGGTTAGTTCTTAGAGATAAGCTGTCGTGTCCAATATGAGAATTAAAGTGTTATTTTACTTGTTCAGTCGAGTAAAATGCTTTTCATTTTGAGTTGTATTATAAAAAAAACTGGGGTAAAGAGAACATAAGGACTTTAAACATAATTCAAATGGGACAAAACCTCACCAATTATATCTCTCAGATCCATTCCCAGTTGTTTATGTCTTTCTCAGTAAAACACACCATTTATACCTGGGCAAATGTAGGACCTGTTTTCCGTAGTGATTTATTTGGGTTTGAACACCATAGTTTTGTTTACAGATGCCCTTCATTTGAAAAATATATAGAAGACACAAGCTATTTACTATCACGGTACACACAATTTTTACCTGGTGTGCCGCATGTTAGTGGCTCCTCAAAATTCTGAAGAGGGGGTAAATTTTCTTTCACAATTCACATATACAGATTACATCACAAAACTTTGTGAGAAACTGTGGAACTTCTGAAGGCCATAGAACAAATTTTCCAACAATCTCCTCATTTCACGATCGTAAATATACTTAATTTTACGATGAGCCTTTCCAGCTTTTCCCAATTGGTATGTTGAAAATCAAATCATGGAAGGGGTCAAGCATCTAGCTAGGCTCTTTTGAGTGCGGTAGTTGGTAGTCAAGTGAAACTGTAGGGATGGCATTCGGGGCGGATATGAGTATTTTCGATCCCCGAAACTGATAGCCTATCTATATCCGCCCATTCACCAACGAACGGGGAGAGGAATACCAAGGAGTGAGGAGGGGCACTTCTATACTTCCCTCATGTGGATAAGCTTCCTAATTTTTTCTTCTATCGTGTTTTTGACCAAGGAGCGAAGAGTGAAATCACACAACCGAAAAATAAAATTTCTACACAAAAATGTTAACGTTCGGAACAAATGGTGTGTGCGAAACATGCATTGAGGTGAAACGTACATAATACAAGTGAAAACATATGAGAAGAATGAGATCCACTTACTTCAATCGATCGCGTGGAGAGGGTGGACGGCTAAATTGATGCAACGATGTCCACGTGGTAGGTCACCAATCGTGGGGAGCTGAAGGTTGTGTACGAGAGGAGAAATTTTCAGTGCCGGGTGGGCACGGTGCCAGGTGGTGCCGAGCACGATCTCGGCCGTCCAAACTTGTTTTGGACGGCTCAGATTTGTTTGGGTAATTTTTAAGTGTGAAATTACCAAAACGTCCCTCCAAGCCCAAACAGATCTTGGCCGTCCAAAACACGTTCGGACGGCCGAGATCTACTCGGCACCACGTGGCACCGTGCCCGCTCGGCACTGAAGTGTTTCTCGTACGAGAGAGAGAGAGAGAGAGAGAGAGAGAGAGAGAGAGAGAGAGAGAGAGAGAGAGAGAGAGAGAGAGAGAGAGAGAATAGATAAGGTTTTAGGGTTGCCGCTTCCAAATGTCCAGGGGCAATAAAGTAATTTCATTTGGTTTTTGGGTGGTTATCCGGTAGGGAAAAAGGGATGAACAGTGCATCTATCTGTACAAAATTTGGCGAAAAAAATTAAGAGGAACGGGATAATTTTTAGCTACAACTTTTAGCAAAAATATAAATAAGGAGAACTTCGCCTTAATACCCCAAAAGCTTCCCATAAAACATCAAATGTACGATCAAGTTTAAAGGTTTACAATAATGACACTTTGGCCCCGAATTCATAGAGATTAGTTCAAGAGAGTAAGTATACAGGTTACATAATTTCCAAATCAAAAGATTAGCTCAAAAATTACAATTACATCTCCCAAAAGAGTTTTGCAAAGATGTAAAGTAATTCTTCCATGTTAGTTTTCAAAATGATGAGATCGAATGCAAGGCAAGCACTTCATGTCAATGCCCTTTAGGTGTACCTGAAAATAATGATAGGTTGAGCTACACTAGCTCAGTAGAGAAATTTATACTCAAGCTATATATAAATGAGATAGTAATGCACTGGAAAGAACATAGATAACAATAAGCTTCCCACATGAACAAGAGCAAGAATATAAGACTTGAAGACCAACACCGATCATATACAAATAGCTTAACAATCTCTAAAGTTATTCCGTTTTCATTATGTCAAGTGTATCGATTTCATTTCCGGGCATTAGGGACCCCGTGCGTCCCGTATTCATTCTGGCATCACACCTTGTGGTGGATCTGTGGCTTTCTTGTGTACTTCCGGGTATTAGGGACCTCGTGCGTCCCATTTCTGGCATCACACCTTATGGTGGGTCCGTGACTTTCTTCGTATCGTTCTTAATCGTGCTATCCATTTCTCATTTCTTAGTCACATCATGCTCCACATATAACTAGTTCATATCCTTTAACGTAACATGCCACAATGTCCACATAATCATTTTAAAACAAAGACAAGGGAAGGATACCACACACACTGGATTCGATAAGATTTTTTCTTACAAGAAGAGCCAAAAGCGACAGAGCGATCAATGAATCATTCGAGGCATGAGCAACCAAGTTTAGAAGTGGTTTGAAGGTGTTTAGATAGTGTTAGAAGTCAACGGGAGTCAAAACAATCGAAGTGGAATCAGAACTCACAAAATTGTCCCTAAGGACTTTGGTACCGATACCTCCACAACTGTGGTATCGGTACTCAATAGGTTGTTCACCAGATAATGAATTGGTACCGATACCTCCACAACTGAGGTATCAGTACCCAGCAGCTTCGAGCAGAAATTTCCAGATTTTCAAAGGGCAAACACAACCACGACAACCAATGATTCAAGGCATGATCAAGGCATAAAATCAACTCATAAACACATAGAACAAGCAAGAAATCCCTACCTCAAGTGATTCGAACGAAACCCAAAGAGATTGATTCAAGCCCTAGCTTCCCACTCTTCAAAGTCCACCAAGAATGACTTGAAGCTCGAACCCACATGATCCAAGGTTCGTATCATGTGGAGAAGATGGATTGGAGGTCAAAATATGTGGGTCTTGAGTGATTAAGTGAGGTTTGAGCTCGGAGGAGCAAGAGAGAGAGAGAGAGAGAGAGAGAGAGAGGGAGAGAGCCGTAGGGAGGGAGAGACGTGAGAGATGGAGGGGAGGAGAGATGGGATTTTTCTCCCTACATACACACCCACACATATATATACTCACACAATCATAAATTGCACATGCACCCTCCTACAAACAACCTTCCCACATTGACCCCAAGTCATATAACCACACCACATTTCATATTTTCCTCAATTCTTTTCATTTATAAAACCTTTAAGTAATTTCTGAAAATAAGAAACTCTACAAATAAGAATATAGGGATTTAGATAGATTCTCCCAAAAGTCATCACCTTAAGTCCCTGTTACCGAACTTGCCAACATTCGTCGGAGAGTTGTCAACAATCGCTAAAGAGAACGTCTTTTCAGTCTCGTAGCCATGGACAGTGGTGGGGGAGGAGGAGGTGTAAGAGCGAGATAGGATGGAAGGAGGGATTGATTGGTGATTGTCGCCATTTTCGATTCAACTGCTAAAGGGGAAGGCTGGGTATGACTGTATGAGGCGTGAGAGAGAGAGAAGCTAGGTTCTTTCGCATGGCTGAAACGTGGCCATAAGTGGTCCACAAGGAGTGAAGTGCAACCACGTAGCCCACAATGTAAAAGAAGGGTCATTTCAGTTAAATAAGCCAAGGTTTTGTCCTTATTCAATTTTTTCGCATTTATTAGTTTTTCGTTGATTTTTTGAGGATTATTGCTTTGTCATGACGAGAGGAATCTAAAAAATAATTATCAAAATCGAATTTTTTTGAATAAAGACGAAAATAAGCCAATAAGCCAATTTTTTCATCTTTATTCAAAAAAAATTTGGATTTCAATCGTAATTTTTTACTTTTTAGATTCCTCTCGTCATGATGAAACAATAATTCTCAAAAAATCGACGAAAAACTAACAAATGTGAAAAAAATTTGAATAAGGACAAAAAATAAGCCACCTTGGCTTATTTAGCCGAAATGGCCCGAAGTAAAATGACTATTTTGGCCAACTAACTAAGAACACCACGCCAACTATTGAGGGGTAAAATCGTCCACATTGGGCAAAATTGGCTAGCGATTTTGCCAAACTGATTCTTCTTATATAAGAGGTTAGGAGTTAGGATACTATCATCTACCTATTCTATTCTATCTTTTTATCTATCTATCTATCTATATCTAATATCCTAAGGGAATGTAGTTGAACTCCCAAAAAACCTCCAAACCCCCAATCCTTATTTCCTAGATTTTCTATTTTGTTTAAAAAGAAAAAACCCAACGTTCACACTTTGCTGACAAAACCGTTTTAAAAAAAAAAAAAAAACCATTACGCCATTACTCAACTCAACTGCACAAAGCCAACTCAACTGCAAAAAAAAAACTGTCTCACAAACTGAGGAAGTTTTCCCACGTCCTCATTCTCCTCTCTTCTTCTCTTCTTTCACACATCCTCATTCTCCCATCTACTTTTCCCAACTCAACTGCAAAGAAGAGGAATAAAAAAATCTCACAAACTGAGACAGTTTTCCCACGTCTTCATTCTCCTCTCTTCTTCTCTTCTTCCACACATCCTTATTCTCCCATCTTTTTCTCTTATGCCACCATTTTTGACCGATCAAAGGTTAATTCAAATAAACTGAGCTTTTTCACTCTTCTGAAGCACGGGACAAGACAGATACAATTCTGAGGGCTTACGGGGCGTACTGCAGATTGAGTAGGAGCAATCACAGCAGGAGGAACGAAACCGAATGCTTCGACACCCTAAGTAGCCAAGAGGTACTTCTCATCATCTCTAAAGTTAACTTTTTCCTCGCACTTTCAGTTTACAATTCTGAGGGCTTACGGGGCGTACTGCAGATTGAGTAGGAGCAATCACAGCAGGAGGAACGAAACCGAATGCTTCGACATCCCTAAGTAGCCAAGAGGTACTTCTCATCATCTCTAAAGTTAAGTTAACTTTTTCCTCGCACTTTCAGTTTATTTGCTTACTCAGTTGATTAATTTTACACATCAATCCATACGTAATTGAAAGTCCATCACTCTAATTTTGTCATGTATCTTTACTTCCCCCACAGTTCTTTTCTAATTAATGAAATTGTTTCGACTTTTTGGTTCTCCAGATTTTGAAAGTAAGAAGGGCTATGTTCAAGAACTCCACTGAATTTGGAGATTGCTCATTTCACTACAACGTTTGGTTTAACTTCTCATCAACTGCTCAAAGGTTAAATAAATTGTATTCATGCACTTCTCTTGCCTCTTTCTTTAACATTTCCACATTCCCTTTCATAATGGTGTTTTCATTTTTTTGTCTTTAAATTTTGATTTAGAGGTTGTGTTCACCTACGTTTCTCACGTTTCACCCTTCCATTTGAAACCATATAGTCTCCTACATTCCCATATTGCTACCTCTCAACAGCAAGTTTACATGCTTTGAAGTATGAAAGTACTACTGCTACTCTTACCCTACTGGTACTAGCACTTACATGCTCTGAAAGTTTACACGCCTCTTACCCTACTGCTACTCTTACATGCTCTGAAAGTTTACATGCCCATATTTACACGCCCATGTTTCCACGTGCCCTCCCCTAATGGTGTTCCCACTTTTTTTGTCTCTAGGTTTTGATTAAAGTACGCAAGCAGTTTGATTCAAAAACGTTTGCTTTCAGTTCTCATCCACTTCTCAAAGGTCTACTGCCCCAAGGTCAGTTCTCTAAGTTAGATGTCGCATTTCTATCAGCTTTATCATTTCATGCAAGTTTATATTGATTGTTTTAATTGTTTCGTTAGCTTCTTTTTTTTCCCCTACGGTGATTGTAAATAAGTCTTCTTACTTGCACAGGTCGTAATCATTTGGAATTGAAATTCTTTTCGTTAACAGTAAGGTCAGTTTTTGTATACAATTTGTGGTGGCTAGAAAAGTCGGTTTGTATACATTATTCACATTTGGGTGACTTCTAACTATGAGATCATAGTTAGAAGTAGTACATCACGGTTTCTCTTGAGTACTTTTAAGTTCGGATTCAGTACTTTTACATTTTATGCAGGTTTTCATGAGGCCTCCTCCATGTTTTCGTCGTAATGATCACTCAGATATGTTGAATGAAGTATACGATTTTGAATCTAGACGTCATAGGGAAGGCAAACCAGTAGAAAGTTTTGTGAGACAAAAAATAGAGGCATGTAGAGCCTTGCAAAATCTTGGAGAAAATATAAGTGAACAATACCTTATAGGAAAAATAGTAGACCTCCTATCACCAAGCTGGATGCATGTGAAGCGAACAATATTTCAAAGACATGTTATAGAAAATGCCACACATTTGATGAATGCTTTGATGGAAGAGGAGCATAATGTCCACTATCTGTGGATGGAGTTTGAACAAGGCCCAATGATGCCAAACTCAACTGTGAGAGCGCACATTCTAAACAAAGAGAACCAATTTCGTAGTCTAAGGAAAAAAGGTTTGAAGCCAAACATTGAGAATTTGGTTCAGGCTATTGTTAATACCCTCCCACCCACATGGCCTAAAGCAAGAATTTTACAAAACTTAAAACAAAATCTCATGGATATGAGAGCATTGGGAGCTATGCTAGAGGAGATAGAGACTGATATCATATGTTTGCAAGCTTTGGACAAAGTGGAGCAACAATTAAGAGAACAAGAGGACCAACAAGAAAAAAAACGACAAAAGGTAATAATACATATTCCTTTCAGAAAAAACCGTTCGTACATACCCATTTAGTTAAAAATTTAAGTCCAATGTAATACTACACTAACAAATGATTAAATTTTCTTATGTCTTGCTTTTGCAGGTGAAGCGAAGATTGGAATTTATATAGGGAGGAAGCTTTACAGTATTTGGAGTTGCATGCTATCCATTTTGTGAATATATCGCTTTGTTTAATTTGGGGTGTTCAGTTTATATGAGTATGAGAGTACTTTGTTTTATTTTAGGTGTTCATTTTATGAGTATGCGAGAATTGTTAATTGTTGTACCAAGAGTTGTTTATTTAATTGTTATCGTAAAGTTTGACTCCAGTTGGATCTTTTTATAGTTAAAAATTTATAGGCTGAAATTTATATATTCAGGATGGATGCGGTGTATGGCGGAGACATAAACGAACAAAGAATTAAAGCCAAAATGGCTCGGCTAGCGTGCAAGAGAAGATTAATGACTCAACGTAACGACCCATTAATCAATCAACGTTTCTTAGAAATTGAAAGAGAGGCGCGACGTTTGAGAAGTGCATACTTGCGTATAAGACGATTGCGGCGTGCGCCCTTTCTGGTCCGGAACGACCGCAATAGTGTGAATGCTCATGCCATCCCCGTTGGAGGACAATCCATCAATATTCCACTACCAACATCGAATGAGCCATGTCCAAGTGGTACCTTTCCCGCAATTAAATATTGCTAATCTTTTTAAAACAGTCTTTCCTTTCAACCAAAAAACACGTGATTTTTTTGTTTCTTATTTCCTAGAAGCTACCATGGAAAATTTGAATGGAGATCAACCAACTGATCAAAACATAATGCTTCCCGTCAGCCATCCAAATATCGGTTAGTCTTACCGTTTTTCCTACCAATCGTCAATTGTTACAATTTTGATTTTTTATAAACTGAATTTGAGAAAGAGCAAGTAACGACTTTTAACCTCACATCTACAGGAATAAATTCAATAAGAATGCAAAGTCGTACTCGGCCAAATGTGACGTGTTCTCGATCAATACGTTTGCCAGTAATACTAGAAGAAGGAACATCAACTGTGTTTCATGAGACAAACCCAATGCCAAATGAAGGTATATTAACCGATTGTCCAATAAACATTATCATTCTTTCATAGAAATTAATCAAATTGTTTTAAATTCAAAAATAACATTTGATCCTGTCTTAAATGCATGATTCATCTACTACAAACAGTCCGGCAGCAAACACGATTGACACCGTTATCCCATTTTACGCTTAATCATGCAACGTATGACCATGGTAATACAAGTGGTAGCACAAGTCAGCGTACAGAAGAACAAAGCTTGCACTACTTTGCAGAAGGTATGCTCACATTATTTTTTTGAAGTATTTCATGTTTTTCAACAAACCAAAAATTGGAAAAAAATGCTTACAAAAAAATGCTAACTTCGTTTTGTATCGTACACAAATTCCATTTCACACGAAGTAAAAATGACACACCCAATATATATTCACATGATTCGCTTCAATAACTTCAGGTATAGGGCCTTCCATTCGTTCTAGAAGAAGAAATATTTTAGAACGTTGGAACTTTGGTGAGAGAATCATGACTTGCTCTAATTGTGGAGCGAAGATGTGGATTGAAGAAAAAGTAAGAGATAGCCCATTAAGTCATCCAAAATTTAATCTTTGTTGTAGAAGCGGACAAGTTGTGCTGCCTTTGTTACCGGACTCACCTGAGTTCTTGCAACAAAAGTTCAATGACGCGAAATTTAGGGAGAATATAAGGGCATACAACTCACTATTGTCCTTTACCTCAATGGGAGGAAAGATTGACCACTCAGTGTTAGATGGAAGGGGGCCCTATTCTTTCCGTATTAGCGGCGCAAATTTTCATAGAATTGGATCACTTTTACCAGAACCCGGAACAAATCCAAAGTTTGCCCAGCTGTATATTTACGACACAGAACATGAAACTCATAATAGAATGGGGGTAATGAGAAGGACTGATGGTTCAACTGGAATTGATACAACCACATTGGAAGGCTTGCAGTCGATGTTAAATGTGACCAACCCGTATGCGCAAATTTTCCGCAGTGCTGGAGACATTATACGAGATAATGGTGCTCAGGATCTTCGTGTTAGAATTTTGAGCTCAAGGGGTGGAAGACAGTATACCAAACCAACTACAAATGAAATTGCAGCATTATTAGTTGGTGATGGTTTTGAAAGCGGTGCCAATCGTGATATTGTTGTTCAAAAATTGGATGGTCATTTACATAGGATTAACGAAACACATCCTGCATACATGCCACTCCAATACCCGATTCTTTTTCCCTACGGAACTGATGGATGGAGAAGGTCTATAGAATTCACACAGGCCACAAATGCCAATCGGGAAGGGGTGTCAATGCGGGAGTTTTATGCATTCAGACTTCAATTCCGAGATAGTGAAGGAAAAACACTACTTCAAGGTGGCCGTTTATTCCAACAGTTTGTCGTTGATTGCTATGCAGCCATTGAGCAAGATCGGCTAAACTTTGTTCGGTGTAATCAAAGTATCTTGCGTTCTGATTTGTATAGCGGTCTACGAGATGCTGTAACTGTTGGTGATGCTGATGCTGCAGAGGTAGGTACCAGATTTATATTGCCATCGTCATTCACAGGGGGGCCGCGGAATATGAATCAACATTATCAAGATGCAATGGCAGTATGTCGAGCGATGGGATTTCCAGACCTTCTTCTCACGTTCACGTGCAACCCGAGTTGGTCAGAAATCCAACAGGAGGTGAGCCGTATTCCTAATCAGCGTACGGAGGATAGGCCTGACATACTTGCGAGAGTATTTCGAATTAAAATGAAGCAACTTATGAGAGATATCAAGAAGGAAAAGTTTTTTGGAAAAATTATAGCAGGTATGTTATCTTTTCGTACATAATTTATGTTTAGGTTTGTTGGAATTATAATTTCCTTGCATAATTAGATATAATTTTTCAACAGATATCTACGTCATCGAATACCAAAAAAGGGGGATTACCGCATTCACACATCATTTTGACGTTGGCTGCAGAAGACAAGCTAAACTCACCAGAACAAATTGATGAAGTGATATGTGCCGAAATTCCTGATGAGGTAAATGATCCTTTAGCATTTGAAACTATAATGAGGTGCATGATACATGGTCCCTGTGGTGATGGTAATCTATCTACCCCATGCATGGTCAATGGAAAGTGCTCCAAGCATTATCCGAAAAAATTCTCCGAACAAACGACGGTAGATCAAAATGGTTTTGTAATATATAGACGGAGGAATTCTGGAAAGAAGTACACAGTTAATGGAGTTGAGATAGACAATCGGTGGGTCATTCCCTACAATCGTGATCTCATAGTAAAGTACAATGCCCATATCAATTTGGAACGATGTGTACACACCAAATTGATCAAGTACTTATATAAGTACGTGCACAAAGGACCTGATCGTGCGACTGTTGTGCTCGAGAATAATGTCGCTGGGACTACAGGCGGTGGCCAATGTAGTTATTCAATGAATGATGAGGTAAAACAATATTTGGATTGTCGCTATGTCTCCGCAATTGAAGCTTGCTGGAGAATCTTTGAGTTTGAATTGCAAAAACAGTACCCTTCTGTTGAACGGTTGCAATATCATCTTCCTGGTGAACAGTCAGTTTTGTTTAGAGATTCAGGAAACATTCCCGATATTATTAATCAACCAGGGATACATGATACGATGTTTACGAAGTGGTTTCAAGTGAATATAGATCATCCATCAGCGAATCATTTAACTTATGAAGAGTTTCCTAGATTTGGGGTATGGAATAAGAAAGGGAAAGAGTGGAAGCCCCGGCAACAACGAATGTGTATAGGGAGGCTAAACTTTGCTCATCCGAATAGCGGTGAGCGCTATTACTTACGAATGATGCTTACCAAGATACGAGGTGCGAAATGCTATGAGGATGTCAGAACCGTTAACGGTGTTGTGTACCCAACATATAAAGCTGCATGTATCGAACTTGGTTTACTGGACGATGATAATGAATGGGGTGCAGCTTTAACCGAAGCTTCGACATGGGCATCAGGATCTCAACTTCGAAATCTATTCTGCTCAATGCTAATGTTTTCAGAAGTTACAAACCCACTAGAATTGTGGGAGAATCATTGGGTTGATCTGACGGATGATTTGCAGAATAGGGTAAGGAGGCTTACCGGCGATGTTAATCTAAGTCTTCGAGAATGTGATCTTAAGAATTTGGGTTTAGTTGAAATAGAAAATATACTAAACCAAAATGGAAGGTCACTACGAGAATTCTCTCCAATGTCACTGCCATCTTCTCGCGAAGCTGAAATTGTATCAAACAGGCTTATAAGGGAGGAACTGCAATATGATAGCACCTTCGAACTGCAGTCTTTCCAATCCTTACATGGAGGGTTGAATGATGATCAACTGAAAGTCTTTAACACCATAGTTGAAGCTTACGACAGTCGACGGGGAGGCTTATTTTTTGTGTATGGCAGCGGTGGAACAGGGAAGACATATTTATGGAAGAGTTTAATAGCGAAATTTCGATCTGAGAATAAGATAGTCCTTGCTGTTGCCTCATCAGGAATCGCAGCATTGCTCTTGCCAGGAGGACGAACTGCACACTCACGTTTCAAAATTCCATTGAACCCTGATGAATTCTCATGCTGTTCGATAAACCTCAGAACAGAGTTGGCAAGGTTGATTCAAGAAGCATCGTTAATAATATGGGATGAAGCACCTATGATTAGCCGTTATGCTTTTGAAGCAGTTGACCGAACATTCAGGGACATACTAAAAAGTACTGTGCATTGTTCAAGAAGCAGGTTAATTGGTGGAAAACTCTTTGTGCTTGGTGGGGATTTTAGACAAATACTGCCCGTTGTTACCAAAGGTAGTCGTGAACAAACGGTGGCCGCTTCATTACCAAACTCCACCATTTGGGATCATTGCCGTGTTTTGCATCTTACTAGAAATATGCGTCTTACAGCAGAAGATATCCCTGATCAAACACGTCAAGAGTTACGTGATTTTGCAGAGTGGATAAAATTAATCGGTGAAGGAAAAATACAGGGAACCTCATTTTCTGAAGGTCGAGAGCCTAATTGGATTCAAATTCCGGAAAGATTCCTCATAAGAAATGGTGAAAGAAGCTTACACATGTTAATTGAAAGCACCTACCCTGATTTCACTAATAAATATCAGGATATAGGGTACTTACAAGAACGCGCCATTTTAGCCCCTAAGCATGATGATGTTGATGAAATCAATAATATTATGCTCTCAATGCTTCCGGGGGAAATGAGGATTTACAATAGTGCTGATAAGTTGTGTCCTACAGAGCATGAAAGTAATGATCATGAAAGTAATGATCAAGACATGCATCCTCCTGAACTTTTGCATTCTTTGAACTTCCCCGGACTCCCAAACCATTGCTTGAAATTGAAGGTTGGCACACCGATAATACTCCTCAGAAATGTCAACCTATCCTTGGGGTTATGTAATGGCACTCGCCTTATTGTTGTTAAGATGGGAAATCAGGTAATTGAAGCGAAAGTTGTTACAGGTTCCAGAGCTGGAGAAATAGTCCATCTTCACCGTGCTATCTTATCACCTTCTTCAACTCATTCGCCGTTCACAATGAAAAGAAGACAATTCCCTATCAAGTTGGCATTTTCTATGACAATAAATAAGAGTCAAGGGCAGACTTTGAAGAATGTTGGGCTTTATCTTCCAAATTCATGTTTCTCTCATGATCAGTTGTATGTAGCTCTGTCACGTGTCACCTCTCCACGGGGCTTGAAGATATTGATTGTTAACAAACCCGGTATGCCAGATGATGTCACCCAAAATATTGTGTACAACGAAATTTATAATAGGATACCCCAACCCCAGTAAACCCATCTATCAGTTGTTTTTAGTTGCATAGTTTGTAAATAGTTTCTTAAAATATTTTTTAAGTTGTAAGGACATTATCTACCAGTTTTATCATTTCATGCATGATTGCTACCAGTAATTGTGTTTAATGTTCACATGCTACCATTATATTTTTTTCATAAACTAGCGTTCAACCCGTTCTATGCACGGGGCAAAACCCGTTCTATGCACGGGCACAACTAACCCGTTCTAGCGTTGTGCCTGTTCGATGCACGGGACAATTAAAAAAAGTAGGTTCAAACAGGCACAACGCTAGAACGGGTTAGTTGTGCCCGTGCATAGAACGGGTTTTGCCCCGTCCATAGAACGGGTTGAACGCTAGTCTATATCTTATGGAAATGTGTGTGAGCCTCCAAACCTCTAACTCTTAATTCCTAGATTTTTTATTTTTTAAAAACAGTAAAGAAAACCACCAAGGCACCAAGTTACACCTATCCCACCGAAAGGCCAAATGGAAAAAAATAAACAAAAACGAAAAACACCCACGTTCAAAAACTCACAAAACCCACGCCAGTTACCAACGGAAAAAAACAAAAACCCCACGTTCATGTCCCACAGTTACCTCCACGTTCAAACTAACACCTCGCCACTTTTTTTTCCCCTTCCACTATTTGAACTCTTTTCATGCACCATATCACACCATTTTCGTACTCATCAAACAAAAAGTTGCCATCCAAACAAAACTAAGGGAACGACAGAAGTTTACAAATTCTGACAAGTTGCCATTCTATCTTTGTGGTGTATTTTTACTTTTTTTCACAACAGGGAAATGATTTTCGCACTCCTTTTTATGCGGATAGTCTCATGGGAGCGTCCAATGGTCCCCTCCAAGCTGCTTCTTACTATTTTTCATGAGTATTGGTTCCCTGCGGCCGGCTCCATGTGGATTAGTCTCATCCTATTTGGGTGAGGGAAACCCTCAGTGTTGTTAAAAAGAGAGATTAAAGACACTCTAATTGCTCCACAAATGTAAACAAAACACATCATGTTCGCTACCATTTGATATTTCCAACAAAAAATCTCGATAGATCCATTCTTAGTTGTTAATTCATCTCAAAACGTAACCGGTTCAAAGCACCAAATCAATTCAAGACATGTTCTACAGCGCATCATCGAGAGAGAAACAAGCGAGAGAAGTTATTTTGAGTAACTGTTGTGTCACGCAAACGTTACTTGTATATGAGATGGTAATTTGTTCAACATGGTTTTTTCTGCATTCATACGCCTTTTTCTCCTCAATCTAAAATCATTTTCACCGATGTAATTATGGTCTGCAATGGTTCAAAACCAGAACCGTGAGCATAAACTAGCAAACCAAACCATACCATATGATTCTCTAACTTCCATGACTGAGACCAAGTTCGAGGGACTTCCCGAATAATTGTACCGAGGTACTGACCAGAAGAAACAGGACCAGGTCGGAGGGGCTTCCCGAAAATTGCACCAGGTAACGACAAGAAGAAACAAGAAGACGGTGACTTTATTGGTGGATCAATACCACTGGAGTTCTTCAACGAAGTTTGCAATTTTGGAGAAGTGCCAGAGACTTCGACTACTTTCAGGATGGGATACAATTCACGCAAGAAGACGTGAAAGAGAGAGAGAGATGGGAAATGAAGGAGGTGCCTCCGGGCTGTATGGGGTTGAGTTGGTGACTTCAATGATGGATCTGGTGTTGGAAGAGATGAAAGAAAGACAAGAGCGAGCAATGGAATATAGCCTTAAAGGTAAAAAGGTAATTTAAATTCCAAATATTCAAGGTTAAACCTGGTATCTTTCATATTTCAGTCATGACACCATCAAATGTCGTTAGTGACTCAACGATCAACTCACGGACAGGGGCAAGGGTTACGTGAACAAAAACCTCAAGAGGAGTGATAATAATGCCGAAAGGATAGTAATGTCTTAGCATTACACCTCATGCGTGTCGTAAAAATTTGCCCTAATTCACTTTTGTATATAAGAAAACAGGATAACCCCAAATTGGTCCAGCCAAATTTCCAGAAAACACCTCATTGAATGCAGAAAAACAACGTAATTGACTCAAGTGGCATGTGCCAACTACAAAACCTTCAAGAAAAAGGCGCGAGTCAAACATGATAATAAATGCAATATATCCACAAATTGAAACTCTCAGACTTTCTCATTCTTACAAATTGACATCCTTCTCTTATGAATCTCAGACGGAAAAAAAATCCACATTCTGGAAAAATTCTGTCGCTTCTAATATTACAAATGGTACAATATAGAAATCAGAAACATCTGACCTCATCCTATAAGATCTCTACAAATCACCCACTGCAATCCAGGCCATTGGAAATAACCTCCAAACAGGTTATCGCCATCTACCTGTGTAGAAAGCCTGTAGCTGCAAAATGACAAACAAAAAAAAAACTCATTTAAACTGAGAGCAGAAGCAAAATACTCTTGCAAGGTTTGAATCGAGAGAAATCAGATCAATAAACATGCAGAAACCAAATTGTAATCCAATGATCAAGATTTTGACAAAAAAAAAACCTGACCAAGGACACCCTTAATTCACTTACACTACCCTGGAGTAGTACAGTTTTATCTCAATGCCCGTCGGTCATCAAGAAAATAGCCAACAAGCTCCATATTTGGGATCACACAATGTTACCAGAAAATGTTATTATCTAAGCAATTACATATAAGAACAGATTTTCTGAAACATGGTAGGCATTCATTCGTTCAGAAAGAGGGAATGTTGTGATCCCGTAGGAGGGAACAGAATACTAATGAACAAAGTTCAGGGAGAGCAGAGTTTGACAAGGGAAAATGGAAAAGATGAGCCATTATTTTGGAAAATAAAGTGGATTTTATTGAATGCTAATAGCTACAATAAGGTTGCTGAAAATACACATGAAGCTATATTAGTACAATCTATATCAAGTTATCAACTCCTAGGATAACACATTCTAAAGCATGTGGCGTGGCATATTCAATTATGTTCCGGATTCTAGAACAATCCACATTCCAAGTAACGTAAAGATCGCCATAAAATCTGATTTTCTGAGCCATGAATAATCTTAGTTCAACTATTGCCTTCACATATGTCCTCGTGATTAGTTTCACTTCCAAGTAAAATCACTTACCCTGTAGACAACAAATGAAAATCTGACCTTCATTGAAATGGCAACTTTAAATAGTTGGACAGTAAAAGGCTCCTGCGTCCAGCAAGTTATAGGAGGGGTAACAAGATACAGAACCACATACAACTTCTCTCTCTCTTTTAATGTGGAGAGTCTGATCCCTGTAAATTGAACCTGCACCACAATACTAGGGCTAACGAATTTTTTTTGACATGGTAGGGCTAACGAAAATTGTTGATGTGCCAAGTCACAACCTCTATTTAACCAACAAAGAGGCTTTTTCCGTGTTTTTAACACCCGTACATCGACTATGAATTTAACCATGCACACCAAGGGAGTGGTGCTGCAGCATCTACCACACATGCAACTACTGATGCCTCAATCGATTAAACATCCCAGTTCTTTCACATCATAGACTAGTCCTACTAGTTTAGGGCCATACTCATTTACAGCTACATGTTCTATAAAACGAATGGCTGCCTCTCTTCCTACCTCAACCCATTTCTTTGCAGTCCTCTCCTCGTCATTGTAGTGGCTTCACTTGAACTATATAATCGCAATTGTGGTCATTAGTCTGCAGCATCATTGTTGATAATACCAAGAGTAAGAGTAATATCCCTTCCTGATCGGTAACGCCCTAGCACTTTCATCACTGTTGCTACAATAGCTTCACCTCAAGTTAAAAGTAATAGTATTAAACTTCTACCATGTCAAAACTTGCTGGATCAACCTTTGCACCTTAAGGCAAACCATGTATTATCGGAACAAGGCTTGCCAATTCTGCTTGCATCCCCATCTGGCCATACTCACACCAAAGACTAAGTCATGCATAATATCAAACTAGATTTTTAACAGCAGATCAAACAGAAGTCCACCTCTTATTCTAATAGCATGCATCACATCCTCCTCCCGTTAAAAATTTAAATTCCATCACTCATCTGCAAACATCAATCCTTGCTGACTTCCATGAACCTTTGATGCTGTAAGTGTCAACCATGCCTCCAAATTACAGTCATCATCCTTGTGAACCTTGCCCATTAGCCAATTCAGAGCAGATAGATTGTTTATCATCTCATGACTTTATTCATCTCTAATAGAATGCCAACACCTGACTGTTCCTCCAAAAGAAGCCACCTTTCACTCCAAAAAAACACAATCTCAATACCATCAACTCCCCTTGGACCACCACCTCCTACGATAACAACATTGTTAACTATGGGGCATCGTGATAGGAGAAACATGTTGTCTCCCCATTGTCTATAGATATATAAATTTCTTTTATATTTCCCCCTTTCCTGAAACAACTAAAAAAAGGTCCCCTGTAAACAGGATGCATGAAGCTTTTGTCCCAGAAAGTATAAAATGACAAAAGAATTGTACGCAACTATTCTCACTGTATAACACTTAGAATTCCCTATAAAATAGCGAATTTGATTAATCATAATTCACATCACTAAAAATCTACATCATCTCAGAAGTCTCAAACAACAGATTTCTGAAGTAAATTGCATAACAGTGCTTTTATAAACTTCTTATTGCAAAAGAAAAGGGGGTAACATTATCCATGATGCTGCAGAAAAACCCTTCACCTATAAACCAAAAGGAAAACAGCCTGTCCAAATGAATTAAAACAAACTTCGATCTATTTGTGTTAATACCATATCAAAAGAAATATTCAGTTGTAGCAAAGCTCGATACACATGGACTTTGACTCATCACTATAAATGGGTTCAGCGTGCAGATATAATATTTCAGTTTGGTATAACTGACATGGATTACATACCAAAAGGCTTCTAAAAATGGAAATGATGGTGTAAAATACACAAATCCGTGTAAATTACTGAACTGGAAACAAAAAATATAGAATTAAAAGCCGCACCTCAACTAAATACAGATGAGCAATAATTTGGACACAGGCTCAGTCCCGAAGGCCAAGTTCAAGTTCAAGCTCATCATCTTGTTCAAACAACTTTAATAGACGCGCATATTGCTCTTCACGCTTTTTCTTCTGCCAGAATTTGAAGAGGGAAAATGATAAAAGCACAACTCCCACAAGAACCAGGCATATGATGAGAATCTTGGACCCGGTTCCGCTACTGGAAGTGGTTTGCTTATCGGCGGTTGTTCCATCTTTCGAACTTGATGAATCACTGGACAGGCCTGAAAAGGCAAAGCATGAATTCAACAGGGTATAAAACGTACTAGTGGTTGCAGGCATAACTCTCTCCATCTTGGTGAAATAAATAAGACTGTTCCCCTCTGAGCGAATTTCTTTATATGTACTACGACTCTTCGTAAGGATCATTTTTGAACAAAGTTTGTTTTCATTAAGAAAGTTAAATGACACTCTGTAGCATGGGCAGAGGGAATAAGATACAAGTAGGGTCACATGACCAATTTCTCTTTGATTCCTCACATGGTAATGTGATAGTTTGTAGCCAAGATTTATTTTCAAAAAATTTCAAAATTGCCCCAACATGCTTCAAATGCATAGAAACCCTAAGCATTCAAACTATCAAACTAGAGTTGATAGCAGTGATTTAAATACACAAGGCGACAAAGCCCTCATTGAAGCGAGGCGAGCACCTCATTGAAGTGAGGCGTGCATTTAAAAAAAAAGAAATATAAACTACATAAATGACCAATATTTACTCCTACCATCAAAACAAGAATAATCATATCACCATATTGCATAATAACCAACAATCCAACAACAAAATACTAGTAAAATATGTAAAATACGTTCATAAAACTAATACACAGTATATGTACAGACTTCTGTAACATACATATATTGTTATAGTTATACATATAATACAAGTAAGAAGGAGAGATCGAGACAGGGTGTGAGTGAGAGGAGAAGAGAAACAGCAAGAGACAATCAGCTGCACTCGCCGAACTCTGGCGAGCTCTCGCCAACGACATGCGACCATAAGACCCACAAAAACCCACGATCGGAGCTTACCCAGTCAACGTCGGACCACGAAAACCCACAAAACCCAATACCCAGTGCTCAAAATCACTTATTAGTGTTCAAATCGATGCCCAAAGGTTCTAAAGAGAGTTTTCAGCCTCAAACAGTTCGAAATATGACAGATCGGAGTTCGAAATACCTCTGAACTTCGTACACAGACTTTGTCGAGTACAAACGAAGTCGCCGGTGGCCTGAAAATGCCTGAAGGTGGTCGGCGAGGACAGGGGTTGGGTTGCCAGACGTTTGGGGGTGGTCGACAGTGGTCGCCGACGCCTAGTTGCGCTTTTTACGTCGCCTCACGCCTCACGACTAGGCGAGGTTTTACCGACTAGTCACTCGCCTCCTCTAAGCTCGACTAGCCTCGCACCCCTGAGGCGTTATAGTGTCACCTCACGCCTCGCCTAGGTGGTCGCCTAGGCGTGCTTTTTCAATCACTGGTTGATAGTATTACGAATCAAACCATCATGCATTGTTTCCAAAATACTTTAAGTCTTGAGACCAATTGTAAAGCAAAGTTACGTTTATCGGTGTATATCAACCTTATAATTAACCACTTAAATTTTTGGATAAGTTTTCACCCCACTACTCAAACTACTCAAAAAATTTGGCTCCGCCGCTGCTCTATAGATATACAACTAAAACAAAAAATTTAGCAACACCATCTGACCAAACTGTGCACATAAAATCGACATTACTTCCTGAGATCTTGATAAAATATCTATTCAATAAAAAATGTGCCACCAGCCCACCAATTTAATATTTCTGAAACAAATCTCTTTTACCTTAAAATAGGCCGGAACCTTTTGCAAGCAAGTGAATCTTTCATGAGTTTCATTTTACAAAACATTTGTATAGATCAAGACGGGAAATACCATTCCGTACTGAACTACATTTTGGCTTATGTCTTTTCTGAATGATCCTTCATATTTGAACAATCAATTTTAACCATGTACACAATCTATTTTTGGAAGTGAACAGCTAGTCACATACTTTTGTATCCCCAAAACACAAAGAGGATGACAACATCATATATGTTATTAGAGCTTCCCGACATAGGTTAATTATCACCTCCAAAACCAGTATGTGATTCTTGGACTTTGGTCGGCCTCTCCACTCGTTGTCAATTGGTTTTCAGTTCAAAGTCATAACATGTTATTAGAGCTAAGCTTTCAGAGTCTTTTGAACACAACTCTCTTGATTGATTGCCTCTTTATTTGTGCCCAAGTGTACCATGTCCGTTGTGATCCCTATTTATGTATCTTCTGTTTACTTAACGTTTGTGTCAAGAGTCGCATGCACAGGGAAGTATTAAAATTTGTCCCATAGTAGTTCATTTCTGAGCGATATCTCTAATTGTTGTCAGTTGGTTTTGAATTGAATGCCTTAACATATGCATCCTGCCAAGAGTGATTGCCTTGCCAAAAGGAATACTTTGAAGACTTGGAAGTCATAACCTATGTAGCACCGACACTTCAAAAGGGCGCCGTGTCCACGTATTGGACACGGGGACACGGGGACACGGCGGGGACACGTATTGGACGCGCCACGTGGCGTGTCCAATAATTTTTATTATTTTTTGATAGGGGACACGGCTGGGGACACGGCGGGGGACACGGCTGGGGGTCAAAATGTAATATTTTTTAAAGTTTTGGGGGTTAATATGAAATTATTCAAAACATTTGGGTTAAACTGTAATTATGCCTTTGAAAAAAATTTATACAATTTGTGAAATTATTCATATACAATGGTTCATAATTATTATTTTTATATATGTACATATATTTATTTTTTATTTATTTATACACGTGGCGTGTCCCCCGCCGTGTCCGTGTCCCCATTTTTTTAGAATTGCCGTGTCCGTGTCCGTGTCCATGTCCGTATCCGTGTCCGTGCTACATAGGTCATAACTATACTTCTCCCCAAAATCAAATTAAGTTTTTGTAGACTACAACTCTTTATTACAACAAACCTCGGTACAAGTGTTGGGCGCGAGTACACTCCAAGAGCGAGTTCATCTTATTCACATTCCAGGAACATGTAGCCACCGCAAATTCATATTTCTTAATACAGTTAGATTGTCTAAGGGTAAAATTCTGTATCACAAACCATTCCATGCATGTTACAAGAGCTTTACGCAAAGTTATATAATCAACTTGAATCGCTGAGTATGTTGTTGGGTGGATGTTGTATTAAACATGTTGGATGCGGACAATACATCGTACTCTTGTAAAAGTGTGCATGTTCAACACGGGTACTTGATAGTTGACACATTTAGAAGACCCATGAAACATGGTTGAAATACATAAAGATCTAGGCACTAATGATAACCAGAGGACATCAAGAAAGATGCACAAGAAAAGAAATACGATTGTTGTTTGACCAAGAAAATGTCTTTGGGTAAACCAAACCAAGTAAATCAGATCCATGTATCTGTCCCCAAGTAATAACTAGGGTTACGGCTTAATCAAAGCTAAGTTCGAAATTTCTTACAATTATTTCCTGCAAACCAATGGAATTGCCATGCAATCCTAACCTAGAAACTGTTGAAGCAATTCACAGATTTCCCCCAAATAAAAATCTTTCTCATTAAAAAAAGAAAATAAAACAAATGAACAAAATTCAAAATACTCATTCACTCAAATCGATATTCATGAACAAGATCTACGTCATCTGAAATTACCAAGGTTAGATAAACAATGCCAATTTAAATTCAAACATTGTCGTCAATAGAAAAACATACATATAAATGATCTATTTCTGTGTATATACATACATGTAAATACCTATATGTATATAGGTAGTCGAGAAAACATTGCGTAGAGATCTGAGAGACGTACCGGAAATGAATTGCAGAGAAATTGACAAGAACAATAGCAGAAATGGACAAGTTCTTGAGATCTCAGTCATATCGCGCTTCTCTCTGTGAAAATCTCTCTCTCTCTCTCTCTCTCTCTCTAGAATTATTGGAGACCTTTTTGTTGAAGATTACGCCAACGCTACCATTCTGGTAAAAATCGGAGGCCCCGTGTTTGAACTACTTACGGTACAGCCCCATTTGTTTCATACTTTTGCTTTCTAACCACAGTTTTACTCTGGTCTTTCTGTTTACCCCCTGGGACATTGAACAACAATGTTGAATGTTTACTATTTCTGTTTTATATATAATTCGGATACAACCCTTTTGCATGAAAAACTCCTTTTTATCTCATAAGAAGATTGGAATGTCAAGTTTTGAATAATTGATGAGTGAGTGATTTCTCTCCCTTCAAACTGAAAAGTTCGAGAAAATTGCACCTTAATTTTCATTAAGGTATAATATTGGGTTTAATTACCATTATATCTAGGCATATACTGAAAACGTCATAGAACAAACTACCATTAAGTCTAGACGTGTGCTAAGAATATTCTCAGTGTTGAAAACATTCTCAAATGTTTTCAGAATTGAGAGCGTCTGAGAATGAATTACCTCTAAGTTTAGGCGTGTGCTGATAACGTTCTTAGAGCTGAGAATGCTTTGAGAACGTTCTCAATTTTGAAATATCTAGAGCTGTCAGTATTACCATTATGTCTAGGTGTGTGCTGGGAATGTTCTCAGAATTGAGAACGTCTGAGAACGTTTTCAATGGTTAACGCTGATATTTGGTCAACAGTCATCAATAGTGGTGGAGGAGTATTTTTAGTATAAAATTTTGATTTATCTTAAGGGTGTATTACATGATTTGGGCCTAGCTCGGTGAAAATTACTTTGAATTTTCTGTATTTATAAGTAAATGGCCCGTTCTATATTAGGCTCACTTTCTAGAACATGTTGGAGCAGTTGGAGAAAATTACAAGGAAGTGGAACGCTTGGCGGCGCAAGATTTATTTTCAGTAGCAAATAAAAGGAGATGGACTTGGTCAAGTGACACTTGGCGGCTCAGGAAAACTTATGAAAAAAAAAGTGAGACGAAGATGTGCCTCTTTTTTTTTTTTATAGGCGAATTTTTTTTTATTAGAAACTCGATAATGGATACATCGGGAAGGAAAGGGCAAGCATCATTAAGAGGAAAGAACCAATCCAATCATGTGCAAGCCAACTATCCTGAAAAAGAAGGAGAAGATTGAAGAGTTGGAAACAAAAGAAAACAAAAAAAACATAATATCTCAGATTTTATGCTTTCTAATGCCATCTAAATGGCTCCTAAAGTCTTCAATAGAATAGGCTGTAAGAATGCATCTCCCTTTAACCCAGAAAAGCCACTCTCAAGACGTAGATGTGCCTTGCGGAGTTTGATTTCTCCTGAGCCAATCAAAAGTGTATGGTGCCTATAAAAACAGGATTTAGTTAATTTTGGAGGAGAAGTCCCCGCACCAAAGCTCATATCAGTAATAATTTTTAATTCAATATCATCCCTAGTTATCCAACTAGAACTACACTTGTAGTTGTAATGTCTTTTCAACCATGTTAGCCATTATAATGCAAACACTCTTTTCTTTCTCTCGCACTTGTTAATTTAGCTTAGCTTGTTATATTTTTGAGTCCTCTTCAATGAGGCAACCCGAATCCGTTGTTATCCACACATCATGTGAGAGAGTTTGTGTGTTTATATGCGTAAGTGTTTGTGATACTGGCACAAATGCTAAATTTGAGCTATCGATTAGCTTGCGCGAAAAGTAAACTTAAGGCATCGTTTGAGGCTTTGTTTGACAGGTCTTGGAAAAATCAATAATTTTGTGTGGACAGTTTGAGAAGAGCAATTTTGTTTACCCTCAGCTTTAGTGAGGCTAACTCTACCCCACAAGCCACAATTGGTGAGATATGATGTGGATTTTGTTTCGATGATCCGAACCGTTTTTTCTGTATGAATTGACATGTTAAGAGACCATACAAAATTTCCACTTCATCAAACATATTTGATCAAATTATTTTCCATTCTGGAAGTATATTAATAGAACAAAATTAAATTTCTCGATCGAATACTCACCAATTTCCGCTTGTGTTCAATTTTTGAATGGTTTCCTAAGATAACAATCAATACACTTGTAATAAAAGAACCAAGGATGGTAAGCCAAGACATGCGTAGAAATTACATAATTGCCCTCTGAAGTTTGTCCTTCTGTTTGGTCCTTGCATGTGTTGGTCTTGGGGTAGGTTTGGTATTTTGCATTTTCGGCTCTCACTCTCTAAATTTGTACTCCAGTTTTCGGATTTCAATGAAATTTTGTTCAATGCAATACAACGAACGGATCACTTTCGGCAGAAGGTATTATTCACGGCTTTCTCCTTGTTTTCTACTCCATTGCTTTGTCCACACGTTTTGAAAAATCACATACTACTCCAATAGAAATTGACCTGGTCAAAATGTTCTCTTCATTTCTCGAGTTCATTTCTCTCTCTCTCTCTCTCTCTCTCTCTCTTCAGATACCATGAAGAAGAAGAACAACAACAACAACTGTAGAGACTCGCAGACTTGTTTTAATTTCGGAAATCATTTATTCCGTTAAGTATATATATTGTTAGTAAAATCGCTCGTATGTTGTGGGGGTGTACGGAGATACGTATCCGGATGTGTATCGGACTCTCGGAGGATGGTAAAATGTTAGTTTTGATGTTGTATTGATGTTTGGAAGTGTTGGTACCAAGTCGGGTTTGTTTCGGTGTCCGTGAAAAAAATTCTTTTTTCTGCCCTTCATGAACCGGTACGCATTTTACCCGTACCGGTACATGGTGTCCAGAAGTTGTGCTTTTTGACTCTTCGAAGGTTCATGAACCGGTACGCATTTTCCCCGTACCGGTACATGCTCCTTTTTCTGTACTTTTTCAGCACGCTTTTTGGACCACTATAAATACCTCCTTTTTGGCATTTCTCACTCCAAACCCACGAAAAACACTTGGAAACACCCCCTCTCACCTACCCAACTCCAATCTCACCCAAGACCCTTGATTTCAAGTTCAAATCTTCAAGATCCAAGGGTTTTCTTCCTCAAAATCACAAGATTCTTGCATTTGGTGAACCAAGGGTGAGTTCTATGTACTTGTTCTCACTCCTAGAGGCTTACCCACGTTTTTCTCTCTCTCCTCTCGATTATTGGTTGATCTTTGTTTGTTCTTCGTGTTTGTGGACTTTATTCACTCTAGATCTTGTACCCAAGCTCGGGTGAGGCTTGTTTTTGAAGGATTCAAGTGTTTGGCTCTCGATAGACCTAGGGTTTTGCTCAAAACCCACTTCGGTGGGGATTTCTCTCATTCTCTACATGTTCTAAGTTGATTAAGCATGTTTTGGGTGTTTGAATGCTACTTATTGTTGAATTGAGTGAATGTGGCTTGGTGATTGCATATTCCATTGAAAATGGGCACAATAGTCTTGATTGTTATGGTTTATGAGCTTGTTGTAACATATTTGATAATGTCCGTATGCGTTAAATGTGGTTAAGGCACCGGTCTTGATTGTGGTGATAATGGAGTCGTTGTTGTGAGATGAATGTGAAGTATATTGTGACGCAAGGGGTGGGAACACAAGAATCGCAAGGGGTGGATTATATTGTGACGCAAGGGGTGGAAACACAACTCGCAAGGGGTGGAGATGGGTTGGAGGATGTGTGTGTGTGAGAATTGGTACGTTACTTGAAATAGTATTGACTTGCGTTGTAGGACCTTGTCATGAAATTCAGTGTGCCACATTCATGCTTATCAATCTTATTGCATATAGAATCTGTAGAGAATTTCCTACTGGGCTCTAGTAGCTCAACAAAATCCTTCCTTTCAGGTTTAAACGCCGGTCAGTAGCGTGCATGCCTTGAACCTGAGACGTGGAGACTTTTGGAGGCTTACTTGACTTTGTTACTCATCCATCTTTGTATTTAGTTTACTTTTGGGTTTGAGATGGCCTTGTAACAAAATTTGTTTTTGAACGATCTTTTGTTTAAAATTGTAACGTTCTTAATACTTGTACTTGAATCGAAGTTTAACTTGGGCCGGAGTGCCAATGTTGTATATTTTGAAACTTGGAGACTTGGCGTGTAATTAAACAGGCAGGAACTCTCTTTTGGGATATTATTTACTTAATGCGAGGACTTTTATTGAAATGGTCATTTATTTATGTTTAAAAATCGAGGGCGTGACAACAACACCACCACCACCACCAACACCACAACAAGTGAGATAACAAGCATGATTCGTGGATTCTGCCAAGACATTCGCTCTCCTCTAATCCACGTCAAGGATCTCCGGAAGCACGGTGTTACCCTCTATTTCCTCATCGACAAGGACCACAAGCCCGTCCACGACGTCCCTGCAGTCTACTTTGTCCAACCCACTCAGCCCAATGTTGACCTCATCGCTGCTGCCGCCTCCCGATCTCTCTACGATTCGTTCCAACTCAATTTCTCATCTTCTATTTATGTGCTTCATGTCAATGTCGGCATGTTGTAGAAGAGAAGAGGAGATCGACTTCTTCCCCTTCCTGGTCTTCAATGAGGTGATTTTACAAACATTTGAGTGCTTTCTTTCAATTTTGCGTAAACCATAATGATTTGTGTGGTATAAATTTAGAACCCTAGAAAAGAATCAAGATGATGGATCTAAGTAGAGTGCCGCTCAGATATGGAAAGCTAGTAATCAGCAAAACTTTGTCAGATATTGTGTTTTCTCTGCTCCTGAGGTTAGCTTTGTTAAATGAATAAGCCCTTAAACCCCAGCAATGTGTTTAAGAGAATACTAATATCATTTTTTACATTTCTCACCGAATCACTTATTTGGATTGGGTGAAAAGCTCTAATCCAACATTTTTGTCTTACCAAATCATTCAATCCGAAGGAGTTGTGTCTAAGTTAAAGCATATGCATCTCCTAGCAGTGCCTTTGGATTTTGCCTAGTTAATGCCTCTGAATATTGCCTGGTTTTGTGTTTCTTTGACAAGATCTGTGAGAAGTCAAATTCTCTGACTAGCAACGCCATCGACGTTTGTTTCCCTTTGAGTTTTTGGTTTTTAATACCTCAAAATTTGGAAGCTTTCAACTTCAATTCTGTCAACATACTTTATTTCCATTATTTCGCAATTGGAACGTTTTGGTAAGTGTTGTTTAACTTAAATTAGATATGAAATGAGTTCCAATCCAATTTTAAGATTAGATATGAACACAGACAGAAAATGAAGGGATTCAAGGAAATCGCTGTTTAAAGAGTAGAGGATTTCCTTTTTCTATTTGGATACGATGAAAATGAGAGAGTTATTCCTTTTGGAGTAATTGATGTCCCCATACATGGATAAAAATGAGTGCTGCTTGTCCTTTTGTAGACACCCCAATTTGGCCTAACGATTATTTCAAGTCCCACATTGGGGACCATCCCGATGATGAAATGGATACAGTGATTGCTGATTGCCTTCTCGAGAACCTTAGGACTTTCGGTAAGAACTTTGAGCCACTTAGAGGACCCAATCAGAGCCATACAACCTTTCAGACAGAAAATACAGAAGCCTAGGAGAATCCATCTGTCGGCCGTAACATTGATCTAACGGCCTTAACATCATTTCCTCACCCGAGCAACCTGTTGCTAGCAAAATCTCCCTGAGAGATCAATCCCTCGGCCGCAAAATCCATCCTTCGGCCGCAACATCAATTCCTCGGTCGTGTGATCTATTACTCGGCCGCCAGATCGTCCTTTTTCCAGACTCTGGAACGTTCTGTCAGACGTTTGATCCAACTACACTACCTTCTCGATGCGTTCGGGCCACGTTCAGAGATTGCGACGAAGAGTTTGAGTTGCATTGCAATTGCAATCGTGCCATTTGATTGGCCAGAGTGAGTCACCAATTGCCTATATAAAGGGCTTTTGGACTCCGAAAATATACACACGAAATTCATAAGTGAAATCATTCACCCAAGCTCCGATACTCTGTCAAAATACTCTCTCAAACCCACTCTTCAAAAGCCCTAACCTCCCGAAGGTAGCCATCAATCCGGCGATCAAACCCCGAAGTTCAAACCCTAACCCTAGGGTTTCCCGAGAAGCAATCAGTCAATCATACACAATCCGAAGCAATCAAGCAACTGAGGGATCAAGGTGGTGAGGCCCAACGGCCTCTGGTTTGTTTTATTTTCTGTCCATAATCATAATCTTAGCATTCTGATTATTTACTAACGTTTCTGTCTGGTGTGAGGAAGAACACCGACCGGGGCTTCGATCCCTCGGCCGGTACATAAAATCAGGAGGATCCCTCGGCCGTGACATCTATTCACCGGCCGCGAGATCCATCTTCCTGGGACAACTTTGTTTGTTTCCTGCTTTCTGATGCATGTTTCAATTACTGTCTTGGCTCACCATTAACTGCTTAAAGGCTAAAAACAGATTACGTGTTAGAATTAAATAAAGCATATACATGTCTTATGTTGAACGATTATGGGCCAGTCTCACGACTGGGCAAAGAGGGGTGCCTAACACCTTCCCCTTATTGTACTTTTGGCTCCCGTGCCCAGAATCTCTGTCTATTTTCCTAGTTTTAATAAACTGGGTGGCGACTCTGTTTTGATGATAACCGCTATCGTGTGGCGATGTTCCTAGCCATGGGAATGTCCACGATCTTGGTTTACGAAGCAAGCAACCAATCGAGCAACTAACATGATCAATCTGTATGGCGATGCCCCGCCTGGGAGGTGTCTACACCTTTGCTTCAATGGATGTTCCTCATTTCATTCTAATTTCTTTTTCTCTTGGCATTCCTTGAATGCATGTTTCTTATTTCTTTATGGATAGGATTTGGGCTTGGAAGACTCTCATTTTACTGATGTATCAAGCATGTCCAATTATTTTTACCTGTTTTCAATGTTGTACATCGATTGTCTTATTCTTCAGTTATCAAGTTTTTTATGCTATCTAATTGATACGTATATTGCTATATGTGGTACTGTAACCTTGACTCAGTGCTTACAAATCACAAACATAATGTGGTGTAATCTCTTCTGCTATCAATCCAAGTAGATAACTTTGCTGTCAAATTACTGTTTACAGAGTTTATCTTACTGTATCCAATGTGATAATATGAATCAGTCCTTGCACCATTATGCAAGAGGATGAGAATTTATAAGTTTTGTAAATAGAAAATAGGGAAATTACTATGAGAACAAACAAAATACGTATATTAACTTTCTGACTACCAATTAACTTTAGCACGTAAAAATTCATTGTAATGTTTGTTTTGGATTGTCGTCTCTGTGGTGAATCTAGATTAATTTCATTGACAAAGTCTGTGTTTACTCCTCTATATTTAGATCCATTTCTCCTGATTCATTGATGGAACCGATTGGATTGCTATGTTTTGAGTTATGCAGCAGAGACTGCGGGTAGAGCTTTGCCGTATCTCGATTTGGAAGGAGAGAAGATCACCATTGGATTTGATGTAAGATTTCTCACCAGAGCATTCTTATTGTGTTTCGTATCCTGAATCTGGTTTCTTATTCTTTAGGGACTTTTTCAGGTGTGGGCATTGACTACTTAACCGCCAAGCAGATTTAAGGCTTGTGAACATACACTAAGATGCACTCTACCGCTAAAATACACCAATTTGCAAAGATTGGTAAGGCTTCTTTCTCTCTCTCTCGCATTCCTTTGCCATTTCTAGAACACATTCCTTGCCCAAACTACCGGTGATCGAATGATAGGAAAAAGGTTTTTATATTACTGTTATACCTTTAAAATTGACAATTGTATCTTTGAAGTTGGACGCTTCTCATTGTAAGTCTGGCATATTAGTGATGCAGGGCACCGTATGAACTACGGAATAATCGTGTAACAAAGATGAATACAAACTGCACAGTTAGAGAAAACGCTCTCTAGACTCTTTTTAATTTCAATAATAATCAACAACCATTCAGCCGTAAGGCTTACAACTCCTTAAATAAGACGCAAACCCTAAACCGACTAGGAAACGGGAAAATTACCAATTTCGGAAAATTATTACATATTCTGAAAATATAAGAAAAAACAAAACTTCTCCAACAAGAACGGACATTATTGGATTTTCCTACCAAAAGTTATAAGCAAAAAGATTATTTCCTAAAACGGCAAATTTGACCTTTTGGAGCCCTAAACGGCCGAAAACGGCTAAAAAACGAAGACCACATGGCCAAAAGGAAATGTGTCTTGACCGTTGGGCCGTTTCGGATCGAACCCAAGTGGGCCCGAAGCTAAATCCTTCGGTCGGTTAATTACGAAAAAACCGACTAGTAGAAATCAATTTTGGAGTGCTTGCGGTGGTACTCCTCTGCTATGGCATCTGCATCAATTAGCCTTTAATTTAATGCAAGACTACGCCCATCGCTTCTTTTATTTTCTTCTTGTGCTTTGTGTTAAGTAGCGCCGTTGAATTGGTGATGCATGCATTATAGTATAGATAAAATGATTTCCTTTATTAACCTGGAAAAAACAAATGAATGAAGCCTCTGGGTATATAAAAGAACCTATGCGCTCTTTTCTTCCTTAAAATTGCACCATTTTCAAAATTCCTCCGCGACATTGGTGTTCATGAATTTTTGGGGTATAACTTTTAAATTGGAACTAGAGAGCAGTTTACTTAACCCATTTGTTTTGGCCCACGTGCTTGTTTTTGCTGCATAATTAAATCTGAAGGAAGTTTGTATTCTCTTTTTTATTTTTTATTTTTGTGTGGTTACATCTATTCGTTTGACTATCTAATCTTGCTTGTCCAACATCTGGATTTCCAGTTCAACTTTTATAAGTTTTTGAGGAGTAAGTTAAGTGAAATTCCTTCCGTTTCCCCGTGTTTCAGGTATCAGAAACATTGAAACAATACGAGTACTAAACAACAAGGGGTTAGAAATTCACAAATGGAGCGGTGACCTTTCTCAACTACTGCAGAATGTGAAGGAGAAGCTGAATAGAGTTGCTGTGGTAAATAAATATGCTGGAGTGTACGTTGGTGCTTTTTATTACGTAGTATAATTAGATAGGCACATTACATAGATGAACTTATACAGAGAGCTAGGAAGCAGGTCAAAGACATGAGAAAGAGAAAGGGAGATATATGGCAGTGGCATTGGATTCCGCAGTAGGGGGTGGCAGCCACTTTGGTGGATTGATGATTGCTAGAGGGGATGTATGTACATATGAGTTGCAACAAGTTTTCGTTATCCTTATCAACCATATAGAAAGTCAATGGTGGGCGAGCTGTATGTAGTATAACATCTTACTATTTCTCTACTATATCATCACTACAAAAATCAAAAACACTTCCTGATATCAATTCATTCAATGAGCACGCGAAAACGTGCGAAGCACAGGCATTAGACTAGTTCATACAGAAGGAATAGTCTACGGTCACCGCACGTGTCAAGTTATCCCGACCAATAAGTCTACAGTCACCGCACGTGTGTGGGGCTTATTCCGAGTCTCGCACGAATGATCCGAGCTGTTCAATAATTTTAAAGAATAAAATCGAGTGGGTCACATGAAAAATAAACTCAATCCGATATGTGTAGGTGCTCGATTCAATCTTTTATTTTTGAACAACTTGGATCATCTAATTTTTGATAGTTTGGATCGAGCACCTACACATTGAATTGAGCCGATCTTTTACAAGACCCACTCAATTTTATTTTTAAGAATTATTAAATAGCTCGGATCATTCGTGGGAGCCCGAAGTAGGCCCCACACACGTGCGGTGGCCAGCCACCGCACGTCCGCACCCCATGCGGTGACTGTGGACTTATTCCTGACCAAACTAAAGGTGACGGTCATGAACAATGCTCTCGTGAGGGTATTCATTCATTAATCCATTAGAGAAAAGCTACGCCCACCGCATGGGGTGGGCACCGCACGGCCACCGCACGCCGCCGGGAAAAAAAATCGAGTGGGCCCACGCGGGAATCAACAGCATCCGATGTGTGTAGGTGCTCGATCCGGCGTAGCTTTGTGAACGGCTTGGATCATCTTTTTTTGGAAGTTCGGATCGAGCACCTACACACGTCGGATGCCGTTGATTTCCGCGATGGCCCACTCGGTTTTTTTTTATAGAATTTTTGGACGGCTCGGATCGGCCGTCCGGTGGCCGGAGTGGGCCCAGCGGCGTGCGGTGGCTGTGCGGTGCCCACCCCATGCGGTGGGCGTAGCTTTGCTCCATTCATTATGTACGAGTGGGCACTATGAGGGCCTCTCTGGGCCCACTACTGATCGTTGTCGGTAATTTTTTTTAAAATAAAAATTAACGTAATCGAACATAAATAAGTACGGAGTACTTGATTAACTCATTGGTTGCTCAATTAATTGGTACCTATAGTTGGGTTTTAGAAATCCTACTTTTTGGAATCATTTTATCCTTTCAAAATTATTTTTATCCGTTGATCAAAAATTTTTAATTTGGATAAATTAAAAAGCGCTAAACATAAGACTGCAATTTAATACGCTTTAGTTTGGTGTGCATGTTGAAATGAAAAACCAAAGACCAATGTTTTGGCTTTTCGAAAATCGATCAGCCATGCATTCTCTTTCTTTTTTAATAACTGGTAATAATAAAAACGCCCAAAGGCTAGCTACGTACGTACGTACGCACTCTCCATAATTTGCCCTTCCTGAGAAAATCTCTTACTTCTAAAACAGAAATGCCACAAAAATGAGAATATATTACAAAAGTAGAAAGATCACAAACTCCAAGTTTAAGCCCTCAATGAATTCTATTGTACTTATATTTTATATATTATTTTTTTCTTAATGACAAAGCCAGTGCTTACCACACCAAAAAAAAATAATAATAATTAAAGAAAGAAAAGAAAATAGCTCCAAACATATTAATCAAAATGGTGCAAAATCATTAATCATCCATCAATTAATTTGACCAAAATAGTCTGTATTTTCTTATATTTGTAATTCGTTAACTTGAGGTTCTAGGATTATTCAATATGCATATAATTAAGCTGACCCAAACAATCGATATTAGTAAAAGTAAAAAAATTACTCCGTATATGGTCCTTATGAAGTACTACCATATTCACTAGCTACGTACCACTTGTAATTTCTAGGCAAAAGTGATTGGCCAACCTCATGACTCACTATCCACAAAAGGAAAAATTACTTTACACTTTCAAATTTTTCCTAAATAAATGTTGGTGGGAATAACGCACGCAACTAATTGGTTTGTCGATCGATATTGTCTACTTCATTAAAAAAGGAAATATGATGAATGCATGGTTGTATAATTATCAACAATGAGACAATATTTATGTGTATGATTCTGAGCTTCTTTACTCAAAATTTTAAATTCTTCTTTCATGTAGGAGTATGTATCTTTTGTCTTTATTATTACATGACATTTATGAAGTTAATTACACGGCAAATCGTTGTAGCTTTTGATGCATTAATTTCTGCACAACTAGTAAGAGAACCATTTTGTAAATCCAAATACAGTAAAATATATAGAGACAAAATTGTGTGAATTAATGTCATTCCCAAAAGTATATGAGTTTGTTAATACATATGCGTGTGTGCGTACGTGTAAAAGACTAAAAGTGATCAACTAGATCAGGGATGCATGCGGCCGGATGTGGAATTAAAACTCGGTCTCTATATGTTTTTTTTTACAACATAGGGTATCCAAATCCAAGTCAACTTCGCGTGTATCGTCTATTTCTTGAGAATCAATCTTATTGTCTACTAGCGGACGGTCCAATTAAATCCGGAGCAAAATCCAATATAGATTGACCTCACAAGATCGAGTTGATAACACTTAAGAAATTTTGAATTCACCCAAGACCTATAATGTTGGAAATTGACTAGAATTCCTAAATTGACTAGGATTCCTTTTCCTATTCGGTTTAGGTTTATTTAGTGTTTTCCTATAAATAGGGACCTTGGGGGTTCCTAGGGTTATGGTCTTTTGTTCAAGGGTTTAGATATTAGGATTTTGTTCATCTCTTAGGGTTCCACCAAGGGTTTGTGTCTCCCTTTTGGGTTCCACCAGAGATTTGTCCCTAGATATCTGTTTGGTGCTTCAAATAGAGTTACAGGTATAGCCGGCTCTTTGTTTCTCTCCCCGTTTATAGTGAATCCTCTTGCTCTTTTCCCCGTGGAGTACGTTCTTGCTTTGTGCTTGAGCGGAACCACGTATATCCTTGTGTTCTTGTTTATCGCTTGTTGATTTGTTATATTCTCAATTTCGTGTTCGGCACAACAAATTGGTATCAAAGCTTTGGGTTTCAATCCGAGGCTTTTGTTTTCCGCTGTGTATTGTGCAATTGGTGATCGTTTCAATGGCGACTCGTTTCGAAATTGCGAAGTTCGATGGGCAGAGCACTAGCTTCAATTTATGGCGTATTAAGATGAAGGCTTTGCTTGTTCAACAAGGATTACACAAGACTTTGTTGGGGAAATCGAAGAAACCTGCTGATATGCAGGATAGTGTGTTCGAGGATCTCGATGCGAAGGCGCTCAGTTCGATTCAGTTGTGTTTAGCCGATGATGTGCTTCGCGAGGTCGGGGAGGAGGATACTACTGCCGGTATTTGGTTGAAGTTAGAAAGTATCTATATGACGAAGTCTCTTACCAACCGGTTGTATTTGAAGCAGCGCCTTTATACGTTTCGTATGAGGGAAGGTACGCCCGTAAAAGACCATCTAGATGAGTTAAATCGAATTATTATGGATTTAAAAAATATTGATGTTGTGATTAATGATGAAGATCAAGCCCTTATTGTGTTATGTTCTTTGCCTGCGTCTTATGAGCATTTTGTTACTACCCTACTTGTAGAGACCCGAATAATTTTAATGCTTGAAATATCGATTAAAAGTTTAATTGAGAAAATATGGTCTTATTTGTGAATATTTGAATTGGGGGCTTAAGTGAGAGAATGGAAGGTTGAGGGGTTAAGGTGTGATTTGTTGATTTAAGAGTATAAATAGGAGTGGTGTGTGAGTATGGGATCATTTTCCCAAAACCAAACTCTCGGCCATCGCGTTGGGTGAGGTTCGAGAAAGAGATCGCGGCAAATTTTGAAAGTTGGGAGCTCGAGCTCGTTCGAAGTGTTGGGTTTCGTTCCTTGGACCGAGGTAGGGATTTCTTTGCTACATTTTGGCCGTATCGATACCAGTTCATTATGGGCAGTTTTGCCTTCGTTGCTTCTACTTCGATTGCTTTGAACCCCGGACACTTCTAACACCCTTGTAACACCTCATACACTATCACAAGCTTTTCAATTGACTTCCAATGATTGATTTGTGAATCCTTATTCAATTGACCTCTCGTTAGTAGGATTTCTCTCTAAGTTCATTCGAGTAAACCTTGTTATAATGAGACTTATCGACTGATTGATTGTTTGCGAGTATTTGTGGTATCTCGGTGGTGTAGTCGACACGATGTGAGATGTTGCATGCATGAGTGTGATTATGAGAGAGTCTTAGTTTACGTGTTGGTTAGATAGGAAGTTGTTGAGTCGGGTTTGGTGTAGGGAGTCTCGTAACGCAAGGGGTGGAAATACGGAGACTCTAGTGGACCTCGTAACGCAAGGGGTGGTACCACGATGGTCCGAAGTGTTGGGATTCGCCGTAACTCAAGGGGTGGTAACACGGTGACTCACGGGATGTCATACTGTAACGCGAGGGGTGGAAATACAGTTAGTGGAGGTTGATGTTGTCGAGTCTTGTCGGGATGGTTAGAGGGAATACATTGATCATTGTCATGCTTGATTGGACCATGTCTTCTCATTCGTTTCCTTTTGCACTTAGCTGATTAACTGCTGGACAGTGACTTGCATGACTTGCGTGCCTGGAAGTGTAAAGAATTTTTGGAAGCTAACTCTGATCTAGTTACATAGTCATCTTTGTAATAGACTTTCTTTTGATAAAGATGAGGTTGTAACTTAATGATTTGTCTTTACGAGCAAATGTAATATATTTGGGGCCGGAGTGCCAAAGTGTTTACTCTTTTGAAACTGGGAATTTATTTTGTAAGGTTTAACAGGTGGGACATTATTTTGGGAATACGATGGCAAGTAAGGTTCTTTATTCCAATAAGTTATTTATTTCTATGTTAAAAATCCAGGTCGTGACACTACTTTACGGGAGAGATACGATTTCCATGGAGGATGTTAAATCTAGTTTATATTCAAAAGAATTAAGGAAAAAGGTATCTGGTGAAAGTGAGGTTTATGCTGATGGTTTGGTGGTGCAAGGAAGAACTTCTGAGAGGGATAATAGCAGTAGAGGGGTTTCTGGCTCTCGTTCCACAAATCAGGAAGTAAAGTGTTTTTACTGTAGGAAATACGGGCATATGGTGAGAAATTGTCCTAGGTTGAAAAATAAGGACAATTTTGAAGAGAAGGTTGTTGCTGGTATTGTTGAAGAGGATTCCGACGATTCACTTATGGTTCTTTCTGTGAGTGTCGGTGATGTCTGTTCGAATGCCGAATGGATTCTGGACTCCGGATGTTCTTACCACATGTGTCCGAATAAAGATTGGTTCAATACTTATGAATCGGTCAGTTGTGGTACAGTTCTTATGGGGAATAATATGCCCTGTAGAATTGTTGGGATTGGAACAGTTAAAGTCAGAATGCATGATGGTTTTGTGAGGACGTTGTTTGGTGTTCGACATGTACCAGATTTGAAAAGGAACCTTATCTCTTTAGGCACTCTTGACTCTTTGGGTTGGAAGCATACCGCTGAAGGTGGAGTCTTGAGGGTTTTGAAGGGTACTCGTGTTTTGATGAAGGGTCGGAAATCGAATAACCTCTATGTGCTTGATGGTAGTACGATTGTGGGTGCTACATCTTTGGGTTCTTCATCGGTGAATTCGAGGTTGACTCAGTTTTGGGTTTTTAACTCCGTGGTGGAGTCGGTAATTAACTCTGTGGGGAGTTTGAGCAGATCTTCGTGTGTATCCGAGAGGGATGCGTTGGGTGGGAGGTGCCCGTTGGAAGATAGAGGCTCAATTTGGAGGCATGTGCGGCTGGGTTTCCTAAGTCGCGTTTACAAGGTCAAGCAGGTGTGCTTGAGCCTTGTTCGTTTGTGCCGTTGGTGATTGCCCCGTGGGGGGCTTTTGGGGGAGATGAGCGATTGAAGGAGAGGATTGCCTATAGTGTTGAGTTCAATGGAATTCAAGTCAAGGTGGAGATTTATTTGTTGGGAGTTCGTCCGATGCATCGACCCGCCACTGCGTGCTCAAGGCCCAATTTGTATGGGAGAAACGGCAAAGAGTCCACCACATTACTTGGGCCCAATATACACTGAATGACCCATATCCACTTAAAAGGCTAAGCCTTGTAAGTGGTGAGCCATCCAATTGTATATTAAGGTCCAACTCTTTTTCTGTTTATCCGATGTGGGACTCAACGTTCACACATGTTCTAACAAATCTCCCCCTCATGTGTGAACCGAACATTGGGCCTTAACCTCTCTTTGCATCCAAGCTCCCCCTTGATTCTGATCTACTACTCTCAACCCTATCTCCCGAACTGGGCTTATTCTGCACCCACTCAATCGATTCAGAGTCATCTCAATTGGAAGCCAACGTGCCTAGTCACCGGCACTATGCTCCCCCACGAGAACTCCATTGAGAGCCAATGTGCTCATTAATTCGATAGCACCGTGCTCTCCGACGAGTCAAACTCCATCGACAAATGAGCCATCCAATACAGCACTCCAACATCGAGCCACCTTGCTTCATCGGGAGTCACCTTTGGATTTTATACCGCTCCACGAGTGTCTTCTGTGCAAACCCATTCAATGGTGCGCTGAGAGTCTTCCCATAGATCGTCAACCATCGGCTCTGATACCATTTGTTGGGAGTTCGTCCGATGCATCGACCCGCCACTGCGTGCTCAAGGCCCAATTTGTATGGGAGAAACGGCAAAGAGTCCACCACATTACTTGGGCCCAATATACACTGAATGACCCATATCCACTTAAAAGGCTAAGCCTTGTAAGTGGTGAGCCATCCAATTGTATATTAAGGTCCAACTCTTTTTCTGTTTATCCGATGTGGGACTCAACGTTCACACATGTTCTAACATATAATATTAAGCAAATTCCTAAATCGCAAGCCTAGCTTGATCACTGGATAGAAGCGGGCATCGAATCGTGTCATATCATGTCTCAGGCGTGTCATTTTGAATTTCGTGTATTATTGAATTCCTATCAAAACACATGTTAACTTAAACGTGCCATATATATCTTGAAACAAACCCGACACTACTTAAAATCATTTCTTGTTCAGGTTGACAATGTTAATCCCTTTACCTAAAAACCCTTAAAACTCCATCTGTAATATAAAATCATACAAATAAAAATATTACAGTATATGCACAACTATTTAATCCAATATCGAAAAGGAATACATTTCCAATGGTATCATAATCACATAATTAGTAAATCAACAAAAAAATTAATCAACAATAGCCAAATCATGAGACATCAAAAAAATTCTTAAGCCACAATTAGACGTTTAGTCTCAAAATCTCGCTGAGCAAAAAAAGAAAAGTCTCAAAATCTACAAAACACTATTCCTTGTTTTTACGGCTTATACCTCGAATAACAAAAAAGTCCCCAAAACTATGACATACTAGTCTCAATATAATACGCATAATCTCCTGTCATGTTTGTTCGAGTCGTGTCATTTGGGTTACGTGCTAATACGGAAAAAATTATACGGTTATCCTTGTCCTTTTCAAGTTACAGGAGTTCAATCTCCGTATGCGTCTCGTTTAATTTTCAAGTTACAGGAGTTCAATCTCCGTATGCGCCTCGTTTAATTTTTGTGTTGTCGAGACTTGTCGTGTCATACAAGAAGTAATTTACCTTCATGTAAATTCCCACCACCATGAGCAGGCCAATAACTTTGGAGTTTTGGTCAGTATATGCTTTCGATCTGCAGAATTATATTCTTGTCCTACATGCACTTAATTGAAACAGGATATTCGATCCAGACATAATATATCTTCACTTTTCACGAGGTGTGAACGCATCAGATACCACTCCACTACCCCCAACCCCACCTCAAAAAGAACATTAATAAGACCTAATTTAGGTGCCTCGATCGATCCCATGATATATATTTACTCAGTATTTATTAACATTGTCACTGACAGTTAATTTGCACATACCGCATACGTGATTAATTAGTGCAGTTAATGGGTCTCACATATATTTAAATGTGCATGATTAAAGTAAAACTACTCATCCAAGAGGTGTTCGTATATGTTAGACTTGTCCCACATCGCTCATTTAAGCCACCTAAGTTTGGTTAATAAATTCTAGAGGCTACTCCACCTATAGCCAATTGGTTTTAGGTAGGAACCCTCCAAGAAATCTAACATGGTATCAGAGCTAGGTCTTGGGTGGCCTTACCTCTCATGGGAAAGTCTCTGTCATCTCCGTCGCCTGAGTCAGTCAGTCAGCTCCTGATCTGTCACCTTCACGTGCATCCGGGCTGTACGTGAGGGGGAGTGTTAGACTTGTCTCACATCGCTCATCTAATTAAGCCACCCAAACTTGGTTAATAAATTCTAGAGGCTACTCCACCTATAGCCAATTGATTTTAGGTTGGAACCCTCCAAGAAATCTAACAGTATAATTATTAAAAAATAACAAAACATGGTGCGATCGAATTGGGTCAAGTTCAAACAAAATTTAGTTCGCATATATTTAGTTCAATAAGTGAGTAATCCGACTTTGGTAGTTCGGTTCACGTCTCCATATTCACTTGGTGGAGTCCGCTAGCTGCAAATGACTCTAGCTACTAGCTATGTGGTTCCGATCGATGTAATGTTCCTCGGCGAATATATCTGCATACCCTATATATATATATATATATATATATAGAAGATAGGTGTACTAGGGATCGATATAGACGAAGAGCATTGGATAAGTTGGCTTTCCAAAGCCAAATTGGCCAGCAGCCAATACATCTCTCTCTCAAAGTACAGTGCCATTTCCTTCATTCGCTCTCTATATATACCCCCCATATGAGGCTTGTGTCCTCCACACTCCTCTACTATCCATACAAGAATCCGCCACAGCCTTCAGATATACCTATATATCTCATTTCCACCTAAACAAACTTTTCTCTCTCCTCCTCTTTCTTCAATGGCAACTCCCACCGAATCTCAATCCTCCCTTCGAGCATCAAAACCCACAATTCCTAAGGTCGACGATATCGAACAACAACAAACAACCGAACCAGCTGGGCTCGAAATCGAGGTAATCGATTACTCTTCTCGAGCTCAGTGGCTCAGAGCCACCATTTTGGGAGCAAACGACGGTTTGCTCTCAACGGCGTCTTTGATGGTCGGAGTCGGAGCCATCCAAAAGGACCTCAAGACCATAATGCTCGCTGGGATTGCCGGACTTGTCGCAGGTGCTTGTAGCATGGCTATTGGAGAATTCGTGTCTGTTTACTCCCAGTATGACATAGAAATGGCACAGATTAAGAGGGATGTCACTAGGGGTACTACTGGAGATGTAATTATAAGTGCAAGTGAAATTGAGAAGAGGAAGAGGAAATTGCCGAGTCCGTTCAAGGCAGCAACGGCCTCTGCAGTGGCTTTTGCATTGGGGGCGTTTGTTCCTCTGCTGGCTGCGGCGTTCATTAAGGAGGATTATTACGTGAGGTTGGGAGTGGTGGTGGCAGCCGTGAGCTTAGCGCTGATAGGGTTTGGAGGTGTGAGCGCGGTGTTGGGGAGGGCGCGGGTGGTCAAACCTTCACTAAGGGTTTTGGTTGGCGGGTGGTTGGCCATGGGGGTTACTTTTAGCTTAACCAAGTTGGTTAATGATCTCGCTGGGCCTGGAATCTAATTAAAATCAATATCACTACTGTTATATAATAATAATAATAATACTAATACTAATACTGCGCGCATTAATTTTATATTCTCATGCATGGAGTACTGTGACTGTGTGAGCCCCATGCATGTATATATCCATCCCAAAATGATCAATTAATACAGTAATGTTTGCAGCACATTAGTAATAAATATTCTCAATGTTTTTTCAGAAACTATTCTGGGTATGTTTTGTTTTCTTATAAGTGTACTCATATTACTCTCGAGCATGCGCGCTTTGTTGAAATTAAGAAATGCTATTTCTATCTTCTTTTGTTTAGGTAACCAATAACCAGCTGGAAGACGGTCCCGTTCGGTTAAATAAGCCAACTGGCTTACTTTTTTGTTCTTATTCAAAATTTTTTCATATTTGTTAGTTTATCGTCAATTTTTAGGGGATTATTGCATCGTCATGAGAGGAATTTAAAAAGTAAAAATTTGAATAAGGACAAAAAAAATAAGCCAGTTGGCTTATTTAGCCGAATCATGGAGTATTAATTAATTTGTCCACTATATGGTAGGGTTGGCTGCTTTTTTTTTTTTTTTTGGGATAAAGTTTATTGGTATCTTTAGATCTGTTAAGACACTTTTTTAGATCTTCTTTCGTTATGTGCGCAGGAGAAGGTCCAAATTAAAAAAGTGCTTGCAAAAAGAAGCCAAGTTTATAATCTAGATGAGATGAAGGAAAGGAAAAGGGACTCTTTTGTTATGTTCTTTTATTTATGTTTTCTCTAGTGGAGGAGCCATGTCCTTGAGCTTCAATTAATGCAATGATTCATCATTTCATTGGGCATTTTGTGTGGCCCGTGATCCTCCGGTCCTCGATCCTTCGTAGGTGGTTCGATGGTGGGTTAGCTTTCTTCTCCTAGCCTGCACAAGGAACGCACGACTAAGACCTGGCCGGGGGTTGTCCCGGCAAGGCCCTCCGGCGAGAGGATGAGTATAGCGCAGAGAGGAAGCAGAAAGCTCTGGAGAGGGAGTAAGTGTGAGTATTCAGTAGTGTCTCTCCGTTAGGGTTACCATCTCTAGGTATTTATAGTGCCTTCTGACTTGCCCTCCAAGTACCATCGCGTGCCTTCCACGGGCCGAGTGACATCATAGTGACGTCGAGAAATAGATCTGATAACCGTCTTCAGGGCTGAGCTGGCACACCCATGTGCGCCCGTGATCATCTTCTGTTGTAACCGCTTCTGCACGTGGCAGGACGCGTGGCTTTACAGCCAGCCGCCGTCGGCTGCACGCCGTGCTCTGAAGGTAGCCGACCGCGGGAACCGCCGAGCATAGCCATGCGTTCAATGAAGGAGGTAACGCCGCCGCGGACTCCGTCGACGGCACAATCCGAGCGCGGGTCTGTCCGCTGCCGAGCCTGAGGCAAACCGGATATACACGACGAGTCATTGTCGGCTTGCCGCGCACGAGGCCTGCGATCGGACCACGGCAGGTATGGTCCGCGTCATGCGAACAAACCATGTTCGGCCCGCTACACATTTTTATGCAAATTAACTATACAATTTGATCAGCTGGCTAAATTTGAACTGATCCATGCCATGATGTGGGTATATTTTGAAATTAATGTAAAATATGTACCGTACTTGTCAATATTTAGACAGACTATATTTAGCAACTGCTAATTAAAAGTAGATGTTAATAATGAGTTTAATATTCCTAAAGTAAGGAAATCAAAATTTCCGCAATAACAAGTTCAATATTGCAGAGTTTTTTATTTTTTAATCTTTGAAAACAAATTACAAAGATTAAAAAGATTCTAAACACGAGGCATTACAATGGGGCAAAGAGAAAACAAAAAAAATGCCAACCCCTCACACCATTTACCAAATGCCACCAGGACCCAAAGAGAATATAACAACTCAAAATTGGCAAAATGCCAACCAAGATACAACACCCATTTAAAAAAAAAAAAAAAATTCCACAAAAAACACCCTAAAACTAACTCCTCAAACCAGAAAATATTAATCCGAATTAAGCCAACATGGCTAGCGCTCTTCATCAATTTCCTCCATTTGAGTAATCCTACTGATCACTTCCTCCTCCTCACCATCATAGCCCATACCTAGCTAGTGTCTTCTCGAAGTCCCAAACTGCTTAATTCTCATCGAGAATTATTCTATTTCTATTATTAATTCCTTCAGATGATAGTGCAACTGTTGCTACTGCCATTCAGAACAGAACACATTTTTTTTCTTTCTTCCACCTCTCTTCTTGGGTTTAGGGATGCCAAGATTTCTTCGACGGATTTCTGTTTCCATTTTCCTTTCTGACTATGCTTAACCTCTTCAGCTAGAGTGAGATCAACAAATAACTCGATACCCTCAACTTCCTTATCATGTAAAAAGCCCCCTTCAGAAAGGGTTCATTGCAGATTTTGTGCTAAACCCTAAAAATGAAAAATAAAATTCTTTAAAAAAAGTGGAGTCCATTAGGCTTTGTCTAGAGCAACTCATTATTTACATTGGGCTATAATGCCAGAAAGTCTAAAGGTACAGCAAATCTGTGCACAGATTGTGCACAGATTTTGTTGTGGGGCCCACCACGGGTCCCACACAAATCATCCGAGCCGTTCATTAAATGTAAAACATTTTTTCAAGGGTCCCCGTAAAAAATAAGCTCAATCCGATACCTATAGGTGCTCGATCCAACCATATAACTTTTCATTATCCGAAAATTTGAATGAAAAGTTAGATGGTTGAATGAAGCATCTATAGGTATTGAATTGAGCTTATTTTTTACGGGAACCCTTGAAAAAATATTTTACATTTAATGAACGGCTCGGATGATTTGTGTGGGACCCGAGGTGGGCCCCACAACAAAATCTGTGCACAATCTGTGCACAGATTGCTGTACCTGTAGCAGCATTCCTATAATGCAGCTCAGCCTCCTTTTACGAAACTATTTACAAGAAGAAAACACGAACAAATATGAACTAGAGGTACTACTAGCTCCCTTTTTGAATACACATTAATAATGAGATAAATCTCGTTTTTCTTTAATTCAATAACTACCACCTTACCCTAAGGCTTACATCTCAATTTATAATAGTAGCATTACTTAAAATACTAAAAAAGAAATGAAACATACGGAAATAAAATCAACCCTAATGCTTCCTGACCAAGCAACCTACATAATAGAAATACCAGATCGAAACAAATTAGGAAACTTAATACTTTTAGCAAATCTTGACTAAAATAAAACATTCCTACTAAAATACAGTACTAAATTTGAAATAATAAAATAAAATTCCTAGGTTTCTAGATTAATTAGAATATATGCCTGCATCATTCTCCTTGGCTTGAAACTTGCTCCAAGTAGGTCTTTTTTGTTAATCGAAATTGGCAATGCGAGGTGAACAAGAAGTCGGGTTACAGTAACCAACTGCGGTAACCTAGAAACCACAAGGAGTGGTGATCGATTATGAAAGCAAGACGGTGGTCATTGGTCATTAAGGTAAGCAGGCTTGACGATGCAAAATGAACAAGAAGTCGGGTTAAGGTACCCAACTGTGGTAACCTAGAAACCACGAGGGGTGGTGATGAATTACGAAACCAGGATACGGTGATCATGGAAGGTGCAAATCCGCTGAAGAATGCGTAACATAATCAAGTAATCAACTAACCCGAATGGTTAAGGGTCCCAAAAGCACGCCAACCGAAAAAAATACTTGACCTCAATTTGAACTTTTTTCTTTATGGGCAAAAGAAAATTTTATTAAACTCGAAGATGGCACATCGAGTAAAAGGGAAAGAAGAATCAGAAAGTTTAACCCAACCCTATAAAAACAAGGTAAATAAAAAGAAAATTACACCAAAATACTCCTAAATAATGAGCCGTCTAGTACCATCAAAATTTCTTTAATATAATTCACCGTATACAGCTTGATATCAAATCTGACTTTGATCCATAAAGCTGCCCTTGTTTTGATTAGCTCTACCACTTGGTTTCGAACTTGAATAGTTAAGAAACTCTTTTAAGGTTTTTCTCTCTTACAATAACATGATAAACTTCACTACAGTTTGATCCCGTTAAGTTTTCGAGTTAAGCATATTCAAACAACCACTGCTCGGGTCCACTCGACTCATTACCAAATTTATATCTTTCCAAGTCTGAGAAGTAGAAATGCAAAGGGAAAATGACGGCTAAGGACATTTTTCAGCATTAACAAATGTTCCCAACATATCCTTGGCGGATATTAATTATCAAAATACGTCCTGAGCCGTCATTTTCCCAATTGCAAACCTACCTGGCCTGGGTAAGAGGAAGAGGAAGAAATTGGCAACTACTGTTTGATTTGTATTATTTTTGGGCTCCCGAGTTAGACTTTAGGGGCTGGGTTTCAGCCCATGTAATGTACTGTCCAACTTTTTGTTGAATTTTCCTTTCCCCTCTCCTCGTTTTTAAATAAATTTTTGCCTATAAAAAAAAGGCTGCTGATTCTGCCACTTCCTTTTTTGATAACGCCACTCCCCTGCAAGTGTATTTTTGGTGTAAAAATACACTTACAGGGGAGTGGAGTTAACAAAAAAGGGGGTGGCAAAATCATTTCCCTAAAAAAAACTACTGTTTTTTTTAATCATCAATTGGCAACTACTTTGGCATCAGAATAGATAGCTGCAAGATTCAACAGTACTGTTCAAATAGAATTGCTATAGGGCCAAGCTTAGCTTCAAGTTTTTGATAATTTAACAAGTTTCAAAGCAAAATTTAACAAGTTGCAAAGCATGTTCGACATGGACTTGTTTGTTTTGGATTGATTTCAAACGACCAGCACACGTCAAACTCGGTAGATTAGTTCTGAATAAGCTTAACACAAATCTTCCAGAATCAAACTAGGGAAAAAAAAAAAAAAAAAACCTAATATGCATTGGGAAAGAATCTCAAGATATTCGAAAGACCCATTGACCTTTTGCAACAAATCGCAAGATCTAGATACGAACCTACTGTAGTCTCTAAACATTGAATTAAACAAGGATTAACAGTCAATAAGGTTACCATGCTCTTCCAAAAAAAATTCCCCGGAGCAGAACACCTCTAGGTAACTACTAGTAAAAACAATGGTAAAAAATACTTACCTGATCTAGTGACAGTCAACTTGCTGTTGCAAGACAGCTCCACAAAGAATATACAAATACGAAGATCATTTATGTGCGGAAATACATGGTTCTGCTTACAAAGAGAATTCATAAGCACACATCCCAGGTTCATACTTACCAGAACTCTTGGAACTGCAATATTTCCACAGTAAGAAGAGATTGAGAAACTACTAGCCGTGTACGCAACATTTCCACCACGATGGGAACACTGAAAACATATTGTGAAACAAGCGAAGTAGCATAATTTCAGTAAGTACAAATAGAAAGGCCATTAAACAGATGGTGTATGACAGGAATTCAGATGTCAAACCAACTAAGACTCGAGACAAAAATAGAATATTCTTAGGTTTGCACGCTACCTGAAACAGGTGCATGCATGAAGGTGGAAAAACAAAAACAAACTATACAGATGAATGATATTTAAAAAAGAAGAAGAAGCCATACAGACGAAGATAAAGTAAATAGGATAAAAGTAGAAAGAACGGAATCATAGACAACATACTGAAATTTAAGTGCTCCAAGCATTGGCAATATCATCAAAACCATCTTGAAACATCCATTCATCATGCAAAAGCAAGAATATCATGCCCCTAAAATGAGCAAATATCGTTGGAATTCAACAAGGTACAGCACACAGGAAATAACTTTGAAATAGAAACAGAAGAGTGAACAAATTATGGCATCTTTATGTGGAAAAGGAAGATGATGTGGCCCTGAAAGCAATGAAAGTAAACATAAGCACAAGCTAGCCAAAGTGAAGAAATTGGCGGAAAAGAGACCCCACGAGGTTACGGGAGCCCTTCTTCTGATACTGATGTAAGGCTCCTGAGCACAGAACAAATCTCCTTCCAGATTCTAGAGCAGCCAATCTTGTTGAGAGAGACTGCCCAAGGGAAAGATGGCTTTCATGTGATAGCGAAAAGTGCATATGCATATTGCACAGATGCAGCTTGGAAAATAGGAAGAACAAAATTTATTCTCCAAGAAAACGAAGTGCAAACTCTCAGATTATCCCAAGACTCATTTTCCTTCAAAACAACACTTCGGGACTTGAAAGACAGCGCAATCTCCCAACAAACTTCTAAAGACGGAACCATCCTCCAGATGAATGAATGCATTATGATAAACCACTAGCGAACGAAGGAACGATAAGCAGACTGAAAGAAAAACTGTCATCGGAATCTAGCATCACAATCAGGGAACAAGAACCTTCCTCCCGAAGAAGAGTAACAAGGAACAGAGAACCATTTTAAACTATGAACATATGCTGATGAAAACTTCAAGAGCTTCAAAACAACTTTGTACATGTTTAACAAGAATGGAACTCTTCTATCAGCACCCCTGTGGTAGGAGTAACTTATGCTGCAATACTCGTATTTGACTGGCTTCTGCCCCCCAAACTTTCACAGTTTTACGAGTAAGAAGAATGCATCCAATTAGGAACAAAACCCAATCATGTATCCAAAAAGACCATATATAGCCAAACAGCCTGCCAAAAGTTTAGTTGCATTAATTACCAGAACTGAAAATCAAGAACTGAAATAAGGAAGTTAAAAATTACCCGTTAATTCCCATTTATGTTTAAGGAGCACTCTATTGAAGAACAGGAAAGGGGGGATTATGCGTCTAAGTCTACCCCAGTCCAAAATAAGAACACCAGACCATGGACAGAGGAACATTTTGCATGAATACCAAACAAACGAAGTCCTCAACACCGGCATCCTAGAGCAGTTTTTTTAAACGCCACAATCTCTTCAGGTATGCAACTTCCAGCCCAAGAACATCATTATGCACCCAGCAGGAACATGAAATTCATTATGCAAAGCAGTTGAAAATAAGTAGACACCTGACCGACCAATCAAGAAAGTAGATATCCAGCAGCAATAATGGCAATCACAACACAAAACCAGATTCGAACATGTCAACCAATCATAAGATCCATCAGACCAAGTCGAACATTTTAGGTACATTAGAAGGTTTTGGGGTGCCAAGATCCACACTTTGAAAAGATAGATTCAACTACATTGTTCCGCTTGCCCAAACATTGAAAAAATGTGTCATTTGAAAAGGAGCTTCCCACCGCTTCACATCCAGTAGCACTGCCACCAATTTCTTCAGCTGCGAGAAAAAACAGAACATTAATCCATCAGTATCATGGTAATCTGAAGAATTCGCAAAGCTCAATCTTGCATACCACATTTTTAAGCAGTTTTTTTTGTTCTATTACCTGGATCGGAAACCTCCGGAACCCCTGCGGTCATAGGGTCCAGAACGGTCACGATTATAACGATCGCCTCCACCATAGCCACCGGAATCCCTGTTACGTCCCCCAGATCGATCTCCATTTCTATCAGGACCATAACGACCTCCGCCACCACCGCCATACCTATCATCCCTGCCACCATACCTATCACCCCCTCTGCCCCCTTCACCAGGACATTCCCTGGCAAAATGTCCTGGCTTTCCACATTTAAAGCATTCACCGCCACCACCGGATCCCCGACTACCACCATCACGGTCACGACCACGGTCGCGGTCACGGGGGCGATCACTGTCACGGTCCCTACCAGAAGGCTGAGCTTTCTCAACAGTAATACTACGCCCATCTAAATCCATTCCATTCATTGCTTCAATGGCTTCTTCCATTGCTGTATTCTCGTCGAAAGTGACAAAACCAAATCCACGAGAACGTCCCGAGAACTTGTCAACAGCAACCTATGCCCAAAAGAATGTTATCCAGACAATAAAATCACTAATGACTTGGCAAATACTACCAATAAATTAACTTAACTAACAGCATGAACAATCACACCTTCCACTGAAAATCATCTCACAGTCTATGAAACATGCATAAAAATCTGGCATATGAACAAAAACACCAGAAAAAAGGAAAAATAGGGGGTACTATTTAAGGCCAAAAGCTTCTACCTATAAAAACAAATATTTAGCAATGGTACAGAAAGGGACTTCTTCTTTTAGAGTCCAGTTAAAATATCAAGAGTATAACACCTATATACTGTAGATATGCATCTATAAGTCCTAGGTATGTATCCATATGCCCGATTGCCCGTATGTGGCTAAGTGTCCGATTAACCAAACTGCCAAGCCCAGAGACACATTCAGAAGAAGAAGAAGAAAAAAGAAGACATATGGACATTGCTAAATACCCATATTTATTACTTCTTTTTCTTCTTTTCCCTTGGAAAACATGGTGCCTTTATGACACAAATAGAAATAGCTGTATGTATAATGAACTAGAAACTATATGTATGTATAAGATTAAAACACAAGAATCTTCCTTAAACCTATAAATCTACAGATATTATTCATGTGCTTACAATACTTATATATTTTCCACATTCAAAACATTAAAGTTCACAAAAGTTATGGAATTTCATCTTGCATCGCAAAAGTATAAGCCAGCAGATTTGTTACTCTCCCTAGTCAATATAAAAGAGCCCCGAAGGGGTAGTGGGCGTAGGCGGGTTGTTCGTACAGCAACAGGCAATAACAGCAATGTAAAGCATGACTTTGATGAACACAAACTCCGAAGGTACTACCTTTGCCTCTACAAGGTGTCCAAACTTCGCAAAGGCATCTTTTAAACCTCTATCAGATGTTGACCACGCGAGGCCACCAATGAAACAGCGGTACTCCAGTTCATCTGACATGTTTTCAACTGCTGATAAAAGGAAAGAAACAACACATGAAGAAGCACAGTGAGAGCAACTTCTGCACAGAAAAAGGAAACCCTTGTTGATAACAAAAACACGTACAGAAATTTACTTATGCACAAGCAACCAACGGGTATAGAAGGTTAGAAGAAATAGTAATGAACAATGAAAATGAAAACGAACTAGTTTAGCAGAATCTATCAAAATCAGGACTGCCGCAATAACAGGTGAGTAAGAGCAAGTCAAAATGTAAGATTTATAATTTAGCTTGACAGTTTTTCCATCATAACTGCAGCAAAGCTCTCTATCTTCTCTGGATTTTCATTAATACAGTATATTGCATTATTGCTTATAAATGGCTGAGATGGGTATGAAGGTAGAGAGAGAGGGGGGATAAAGTACGTGAGAGACTCAAATATTAATTGTTTAATCTTTACCTGTGCTACAGTCCATCGCCGAAGGTACCGAGCCTCTGCAGCCAAAGGTAAAATACCTTTGAGAGTACCTAGGCTGCTGTAGGTTACTTTTTCTGAATTTACTCTCTACTTAACCGAAAAAGGGAAAGTAAAGAGTCTTATGTACATGCTCTAATTGAGCAAGAAGCTCAAAAAAGAGTTGGCATAGAGTGACAATGTACTAGTAATAACATTCACTACGCCAAAAAAACTCCATCATCAATGCATTAAATGTGCTGAGGGAAAACCCAAAAAAGGAGATACATTCGTGGGGTACTTAAAGCCCATATAAGAAGTCAATTGTGTTTCTACAATATCTGAAATCAGACCATCATCTTGTTTATCAAGTAAAAGTGAATCCATGTGTTCCTTGGCTTGGCTATATTCTGCACACTAGCAAAGATATTTTTCCAAATGCAACTTCACTCCCATCCCATCCGTTTCCAGTGCCAATTTAGCAAGTTATGGTTTATACTAAACACCTCTTAACAAACAACCCACTATATCCTTAAAATGAGTGTTCATTCTGCTGCGACATTCTAGCTGACCGTCAAGCAATCCCAATTGTTAATACAGAAGGAAACTGTCAAAGGAAATGATAAATGTAACCAATCACTTCTACAAAAACATTCACAACTAATAAAAAAATCCACAGTCCACACAAAAAGAGAGAGAGAGAGAGAGAGAGAGAGAGAGAGAGAGAGAGAATCAGGATTAGGAATCCACACAAAAAATTCACAACTAATTTAGCAAAATCTGCCACAATTAGGAATGTCACAAAAAAATAAAAAATAAATCAGTGAGGAGGAATCTCAAAAATGAGTTGGGCAACATAGTTGAAACATCCACTACACCAATGGATATAACATCAAACTACTGAATGTGCTGATGCTTTGGGTGAAAACCCAAAAGGAGAGGAGATACATTCATGAAGTATTTAATGTCCAAATAACTAGTCAACTGTGTTTCAGGTCTTTTGACAGCATCTCAAATCTGCCCAGAAAATAGTTGAATCTATGTGTTCTATAACTTGGTATATCATACACCTTTGGGAATAATCTTTCTGGATTCCAATTCCATTAACATATGTGACCCTGTCCCTTCTCCAATTTCATCTTAGATGAAGTCGTGGTTGTTTCTCAAAAGACAAAAGACACTATATATATCCCTGACTTGATTCTACCGAGACGTTCCAGCTGCCCTCCTCGAAATCCAAATTGTTAATGGGTGTGTCCGGATGCCTAAGTGGTGATACAGGAGGGAATTGTCACAAAGGGAATAGGTCCCAGGGTCCAAAGCAATGCTTAAGGTAATAATTAATTTCTCAACCAGCATAACAACAACATTCTCGCACTTATTCCAACACTTCCATCAAACCCCACGACACGGTTCCAAATAGTGCACAAATAAAGTCAATCTGATAATACTCGAAAATTAGTAAATCCAGCTGATATCATGACAATAGGTTAGTCACATCATCTTCTCCAAAAGGCCCTTCTCGAACAGGGGCTATATAGATTATAGCAACCTTAAGGAACCATTCAATCTGTCAAACAGCATAATATCAATAGTGTCACACTTCTTCCAACACTTCCACCAACTACTAAGACCAGTGTTTTAAAAAGCCCAAGGCACATCGAAGCGCCAAGGGCCCTTGGAGCCTGAGCGACGAAGCGCGCATCTCAGTGAAGTGAAGCGCACATTGGAAAAAGAGAGTAGAATGTACCTTACCTAGTGAGAAAATGACCCAATACCATCAAACATGACATCTACTAGTAAGAGCAAGATATATAATAGGCCAAGTACCATACTAGAAGTCCAAAAGGTAGAGCGTCAATAATCATACATGACATTCAAACGTCCATATATGAAACGGTAACAAAAGAACACACTAAGCATCCATCAAAAACAAATCTTTGAATGTTTAGCTTCAGAAATTAGAAACGAGATGAAGTAATACTAGGCTAACAGCGGTCTAATATGGCAAGTCGTAGTCTTGTAGAAGAAGCGCCAATGGAAAAAAGTATTATAGGATTTAGGGCATATTATATGAGCCATGATTTGGTGCATTGATCTCAGTAAAAGCTCTAATCTGGTGTGTTGGATCTTGTTCACGTTAGATTGACTTCAAAAAATGGATGGCAGACAAAGATTTCTTGGAGTTAATGGTTAAGCGTGCGCTTCACGTGCCTTGGAGAGTCCCCAGGCATACGCTTTTTGCACCTCACCGGCGCCCGCGCCTCGCTTCGAAGTGCATGCTTTTTAAATCACTGAGTAATTGTAAAAATAGCACGCAAACGCAATCAAGCTAATGTCGTCCCCGCAAGACTAGACAATTCAACTCAGCTACAGCATCATAACAGAAAGTTACTAATACCATAAACTCGAATTTCATAGGGATTATATATACCAAACCCCTGAACTCTTATCAAAAGTCAACGACGATCAAACTGCGACGGCTAATTACCAAAACAAAAACAAAAAAAAGCAAAAGAAAACAAAGAAGTTTGGATCCAAAAACAAGACACCTATAAGTCCAATCAAAATCAGCATATTATTCACGACAATCAGATCCAGATTTTGCCAGTGGTGTAAAGTAAACAGAATCAAAAAACGTAAATAAGCTTACAAAGACATCAGATTGACATGGCAAACCTAGATCAAGAAGGTCAAACAATAGATAATAACCAATTAAAAGCGCAAGCAAAAAAAAAAAAAAAGATGAAAGATTGGAATCTTAGTATTAGGGATGAAACACTCGATTACACAGTGATGAATCGATTCAAAAAAAAAAAAAAACGGGGGATGAGCAGAGAGGTACCAGTAGAGATGTAGCAAATGGATCGGATGAGACGGAGAAAATAACGGTTGGGTAGCTAACCTTGCGTTCCTTCCAAGTAAAAGAACCCTATTCCCACTATACATAGGATCTATGGATACGATCGTAGTGGTAGTGGTTAGGCGTGTGAAAAAGAGTTCAGTTAGTAGGTCAGCAAAACATTCGATGAAACTGAAAAATTAGGTGGAGTTCCACTTTTAGAAAAGAGTGGTGCTACTTACCAGCGGGTACAAATGTATTTTTGGGCATATTTTGGGTAAAAAAAAATGATCGGAACCGCTCATTTTGTTTAAAATACTTTATTTATAATTCTTGCAAAAAATAAGCTCAATTTGATATCGGTATGGGTATTTACAAAATATCCAACTTTGTCACATAATTCAGGCTTGAATTCTAAAGCAAAATTGGATGTTTTGTAAACGTCCTTACCGGTACCGGATTGAGCTTATTTTTTGCAAAGACCATGAACAAAGTATTTTAAACAAAATGAGCGGCTCCGATCATTTTTTTGTGACCCAAAACATGTCCAAAAATGTGTTTGTACGCACTGGTACAGATTTTTGTCTGTACCAGTATCATTTCTGTTTAGAAAAAGAAGGTTTTGGAAAAAAAAAGAAGATAATTTCAAGATCAAAAATCATGTGTTGACGCAAATAATTTTTCTACCAATATAGATCTTATTTGATAGATCTCATTGAGATCTTTTAAATGGTGCAAAAAAAATTGAAAAATTATTTTTAATTTTCGTTGTATTTGAATTTGAAATTACCATCTTTTTAAAAAAGAAGGTTTTGGGAGGAAGCCTGCCTGTCAAGTACCTTGGAGTCCCTCTCATTACCTCTAGACTTCATGCTTCAGATTGTAAAATTCTGTTGGATAAAATTACTTCCAGAATTCAGTCCTGGATTAACAAATCATTATCTTATGGAGGTCGTGCTCAACTCATTCAATCTATTCTGTTCAGTATCCAAACTTATTGGAGCTCCATTTTTATGCTTCCTCAGAAAATTCTCGATCAAATTGAAGCCTTGTTGAGATCCTTTTTCTGGACTGGAATTCAAATGAAGGCTAGTGGTGCTAAAGTAGCTTGGAATGATGTCTGTTGTCCCAAAGATGAAGGTGGATTGGGCTTTAGAGTTCTTAAAGATTGGAACAAGGCTACCATGACCAAGCACTTATGGGCTATTGCTTTGAAAGCCGATACTTTGTGGGTTAAATGGATCCACACCTACATAATTAGAGATCATTGCCTTTGGCATATCCCTATTCCTGCTTCAGCCTCTTGGACTATCAGGAAATTGTTAAAATTGAGATCCCTAATTCACCCCTGGATAACTCATGTGGTGGGTAATGGAAAGAATACTTTTTTGTGGTTGGATAACTGGCATCCACTTGGTCCTCTTTTTGCTAGATTTGGATCCAAAGTTGTATATAATTTGGGCAGAAATCTCCATGCCAAAGTTGAAACCATAATTGCTGACCACTCTTGGCATTGGCCAAGATGTAGAAATGCTATGACCAAGGATATATTGAGGGCCACCCCGGCTAATTTTGTCCCTCACCCATCTCAAGAAGATGCAGTTATTTGGAAGCTTACCTCAAATAATCAATTCTCTATCAAGTCTGCCTGGAATGCAATAAGAAGAGAGCATCCCAAGGTTACCTGGTACAAAATTATCTGGTTTAAACATTGTGTCCCTCGCTGGTCCATCATTCAGTGGCTAGCTAATCAAAGGAGGCTTGCTACGAAGGATAGACTTCTTAAGTGGGGTATGGCTATGGATGATCAATGTGTCCTGTGCTCTGCTGCAGTGGAAACCCATGAGCATCTTTTCTTTCATTGCTCTTTTTTTGTTCAACTTTGGAAACATTTGCAAAGGGACTTGCAACCTCAATGCCCCTTTGATGGATTACTCCAAATTATGGAATGGATGACTCAAGTTGATAGAGGTTCTCAGTTTTCCTGCTTGTTATCAAAGGTTGCTTTGGCTGCTCTCGTATACCATGTTTGGGGAGAAAGGAATTGCAGGATTTTTAAAAGCCATGGGTGTAATGTTCAACAGTTGGAGTCTAAGGTGAGAACTGATATCCGAGCTTGTGTGAGCTCCTGGAGAAGTCTTAAGAAGTCAGGATCTAATATAGCTTTGTGTTCCTTGTGGAATATCCCAGTTAGGGTCTTTGAGAGTATGTAATTGTGTTGTTTAGTCTCTTTTAGTTTTGTATTTGTGTTGTTTTTGTTTACAGCCTTGCTTGTTGCTGGGTTGTTTGGTTTTGTTTGACTGAGGTATGTCTCAGAATTGTGTAATGTGGGTTCGTTTATAAAATTTTTACCTTACCCAAAAAAAAAAAAACATTTGTAATTTTTATATTTAACGTACACCTAGTTATTCAGGTTAAGCTCGGGATTTACAACTTCTTTTCTTTCTTAGAAACTAGCATAAACCTCGTGCTATGCACGAAGTAGATTTAAAGACCCGAACAAATAAAAAACCCACACTGTTCGTTCATAGATTTATTTAGCAATTAATAAACAAACAATCTAAAATACATGAGCGTATTTGTTCAATTTAACTTAAAACGTTGAATGTACTCCAATTCTTGCACTTTTTAGGCATGTTGCTATGCCCTCCCAAAAAACTAAGTAGGCATGTTGCTACGCTCTCCACAGTCTTGCACTTTGTATAGACGGATACATAAATAAGGAGAACACATGTTACAAATCAATATAAGCCTCTATTTATTATCGTAGTTAATAATAACAATTTTAGAACAATAAAACTATTGTTACCTTGTAATACGTACATACACTCTTCAGACCAATCCAAGTTCAACACAAATGACACAGAATGAGCAGAATTTACTTCATCTGTAATTTTTCGGTAATGAAACTATAAATGTATAGACTTGTAGCTCGCTCTTCTTTTTTTTGGCATCAAAACAGAACTTCATAGATCAATAAAGAGTCATTACAGTCCAAAGTTCATAAATACATTACGACAACATTACAAGATAAATATACATCAAGCATAACTAAGAGATAGAACTTCCAAAGCAAAAAAAACCATTGAGAACTTTATCCGTTGTTGAATGGATAAGATATATCAACCTCTGAATGGATTCTGGAAGATGCTACAAATTTTGCCAAAAAATATGCTTGATGAATCCTGCTACGATTGCTTAGAGATATACTGCAGATATGAACGGACTGAGCAAGGAAGCAGCTTGCTCTTTGTAGGATACTATATAATTTTGAATCACTTTCAATCCATTAACATGTAAGAATGATAAATGATAAGGCTTTGTTGGTGATGGGTGGTGTTGGAGGCTGTGGGTGGGTTGAGGTGGGGTGGCCTGTTGTGGTGGTTGGGCTGTTCTTTGGGGTAGCAACAGGGGCTTGTTCCTCGGGCTCCGGAGACGGTGGTGGCAGGTACAGTTAAAAAAGATTAATTTATTTAAGTTAATTTATTTGTCGTTTGGAACATGCCGACTCCTTCATCGTATTTTACAAAATCAATCATAGAAAAATTGGATTTATATAGGTAAAGTTAAAAAAGATACACCTAAAAGTTGTTTGTATTTAGGGTAAAATATGTACTTGCCCCTTAAACTATCTAACTTTTGTTTACTTCATCCTTAAACTATCTAACTTTTGTTTACTTCATCCTTAAACTATCAATTGCACACACTTACCCCTTAAACTAACCAAACGTTACTTACTAAGTCCAATTTCCACTTTCCATCCATGTTTTGGACGGAAAACTTAATTGAAGGCTATAAATGTCTTTTAATGTACCCATATATGTATATGTATGCATCTTCTTCTTCCTCTCTATCTCACAGTCCCTCCCTCTCTCTAAACTACAAACGTGAAACATCAAACCAAACCTGAGGAAGCAGCAGAAGCAACACTGCCTCCGCGATGATTCCAATGAATAAGTCGATGGGTATTGCTACAGTTTGTTGCGATTCGAGTGATTAGCGTGGCTGCTACTGGTGTTGAGGTTAGGACCATAGTATATACAAACACAACCTTAAATCTAAGGGCTTTTAAGGCAATTTTTATGTAATCTTGAGAGTATTTGTAGTAATAGATCATGAGAGGTTATGATTTTGTTGCTCTTTTTTGTTTTCGTTGTTGCTGCTGCTGTGCGAATTTGTTCCTGATTTAGGGTTTGGGAGTAAAAGTCTAAAATAACCCTCTTTTGAGGGCCAAAAATGTTGGGTAAGATGAGGTCAGCAACTTTCCATCCATCTCCTAAGCTTTCCGTCCAAAACATGGATGAAAAGTGGGAATTGGACTTAGTAAGTAAGGTTTGGTTAGTTTAAGGGGCAAGTGTATGCAATTGATAGTTTAAGGACGAAGTAAACAAATTTTAAATAGTTTAAGGGGCAAGTACATATTTTACCCTTGTATTTAATTGCTTAAAAGTTGTTTGTATTTAATTGCTTGCGGCCAGGTGGGGTGATATTTGAATTTGTCGCTTCAAAGACTGGTTGCCATGTACGTGCTTGATTTCTCACCGTTGGTAGACGCATGCCAAGTTCTTGATTTCTCTATGTCGCTAGAGGCATGCCAAGTTCTTGATTTAATTAATTGCATACAAAGAGGTAGGACTGAATAAAAATCTACATTTACCAACGAATTATTTTTATTCGTACATTAAAGTTATTTTTTCGGCAGATTTGTGTAAGCTAGAAACACTCAGGGTTGATTTTCAGAATGATATTCGGTCCATTAGGCGGAATGATATTTGGATTTGTTGATTCGATTGCTGGTTGAGCACTACCGCAAATGCTTGATTTCTATCCGTCACTAGAGGCATGGCTGGCCCAACCCCAAGGCCCAAGAGGCCTAGGCTTTAGACATTCCAAAAATTTCAATTTTTAAGGACGCTATAATATTTTCACTATTTGGGTTTGAGTAGGACTCTTTTTAAGCTCAATAGAATGAAAAAAAATGTCCAATTAGAGGTAATGAGTTAACTCAACCCACCATCCCATAAGCCCAAGTTCTCAACCCACTAAATTCCCAAAATCATTTCCCCCAAAGCCACCGAATAACACCTCCCCAAAATCGTTTCTCCCAAAAAACTTAACGATCTCGGCGAAATCAAGAGAAGAAAATCAATGCGCACCACAAAACTCAAAGAACAGTGGTACACGCTAAGGTAAATCGATGGCAATCAGTTCATTGTAACTAACTAACTAAAGTAAGGGCACACCTTTTTTTTATTACGCCTTGGGCACTAAAAACCCTTGGGCCGGCCCTGACTAGAGGCATGCAGATTCCTTCATCTAGATGCAGACAAATAAATTAACTTAAAAAAAATTAATCTTACAAAGGGTTGATTTTTTTTGGCTTAGGAAAAACTCATACTGAAATGTTGTCGAATAAAAGTACAATAAGCACATCAAAGAGGCTTACCCCGAAGTCGGAAAGATTGTTTGGCCTTCCTCTACACGATTTTCTTGTACTGTGAAAAGTAAAAAAGAAAGAACTAGGATGAATTAACAAACGAAAGTATCTATACTACTTAGAAAAAACAAACAAACAAACAAAAGTAAAAAAAAAACAAAACAAAAACAAAGTGATACAGTGCTAACCTACCGGGGAGAGAGAGCACGGCAAAGAGAAGAATTAGAAAATCAGTAAGTCTGTTTACACAGACATTCTCCACACATATCATGCACAGATCTATCTGTGGGGTTCACTTTGAGTCCCACACAAATAATCCGAGCCGTTCATTAAATGTAAAACATTTTTTCAAGGGCCTTCGCGAAAAATCAGCTCAATCCAATACCTTTAGGTGCTTGATTCAATCATCTAACTTTTTACTCCTATTTTGAAATCTAAATGAAAAGTTAGATGATTAAATAGAGCACCTATAAGTATTGAATTAAGCTGATTTTTTGCGAGGGCCCTTGGAAAAATGTTTTACATTTAATGAACAGCTCGGATCGATTGTGTGGGACCCGAAGTGGGCCCCACAACAAATCTGTGCACAAAATCTATGCATTTTTGCTGTGTGTGTAGCATTACTGTTAGAAAATAGCAACATAATTAATTGTTTAGCCACAAGGAGTATATAATAAGAAAAAGGAAAAAGATGTTTGATTGGCTTCCATTTGAAACTGAAGCAATTTCAAAAAGAGTCCGTAAGGACCCGGGGACCCTGCCGAGCGGCACCCCTGCCGAGCGGGTGCCAAGCGGCCAATCCGGCCGTTCATCTCGGAATCAACGGCCCGGATCGAAACATCTTTTTCCTTTTCCTTTTCTTTTTTTTAATCCGTTCGGTACCTTTGCATCTGGGCCGTCCAAAACACTTTTGGACGGCCGAGATGTGCTCGGCACCCCTGCCAAGCACCCCTGCTTGGCAGGGTCTCCCATTCCCCAAGTATGGAAGAGGTCGGAAGAATGTAATAGGAAACAAGAAAAAGATGTTTGATTGGTTTCCAAATGGGAACAATTACGGAAGATTATTGGGCAGTATACAATCATTCCCAATTACGGAAGATTATTAGGCAGTATGCAATCACTAACGATACGTACATTACATTGTTCTACTATATGGTATATTATATTTCATGTGGGGTCTATTTTGGGTCTTACAAAAATTCAGAAAAATATTCATAAATTTTAAAATATTGTTTTATGAGGCCTTGTAAAATAATCAGCTCTAACGAATATCGGTAATATTATTTCTTGATCTGTAGGGGCGAAACTGCTCAAGAAATAATACTTTCCGATATTCGTCGAAGTTGATTTTTAACAGGACTCCATAAAAATAATATTTTAAAATTTATGGATATTTTTCTGAATTTTTGTGGGACCCGAAGTGGACCTTACATAAAATGTAGTGTAACTATGTAGTGGAACAATATAGTGTATGTAGCACTACTCGTATGCAATAGAGGCTTACGTAAGTCATGGGTGGTCTACGCAAATCATGGCTAGGTTTCCAAATGGGAACAATATTTTTTTTTGAATATTGTCTCTACGTAAATCATGCATGGATGGCCTATGTAAATTAAGGGATAAACATCAGTTATCTAACATTTCGAAATGCAACTATTAGAGGTTATTTCACCTTTTTCAATATATAAGTGCCACGTGTTGCAACCACATGTCTCTTTACTAATGTCATGTGTTACAACCACAGGCCTCCTCACTAAAGATGACTTTGCTTTAATATATAGTAGTATAGATAGAACATCTCCCTCCTAGTCCCTACAGGGTGATTATTCAGTACCTCAAAGGCATTGTCAAGTAGTACCCCAACTTTCTCCCCGCTATACATTTGTGATGGGGAACAGTCATATGTGTAATATAGAGATGATCTTCGGGACACCACATGGTAATGCCCATCAGCCCATGCATAACATCAAAGAGGAAATTCATTTTACATCAACGAGCTCCGGGAGAAAAAACAAACAAACACACGTACACACACAATTTGGATCATTGAAAACAGAAACCAGCTTCATAACCTTTATATATGTTGGGTGAACACATGCCATTTGGCGCATTGACTTCCATTCAAAAAAATCAATTTCATGAAGCTAAAATTGTGGGGAATGTAAGGTTGTTGAGGAAAGACTAGAATGTCCAGTCAAGGAAAACATAGGAACGGACAAAAAAAAGAGAGACAGATAGAAAGAGCAAAATGAGAAATAGAGGAGAGAGAAGGAAGGAGAAAGAGAGGAGAGGGCCATTGACAAATTCATCTTTTTTTTCTTCTTTCCCTTGCCTTTCAGAAATCTAATGAGGGTGAAATAACAAATCCATGGAACGTACAGTTGAAATTTGGGACTTCTTCTTAGGTTGAAGAAAACATACTCAACTACATCTGCGCCCTCGAACCGAAACGATCGAAAGGATATTACATCCAAGTCCTCTGTGTCGATTGCCAGAAAAAGGAGTCCTGTGTTCAATAAAACCTGCACAAAAGAAATTGTGTCAATCATCTTCAAAATTGGTTCATACCGAAGGTATTTTTCGAAGCCTTCATGCATTTCAAATGTACATGAACTTGTGTATCTGCGCGTGCTTATATATTTGTGCAACGAGTTTAACAGTTTCCTGTGATTCCTTCATTCAAATTCCCCATTACGTGATCGATCGGGTCGGTTTGGTTGGTGTTTTCTAAACAGATTCAACAACGTTTTTTTGTTTGACATATTTCAAAACTTGTTTCTAGCTAACATTCTTCCTATTTTAAAACAATGCACAATGTTTTCAATTTCTCAAAACCATGTTCGCTCAAAGGTCAATGCAATATCAAACCAATTAATGAGCGTATATGATTTGGAAAACAGTTACGTAAAAAGAATTCATAAGGTTATTCTTTCTTTTTTTGAACTCGTTCATAAAGTTATTTTGAAGCAGGACAAATCGACAATGTTATTTCTTTTGATGCTCGCGCGCGCGCACACCCACAAGTACAAACAAATTGTACATGCCAGGATAAACTTACAAGTATCACTTTTGGTTCTTAAATAGTTTTACCTTTATCATTTCAGGTTGACACTTACCAATAAAAAACAGCAACACTTAACCCTCTATCATTAATCCATGGCTCCAAGCAAGTTCAGAAAAGCCATTGGGGCTGTAAAGGACCAGACCAGCATAGGCCTAGCCAAAGTCGGCGGCAGCGCCTCCCTCTCCGACCTAGACGTGGCCATTGTGAAGGCGACGAGGCACGAAGAAATGCCAGCTGAGGAGAGGCACATCCGGGAAATCATGAGCCTAACAAGTTACTCAAGGGCCCATGTCGGTGCGTGCGTGGCTGCCATCTCCAAGCGCCTCAGCAAGACCAAGAATTGGGTAGTGGCGCTAAAGGCGCTCATGCTAATCCAACGTCTGCTCGCGGACGGCGACCCGGCCTACGAGCAGGAGATCTTCTTCACAACGAGGCGCGGGACCCGGCTCCTCAACATGACAGATTTCCGAGACACCTCCCGTTCTGACTCCTGGGACTACTCGGCATTTGTGCGGACGTACGCGTTGTACCTTGACGAGCAGCTCGAGTTCAGAATGCAAGGGAGGAGGGGGAAGCGGGGCGTGCTTGAGTATGATGAAGACGAAGAGGAGGCGGGGCCCCCCATGAGAACCACGCCGGTGAGGGATATGAGGAACGACCGTGTGTTTTCAAGAATTCAACATTTAATGCAAATCCTGGAGCGGTTTTTAGCATGCCATCCCAGAGGTCGGTTTTACACATTTTATTGCTCCTACTACAAGGGAAAGATAGGAATCTAAGAAGCATGAGTATGGACACAGACACCAGACATGCCATGAGGAAATTCTTTAAAAAAAAGAAAAAAATGCACTGAAATAATGTACCAAAAACAATCAAAAGTGAGAATGACAATCTAAAATTCTTACTTTATACTTTCTAAATAACAGTACATACATAAGGTTTTTATCCTATTTAACATTTTTACTTGCAGTTCTTACTTATCTATACCATATATATTAAGCAAATGTAGTTTTCAAAAATAAAATCGAGCTCTCTCCTTAATTCTCTCTCCTATGTGGCATTTTCTTAATAAATTCATTTTCTTCTCTCTTTTTCCCCGGCCCTATACTTTTCAAAATACCACAAGTTATAAAAAATATATATAAAAAAAAAAGAAGCTTCTAATTAAACTCCCTTCAATGCTCAAACATTTTCTCATTAAAAGTTTCACATTTAATGTTAAATAATAAATAATGAGGGGTAAATAACATAACAAGCTAGACTTTACCCGTACCTATAAATAACATTGTTACATTAAACATAATATAATTTTCTACTTGCTCCTGTGCATGGCACGGGTAGGGCGCTTGTGAGTACAATGGGTTTGTGTGAACAAGTGGCCCTTGATAGAGCTCAATAGAGGAAGAAGATTCATGTAGCCGACCCCAAGTAATTGAACATAAGGCTCAGTTTGGCTTGGTTTGGTTTACTTGCAATTCTTACATCTCACATTTGAAGTATTGCACTTTATAAATCCCGAAAATAGACTTTTTAAATTAATTTACGAACTAAACCATGTCGTGTCCCCATCTATGTGTAACTTTAATTGAACACACTTGCAAGTCCGGCCCTGAGATTTTCGAGGCCCTAGACAAGTTCTAAAAATGGGGCCTATTATTTCTTCCTATATATAAAAATAGTTTTCCAACATGAGAGGAAAGACACCCTTATGGCTCACTCACTGGCACATGCCTTGGAATGTTCTTCGGTTCACGTCATGGGTTTAAATCCCATTGGCCTCATTTTCAAACCATTATTTTCCACAATTTAAAAAGTTCGTGTAAAATTTTGAAGGGAGTAGGTCTCGAACACATAACCTCATGGTGAAAGCATAGAAAACTTGCTACTTCACCAAGTTTGCTTGGTTGTAAAAACTTGACATACATAATCTTTATTATATTTCATATATTTCGGCGCCCTATAATTGGACAAAAAACGAGAGGCCCTAGGTGATCGCCTGGTGGGCCTATCTATGCCTAGGGCCGGCCCTACACACTTGCCAGACCGATGGATATGTAGACCACTTAGCTATATAGGTTGCTTGGTGCTTTTCTTTTTTTGATTCGGCTTGTTGGTGCTCAAAGGACAGAATTCATGGGAGTCTGAGTTTAATTGTGTTTCGATTTTGAAACAGGCTCATCACAAAATAACAGGGTTGTGCTCATGGCTCTCTACCCAGTGGTGAAAGAAAGTTTCCAGATCTACTATGACATTGCAGAAATAGTAAACACCTTAATTGATCGGTTCACGGTCTTAGAAGTCGTTGATTCTGTGAAAGTTCACGAGATCTTCTGTCGTGTTTCTAAGCAGATTGATGAGCTCCTCGACTTCTACGGCTGGTGCAAGAATGTTGGAATTGCACGATCTTCCGAATACCCAAGCATAGAGAGAATTACACAGAAGAAATTGGATGTGATGGACGAATTCATAAAAGAAAAGTCTGTGTCACAGCGTAACAGGAAGGTTCTGGAAGAAAAGAATGAAAATGAGGAAAAAGAGAAGACGGAAGTTGTAGAAGAGGACATGAATGAAATCAAGGCTTTACCACCGCCCGAAGGATTTCCCATGGAGCCAGAGAGAGAAGTTAAGAAGGAAGAGAAGAAAGAGGACGGTAAAGACGGCCCCCCAAAAGAAGCAAATTTGTTGGATTTTGGAGAAGATGCGGGGACAAGCGAAGAGTATGGAGATAAATTGGCTTTAGCCTTGTTTGATGGTGGTTCACCAGCAACCACCAGTGGTGGTACGACAAATCAAGCATGGGAAGCCTTCAAAGATGTAGAAAGTTGGGAAACAACACTCGTTCAATCCGCAAGCCATTTATCAAACCAGAAGGCATCGCTTCCGGGTGGGTTCGATATGATGTTGCTAGATGGCATGTATCAACAAGGAGCAACAACACAAGCAATAGCTTCCTCGGGCTACGCAACCACTGGAAGTGCAAGCAGCATGGCATTTGGATCAGCCGGAAGACCAGCGATGCTGGCCTTGCCGGCACCTCCGATGGCCAATGGAAGTGCCACCGCTTCAACTACCGCTGACCCATTTGCTGCCTCGCTCCCGGTGCCACCACCATCTTACGTTCAGATGGCAGAGATGGAGAAGAAGCAGCGGTTGGTGGTGGAGGAGCAGCTAATGTGGCAGCAATATGCAAGGGATGGGATGCAAGGGCAGCTTGGATTAAGAAAGATGCAACCAAACCCGTATCCCTATAGCACGGGAGGTTTTACACGCACCTATTGAGGCTTCGCTGAAGAGGTACCTTTCAACGATACTCTTCGATCTTGGATGAAATCGAGGCCAGGTGTCTTAGTCCATTTGAAGACAGGGATGAGACGATTAAAACCAAAAAGACATGTATAAACAGTAATATATATATCGAAAAGTCTAAAAGGGTTTGTCTCTTTCCTTCGAGTGTCTTGATTGTGCAGTACAGCAGATCAACAGTACTCACATATTAACCCCTCCTCCGGTTTTGGACATGGAATTGTACAAGTTTACCCTTTTAACAGAGACTATGTAGTCAATAGTTCTAAGCATACTCGATCTTGACAAGTACTGTTCTTCTCTCTTACAGTTTTCCAATTATTGTTCTCTTTGCTTTTCTTTTTCATTGCTCTTTCAAACAACAAAAGCCAAAGCACAACCATGTTGAGCTGCCTAGTGTTTAGCCGAAAGAGAGGAAGAAAAAAAAACCCTTAATTAAGTTTTATCTAAATGGATAAAAGGATAAAGAAAGCAAAAAAGTGAAAGAAAAATGAAGTTAAGATCGATCCGAAAGAACAAGAATAAATCGGGATATTATGTATGCTGACCTAGTTGAACAGAACTCTTTGGATTCTGATTTGGGGCACTATATATATAAGCTTAGCTGCCCGAAGATACGAGCCAAGTATTGTGATAACAGTAGTTGTCTTCAGATTTATAGCATGGGCGTACTAGTCTACTCCACTTGATCTCTCGCAGTTAAATCATCCTCAATACATACTTCTGTTTGAAAATAACTGCAACAAATCACCATAAAGCTCAAATGAAAACCATGATATTACGATGTGCATTGTAAAGTACAGCTTAAGCTTTTACATCAATTGGTGCTCGGTGGTCAACAACTTATCCTAGTACCATTGTCCTGTATATCTTAACGAATGGAGGAGATTAACTATGAGTCTATGATTTCCACTTGGACAAAAACTTCAGCGAGAATAGTATTGCATATCCTAACAACTAGAGGTGGCAATCCAAACCCATATTTCTTAACACGTCCAAATCCGCCCACTTATAACCCAACCCAATCCGCCCATATTATGTAATGGGTTGATATGGGTTCAACCCATATCAACTCATATTTATATGGGTTTAGATGGGTTGAGAGTGGGTTAAATATGGGTCAGAATTAAAAATGGCCCAACACCTCTTTCTCTCTCAGCCCACACTCTCCCCCCGTCTTTCTCTGGTACACATTTGGCGTCGAGATTAGAAGAGAGAGTAAATAAACCCAAGTGTAGAGAGAGAGAAAGAGATAGACAACCAGATCAAATTCAATCCTACTCCTTCATTTCAACTCCTCTCTCTCTCTCTCTCCCTCCTTTATGAACTCCCGTTTTTTTGCTAGAAAAATGTCCCAGTGATATAAGTACACCAAATTCTCTCTCTCTCTCTCTCTCTCTCTAAGAATCTCTCCATTCCAGTGAGATCAGTACACCAATTTTTTTTGACTTTTTTTTTTAAAGTGATTTTTTCAAAAATATATAAGTAAAGGACAAAAAATTTTACTTTTCCATTTGCCACCTCTAAAATTCATCCACACAAATTCTCTCTCTCTCTCTCTCCAATCCCTTGAGCTCCTATGAGCGACAAGTATTTTACGATTTTTGATTCGCTCCAATCAGAAAAGTACGGAGTAAAAAATTTTGACTTTTACCCAAATATTTTTGAAAACATCCAAGATAAAGCCCAAAAAACCGGTTGTTGGGATTTATCTTGAATATTACAAAAAATATTAGGGTAAAAGTAAAAAAAAAATTACTTTTTCGATTCTCTCGTTGAGACGAACTAATAGGAATAAAAAGTTTGTCTCAAAATAAACAAATACAAAAAATTGAGTTTTAATCATAAAATTTTACTTTTCTGAATTCCCTTATTGAGACAAATCACCCGCGGGGGGAAGGGAGAAAAACGAAAACAAAAAACAAAACCAAAACCAAAAAAAAAAAAAAGAGGAGAGGAAAACGGGTCGGGTCGGGTCGGGTTTGGGTTTGGCTTGACCCATATTTGACCCGACCTGTTTCAACCCGTTTACTTTTTGACCCATATTCGACCCGCCCATATTTGACCCACGACCCGTTTCAACCCGCTCAAACCCGCCCGGACCCGCCCGTTTGCAACCTCTACTAACAACTGACGGAGATTATAGCTTAATTCTATAAAGCATTACAACAGCATGCATCCTCAAAAACAAATCAATAGAGGTACAGATTTTGCTGTCAAATGGACTATCATTTGACAGGAAAGATTTACCCACAATGTTTAGGACTACTGATTAGTCTGATCTAATGGTTATGGCATTGCTCAGGAAAGAGCTCTCTCAAGAGCCTGAAACACATTGCTCCATATTTGGCAACACGATTTTAGGCCCTTTCATTATGGAAGACACCTAAAATCATTCCTACTTCCTGAGCTCTCTCAAGAGCCTGAAACACATTGCTCCACATTTGGCAACACGATTTTAGGCCCTTTCATTATGGAAGACATGAGGTATTGGCCAAGTGGTCCTTGTCTATCGCTACTGTATTTGGCCGGATTTACTAGAGATGGACAATTAATCTACAAATGGGGCCCGTTATTTGACCGAATATAAGCATAAAAATTGGGGCAAAGTCCACTTTCACCTCATGTGGTTATTGCCATGTGTGGATACCCCCTTCATGGTTCAAAACTGAGCACATAACCTACCTGTGGTTTTGAAAATGTGCGGATAGACCCCCTGCCGTCATGTTTTCCATCCATATTAACGGAGGTGTATCTCACACGCCTCTAGAATATAATCTGAGTCGTTCATAATATATTAAATAAAGAATAGAGTATCTCTGTAAAAAAATCATCTCGATCAGATATCAATAATCCATAATCCAGTGATCTAATTTTTAGTACATTCAAATTTGAAATTTTAATTTCATAACAAAATCGATTCGACCATGAGGTTTTCATTTTTTGATTAACTTGAATTTTGGCATTGATGTAGTATTCGTCAAAATTTACAATATCAACGGTTTGGATTCAATTTTTGGTATAGGGGATGGTGTGGTTAGATTTAAAAAAGAAGAAGAATTAAGGGACATGATGAGGGTATAATGGTCTTTTAATGTTGTGTCCGTTAATATGGATGGAAAACATGACGGCAGGGGGTCTATCCGCACATTTTCAAAACCACAGGTAGGTTATGTGCTCAGTTTTGAACCATGAGGGAGTATCCGCACATGACGATAACCACAGGGGGTCAAAGTGAACTTTGCCCTAAAAATTAACCATATAATAAGGGCCACTACATTACCACTGGGTTAAAATTGTTACTTGCGTCTTAGATATCCATCAAATATAATCACGCCATTCAATAGTGTATGGTATGACATTATTTGCCCAATAGGATGATATATTCTCTTCATTATTAGTCTCGTCAAACAAATGACCGATAACGTACAAATTTGAAGTTCAGAAAACAAAATGTTACAGAAAAGCCTACCTTTTATCTTTGCAAGATAATTTTTTTTTGGGCTAGTTTTAGATAATCCAGATAACCTTGAATATGCCATGGCCAATTAGAGCTGAAATGCGAATCAATTCAAGGAGGATAAAAGCAGAAATTCAAACAAAAAAAATGATAGTAAAAACAAAAGTATTTTTTTTTTATCTGGGTGTTCAGGCAAGCTTATGCTCACCGTAATTAATCTCCTCCCGGGCTTATGCTCACCGTAATTAATCTCCTCCCGGGTTCAATCAAAGGTCAACCATCCACGCGAATACACAACAAATTACTTTCTTGGGCTAACCAAACGGACTAACCTTGGGGCTAGGTGATATGATATTATCTATACTTTATTCTACAAGAATGTAGAAAGAAGCTCCCTCCTTAACTCTTTCTCATACTTCATGTACCCAAAAAGAAAGAAAACAAACCCAGCAATAACATCATTCTCAATAAAGTAGACAAGAGATGAAGAGCAATAACATGAAATGAGTATTTTCTAAAATGAACCTAAGGACATAGATTACTGGTTAGAGCATCTCCAAGACTCTAACTCTTACACTAGCTTTTGCGCAAATCCAAAAATTGAGTAGAAATCCATTTAAGCTCATCGCAACACTTGACTCGAAAAAGTGAATTTCATATTAGAGGGTTAGCGAAGGCAAAAATCACTAACATTCATTCTATATTTTCAATCAGCATCCTTAGGCTTACAAATCGGAGCCAAATATCTATTTTCGATAAAAATAGGGCAACTATAGGATAACAACTAAATAGAAATTGTAAACTTCTACCTTGGTTAGGCTCCAAAAAAGGTCCAGTAACCACACACAATTAGGGCTCTATCTGGTCACGAATGATACCTGAGAAAAGGAGGGGGAGAAAAACATAATGAGACCTGACAACGCACCTAGTTTTGCCCATAATGAGACCTGACAACGCACCTAGTTTTGCCACAACCAAGTAACCACACGCAAAGTGGCTTGTTAACAGTCAAATTAAACATGAGAAGGCTAAACAAAGTTGAATGGAAAAACTAAAAGCTAGTGTTAGAAGGCTCAACCGTTACCTGTATAAACAAAGTTGAATGGAAAAAATAAAAGCTAGTGTGGGTAATTGAATAGATTGCAATTTCTTTTGCAAACAAATCACAGTAGAGTCTGACTTCGGTCATCGTGACCTAATGCAATATGAACATAGTGGGTTCTTAAAAGTTTGTTTCACCAAATCAAACTCATTTCTATATTAAAAATCAGATTCCAAAAATTCTCAAGCCCCACTTCTTTGGGTTCCATGGCCTCCTTCATTTTGTCAAAGGTCTACATGTTTCACTTGGTGCTGAAAATGTCCAACTCTCTCGTCAGAATATACGGAATGGGAACCAGCCTTGACTTCAAAGGAGTCGAAAGGACTGCAAACCAAGTTAATAGGCTGGACCCCAGTGTTACTACCTTTCAAAACAAACATGTCAAAAAACTAAGTGAATAAAGCAGGGGGCGGGTCTGCTTCACTTGCCATGATTTATATCATGTGAATCAATACTACGATTGTACTGTAAATTCGTTTAAACTTTAAATAGAGCCAATTCACCAATAAATACAATGAAATGTTGAAATTTCTGGATACCACTGTTTGTTTTGAATAATTCATAAGCACAATAACCTATGCAAAACCAAAAAACAGAAAAGGGGTTCTAAACCTGATTCAACCTAGGTCATGACAATTATCAGATATTTCTCACAACCAAAGCAACATTTCAACAATGCATTCGACCAGACGGCCCAATTAATACACAATCTAGCCAATTGATTTCATTCACAAACCTAAACTACGATTTTATTGTAAATTCCTTTCGATCAAAGCCAATTCGCCGATACTTACCAATAAATGCCTAAAGTTCAGGATACCAACTATTTTTATCCGAAGAACTCATAACCTCAATAGCCTATGCAAAAATGATTCAACCTAGTTGATGACTATTATCATATATCTCTCGTAGACTTGGAAGGAAAAAATTCAACCACAGGATACAATTGACACACAAACACGCCAGTTGATTTCATTCATAATCCCATTACCAAGCCTATGGGTCTACTCCTCCATGGAAGAAGAACAAAACAATGGAGAAGGAGGGAGAGTGCAAAACATCGAGAGAAATGGAAATAAAGACTAGATTTATATAAATAACCAAGATTCGTACAACATTAATGAAGAGAAACCTACAAAAAAAATCTAGCAATCAATGCTCCTTTTTTTTATAAGCAAAATTAATTTCATTCATCTTGAAAGATACAAAATGAAATCAACGCTCCTTTGAAAAGAGGTCGATAGTTAGGGTTGAGAGGGAAGTAGAGAGAGAAGGAGAAAATGTAAGATAATCTAAAATCTGGGCATTTCTAGTATGAACCTTGCAATTGACACAGATAAATTACGCACAGATTGAGCATTGATCACAATGTGGAGCCTAATACGTGTTCCAAACCAACGATCCAAGCCATTCATTAAATTTAAGTATTTGTTCAAGGGCCAAAATTCTAATGAAAACTTAGATGATTAGATTGAGTACTTGTAGGTATTAGATTGAGCTGATTTTTGTAGGTTTCTCTTCATTAATGTTGTAAGAATCTTGATTATTTATATAAATCTAGTCTTTATTTCCATTTCTCTCTCTTAGGTGGTTTTTTCTTACTTTTTTTTTCCCTCACTTTTTACCTCATTTCACTCATTTTCTCTATCTTGTAAAATGATAACTCATCAACATTATTTATTTTCTTTAATCACGTCTAAGCTAATTATCAAAATTCCTAGTCCGATCGATATGCCTTTAGATTATTTATTTCCTTTACTGTATTCTTTCTTTTCTTACCAAAAATTACAGAGCCTTACAAGGGTATCAATTATCATAAATCGAACAGGGGCCGGGAAAAAACCTACTGCAGTGTGTTATTACTTTTTAGGATTTGGTCCCCAATGGGTAAAACGGTAGTATTATTAATTTTCAGGGCAAAAGTGATAAAATTACTGCACAATACATAGCCACATACGATGTGTGGAGTATTTTAGGCAAAAAACAGGAGTGGGAGAAATCCACACAGAGCTCAACGAGAACTTGACAATCGACGGCGAACTCGCGTTGCCGGTCGCCCGTCTCCGGTGGCCTTCGCATCTCACCTCACCGTTTCAGAGAACTCGCTCGGTTTTCTTCCTTCCAAACCAAGGTGTCTCTTTCTATCTCTATACTTATCTCTCTCTCTGTTATCTTTTCTCCTCCCTCCCTTCTCCTGAAGCAAAATCCTCCATTGAACCAACAATTCTACTGTAAGCACAGACAAGCCTATATAACCAGTGATGCTGTTGCGCGCTGGCTGTGTATCCTTCTTCGCCAAAACCCCAATCCTCTTCGTATACTCTACTACCCGCTTCCACCCTTCACTTTTCCACCACTGTTACCACTCCCTGCACCCCATAAATGCTAGAACTCGCTGTTTCAACAAACGTTTCTCTATGAACAAACCGACCCACCTGTTAACGACCGCGGCCGCCGCCCTTATTCGCGAGCCTTCTTCGAGCAAGTTGTCAAAGAAACCCCGCTACGATTCCCCCGAGGGCAAGCTTAGGGGGAAGCTGGACACCTGCTCGAAGAACGGGGACCTTGCCGAAGCCCTCCGGCTATACGATGTCGCTCGGGCCAATGGTATTCCTCTGTCCCAACACCATTACAATGTGTTGCTGTATTTATGCTCTTCTTGTAGTGGAAATGGCAACGGGAGTGAGAAATTGGATAACGATTTGGTGAAGTTAGGTTTAGAGAGGGGTTTTGAGATATTCAAGCAAATGGGTATTCACAAGGTTGCTCCGAATGAGGCTACGTTCACGAGTTTGGCGAGGCTGGCATTGGCCAAGGAGGACCCAGAAATGGCCTTTGATTTGGTGAAGAAGATGAAGGGTTGTGGTGTGATGCCGAAATTGAGGTCGTACGGGCCCGCGTTGTTTGGATTTTGTAGCAAGGGGATGGCTGATAAGGCGTATGAGGTTGATGCCCATATGAGGGAATGCGGGGTTTTGGCCGAAGAGTCTGAGCTTGTGGCTCTTTTGAAGGTCAGTGTTGAAGCTAAGAGGGATGATAGGGTTTATGAAATGATGCATCGTTTGCGGGCAGCAGTGAGACAGGTTGCGGAAGAGACTGCTGGGGTAGTGGAGGATTGGTTCATGTCAGAAAGGGCTGTCAAGGTTGGGGGGGTGAGTTGGGATGTGGAGAAGGTGAGAGAAGGGGTTGTGAAGGGAGGAGGGGGGTGGCATGGGCAAGGGTGGTTGGGCAGAGGGAATTGGAGAGTTGCAAGGACACACATGGATGAGAAGGGGGTTTGCCAATCTTGTGGAGAGAAGCTTGTTTGCATTGATATTGATCCTAAAGAGGCTGAAAACTTTGCTACTTCATTGACCAGTCTGGCTTGCCAAAGAGAGGTCAAGGGTGATTTCCTGCGGTTTCAGGTTATGACACTATCTTCCTGGTTAATTGGTTCGTTCTTAATAATTAAAGTGGACACTCAACACAGAGTTATTTGAGATGCATGGTATTTAGGAATGGATTCTTATGGTTCATATATCATATATGTCTAGTAGTGAAAATATTGGTAGACTGGCTCATTGCATGCATTTCTTTGGTACTTGATTACATGATTCTTAAATACTTTTTTTCGTGTCCAAGTGGTTTAAAATATTTCTTGTTGAAGTTTATGGAGGCAAATTAAGACCCAAAACCCAGTTGGACTAGTAAAATATTGGGCTATGTAAATTGAAAGGATGATCTATAAAATCCAATTTTGTACCTACATGGAAGCCATTGTGGAAGACCCCCTCAGCCCCTCCATTGGAAATCCATTGGAAAGTTCATGAAAAAGAATGTACTTTTGATATCAGGATGTTTGGGAGGTGGGCCATAGATACTCGCTTGTTTCTGCTTGCAAGAATGATTTGTACTTCTAAGGGCTAAGGCTTCAAATTTCGAATAAACTGAGTTCTATTGCATTTTTTTTGCATTACCCCCGCCCACCCTCATCCACATAAGAACTGAAGTAATTAAATTAAGGTTATGCTATGTTAGAAAAGCGACTAATGAGTAAGCGCTAGGTGTTGGACAATTTTGCAGTTGGGTGCTGAAAGTCTAAGTAGCTTGCCACATACAATAAGTTCCTGATCAGTCAGTAAGTTTTGCTAATGAAAAATTCATGTTTTATGTAATCCTATACTCGGGGAACATTTCCTTCTCTCATACTTGAATACTTTCCTTGGTCAATTGGGAATGGTTTTTTTTTTTTATCAACAATTGGGAATGGTTGAAATACTCTTTTTGGTTGGGTGGAGTCATGCTGTCTGCTCGAATAGCTGTGAAGTTACTATTAGGCTTGTAAATACACATGATTAAAATGTTGAAGATGCTCAAATGCCATTGTCAAAGCCCGATAGTTGCTGCTTGTTTATGATTCAGGCAATCAATGCATAAAACATTGTCAGTGGAATTCTGACTAACTTAGAAGGTGCACTCATTCAGGAGTGGCTTCAGCAGCATGGTCCATTCGATGCAGTTGTAGATGGTGCAAATGTGGGGCTTGTCAATCAACGCGATTTCAACTTTTTCCAGGTAACAGGGTTGCTGATCACTAGCTTGAGCAGGGTTATATATCTTCTTCTATGATGGAATCACATTGCTAGATTTCTTACTTGTTTCTTTTGGTTGTAGCTTAATTCTATTGTACGGCAGTTGCAGCGAATGAGCCCGTCAAAGAGACTACCACTTGTAGTGCTGCATAAAAGCCGTGTTACTAGTGGTCCAGCCCAGTATGATAAGAATAAGAAGCTGCTAGAAAGCTGGAATAAGTCTGGCGCGCTCTATGCTACTCCTCGAGGTTCAAATGATGATTGGTGAGATCACTTTTCGTGAAGAGATATTGGTTAGCTATTGCTCCTAGAATGATTTCTCGATGGTAATCCTGAAAATGATTTTTTCACATCTGCTTTGCTTGCTCTTGCAACATCTCTCTTTCTCTCACCCTCCTTTTCCATGGATAGGTGCGTGTGTGAGTGAGTGCCTAGGCTAATGATATGTATTGGCTTATTTACCTTTTTGGTCCTCAAAGTATTAGCGAGTGGCCAATCTCGTCCCCAATTTAAACATTTATCCAATTTCGTCCCCAATGTTTAAAATGTGTGTCAATTTGGTCCCCACCCCTAACGCCGTCCATCTTGTCTGTTAAAATGGAGGACATCAATGGTATTTCACCCTAAACACTACAACAAATGAAAAAAAATCAAAAAAACATAAACAAAAGCAAAAAAAATTACTCACCACCGACGCACCCTGCATACATGTTCTTCCCAAAACTCCACCACTATTAAGAACCAAATCACAATACTGTGGATGATTCTAGTTCTATTGACCAAAATTGTAGCGACCCGCTCTAAGAGGATTAGCAAAAATTGTCTTAAATATCAACCTTAATAACATTCATTCCATAAACGCAGGACAAAGTCGACCAAAAGATTACACCTAGCTTCCAAAATAACGTTTACAAGAGAACTATACAAGATGAGTTCACATCCACATGAGTTACAACAACTCTCCAAAAAATTATATTACAATATGCACTATGCCAAAAGGGCACCAAGTCGTCCCTCATCTCCACTCCTACAGCCTGTCAGACCAATAGTGGACCAAAACTCTATTTTGGATACCTGAAAGGATTGTGAGTGTTACTGCTTCATTCAAGTGGAAAGCACAAAACGGTTTACAAGAGCAAACATGGATTGAGTAATGCTTCTAATCATATTTAACAAAAAAACATACTATCTTTCACAAACAAATAAGTAAGCAACAATATTTCAAGAAGCCATAGGGTTGCTTCCCTCGCAACCAGGAGTTATGACGGTACCGTGACCATGTGAACAGGGTACTTCCAACAATTTATACCCTGTTTGTGTACAACAAACAGACAATTTATACCCTTCTTGGGTACATCAAGAAGAAAACAAATCCAACCAACAATACAGCTATGGCATGCTCTTGAAATAAAAACATGTTTCAAGCAACTTGATCCATATGCACAACTATCAAAAATTCCCAACATTCGCAGAAAAAGCATAAGTTTATTTTTAGCTAGTCACTTCAATGAAACAACACACTCACCTTAGAGATCCAAAAGACAAAAGCGAAAAGCCTCCTTCTCAACCTTGAGGTGGAGACTCGTCCCCCGATCCTAGAATATGAATGACACTACACTTAGTATAATTCGAACTCCAACTCATGTTAAAATGCAAGTAAAATGCATCGATAAGTCTGGCATATGATCTTCTTTTTAATCTCCATCCCTAATATGATAATGAATGAGACCAATGCAATAAAAATGATGGGTGATGTGCTTCAATGCTCCAAAGATGATTCAATGAGATTTGATACAAGAATTCCCAAGAATAAGGCTTAGTCCATGGCCAACGTGTACGGTTCCGACCATATCCAATACATAATCGTGAATTCTAAGAATTTCACTTAAACCGTTGAAAAGTTAACTTCTTCCTCTTCGAATTGACAGGTCACACATCAAAAACGGAGTTCGGATAACCTTACTACGGCCTCGCGATTATAACTTAACATAATACTAAAACTGGTGCAGAGACAGATTTTGGGTCAACTTTAACAGCAAATCTGTTATTGCTCAGGCATAACCACAGCGCATGGGTTGCATCGTTGGAAAGCTCTATGTGTCTAGTTTTCAGCAAAGCAAGCGGAATGTGTTTTTGAGTCTCGATCTAGGAGATATGACTGTTTTTCCAACTTGTGTCGGCGCAAACTGCTCAATTCCGAATTTGAGTGATGCTAGATTAAAATTTTCTATAGAGCTCAATACTTTGAACTAGATCCTGAAATTTTTACTGTAGATAGAAGACTCATAGAGGAACTGTCAGCAAAATTCCCAGAAATTACAGAACTTTCGAACTATCTCAATAAAATTCCCCAAAATCAGACAGACATGAATTTTCCAATTCTGCAGAAATCGAAACCAAGTAATTTCTGTTCTAAACTACTTTAACTACACAAAATCCATTCTCCTATGACCTAATTAGGATTTAAACTACATGAACATGTAGGTATAAACATGTTTGATCAATACCCAAAACATAAATTAGGTATAAGATAGGGTTTACCTTCAATTAGGTTTCTTTTTCCCAAATCTCTTCTTCTTCTTCTTCTAGTTCTTCCTCAATCTTCTTCGTCTCTCTCTTCCTCTTTCTCTCTCTCTCTCTCTCTTCCTTAGTGTGTGTGTGTGTCGTTTTACAAAGCAAAAGCGGTGGAACGGTGTAGAATACCGTAGAAGGTTTATTAGGGAAGAATTATCCCATGACGTTGGGTGTATGGGTTCAAATGGCCAAAACTCATCTTTACCCTTCATTCCACCTACCAAGTCCAATCCTTTTTAATTAAGTAAACCCACAAATTAAATCATGTATTGTTAGACAATTAATGAATGATATGCGGATGATAACACAACACGTGAATCAAATAGCATGACCTATGCAACATAAAGTTAAATGTCATATGTGATGCACATGCATGCTTGAAATGGGTGTTACAAAAATCATCAGTGTGGTAGTTAAGATGCAAAGTGATGGCGAAAAATCTCAAACTTGAATACTCAGTTCACACGTTCTAGTGCACAACAGTACACAAACCCTAGAATCACAAGATTCAGAAATCAAAAAGCACAAGGTTTGACAAACATTACATCATAGAAGTCACTCAACAGAACATTCCTCGCGTTCGGATGGTCGTGGACTAGCAAATGGATGATCTTGGAAAAGTAATGCAAGTAGACCACCAGCGTGGTGCCGTGAGCGGCGGCGGGCAGCGATCCGACGACCATTAGGACCCAATCGAGGCAATCGGTGCACGCGAAAAGCCTGGAGAAGGGGACAGCAGCCGGGAGCGGCTCGATCTTGTCCCTGTCGTCAATGTCCTCCTCTACCTCGATGGGGATCGGCTCCCTCTGCGTCGACCACTTGGTTAATTACTGAGTTACTTCTGTGCTCTGACTGCCGTTGATGTCGTTCGGGGGGGGGGGGGTGACTGGTGATCTGTTTGATTGGGTGGGATAGGAGTCGGGAGAGGTGAGAGTGGGGTGGGTCGGTGGTGGTTCACTGGTTTGGGAGAGGGCTAAGTAATTTTTTGGATTTGGATTTTGTTTTTTTGTTTTTTTAATTTGTTATAGTGTTTAGGGTGAAATATCACTGATGCCCTCTGTTTTGATGGACAAAAGGAACGGCGTTAGGGGTGGGGACCAAATTGACACACATTTTAAACATTGGGGATGAAATTGGACAAATGTTTAAATTGGGGACGAAATTGGCCACTCGCTAATACTTTGGGGACCAAAAAGGTAAATAAGCCGATATGTATCATTTACAGGTTCATATACTGGCTAACAGTAGTCATCATTTTATGACCTATGGTAACAAACTGCCAATACATAGGCTACACTATGTAGAGTGCAATTTTGTTCACCCTCCTTAAAAGAGGGTGAACATTATCCTCCCTCTTATTGGTTGAAATGGTGTGGATCCCACCACAAAGTGATGTCATGCTTACCATGCAATACACTTTTTGGTAAGCATGACATCACTTTGTGGTGGGATCCACATCATTTCAACCAATAGAAAAAAAGGTAATGTTCACCCTCTTAAGTGGAGGGTGAACAAAACTCAACTCCACTATGTAGCATGAAACACAGTTTGTTTCCTTATGAGGAACGTGAGGGGAAAATAGTGCGCCACTTGACTTGTGGTACCGTATTATACTATAGATGACAATGAGGGCTTGTATGTATTTGGAGATATAAACATCCAAGAGAATATACTATTACTTTCTCAACTTTTTCATGTAGATTGTAAAACATTTTTTTATGGAGAATTGTTATATATTTTTTACATTATGTTTTCTCGAAAGCTCCATGACCTGCACATGAAGTGTTGCTAAGATCAAAACTCGCATTTGCAAAAACTTTCCTCACAGGCAAATTAAAATACTTCTCATATTGATCTTTACATCACTTTGCTTACAGGTATTGGTTATTTGCGACTGTTAGTTGTAACTGTTTGCTGGTGACAAATGATGAGATGAGGGATCACTTGTTTCAACTCCTGGGGACTAATTTCTTCCCGAGATGGAAAGAGAAACATCAGGTATTGTCTCTTCTTTAATCAGAATATGATTTTCCTTGTATGGATGAAAATTTTCTAAATGTTGGTAGAACCCGAATCATCTCAAGTTATTTCCTCATTCTCGCATGAGGAGATCTGGAGCCACCACAGTTTCATTTTGATGATTTCAACCGTTCGTTTTAAAGGTCTCAAGACTCACCCTGTAAATTGTTCATGGGAGAAAATCAGGCTAATCAGACATCCTCTAATTCTATTCCTTCTGGATGGTTCATGATTGCCAAAGGCCCCATCCTCCAATTCTATCTTCCCTTCCTAGCTCTGAGCCCTTTCCAAGCAAACAGAAGATCTCCATCACGCTAGATGGGAAAACCCATGGTACCTCAAACAACGTAATGAATAGCCAATTGGCAAGGAGTGGAGGTAATTAACCAATGTGGGACAAACTCCAACAGTCCCCCGCACGTGCGACCCCCGACTTGCACGTGGAGAGGTAAACAAACGATCCATCGCAACAAACAACTGTGCACTTATGGCAAAAGTGCAAAACAAGGGGAACAAATTCTCTGAAACCCTAGCTCTGATATCATGTTAAAGCATTCAACTCCAAACCAATTGGCAAGGAGTGGAGAGGTGATGTAGGACGGTTTTAGGACACTCAGAATATTGTTGCCAACAAGTGGAATCATGGTGGTTTTGGGTGGGGGAATGAGAATGTTATTTGGATAAGTGCACTTAGAAGAAGAAAGGGAGGAATGAGAAGGAGAAGAGTGTGCGCGAAGAAGAAAGAGAGAGAAAGAAAGATAGAGGTGCTTCACCCTCGCAAGGGTTAGGCGGTTTCTGCAAGGAAGGACCGCTGCCCAAACCCCAATTATAATGGCCTCAGCTTTGTAAAACTCAATTCATTAATCAACTCTATTCCAAATGAAAGATTACATCTCAATTTATAATCTATGGGAAAGACTCTTCTAATTCCTAGAACTCCAAATGAAATGAACCTAATTAATAAATACATCCAAAAAGATGTGAATGAAACTAACATGTGTTTAATGCATCTAGATGAATATTAATGCAAGCACTAAATTAATGATGACCCTTTAACTACCAAACTACTATGGATGACCCTTGATCTACCAATCCTTGTACGAACCATGCAGCTCTTGATTAGAGTCTTTGCAACTACCAAAATACCCTCATCTAGCAATTTATTAGTTTTTGTTGTCCTCATCAAGAGGCCGCCCTGGCTCATATACTAGTTTTGGAGGAGATAATTAACCGATGTGGGACAAACTCCAACAGAGACCACAATTCTCTAGCCTTCGGACACTTGTTTTCGAATTTTTTACATAGTGCAGACGTGCAGTATTATGTTGTTCTCATCAAACAAAGAAATTGTGCATACTCGTTCATGCTTATTGCCTTAAACATCCGTTCAAAAATGAAAGAAGATATTTTTGCCTCTGGTGATATTTGGCAGGTTCGATTGGCAACTTCAAACGGTAGGCCTGAACTCCGCATGCCTCCACCTTATTCAATTGTCATTCAGGTGAACCTTTCAAGTTTCAATCAATCGACAATCTTTGTTTCTTTCCCTTCTATGTACCTTATTTTTTCATGAATTGTTAACCGCTCTCTGTGTGGAGGTGTAAAAATGCAGGAATCGGAGCAGGGCAGTTGGCATGTACCGACTGTTATAGGCGATGATCTTGAGACCCCAAGGCAGTGGATCTGTGCCACAAGGGCAAGGGACGCATCATCACGCTGTCTTTAAGTTGCACAAACTTTTTTATCCTCTTCCAGTATTCAGGAAGGGGGAGGGATCTATATTTTATTTATTTTAACTCTTCTGTTTTCTAATTCATATTTAGTAAGTTATATGAAATATAAGATTAATTGGGCTTCTCTCTTTTTATTTTTCCTAGCTATTGTTCTTGTAATGCAATTAGGCTCTCTCTCACTAAGTTATATGAAATATAAGATGAATTGGGCTTCTCTCTTTTTATTTTTCCTAGCTATTGTTCTTGTAATGCAATTGGGCACTCTCTATTTCTCTCTTTGGTGGAGTTTCTATATAGTTTATTATTTCAGTGGATTATCTATACACTACATAACAAGCAGATTGGACAATGTAAGCCATCGGCCGCTTTTTGGCCAGGATTGCCAAAAATGCCCCTTTGTTGGCTGTCATTTGTCGAGAGTTGTCGAGGGGCAATGTTGTGATTCGCTCTTTGTGGGGTCTTTGAGTTATGAGCTGTACTTGCGTTGGTGGTAAGCGTAAAGAAATCCGTGGAGGACTCTCTCTCCGGAGACATCAGGCACTGAGAGTTGTGCTTTGCAGGCTCTATTTGATAGTTACTGTGCTACGGCGTGGGGTAGTAGAGGTGTGCTATCGCTTTTGGAGTGTATTCTCTCTCTGCATTTTGGAGATAGGGGAGTTCCTGCTATTTTTGTGCGTAATTTCTGGTTTCTGCATCTTTTGTATTTAATTGTTATGGTCGTTTCGTCTCCGTTGTGCAGGTGCTTTTGGTTAACCAGTTGTGCGTCTTCCTCTTTGATTGGCAGTGAGTTGGCTCAATATTTGGGTTAGGGTTTTGGGCGTTTATGAATATTGATTTCGATTTGGGTTAGCGTCTCTATTCAGCTTTCTGGTTTCTGTGCCATGTATTGCGTGTTCATCTTTGCATTTCGTCGTTGGTTCTGCTTGTGGATTTGGCATTTGTGTTTTTCTATTTGTGTTTGTGGAAAATCTTGTGTGCAGAAATTAGAGCTCGCATGTTCAGATTCAGCTATGTTCCGACTGTGATCTTGATAGTTGCTAACCCTGTAATAATAGATGGTTGTGATTTGGTGTGGATAACCTATTCTCTGTGGAAGGAGTCTTTTAGCGTGGGGCCATGGGCAATAGGGCTTTCACTTTGCTTGGCCTGTCTTGCTGCGCTGACACAGCTTAGGCACAGAGCAGACTGTAAACAAAAGGGTTCTAGCCATAGCCGAATTGCATGATGACACACCCTTATCTTCCAATAACCATAGAGTGCAAAGTAGATAAACCACTAAACCCAAGATATAGCGAAACCCGTGTGGGATGTAGGAGTGGGAAGAGTACCTGAGGTCGCCCTCCGGGTATATGGCGGTTGCTACAATGGTGCTCGAGACCTTAGTAGTAGGATCCTTCTAAAATGAGTGCGCTCCCAAGACGGGAGCTCGAATCGGCGCTCCCAAGATGGGAGCTCGCTCCCCTCGAGACGGGAGCTCGCTCCCAACTAACATGGGAGCTTATTGGGCGGTTAAGGCAACTATTCTCTTATTCTTAAGGGAGTTATGCCATTGTGGAAATAAAAATATGAAAATCTTATCACTAAAAGAAGTTTTGCAAATTGAAAATATGTAACTTCCTATAAGTACCCTTTAAGATCATGAAAATTCTCACAAGTAATCACTTTTCCTTCAATGGTTAAGTATTTAAAGATACTTTATATACGTATTTATATGAAATCTATATACGCTTCTTAGGCGCTCCCAACCTTAGGAGCTTCTAGGTGCCTCCGCTCCCCCGCACCCGCTCCCGCTTCGTGCTACTAAGCTCGAGACCACCGGAGGTGGAGGAGGAGAGAGCTCGGGGCAGACTTAGAGAGAGAGGGGGATGGCAGTGGAGAGAGAGTTCTTAACCAGAGAGTAGAGAGGTGTATTGAATGCTTGTCTTTACTATAGTGTCAATTCTCCTTATATATGAGCCTTGGAGATGAGAGAGCCAGGTGTGTGGCTCCTCCCCATTGGTGGGCAGAGTGGAGGTTGACATGCTTTCCTCTTTTAGTCCCAAGTTAGGCCTTGGAGCTCGTAATCAAGGAACCAACAGAGGCTATTTCGGTGATACATGGAGACCCGCATCATCTGCCAAGTTAGGCGGTAGGTATGATACGGGCTTCGAGGTGCTAAGCGGTAGGTATGATACTTCTTCCGAGATGTCAGATGGCGGTCAATGCCCCCCCTCTCTCTAGGACCGGTCAAGTTAGAGCAAGCTCGTCCTCCTTGACAAACCCCTTGCTCTAGCCTCCAAACCACATTCCTCCTTAGGTCCCGAGTGAGGTACCTAGGCCATGCTCCCGGCCTAGGATGGTGTATAGAGTCACCTTAAGTATTTATGGAGTCTTCAAAGTGTTAAGTAGGAGGTGAGGTGCCCGGAGGTGACCTCACTCCTCCATGGGTGGAGAGTTCCTGGAGGAAGCTTGCTTCGGCGGTACTGCTCCTCCGAAGACATAGTTTGTGGAGGAAGCTTCACTTTGGCGGAGGCAAGGTTTGAGGAGGAAGCCTTGCTCCTCCTCGAGGCGAGTGTTATGGAGAAAGCCTTGCTCCTTCTGGAGGTGAGGATCGTGGAGGAAGCCTTGCTCTTCCTGGAGGTGAGTATTGTGGAGAAGGCCTTGCTCCTCCTGGAGGTGATGATTGTGGAGGAAGCCTTGCCCCTCCTGGAGGTGAATATTGTGGAGGAAGCCTTGCTCCTCCTGGAGGTGGTCGCCGGCAGGGTTTGGAGAAGGTGCATCCGGATGCGGGATATATCATATACCCACTACCCGAAACACGAAACGCAACCACCACATACTATGCTCTCAGCATTTACACCCATGGAACAAAAAGCATTTACAAACACACACAAGGTAAAGATGAAATTGAACTGATAGCCCTGTGCAGGACCTTAGCTTCCTTGACAAAAACAAAAGTGTGCTTAGCATTGTTATGGACCTGTGTTGTGGTTACTTGGGACCAACATTTATTCCTTCTCAAATAGCCACTGGTGATTAGTTTATTAGTTTTTGGGCAATATATTTAGGCTTTGGTTTGCCGTCAGTGGTTTGTGCGGCTGTCAACTACGTTTGCTTGGGCTTTCCATTTGTGTTTTTTCAAATTTAATGTTTTATTGTTGCTTGGGGATTTAGTTTCCAGAACCCAATTTTGGTTCCCGGTTTTTAATCTGCATAGTAATTGGTGTGGTTGCAGTGAATTCCTATCAATATTTTTGTGTCATTGTTTCGTATTTTATTTACTATGTATGCAAAAGAGTTTATTAAACCTTTGAATTGAGACTTTGGTCAGTCGCAGAAGAACGGGAAGGAAGCTTTTGAGGCTTCAATTGAGACGAAGAAAAAGGAAGTACAACAAAAGGTGAGCATTTTTCGATGATCTGCTTTGCATTTGTGCTTTTGGTTAGAAACCTAATTTTGAAGATTAGGCGTCTTTTGTGGATGAGCTTTTCATTTCTTAATCGTGGCTCTTTTTTGTGCACTTTTAAGCCTTCAATGAGTTCCATTTTTTATTTTGCTCCCTATTTCAATGGTTTTTTCTTTTTGTTTTAGATTCCTAGAACAATAGCCACTGATGTTTATTGTTAGAGGCTAGAGAAATATATACCTGTTTTCCTGTGAACTTTTCCTGTTGTGATTTTAGTGCCTCAGTTTGACCCCAAAAAAAGGATTTCAGTGGCTATTTTTACATAATTCACCAATTTTCATGTTTCTCTTTTTTAGTTTGACAAGCAAAAGTACTAGATAATTTCCCTTGGATGCTCTGTAATATTACTCGGAAGTATATACTTCCATCTGTCAACTTTTTAGTGAACTGAAGTCTCTTTGCCTCCAATTTGGGGGGGACTACGATATGCTTTTACCCTTGAACATATTTTTTTATGTTCTAGCTTGTAATGGAAAGTTTTGTTTGATCCTTGAAAAATATTTTAATATTACGTCCAAAAAAATGAGGTTGATGTTGTTGTGATACTACTTTTTAACTACAGCAGAAGTAAAAAAACGAACATTAAATTGGTAAGATCATATTGGAAGGTTGAACATCTTTATAGGATTTTCTTGTATGTTTTAACGATCAAGGATCGAATGCCAACAATTTCCATGTGTTTAACCTTCCAAGGTGTGTCATTCTCGCTCTAAACTATGGCTTAGATGCCTCGTATTCTCATGGAATTCTTGGAGGCTGCCATCACTTCCATTGTCTTTCTCAAAAGAGTACATCCTTTCAGTGGATCTTCTAACTTATTCCAATTCCTTTTCTCATGTATTTGCTTGAATTGAATAATTTTTTATCCTAGATTAAAAAAAAAGACGAATGAAAGGTTATAGTTGATCTGTTCTAGGCATGTGAATGTGTGTGTCAATGTATCATATGAAGAGGGTTTTTTTGAATCCCTTTTAAGTAGACCTCAAAGCTAGAAAGTTCCTGTTTTAGGGTAGCTTATTTTCATTCTAAACAACTGGAATAGGGTTCTTAAAGATTCCTAATTTGTTCTCTTTTACTTGTTTTTCGTTAATTTAGTTGAGAAAATAATCACAAAGTGTATATGTATATTCTTGCTTCAATAATGATGAGAGTAGGTGCATTTGAAAGGAGGTGATATATGGATGTGGTGGTTCACAAGGCTTGCCACTCTCAACTTAGAGAATACATTAATTCTGCCGTCACTGGGCACTCTCAACTTAGAGAATACATTAATTCTGCCGTCACTGGGCTGCTTCCTTTCACTGAGAAGGTGGCTAAGTTCCATTACTTCCTCTAGATTGTGTTCTGCAAAATGTATTAACTATAATCACATCTGCGTCAGACTCTGCGTGGTCATAATATCCCATTGTGGTTTATGGGAGAATGCTCAAACAGAATCATTGATTTTCAGCTCGATTCTGCAGTTTCTTTGAGAAGATCTATTGACAAACGTCTATAGGTGATGCTTGTTTTACAGCTGCACTTGATAATTCTACTCGCTTGAATGAACTTTCCATCTCCTCTCTTCTCCTCAGTGTCTGTTTCGTTCTTCCTTTTCAATAGTTGGGAATAGAGGGTGCCAGGGTGGCATGGAAGGGGGTTTCAAGTACTTGTCTCAAGATCGCATTTATCTGAGGAATAACTGAATATTGTAGTGGTGTCTGATACCGAAAACCACTTGCACAATAGCACTCTAAATTACTCTTGCCATGTTAACCATTTGTAGTGGGTTGATGTGCCATTTAGTTTTACTAAAGCAAATTTACCCTTTTGTTAACTAGGGATTGGTGGAAAGAGTTGCAGTTATTCTCTTCGACAGTGAGACAATCCCGTTGGAGAGATTTATTTTCAAGCTTTCTGTTAACCAGTCTTATGGATCAGAGGTGGAAGAAGCTAATTTGGAGTTCTTTCTTCTTTTGGCTTTTATCAAGCTTCCAGTATCATAACCACTGACAAAGGTTTTGGCCCGAGGTAAGTGCCAAGAGTCAGCTGCTTGATTCATAGTCTTTCTGCAGTTTATGGGCATAGTTCGCCCCATGTTATGACCCAAAACTAGCCAACTATGTTTTTGCATTTATGGAATGCTTCTTTTTTTTTTTTTTGGGTTGGTGAGAAAATAAGTCTTGCTTGATTATTGCTAGAGTTGGTCAGATGGTTCACAATTCCTTTTGATCAGTTGGTTATGTCATGTGCTTTATTGTGTATTGCTTTGAGATGGGAAATGCGACACCTAGCTCTTTTCCTGTCAGAAATAACAGCTTATTTCCGTTCACTCCCCCTGGGTAATACAAGCAAGGATGCAGAGTTATGGATTCGAACAGACACAAACCAGTGGCTGCAACCTCCATTAATAACTCCTCTTAAGTCGATGAGTATTGAACAAGCCAATACCTTGGCAATTTGCCTTAATACAATTGTATTTCCATTTAACATCCGGGAATTGGTTTGGCAATGGAAGCTAGAAGATTGTGACAGGGTTAGTGTGTAGGGATCGAAAAAACTTAGAAATTCTTCGAATTGGATGATGATTTAAAAAGTGTACGTGACAATGAGCACGAGACCACGTGTGTAGCACGTGGTGTTTACACTAGTATAGAAATAAAAGGTCTTGACTGGAGCCTGGAATTGCAGTTTATCGCTGACTGCGTTTGTTGCTGATACAGAGTGTATTTGCTTCCGAAAGCTGTCTTTGCATTGCTAAAAGGGCTACTTGTGAATTATGAATGTCTCTAAAGGAAGACAATGAAATAAGGAATATTTAAATATCCATCCCCTTTTTGCATGGTATGTAAGAATTCATCCCCCCCTTTTTTTATGCTTATGATTTCATCCTCTTAGTGTGTGAAATACCCTTGTTACCCCTTTGCTTGTTTGATTCCTAAATTAAAGGGATTTAAATGAATACCACAGTCCTTGATAAACCTTCTTGACTCCTAAATTAAAGGGATTCGAGGAATTACATATTTTAGTTAAAATCATATTTTTCATTGATTACTTTTTATTTTATTTTATCATGGAATGTATTTGAGGAATCGATATTTTTAGGAATATAACATGATAAGTTGACCACATCTTTGCATTTTTTTTTCATTCTTCGAGTTGGCCAACCAGATAACAAAAAGTCATATTTTCCATTGATCTTATTATACGGAACATGGCTAAATTACCATAAAAAATATATAACATAACATACTCAAATCGTTACATGGTTAAATTACCATGACATTACATGGTTAAATTACCATGACGATTACAACGTGGACACGATAAATATCCCATGATTCACCACTTTCATGGGTTTTTCATGGTAAATGAAACAAATAATTTACCATGAAAACTAAAATTATTACAATTACAATGGTGGGAAAACCCCATCTACTAAGACGTGATACACCATGAATCGACCTTAATACACCATTTGCAATGGTGGAAACAAGAAAGAATTGATCTCAGTTAAGAACATGGTTACAAAAGTATTAAATTTAATAACATGGTAAACATGCAAAACAAAAGAATCACCGAATAATTTATTTTTTCCATGGACCTGCTAAATTCCAAGGAAGCACCGAATAATTTCTCTCAAGGAAGCATTGAACCATTCACTTTTCCATAGACCTCTTAGCATGACAGTCCGACGAACAGGGCATCGTGGGCAACGGTAGGAGTGGGTGACGGCGTTCATGGATATCGCGTGCAGAGATCTTTGCTGGTGATTGATCTACAGCCGTCACTCTTTGTCTCTTCCCTTCCCCTCACCATCAGCGATCCCCATCTATCGCCGCTCACCGTCTATCCGTCCGTTTGGGTTAGGAAAACTTGGGGATTTTCTTCGTCGATAACTTCAGAATCAGAAAACCCCCATTTGGATCCCCAGGATCATCTTCTGGACGGAGTAGTCCTTTCCCGGCGGTGCGTGTTGATTTTGGCAAAGGCGAAGTTGAACGATAATGGCGACGGAGCATCGTTCTTCTGCGACAACCGAGATTTGAGTGTTTTGGGCAAATCACGGCGATGGAGAGCCGTTCGATCACCAACGAGACCTTCCTGGTGCTGAAACCGCATCCTCCGGCGTTCGATCTTGATGTTGATTGGTTCGACGGCAGTCGATGGAAGGAAGCCGGCGGCGGGACGAGGACGGGACTGCAAATGACGAAGAGCGGGGTGGTGAGGGCGAGGCCGCCGAGGGTGCCGGCAAGGAGGCCAGAAAGGATGGTTTGATCGGGTCACCGGGATGCAGAGGACGTCGACGAGGATGCGCGGTGGGGATGGGGACGGATTTGTGGCAGTGATGGGCGATGAGGTGTCTGAACTCATGTCCATTTATGGATTCCAAAACCCATTTCAGAAATATTCAAATTTCTAATAGGGTTTCCATTTTGTGGGGATCAGATAAGGATGGGAGGAGTAATTCATGGGCCTAATTTATTGCTGGGATTTGAAATCTTATGATTTCATCCCACTTTCGGTTATATATTGGGAGGAGTAATTGGCGAAATCAGGGGGATCAATATATATATATATATATATATATATAAGGGTACTTTTGGAATTAAAAAAGATAGAGGATGAAAACATAAGTGTTCAAAATGGACAGGATGAAAACATAAGTCAGTTGGGTTTTGAGGATGAATATTTAAGTCTCCCCATATAAAAAGCTTGAAATAGGTGGGAAATGAAGAGCGATGTAGAGCGATGTTCACTCTTGATAAGATGGTGAACATTATCCTCATTTATAACGGGCTAAAATATTAGGGTCTATTGTCTAGTGATGTTTCGGATGTTGGGTTTTGGTGTGTATGGTAGGGCTACTAAATGAACAAAGGTACGTGAGTCTGAGCTTGTGTTCGTTTGTTAAAAGCTTGTTCAAGATTGATTTGTTACATAAACAAAGAAAGCTTGAATTTTTTTGAAGCTCGTTAAGATTTCAAGCCACCCTTGAATAAGCTACTACTCGGCTTGTTCAGTTTATTATGTATAAAAAAATTCAAGCTACTCAAGATCGATTGGTGTTTGGCTTTGAACATATTTTTGAAACTCGTTATGTTATTAAACTAAGCTTGATCAACTACCTGTTTGACTCGTTTATCGCCCCTATGTGTTGGGATTGTTACGGGTGTGGGGATCCAACGTAGCTGTTTGGTTGCCATTTTTTGGACTACGGGGCTCAACTTGGTGGATTGCGAAACTCAATTAGGGTGAGTTTCGTAGTTCAGTCCGGGGGATTAAGAGGTGAATTGGTAAATTGTCGCACAAATTTCCTTCCTTTGCCACCTTAACAAATAGTAGTCACTTCGTCTTTTTTTTAGAGTCCAGTATTTCATTTTGAGTTGTTCCTTAATAAATGTTCATTTTCTAAAGTTAGTGGGTAAAAATTGGTACATTTTTATTTTGTCCCTAAAAGTAGATTCTATTTTGAAACGTTTGTGAGAAAAGGTATAATGATGATGTTTTCATATAGAGATTAAATTCTTTACACCGACGGTGTAAACATTTGTTTCCTCCAAATTAATTATATTGCGCCACGTCGCCATGTTTTATTGATTGGGACCACTGTTTTATAACGTGGCGCGATATAATTGATTTGGAGGAAACAAATGTTTACACCGGCGGTGTAAAAAATTTATTCTCTTTCATATAAGGTAAGTAGGGAAAGTGGAGGTAAAAGTTGATGTAAAAGGTGTAATGATAATATTTTCTCTCCGATTTGAAGTAAATTAAATAAGAGACAAAACTACTAACGTCGATATTAATCGCTCCTCATTATCAATTACATTCTCTTCCTCACTCTAAACCATCTCCAACCTCTCACACGTTATCAAACAAGCCTTAAAGTTTTTGTTGGAAAAAAATAGTAAATTTTAGGTTTAATTTTGGTTGGGATTATTTTGATGTTACTCCTATATTAAGGAAGAAAAAGATGAATAGAAGAAGCTAACGGAGCAAAGAAAGAGTTTGTTGGATCATAGAGAAATAATGAAAAAAAATACACAAAACAAATAATTTAAAAGGCCACATTGACCCCCTATGATTTGAATAACTCTATCCCGTCCAGCCTCCGTTTTAATTAAGGGAGAATTTTTGCCAGGTCCACTATACCACTTTCCAAACCCCCTAAGTCCACTTCTAAATTCTATAACCCCCTAAGTCCACTAATCTATTAGTAAGGATGTAATAACCCTGATTAGTCTAATTTACCCCTACTGCTTCCAAAAAAAAATTTGCCCCGTTTTTTCCTCCTTTTCCGTTTTTTCCTCCATTTCCGTTTCATCCCATTACAAACCCCCCCCCCCCCCCCCTTTTTCCAAATGAACAAGACTCTTCAGAGGAAATCATAGACGATTTGCTCCTCCACCTCAAACCCGTCGTCGGCCTTCTTCGTCATTGTCGGTCTTCTTCGTCGCCTTCGGCCCTTCTTCATCGTCGTCGGCCCTTCTTCGTCATCGGTCTTCGTCGTAGTCGTCGGCCTTGTTCAGTCGTGATCGTTCACGTCGGCCCTTCTTCGTCGTCGACCTTGTTCAGTCGCGATCGTTCACAAACGGTATCAACGGTCGAACCAGTTCACCCACGTTCGTCTCTGTCGCCTAGTCGCCTTTGATTCGCCCTCGCTTCAGTCCGACGCCGTCGCCGTTCTTCGCCTTCGTTTCTCCATCGCCTTCGTCAGATCCTACGTCACAATCGATAAACTTGGTATGTTTCTCTTCGTATATAGGGTTATATGAATGGTTTGGCTAAGTTAATTTAGGGTTTTGATTGCGAGTATATATAGTTATTAACCTAAGTTATTTGCCCTGTGATTGAGGGTTTTGTACACAGCATCGTTGGGAAATTTTATGATTGGTAGGCGTCGACTCTGAGACCCTGCTCTAAGCAGTTTATGTTTCTCATCATATATATGGTTATATAAATGTTGTGGCTAAGTTAAGTTAAGGTTTTGATTGCGAGTAGATATGGTTAATTATATCAAACTTTGATCGGTTAGGTATTGATTAAGTTAAGATAGGGTGTTGATTGTGAGTATATGTGCTTATATCAATTTTTGATCCGTTAGGGTAAATTCCCCTGAATTTCCCCAAAAAAATTCAGTATAGGTAATGATTTTTGCTTATATGTATATATAGTTACTGATTTAACGTTATAAATGATCTACTATCTTGTGAGAAATTATATATGATGTTATGTTCTGAAATATATAGGGTTATATATGATTTTCTGTATAACTTTTAATAGTAATGCAACAATATATATGGTTATATTCAGGTTTATAAGCCGCTGCGCGGACCTATTCAATAACGTAAATTTAATAGTTTATTAGTTTTCGTGTATAAATATATGTTATTTTTATTTGTACATATAACCATATTCCCCTGATTGTTGGCAGAAATGTTAGAACTGTTGGTTTGATTGAGAATTGGGAAAATTTAGCAGTTCAAAGTTTCTTTTGTTTTGTTTTGGGGGATGAGAGTTCTCTTTCATTTCTCGAATTACGGGTCAGAGCTGTCTAAATGCCATTATGAAGTTAGAGATGTGTTTCTGTGATATCATAGTTATTGTGTCATTCTGGTTGAATGGATTTAACTAGTTGCTATTATGTATGCAGATTGCTGAATGAATCATGGGTTTTGTGTGCAAAGGTTATTTTATGGCATAGTAATGCTAGTTTTAAGAATGAGTGATTGCCCTTGTGTGACCTTTACTGCCCAACCCGAGAGCGGACAGCTAGGGGGACAACGGGTAGGAGAAACGGAGGTTTAGGCTCTAGAGGGATTTGGTGTTGCTCATATTGTACAAGCGATGCTTACTTATAAATCTGATCATATTAGAGCTCACCGATGCGGGAGGATGTGGAATCATCTAGTTGGGTAGGTAGTTGAAACTTCGGTGCCATTTGACTTTTGAGTGAGATAGAACTGATGTAATTCAAAAGTTCATACCATAAGAGTTATCTTACTTTTCCCTTTCAAAAAGGGAAATAAGTGAAAAATTGTGCTGCGTGTCACCCAGCCAGGAAATATTGCAATATTATTGCCACAATAAGCAGTCTTGATTAAATTTGATGTAGCATATTGTGCTCTGCCAAATCATATATGAGAATGTAAACTGTGTGTGATCCTACGTCGCAATTGATACACTAGGTATGATTCTCCTCGTATGTATGGTTATATGAATGGTTTGGCTAGGTTCAGTTAGGGTTTTGATTGCGAGTATAGATGGTTATATCAAACTCTGAGTCGGTTACGTATTGGTTTAGTTAAGATAAGGTTTTGATTGCAAGTATATGTGGTTATATCAATCTTTGATTTGGTATGGTACGGTTGAATTAAGTTAGAGATTCGATTGATAGTATATATGGTCATATTAATGTTGGTTATATATGAATTTTGTTAAGGCTGCGAATGTAAACTGTGTGTGAATAGATGGTTCAGTGTGGTATGCTTTTTTATAATGTTATATGTTGTATTTTTTTTGGAGTTTCACAACACAGAAACTCACATATAACATTATATGTTCTACTTTATTGAATTGGTTCGCGCAGCGGCCTCACTGACTTGTTATTATTTGTACAGTTGTTCAACAGCATAAATAGGTAATAAAAGCGTCTTACGATCGCACTACGTATGCGAAAAAGGGTGAATCAAATTTGTGTTCTGTTATTGTTCATTGAAAAGTTATTGACATGATCTTTTCAGATGAAAGAAAACAAAGAAGTTAAAGGACCAATCCTTTTATTCATTGTAACTTTTATCAATCCCATGTAAGGAGTCAAACCCAGTGAGAATCCCAGGATTCGAATCAGTTCAAGACTTCAGTTCTCAGTTCACGACTTGGTTTTGTTTCTCATCTTTAGCAAGCCCGCCTCAGCTTAGTAGCCCAACCTGCTCATATCATTTAGTGTTGATGCCTCTATTAGCAGCTTTTGTAAATTCACAGTTAATCCTCCTAACAATGTTCTTATTCAGTTTTTCTGCGTTGTTGTGGTTGACTTATGTGGATCTTCTGCTTAGTAGGTTTATTATTTTTGCTGAGTTGTTCTGCGTAGGTTAGGAGTATCCTCGTGTTGTGGTACTATATGTTTCTTTTCTGACTTGCTATTGTTTCTTATCAGGGTGTCCCTATGATATATATGGGTGATGAATACAGTCACACAAAAGGGGGGGAACAATAACACATATTGCCATGATAACTATGTAACCTGCTCCTTGCTCTTCTTTTCTAAAACCTGTTCTCATCGTTGATTTTGTTTGCTAATTACATCTTTGCATGCAGATTAACTACTTTCGATGGGATAAGAAAGAAGAGGCCTCGCCTGACTTCTTCAGATTTTGCTGCCTTATGACACAGCTCCGCCGGTAACCTCCCTTTCCTGATAGCTTTGTCCTTGTGCTGTTCCTTTCTGATAGAACTTTTTCTGCTCCCCAATGTGCTAAGATCATTAACAGTGAAAGTGAGTCACTTGGCTTGAATGACTTCCCAACAGCAGTGAGGTTACAGTGGCATGGTCATTCTCATTATGGTGAAGAGTAATAAGTTACCTGTGAAGTCAACTATGAAGAAGGCGACGGCGACAAAGGGAAAGAAGTTACGAGATCTCTTCTCTTTTTTTTTTAGAGTTAGAAAGGACAGAATCTCATGTATAACGTTATAAGGTTATATGTTTATTTTTTGTCACCGTATTACGTTTTTTTGTGTGTATTATTTATGTGGCAAAGTAATACATATAAGGTTCTTTGTTTGTTTTTTGCATTGTAAACATATATAAGATTATTTATATGTTCTTGCATTGTAATAGAAAAGATTCCAGAAGCTCATACATATACGGTTATCAGAAGCAAGTCAATGAGACTGCTGCGCAGACCAATTCAATAAAGCAGAACATATAACGTTATATGTGAGTTTTTATGCTGTGAAACTCCAAAAAAATAGAACATATAACATTATATGAAAGCTGCTGACTTGTGTACCTCCCAACAAAAAAAGAACATATAACAACCAAATCAGTGACATAATTGGAACCAACCGAACCACTAATCAAATGTCGATTTCAAATAGTAAAAAAAAATGGATTAAATACATTGAGTCATGTATATGTTTTAACTTAACAAGTGAACATATAACATTAGGTTATCTAAATCGTAAGCATTGTTAACAAATATGGTTTAATACACATAATATAACATATTAAATACACATATATTGTTACTCGAAGCAAGTCATTGAGGCCGCTGCGCGGACCAATTCCATAAAGTAAAAATATAATGTTATATGGGAGTTTTTGTGCAGCGAAACTCCAAAAAAAAAAAATAGAACATATACCATTTTATGTTAATATATGTACGTTCAGATGTAAACATGTAATGTTATATGTTCTTGTATTATAATAAAAAAAGATTTCAGAAACTCATATATAACGTTATAAGAGACAGAAGCTTATATAACGTTATATATGAAGAACAAGACTCTATTATAAACATATATGGTTATCAGAAACAAGTCAATAATGCCGCTGCACATACCATTTCAATAAAGTAAAACATATAGCGTTATATGTGAATTTCTGTGCTGTGAAACTCCAAAAAAAAAAAAAAAAACAGATAACGTTATTTTTATAAACATAACATATACGGTAATCCAACATATAATGTTATAAAATCAAGATCAAATCAACAAAGCAGTCGAGATCGAGATGAAATCATGCCAACATAGCTAACATATATGATCATTTACCAACTTTTAGACTCAGTTACATACCAATAACATTCACATATAATCTGTTGTCAAGAGTACCACTCAGTCATATGTTTTCTGTACATATAACGTTATATATAAAAACCTGTCCTTCTAAATTCTAAAAAAAAAGATCTCTCGTAACCTTTCCCCTTTTGCCGTCGTCACCTTCTTCACAGAAGGGCATAAACGATGTGGAGCATCGTAGCCGTGGTAGTAGGCGACGTCCACCGCCTCGTCACAAGGCGTTGGCATCATCTTGGACGGCGTCGTCATCGTTGCACAAGGCGTGGCTATGCTAACCGGTGAGGGATCGACGATGGCGTCGTGGCGACGGCGGGAGGGATGACCGGTGGTGGAAGGGGGACGATCGGTGGCGGGAGGAAGGATCGGCGGGGTGTGTGTGTGTGTGAGAGAGAGAGAGGCGAGTATGAGAGAGAGAGAATGATTGAAACCCTAACTGAAGGGTATTTTAGTCCTGATCTAATTCCCTTTTTAAGTGAATTGGACTTAAGACTTCACCAAAACCTAATTAGTGGACTAGAGAGGTTATGAAATTTAGGAGTGGACTTAGTGGGTTACAAACATACTATAGTGGACTTCCCACCATTCAGAATTTTCTAATTTCATTTTCATGAAATAACTATGCATTGCTGCAACATCTCTTTCCAAAAGTCGTAAACGACGATCTTTGTCCAAAATTTTTGGCAATCCTTCTCAAGATATGGAAGCTTATCAGGCCCCCCACCTGAATATGAAGTGAGGCATAGGTCTTGTGCAATCTAACCCCGACTTTATCATTCAATATAGCTTTCTTTTCACGTGTTCATCAAGTACTCTATTGCTCCTGTAAAACCTACACTTTTCCGAACTCTGTTCATGGTTGCACTCTAAGAAAACCCGATTTAACCTCCACTTTCCATCCATGAATAAAGAAATATGAAAGCAAGCATGACAAACAATTTTTGTTTGTGGCCGTGGTTTGATCGGGTTGCTTGTTCTCACCCTTGCCTTTCCAGCACGAGTGCATTCAAAACTTACATGCCTCAAGTTTCCATCTCTTCCCTTTTGCGACGTTCTTTTAGCCACTGCAAACCCATTTTCTTTATCATATCTTGAGTAATACAGATAAGCTTCATTTGACGTATCGAATTCCATTCCCACCTTGTTCCTCAACTCTATTTTCACTAATTTCTATTGACTCCTTTCCATCCTCGTTAGTATCTAACTCACCACACTCTTTTTATTTTGAAGAACCACACAATACCTCTTCATCTTCTTGTTTTTCTTCTTCTACGTCTCTGCAAAATTTAAAATAAAATCAAGACTAATTAAATCATGTTCACCTATTGCCCAAAAAACCATGAAAAGTAAAATAAAAGATGTGAAAGATACCTTCCAAAATCGCTTTGGTCATCTGGAGGAGACATTATCGATGGAACAAACTTCAACGACATCAAAGACGATGGTGATGGTGATGGTAATGAAAACATCACCTGCTGGAAAAAAAATAAACTAAGGTATAATAAGCATTATCACAAGAATTTATTTTTTCAGTACTAGTACATACTTAATGGGGCATTTTCAATGGGATGATCAATTATGGACTGAACCAATCAACATTTATTTTAATTATGTAGTGATCTGTTTGCCGCAAGGAAAAAAGATATTAAGCAGGAGGTTTATGGAAAGTGGAACGGTGCCATCAATTCGTAGTGGAGAAAAATATCACTAAAAGATAACTACACTAGTACTATCTTTTTATACTACATAATTACACTATATAGTTACACTATATCTTATATGGGGTTCATTTCGGGTCCAACAAAAATTTAGAAAAATGCTCATAAATTTTTAAATATTATTTTATGGGATCCTGTAAAAAATCAGCTATAACGGATATCGGTAAGTATATTTTTTTTGAATTCGTAGGGACGAAACTACGCAGATGAGCAGTTCACTCCTACGAATCCAGAAATAATACTTTCCGATATTCGTTAGACCTAATTTTTTTACAGGGTCCTATAAAATAATATTTAAAATTTTTTGTATATTTTTTTGGATTTTTGTAAGATCTGGAATGAACCCATACATAAAATATAGTGTAATGTATAGTGTAACTATGTAGTGTATGTAGTATCTCTAAAAATATCGAGTGAGATCAATTTCTAGTGGAGAAAAATATTGAGTGATTCAACCCCCACATCTGTCCAAATGAACCCTTAGTTGTCCCTTAATTTCAATTGTCTGTTTATTGCAGTTCAGAATCTCATTGGGGCATTTTCACGAGCAGGTGGGGGAACAATCAAACTGGAATAAAATCTAAGAACACATACTATAAATGTTTGAATCTAAACAAGTTCGACTGCGGAAAACTGAAGTTGGGAAGGAGCACAGAGAGAGACCTTTGCGGTGGGTGGGTTTGGTGTCGGTGAAGGGTTGCGCACAGTGGCGGATTCAGAAATTTTCAACAGTGGGGTCACCCCTTTAGGACCGGTCTCATATGTTTCAAAATCATAGGCGAACTCACATCAATATTTATTATTTAATTCGAAAATGAGTATATATATGTATATACACATCAAATATTTTTGTTGTTAGTGGTAACCAATTTTGAGCTTGTAAAAAATTAAAAAAATGTAAAATGTCGAAGAAAAAACGTATTTTTGTTGTGTGAGTTTGAGTCTCAGCATACTCGAATTTTCATGGAGAGATTTAAAATTGACACAAAAAAAAATGGAAAACGTTGGCGCCAGGAATCGTACGCATGACGAGGTGAGAGGTCCTACAACTGGAACTATGTATATAGAGCAGATTCGGTAGTTTTAAGTACTTTTAACCTTATGAGTTACCTAGACTTCATGGCCTTTTTGGGGTCCTGAAGTCTAGGTAACTCATGTGATCCTCAGTGTCTACGCTAGATTCGCCCCTGGTAGTACGTGGGAAGGCGATCTTCGAAAAGGACTTCCGATGGTGGTGCTGGTCGGCACTACTGGTGGTCGCTGGGTCCACCAAAAAAAGAGAGAGGGGGAATGATCATCGCTCAACGATCACCTCTCTCTCTGTGTATGTGGACGTTAGGTCTGGAATGAAACGTGAGTTTTATAGCCCGTTTGACTACCTATGTGAGAAAAGAAAAAAAAGTGTGGTTTCCCTTATTAGTGAGGAAAAAAAATAAAGGAGTGTAATTTCTCACCATCTCATTTGGATTGACAAAATATAGGAGAGAAAAGAAAAGAAAGGAGAGGGTTGTATTTTTTTACCAATATATACCCTTCCCTTTTATTCCAATTTCCAGCCCTCCATTTATACGTACAACTCTTCTTAAAAAAAAGAAAAAAAAAACCTCAGTCCTCTCTTCGTCACCGCCTCACGATCACCACCATTACTCTCACCGATTGTCTCCCTTCAAAAAAAAAAAAAAAAATACTCACAGCCCTCGTCTTCCTCACAGTCGTCTCTTCTTCTTCATCTTAGATTACAGCAGTGATGGTGGGCGGCGGCGGCGGTGAGGGGAGGCGGAGGAGGGGTAAAAACGGGATCTTCTCTATTTCTCACGGAATCTCGCCAATATTTGTGAAAAACGAAATGGTGGTTTGAAGGGGTTCTGCACTCTCACCCTCTCCCACCGTTTCTCACCTTCTTGTTAAGCCAAAGGTGCGAGAGAGAGCTCTCTCCCTCAGTTTGTTTCTTTTCTCTCAAACTCCTTCCATCCAAACGAACGAGCTGTTATTTTTATTTTTTTAAAAGTGTGCTGACTCAGCACATTTGTGGTTGGTTGTGGCAAATCTTTGTGTAGGAGGGCAATACCGCAATATCGGCTTGCAAATCCAAAAGGAAAACTACACCCGACCAAACAAGCCGTGCCGGGCACGTAGACGGCTGGGCTAATTCATCTGTCTGTTCAGGTATTCAATCCGCCTTTCTACTTTTTCCACCATTTGTATCACAACTTGTTCACTCTTTTGATCCCATCACGTGCGGCTGACTACTAGCCCACCAACTGTTTGAAAAAATGCCAACTTTGTTTTAAGTGATTACTAGCTGTTGGAAAGCCATCACCAATTCCGTCATCGGGATGTGAGCTCGAAATTTCCTATTTTCTTCCTTCAAAATGTTGACAATCATCGTAAAAGGGGCGGCACCAGTGTTTTAGTTTAAACAAAACGTGTAGGGAAAAAAAATTATGATACAAAATTCTACATGACTCTTTTTGGATGGTTAAAGATTTATTGGGCTGATTTTAATTTTGATTTTGCTTGACTCTCACAAATTTTAGTGGGTTTCGCTTACTTCGGCTTTGTATGAATAATCGAATTACATGTTGGAAAAGTAAATTTAGTGTATTTTTTGAACCCTTTCAATCCTAGGGCAGCCGGCTGTGTCTTCATATTTACTGGGTAATTGTTGATTTTGAACAGCATTTCAATAGTGTTGTAGTTAGAATAAGCATATTGAAGGTTCATAAATTGAGAGTGTTTGGTTAAACCGTTGAGGGTACTTCCATGTTCTTATAATAAGGGTAGAAGTAGAAGGCTCCGTTTGGATAGAGTAGATTTGAGATGAAGAGATTTGGTGTATACTTTCTACACACAAAAGGTGACTTGTGAAAGTGAATGAAGATAAATTAGAGGTAGAACAGATGTGCTTATTGGGATCCTCGTGCAAGCGTTGAAATCACAATGGTTAAATTGTCACATCAAATCCATCATAACAAAGCTCGTACTCTCAATCTTGAAATTTAAACAACAAATGATAATGTCTGAATTTGAGCTATTCTCATTAATATTTATCACCAAATTCGCTCATTCCAAATCCACAAATACGAAGACAACCTAAAAGTCTGGATCTACAAATTATGTTTGAATATGATATTTGACTTTTGGAAATTCCGTTTTAACTTTCAAGTGTGGACTGCTGGTCGTTATTGTTCTTTTGATATTTGTGCAAAACTGCAGAGTTTCAGGTCGTTCTGATGGATGAGTTGTTGAAGAACCAGGTTTTTGCTACCCATGCAATTGCAGCAGCAGGATCAGTCGCATTTGGCACTGCCCTCACATACCCCCTAGATACTATCAAAGTTCTTATACAGGTTTCACTTTGAATCCAACTTTTCGTCACATTTGTAAGCTTTGCATGGAACTACATTGTCTTTAACATTGCTGGTTGAGCAAATGCCAGGTAGGGTCGGGTTCCAATAAGCAATTGACTGCAGCTCAGGTTCTTGATAGAGTTAAAAGTTTGTCAGGAAGTTCAGGTGACTCTCCATCAAATTATTCAGTCTTAATTTTTTGAGCTTCCATGGGTGCAATGAGTTGAACAAAATCCCTTAAAGTACGATTATTAACAATTATTCCTTATTTTGTTTAGCCAATTTTGGTTGACTTGGGAATTTATGAGTTATGAAAATCACTATATCAATATGCTTTACACCTTAAGCAATTGAAGAATGACAAGTAACAAATACTCCCTCCATCCCACTTTAAATGTCCCCTACGGGACTCCATGCAATTTCAAACCCCCAAAAACCATATTTTTACATAATATTATTTTTATTTTCTTATGCCAAATTAAAGTACTCAATGAGCACTTTAATTTGGTTAAGAAAATGAAAAAAATAATATGTAGAATTTTTTTTGAAAATGCACGGATTCCCATAAGAGACATTTAAAGTGGGACGGAGGGAGTATTTTATATCTAAAAGCCATCCTTTATTTCTTTTGAAATTAATATTGAATTCTGAAATAGGATAATGTCCTCAACAATGTGGTTTGTGGTTAATGTTTCGAAGATTTTTATTTGGAAACTTTTTCTTTTTTTAAATTTTTTTTTGGATAAGTGAAATTGTATGTAATTCATATCTTCGTGAAAAATATGTGTAATGATATAGTTGACATGGTTAATATCTACAGCACATATGTATGATGTCTGATATTTTGGAATGAGATGGGTTTCATTCTTAAAGACTGGTCATTGCTCTATGGTTTTGGAATTAAAAACCAACTTGTATTTTAGTAAACAAGTGGAATAATAAATTGTGTCCCCAGTTTATTTGCACAAGAGGGGCAATGCTTTACTCCTTGAATTGGCTTTTATTCATTAGTACTATGAAGAAAAGGTGAAAACCGAAGTATGGCGATAGGTGAAATTCTCATAATCTATGTTGAAGAAGATTGATTGTTTTCATGCATCCAACAATTTGGCATGAGCAGAGATAGAAAAGTGGCTAAAGGAAAGATATAATTTATGCTTATGAAGTGTTATGTTGTATTCTACCAGTTAAATGGACATTCTCATTGATGAAATCTTGTAGGTCTGTACAGTGGTTTTGGGTGGTTGACCTTGGGGAGGATTTTAGGTGTTGGCGGTCGCTTTGGTACTTACGAAATTTTGACAGCTTTTTATAAAGGTATGTTCTTCATTTCAAGTGCTATTACAAGTTTATTTTTTATTAATTGATTTCTTTTGTTGAGCAAATTTAGGGAAAGAATAAAAGAGAACATGCGTGAACGTGATGTGAGACATGCTACATATCTTCATAAATAGTTTGAAAGCCACCGGCTTTTCTGCTTAATTTACAAGACTCTAATGAATGGGGGAAAGTACCACTTGTTTTGGTTCTCAATAATCAAAGTTACTGCTACAAATGGAGTCGAAACCTTCAGCATAACAATTATTGCTCTAATTCTCCAACCTGCATTCTCCAATTTATATTTCTTAGTGAATAGTGAATATGAACATCAAAATTAATATATCCTCCAAATCTGACCCATTTTAAACAAATTTATCTTGCATTGTCCTGCTGCATTCCACGGTAAATGTGGCGTTGGTGCAATAATGTCAGTCCCATTGACCAGAAAATTTTAAGCAGGGTATACTAACCTAAGTCACAAAGAGCTGGTGCTAGTGCGGGTGCAAATTTGAGAGCGCAAAAGCATCACTTCTCAAAATTCATGAGAGTGAGAGCGCCTTGAGAGCATGTGTGATGTGTAGTATATATTACTTTTAAAATGTCATACAATTAAATATCTTAGTACATAAAAAGTTTCCATGTTCATATAGTCTCAATTTTGCATTACTAAGTTTAGCTTATATGTTTAAGAATTGTGAATTATGGTAGTGTATGATTTTTGTGGCAGTTCTGTATGCTATAGGAGGAAGCCATGGTACACCTAGTTGTACCATCGAAATGTTATGCAATTTTTCAATGTTTGTTACACGTATATTAGGTGTATGTTACACATGTTTTCGGTTAGTTACAGAAGGTTATTCCTTGAAACTTGGAAGTATATGGTAAGAATATTTTTTGGAGGATGGTACGCATGTCTGTGGTGCCTACACATGTTTTGGTGTATGGTACTCATATTTGCTTATTAGTCAAGCAAAATTTTTTTTTGGTGAACTTACGAATAGGGGTGTATGGTAAACCCCAAAGTATTTATGTTTTTTTTTGGGTTAGTTACGTATATATTCTGTATTAGTTACGCATTTTTTCGTTGTTATGTATGTATTGTTTTTCCCACCAAATTCTTTTTATCGGTATGTTTAATATAGGTAACCATATGAGTGAAGTATGTAAGCATATTAGAGCCGAAAAGTGTATCCGCGAACTCTCAAACACCAGTCCTCGAATTACGGACAGATTCGAGCTTAGTTTGACAACTCCAGCTCCAGTTTGCAGGGCAGCACCCTCACGAGGCGAACTATGTGAGACTAAGGTACAACCTATCTCAAACTTGGAAAAAAGCTAATGTTTAGTGTACCTTCACTGCCCATGGAAGATCATATTGGGTGAATAAATTGAACATAGTATAGAGGTTTTAGAAAGTAAGGAAAGACTCTAATTGGTGGCAATTGGATTCAAGGTCTCTTGTACCTGGTTACAAGTTGTACTTAGTTTTGATCCTTGGGCATAGAATCTAAAGCAAGCCAAGTTTGCACCAAGAACCAACATGTGGAAGCCAAATGCATCAGAATTGTGTCTAAGAGCATCTCCAACCCTATTCTTTACTTTACCTAGCAATAAGTACAAATTAAGGGCGATCTCTATTTTACCTATCCACTTTTCCATCAATGTAATCCAACCCCACTCTCTATCTTTGCTATCTATTCAAACTAACTTAACCAATTTTGAGAATAAAATATTAAAATACCTCCAACTACAAAACTTCGGTATTAATACCAAAGTACTATTCATTCGGAATCCCATTATTTTGATTATTTAATTCTCTCTCTATCTAACATTATAATAACAAAAAAAATTTCAACGGTTTATATATTAAAAAAATAGATGCTCCAATTTTCAATTCGTTTGAACTGGTGCGAAGAACTTATTTTTCTGATCATATTATTCTAAAGGGTCATAATTAATTTTTGGCTCTAGGGCTCTCATAATTATCTGCTCTTTATTTTTGGGACCTGTAGAGCTGAAACTTGATTATGAGAGCTCTAGAGCCAAAAAATAATTATGATCCTTTTGGATAAAATGATTAAAAAAATATGATCTTCGCCAGGGATGGTCATCTTGGCCAATCCGTCCGTATCCAATCCGTTACCCGTCTCGAACGGATCGGTTATTCGGAGATTTTTCCGGGGATCGGGGCGGATGCAGATTTTTTTTTTTAAAAATTCGGGAATCGGATCAGATTTGGGGGTGAGTCTGTCCCCGATCCAATCCGCCTTGAATCCGTTCCCCGATCTGCCCCAAATCCCCAAACATAATATGATATAGGGGTTTTTAGTCCCAATCCTTTTTTTTAGCTTTGGTTTTAAAATAGTCCTCTACATATTTTACCCAATCTTTTTAAAATAGTCCTGACCCATATTAATTCGGACAAAAATACCCTTGGCATAGCCCAAATATACACTAAAATACATAACTCACATAATTTCACCACACAGTTCACATAGCCTACCATACACAGTTCACATAAATCCAACACACTAATTTCCAACACTAATTCCCCACACTTACAAGAACCACAAATCAGAAATGGACAAAAACCAAATCCTACCTTATTATCCTAAGAATCTCACACCGAGGCTCCACTAATCCTTATCATCACATAATCAACATGTAATACTTAAGAGTTAAGCCCCACCAACGATGAAACAATTGTCGTCGTCTAGGCTTCCTTGTGTGATCGAATTCGATAGGCATTCTTTTCTTCTTTTTTGAAAAGGCAGATCAATACTACTGCGCGTTGGGTTCCTGGCCTCCGTGTTGGCGATGGGTTGATGTACAATTTGCTCGCGAAGCAAAACGGCCGGGAAGAAAGCAACGCCGCCGCCACCGCACCACAACGATAGAGATTAGTGGAGAATGTAGATCATAAGGCTCTTGTAAATCATAATCAAGTTTCTGCTCTACAAGGTCCCAAATAAAACATAATAATTAATACATCAAATAAATTGAAGAGAAAAAGAAATTGCAAAAAGTCCAGCCGTACCGTTTGTTAAGTTGTACTTGGCTGGCTACAAGTGCCGTGCGGGAGTGGCATGAGGCAAAATGGCATGAGGCATTTTGCCGCTTTGGTTGCCATGTGGGATGGAAACCCCAAATATGAAAACGGCTTCGTATCGTACTTATGCCAACAGGAAGGCTTTGTTGAGCCAGTTGGAGATACTCTAAGCAACCAAAATTTCCATTTTTAGAGCATCCACAGTAGACTAATTAAAATTGGATAATTAAAAGTTGCCAAATCACCTTTTGTTTATCCATTTAAGGGGTTGCTAAGATTAGCAATGTAGATGTCCACAATGGCATAATTAACATTGAATAATCAAAACTTGCCACATCAAATTTTCAACGTGTGAAAATTTAAAATTGTCACCATATAAAACAATTTTTTTAAAATAGTTTTCAAACTAATAAAAACAGGTTATTAGAAATATAAAATAATTTTTTGAAAACTTTTATTTTGAAAAAACACTTTTCCGAAAAAGTTAAAAAAAACAGTTTTTGAAAAAAAAAAAACAGTTTTAAAAAAACAGTTTATTTTTTTTTTGCAAAAAAAAAAAAACTTCTTTTAAAAATGTTTTTCTTAGAAACATTGTTGAGAGAGAGAGAGAGAGAGGGTTTTGGTTGTTAGCAAAAAGTTGCTAGTTTTGATTATCCAAGGGCCAAAATTTAATGGGTTGTTAAGAGGTTCTTAAGTTTGGTTATGCCACTGTGAGCACTTTTTTGAAGGAACATTGCTAACTTTAGCAACCTTATGGTTTTGGTTATTTCACTGTGGATGCTCTTATATAGCTATTTAAGTTTTCCAATTAAACCCACACCAAAATAGATAGAGTTTTCTGAAATTACTTCCATATATTACAACTAAGCAAGAAAGATGTAAATTTATTTGGATGAACAAATTGTTAGTAAATACGTACATATGCTCCCGTAGGCCCCCCTAATCTTAAACTAAGGCCCCCAGCTAGCACATGGAGAGGTTGACGCCGGACAAGAAAGAGGGAGAGAGGAAAGAGTGGGGAGAGACACACACAAGGGTCAAAACCCTAATTCTCAAATTCTCATTAATCAAGTCTAACGATTACATCGTTGAACGTCTTTATTTATAGACTCATAACCCTAGTGAAAATAAAAAGGAAACATTAAAAATAACATAATTAAATATTTAAATGCCTCCTATTACTAATAATTAAAATAACAAAATTACCAAACACACTTATTGGACCAAAAAGACTTAATTCTACGCGTCGGGCCCATGGGCTTTACTTGAGGCTTCCAAAACGGACAACTACGGTCCAACCAATCAACGGCTACCCCATCAATTCTCCTCTGATTGAAAAAAACTCGACTCCGGCGAGTTAGGCACGGGACCAAGGATACCATCGGAAGGAGGGAACACGCCTAATCAACGAAGAGGTTTTCTTCAACTTGATGGTGTGTGAATCGGTGGCACAAGTAAGGGTGTACTTCGTGATACCGTTAACGAAAGAATAAGTATTGGCACGCCCCACATGCTCAACATTGCGATCCCATATCCATGTGCGGCCCAAAAGAATGTGGCAAAGCTTAAGAGGAAGAACATCACACATCACTGTTTCCTTGACTTTGCCAATAGTGAATGTCATGGGACACTGCTTGTCAACCTTAAGCTTCATGTTAGTGATCCATGCTAGATGATAAGGCTCGGGATGTGGATCAACTATTAAACCCAATTTCTTCACAGCTTCTTCGGATACGGCATTCGTACAACTCCCGGTATCAATCACTAATGAGCACACTTGGTCATTACACTTTACCCTTGTATGAAAAATCTGCCCACACTGTAGCTTCTTAGGGATGGCATTCGGGTAATTCGGGGCGGATATTGGCAAATTCGTACCCGATCCCCGAAACCGAATGGCTATCCGAATCCGCCCCGAAACCCAAACGGGTAAAGGAATGGTGAACAATAATTGAACCAAACGGGGTTCGGGTAATCCCCGAACCGATTGGGTAACCGAATTGGAGAGAGAGAAAGAGAGATCGTTTTGCTCCATTTTCGGATCATTTCAGCAATGGCCATAAATGGCCCAAAAGTGTTCTGAATCATGAACTGTGGGTTTTGTAGTTATGGAGCTAACTCAAGGAAAAAAAGTTTTTGATACGATACCCATTCCAACTGCAAACACACACTTAGATACACACATAAATAATCACAAGTTACTGACTGAATAGCAGGGCTGCGATCTTCCACAGTCTACCAACACACCACCACCACCATCTCTCTTGAGAGAAAGACGGCCTTAGTCGATTGGAGAAGATGGAGGAACGGAGATCGGAGATGGAGTAAATTGATCAGCCGCCATAAGAGTGAGAGAGAGAGGCGGCGAGAGAAGAGAGTGGAGGAAATGTGGAGACCAAACCCTAAAGGCTAACGTCGTGTATTTGTGTCCATAGTTGTCACGGGCGAAAAGCGCACCGAGGCGCAAAGTCCTGTTGGGCGAGAGGCGAGAGGCGAGGCACGCGCCTTTTTGAAGCGAGGCGCACATATGCGGAAAAAAATAGAAAAAAATAGCACACAGCCACACACTAATATTTCAAGCAAGCTAATGAGTTTACCATCCAAAAGATACATAAAAATATTCATAAAATGTCAAATAGCCACCGATCTCGCATAGAGAAAAACTAAAACGTCAAAATCAATAAAAGACAAGCATCCAAGTACTTTTCCTAGTTGCACTTCAATCATCCTAACTCCTAAGGAGGATTTAGTTTACTAATCATCGTCCATATCAACACCAAGAAAATCGTCATCTTCTTCTTCTTCTTCACCAACGGATTTGTATCCCTCGTCATCTTCCTCTTCTTCCGTCTCTTCAGAACCCACCTCTTCTTCATCTACCAAATCAATTGGATGGGATGTGGCACTCCTTGCTCGTGCTCTTGATGTTGTAGCTCTAGTTACATTGGAACTCTCTAACGCTCCAGAAGCTCTAGCAACATCACCCCACGTTAAACCATCATCACCAAACACTTGCTCATTATCTTCATCAGATTCTCCATCCATCCTCCCACGCAACCACTCATTGCTTTCATCAACATTTGTCAAAGAAATGGGATCAATTGTATCTCGCATGTCATATCGACGTTTCAGTGCCCTGTTATACTTGACAAACACCAAGTCATTGAGGCGTTTTTGCTGGAGCCTATTTCTTTTTTTGCTATGGAGCTGCAAGAATCAAAAGAACTTCTATTTTATACAAGGAGGTGAAAACAATTAATAGTTGTATATGTTATTTGACGTAGATACTTACATGTTCAAATATACTCCAATTTCTTTCACAACCGGAAGAACTACATGTAAGGCTAAGAACTCTTATCGCAAACTTTTGCAAATTAGGCGTCGTAGAACCATATGCAACCCACCAATCAGCTATGCATTTGAAGTTTTGAACTAATTAGCCATCAAGTTATGGTAAAAATAAATTATGAATAGAATATACTATGAAATTGTAAATTACCTGGTGCCCTTGTATTTCTTAGCCTAATTGCTAGTGGCAGTCCAAAAAGTCCCTCAGCTTTCATGTAAACAGTCATCTCAGAAGTGATTTTATTTTGTATCTCTTCATTTGCAATCAACTTTGTTATGCAATCGTAAATCCCTGTCATAACCTCAACATCTTGCTCAACTTGTGGGTTTGAGTAAAAGAACTCCGGATTCAAAAAATGTCCCGCAGCATGCAAAGGACGATGCAACTGGACTGCCCACCTATTGTCAATAATAGCATAGATGTCTTGGTATTTTTCAATCTTTTCACCAAATGATTTGGCTATGACTTCTTTTGCCCTATCCATAGCCTCATAGATGTATCCCATGGGAGGCTTTCTCTCACTATCAACCAATCTCAATACCTTCACAAGAGGACCAGCGACCTTAAGAGCAAAGACAATATTATTCCAAAAAGAAGCCATCATAACATATCTTGCCACTTCTTTGCCTAACTGCTCCTTTGCTCATTTGCTAGATGTCCATTCTTCTGAAATGAACATCTTCCTCAAATTGTTCTTTTGTTGATGAATCCTAGATAAAGTGAGGAAAGCAGTTGCGAATCTTGTTTTTGCATGTCTCACCATTTCCTTTTCTCCGGTAAAATGCCTCATCATATTAATTACGCCTGGACGGGCATAAATATAACCATTAAACCTAATGGCCTTTTCAAAAACCGCCTTAAGATTTGGTATCTTGAAAATATCTTCCAATATCAAGTCAATGCAATGGGCTGCACATGGTGTCCAAAAAAGATGTGGTCGCTTTCTTTGCAAAAACTTTCCTATTAGAAGTTGAAACAAAAAAGAAAGTATTACTACAAAGTACAACCTACAAATGTTTAACACTTAGTATGAAATATAATAGATAAAATTCTTACCAGCCGATATATTAGCCGAGGCACTATCTGTGACAATTTGGACTACATTGGGTTCACCGACGAGATCCACATACTTGTCAAAAATTTCAAACAATCTTTTTCCATCCTTGGAATAGCTTGAGGTATCGATGGACTCGATAAACATTGATCCCTTTGGACAATTCACCAAAATATTGATTAAGCTCCTATGCTTCCTATCACTCCATCCATCCGCCATTATAGAACATCCATATTTCACCCAATCCTCTTTGTGATCCTTCATCAGAGTATTTACATTAATCACCTCCTTCTTCAAATAGGTGACCCGTGTCTCATGGTAACTTGGTGGTTTCATGCCCGGGCCATATTGCCCAATAAATTCAATCGCGGCCCAAAACTCGGATATTTAACTGCATTAAAAGCAATACCGGCATCATACATCCACCTTGCGAATCTCGTTACCGCACGATCTCTTAGTTCTTTCTTGTATGGGTCATTCGCATCAATTGTTGGTTGTTTCCCTTTCCTATTTTTCACCACAACATCTGGATTAGGTGTGAAGAATACATCTAAAGGCCCTTTAGTCTTCGGCTTTTTTGGCATAGGTTTAGAAACGGAGCCCTGACTGCTTCCAACAGATTTACCTCGTCCTCGCCCAGTGGCCCCAACCGGAATCTCCATAACATCATCTTCATCATCATCCTCCATACCATAACCATAATCATCAATATCTGGCATCATTTGCATTTGCTCTTTCAATGTTTTCTTTTTTCCCATATACTCTTGAATCTCTAGTTTTACCTCGGGTGGGCATCTTGAACAACCTAACACGTCCCTATAACCTCCCACAAGGTGTTTCTTTGCCCGATAAACCCCGCCATTTGTTATTTTGCCACAAAAATTACACTTAAATTTATTAGTGTTCGCGGGATCTACCAAACTGTGATACTTCCATGCGGGATCTGTTTTATTCGCAGTTTCTTCGCTTGACATCTAAAAGCAAAAAAAAAACAAGTTCAATTTACATAAGGTAAACCCCTGCCATTAGGAATCAGCCACAAATAGACGTATTTTCTTATTTTTATTTTTATTTATTTTTAAAACCCCTCGGGTGGGTATCTGATCTCTATTCTCCTATTTTAATTTTTTGCTTCTCTGTTTCATACCATACATATACACAGACGTATGAGAAGAGAGAGAGAGAGGGGACTACCTCAGGACTCAGGAGAGACGAGAGACAGAGAGATCACGAAAATTGGACAAAGAGAACGACGACAGCAGCAATCGACGAAGCAGAGAAAGAGAGATGGACGACAGCACAGTGAGAGATCGACGACAGCAGCAGTGAGAGATCGTCAGCAGTCTTCGTCTGCAGTGAGAGATCGTCTGAGAGATGAGAGATCGTCGGCAGTCTCGGCAGAGAGATCGTCAGTAGTCTCGGGCCTCTCGGCAGTGAGAGATGAGAGATCGAGTGAGAGATCGAGTGAGACAGGAGTCACAGGACTCGATCGAGTGAGAGAGGCTGCCAAGAGGTAAACCCTTTTGTGTTTTTTTCGTTCACATCTAACGGCAAAGGTTAGATCTTCAATATCCTAGGGCTGAGATCAAATTTTAAAAGAAGCGCGCTTTTATTGCGCCTCTCGCTTCTTCGCTTTTCCTCGCCTCTTGCGCCTTTCCTGCGCCTTATTGAAGCCGCCTCGCCTGGGCTCCCTCAAGGCGCAATGGGTGCGCCTCGCCTCGCCTGGTGCCTAGGCGCGCTTTTGACAACTATGTTTGTGTCATATATACAAAGGGGTACTAATGTAATTTCTAGGTTTCGGTTATTTCAATTCGGTTCAGTTCGGGTAGCCGATGAACCATAACCAAACGGCCCATAACCGAACCGATACCCGTTCGGTTATCCAAGGCCTCAACCATACCCATATCCACGGGAAAAATTTCGGTTATCGGTTCGGGTACCCATCCGTTCGGTCCAAATTGCCATCCTTGAGCTTCTCAAGGTTTGGTTTATCTCCCTTAGTAGCAAGTAAAGGACGTGTAAGTGCAGAAAAACTAAGAAGGGTATAAGCAGCACAAGAACTTAACGGCTACTTCGTGATCCTCGCCGAAACCCTAATACGTCGCCGGAATCCTTATCTGCAAAACAGACAAGGGGTGAGCGCACCTTTGCCTCTCGTGGCAACGGCCCTCCAATGCCTAAGTTAGTATCACGTACTAATGGAAAACCCTAATTCAGCATAAGAGAATATGTATAACTGCAATGTATTGTGTACCTTTTCCCTCTAGGTTTGCCTCGTATTTATAGGTTTATGGATGCTTGCTGCCCAAGTATCCACGTTTCCCTAGGTTTCCTATCTCGTATAGGAAACCCAGAATAACTTGGATTCTCGTTCCCTTATCAGTTCATTACCTTAGTCCGTTTAGGACTCCTTTCCACAGCTGGCCGAACTTCCCATTCTCGTTGAGTATCTCTCCAAGATCCTACTTTATTGGGATCTTATAGTCATCACGAAATGCCCCTGTTTCTAGAACCGTCTGGAACGTTTCCTGCATCTGGGACTGCTTTACGTACAAATCCCCTATTGTTCGGCTCTTTCGTTGCCGAACAAACTATTTGGACCAATGACTTCACATGTCACTGCTCCTTCGTCATCTCTTGGTCCAATACTCTCTCGTGTTACTGGACCTTGACCCAGCACAGACTTTCTGGACCATCGATCCCTCATATCGGTGGTCCCAGCCGCCGGTCACCGTCTTGCACGGCAACTGTCCTCATTGTAATTATACCATGGTCCCGCGTACCACGTGTTCGGACCTTATTTATGCCTGTTCGGGATTACCTCCCTACAGGACACATAATTCCAATCACTTCATTATCAGATTCCTCATCGGATTTGGGATCAAGAGGCTCAACAATTTGGAAATTAAACTTTGGTTTCTCCAATTTTTGTTCCTTCACATTGTCCTCATTCTCAATCACAACAACAGACTTAACATGCAAATTAAGTTTAGGAGAAGGGCAACCTTTAGCATGACGTCCGAAACCATGACAATTAAAACAATTGGACTTAGTATTACCTCCATATGGAGTCGGAGAAGGAAAAGAAGTAGCACGGGGAGGGCGATCAAGGAACTTGTTACGGATTGGATCCACAAAAGTCCTTTCACTCCTTGTAAGGGATTCCACCGAAGGGCGTACGGGAACCTTCTTCTTATCCTCTTCCATCTGAAGGGCTACTTGGATTGCATCTGCCATGTTGTACAATCTACTAGAAGCCAATCCACAAGAGATTTGTGGATTCAAACCCTGACGATACATTGAGATCATCACATCTTCATTCCATGGGAATTCGGATCTGGTCGCCAAACTATAGAACAATCGGGTGTACTCGTCCACAGACTTGCTTCCCTGTGTCAACTGAATAAACTGCAAGTGAGCACGCTACGCTACTTGTAAGCGGCAATTTTCATGTCCTCCCATACACGAATAGCAACATAATTTTCCCTTTGAAATTTAGTCCACCAAATTCTAGCTGTACCCTTCAACTTCGCTTCGGCAAAAAGTAATTTTATTTCCTGTCATTTGATACAAGCGAAAGAAACTCTCTATACTATGCACCCAATCAAAAAATACCTCCGGATTGTGGTCCCCATTAAAGTCTGCAACTTCTAGCTTTGCTCCTCTGTCAACATCAGTTAACCGCGGATCTTCTACCGTGTGTTGTGGGCCATATCCTGGAATTTGTGGAGGAACATTGCCAGACCCACTAGCTTCAGCTTTAGCTTTCAGTTTACTTTCCAAACCTGTGGCTGCTAATTTTTCCAAGAGAGCTTTCATCTGCGCAACGTCTTCACTCAATACTTGTTGTGCCTTATTAATCTCTTCCACTGATTTCTTGACAACTTCTTGTTCTTGATATAGACTATCAAATTTTGAGTTCAACTCAGCATTGGTAACCATGGTTATGACTGGAGATAAAGAGTTTTTGTTGTTTTTGTTTTTTTTTCTTTTTTCTTTATTGGCTGGCTGAAAAGTAATTGGGGCTGGGTTGAGTAAGGTTTGGCTGTAAGAGGTTTGGGCCTGCGGTTTCTATTGTTATTATTATTATTATTTTTTTTTTTGTAAGGTGGGCTGAATCTGGATGTATACCAAACCAAACCGAGCCTTATGTCTCAATCACTTGGGGTCGGCTATATGAATCCTTTTCCTCTATTGAGCTCTGTCAAGGGCCACTTGTTTACACAAACCTACTATACTCATATATTTGTGCACCACAGCATCTAATGTCAATTTAGGTCTACCCCTCCCCGGAACATTGCTACCCAAAGCTATCCTATCCGCTCTCTTAACTACTGCATCTCTTGGTCTACGGTAGACATGCCCAAACCACCCTAGCCTATTTTCCCTCAACTTCTCTTCTATGGGTGCTACATCTACCATCTCACGAACCGTTTCAATTCTAATCTTGTCTCATCTAGTCTTACCACACATCCATCTCAACATTCTCATTTCCGCTATACTCAACTTGTTCACTTGTTGTTTCTTAATAGGTCAACATTCTATCCCGTAAAGCATCGCTGGTCTGATGGCAGTTCCATAGAATTTTCCCTTCAATTTTATGGGTACCCTCTTGTCACACAGTACACCAGTAGCGCTCCTCCACTTGAGCCACCCCACTTGGATCCTATGGGTCACATCATCGGCAATCTCTCCATCTCTACTAATAATCGAGCCTAAGTACCTAAAATGATCACTCTTAGGTATCTCCTGGTCTTAGATCATCACTCTTTCTCTCCATCTCTACTAATAATTGAGCCTAAGTATCTAAAATGATCACTCTTAGGTATCTCTTGGTCTTGGATTATCACTCTTTTTTCGTGCGCACAGCTGGTACCACTAAACTTGCACACCATATACTTAGTTTTACTCCTACTTATCCGAAAACCCTTTGACTCTAATGCAGCGCTTCCCTCCAAATTTCTAGTTTCGTATTAACACCTCTAGCGGTTTCATCTACGAGGACAATGTCATCTGCAAACATCATACACCATGGGATATCCTCCTGAAATTGTCTAGTCAATTCATCCATAACTAAGGCAAAGAGGTACGGGCTCAAGATTGACCCTCGATGCAATCCTACAGTGATTGAAAATTCACTCGTTTCCCCTACTGGTGATTGAATGGCAGTGACAACACTTCATACATGTCTCTAATCACCTCGATATACCATTTGGTCACTCCTTTTCTCTCCAGAACCCACCATATGATGTCCCTAGGCACCCTATCATAAGCCTTTTCTAAGTCTATGAAAACCATATGGAGATCCTTCTTCTTTGCTCTGTGTTTTTCTACCATTCTCCTTAATAGGTAGATAGCTTCCATGGTTGATCTTCCAGGTATGAACTATAACAACCCACTCTAAGAGGATTAGCAAAAACTGTCTCAAAGAAAGCTAAATATCAACCTTAATAACATTCATTCCATAAACGCAGGACAAAGTCAACCAAAAGATTACACCTAGCTTCCAAAATAACGTTTACAAGAGAACTATACAAGATGAGTTCACATCCACATGAGTTACAACAACTCTCCAAAAAAAATTATATTACAATATGCACTATGCCAAAAGGACACCAAGTCGTCCCTCATCTCCACTCTTACAGCCTGTCAGACCAGTAGTGGACCAAAACTCTATTTTGAATACCTGAAAGGATTGTGAGTGTTACTGCTTCATTCAAGCGGAAAGCATAAAATGGTTTACAAGAGCAAACATGGATTGAGTAATGCTTCTAATCATTTTTAACAAAAAAACATACTATCTTTCACAAACAAATAAGTAAGCAACAATATTTCAAGAAGCCATAGGGTTGCTTCCCTCGCAACCAGGAGTTATGACGGTACCGTGACCCTGTGAACAGGGGTACTTCCAACAATTTATACCCTGTTTGTGTACAGCAAACAGACAATTTATACCCTTCTTGTGTACATCAAGAAGAAAGCAAATCCAACCAACAATACAGCTATGGCATGCTCTTGAAGTAAAAACATGTTTCAAGCAACTTGATCCATATCCACAACCGTAAAAAATTCCAACATTCGTAGAAAAAGCATAAGTTTATTTTTAGCTAGCCACTTAAATGAAACAGCACACTCACCTTAGAGATCCAAAAGACAAAAGCGAAAAGCCTCCTTCTCAACCTTGAGGTGGAGACTCGTCCCCCAATTCTAGAATATGAATGACACTACATTTAGTATAATTCGTACTCCAACTCATGTTAAAATGCTAGTAAAATGCATCAATAAGTCTAGCATATGATCTTCTTTTTAATCTCCATCCCTAATATGATAATGAATGAGACCAATGCAATAAAAATGATGGATGATGTGCTTCAATGCTCCAAAGATGATTCAATGAGGTTTGATACAAGAATTCCCAAGAATAAGGCTTAGTCCATGACCAATGTGTACTGTTCTGACCGTATCCAAAACATAATCGTGAATTGAAGAATGCCACTTAAACCGTTGAAAAGTAAACTTCTTCCTCTTCGAATCGACAGGTCATACATCAAAAACGGAGTTCGGGTAACCTTACTACGGCCTCGCGATTATAACTTAACATAATACCAAAACTGGTGCAGAGACAGATTTTGAGTCAACTTTAACAGCAAATCTGTTATTGCTCAGGCATAACCACAGCGCACGTGTTGCATCGTTGGAAAGCTCTATGTGTCTAGTTTTCAGGAAAGCAAGCGGAATGTGTTTTCGAGTCTCAAGCTAGGAGATATGACTGTTTTTCCAACTTGTGTCGGCGCAGACTGCTCAATTCCGAATTTGAGTGATGCTAGATTAAAATTTTCTATAGAGCTCAATACTTTGAACTAGATCCTGAAATTTTTACTGTAGATAGAAGACTCATAGAGGAACTCTCAGCAAAATTCCCAGAAATTTCAGAACTTTCAAGCTATCTCAATAAAATTCTCCAAAATTAGACAAACATGAATTTTCCAATTCTGCAGAATTCTAAACCAAGTAATTTCTGTTCTAAACTACTTTAACTACACAAAATCCATTCTCCTATGACCTAATTAGGATTTAAACTACAAGAATATGCAGGTATATACATGTTTGATCAATACCCAAAACATAAATTAGGTATAAGATAGGGTTTACCTTCAATTAGCTTTCTTTTCCCCAAATCTCTTCTTCTTTTTCTTCTTCTAGTTCTTCCTCAATCTTCTTCGTCTCTCTCTTCCACTTTCTCTCTCTCTCTTTCTCAGTGTGTGTGTGTGTGTGTGTCGTTTTACAAAGCAAAAGCGGTGGAACGGTGTAGAATACCGTAGAAGGTTTATTAGGGAAGAATTATCCCATGAGGTTGGGTGTATAGGTTCAAATGGCCATATCTCATCTTTACCCTTCATTCCACCTACCAAGTCAAACCCTTTTAATTAACTTAATTAAACCCTCAAATTAAATCATGTATTGCTAGACAATTAATAAATGATATGCGGATGATAACACAACACGTGAATCAAATAGCATGACCTATGCAATATAAAGTTAAATGTCATATGCAATGCACGTGCATGCTCGGAACAGGTGTTACATGAACCCAAACTGTTTCTCTGACACCGTAGTCACCATCCTCAAGCGATGTTCAATAACTCTTTCCCACAACTTCATCGTATGACTCATCGATTTAATACCTCTATAGTTGTTGCAGCTTTGAATATCCCCTTTTTTCTTATAGATAGGTACTAGAGTGTTCTTTCTCCATTCACCGGGCATCTTTCTAGTCATAATAATCTTGTTAAACAACTTCGTCAACCAAGTCACCCCTAGGTCACCTAGACTTTTCCACACTTCAATAGGGATACCATCTGGTCCTAAGGCCTTACCATTTTCAAAGCTTTATCCACTTCGAACTTTTGTATTCTCCGATAAAATTCATATTCTATGTTCTTGCTAGGTACATACACTTTCTCCCCACCAAAGCCTCCTTCATGTTTCTCATTTAACAACTTCTCGAAATACAACTTCCATCTATCCCTGATCGCCTTGTCTTTCACCAACACCACCAAATCAATACCTTTTATACACTTAACTTGAGAAACATCTCTAGCTCTCATTTCTCGCAACTTGGCAAGTTTATAAATAATTTTTTCTCCATCTTTACTATCAAGTCTAGCATAGAAATTCTCGTAGGCTATCAACTTAGCATCCCTAACGGCTTTCTTAGCTTCCTTGCTAGCTTGATTATAACCCTAAAAAATTTTCTCATTCCAGTCCTTTTGTCACTTTTTTAAGCACTCGTTCTTGGCTTTTACCATGGTTTGAACCTCGTCATTCCATTACCATGTCTCCTTAGAAATTGGACTTTTTCCCTTCAACTCCCCAAGAACTTCTTTCGATATTCTTCTAATACCGTCAGCTATGGTATTCCACATGTTGTCACTATCACCTTCCACTCCCCACCGTACTTCTTGAGACATTCTTTCCTTGAATACCTCTAGTTTCTCCCCTCTTAGGCCCCACCATTTAGTCCGTGGGCATCTAGTTTCCTGGGCTAGCTTCTTTACCCGTGCTCGTCCAGGCACGCGCGGGAACCCTTGCTCACTTATCACCACACCCAGGCGTCGGTGTGGCGCCCCTTGCTCATTTTTCGAAGCACCCGAAGGCAGGCACAACGCGTCACTTAAAGGGAACGCCCTAGCATGTCTCGTTATCATTGTACACCTCCCAAACGGGGCATCGCCATACAGATTGATCGTGTTTGTTTGCTTTCCACTTCATAAACCAGGATCGTGGATATTCCCATGGCTAGGAACATCGCCACACGATGACGGTTATCATCAAAATAGAGTCGCCACCTAGTTTATAAAAACTAGGAAAAGAGATAGAGATTCCGGGTACGGGAGCCAAAAGTACAATAAGGGGAAGGTGTTAGGCACCCCTCTTTGCCCAGTCGTAAAACTGGCCCATAATCATTCGACATACGATTAATACATGCTTTATTTAATTCTAAACACGTAATATGTTTTATTAGCTTTTAAACAGTTAATGGTGAGCCAGTACGTTAATTAAATCATGCATCAGAAATAAACAAAACAGACAGACTGTCCCAGGAAAATCGATCTCTCGGCCGGTGAGTGGATTTCACGGCCGAGGGATCCCACTGGATTGATATATCGGCCGAAGGATTGATCCCTCAACCGATGTTCTTCCTCACACCAGAACATATATTTAACAGATAATCAAAACACTATGATTAATGCATAAAAACGTAAAAGAGATCAAACCATAGGCCCCTGGGCCTCACCACCTTGATCCCTCAGTTGCTTGATTGCTTCGGATTAGAAGGGATTGACTGATTTACTTCTCGAAAACCCTAGGGTTAGGGTTTGTACTTCGGGGTTTGATCGTTTGGGATGCGGCTGCCTTCGGAAGGTTAGGGCTTCTATAGAGAGAGTATGTGAGATGATTTCTGCAGAGCTTGGAGGTATGAGATGGAGGAATTGAATGTTAATTTCGGAACCCTAAGGCCTATTTATATAGGCAATTGGTGACTCACTCCGGCCAATTAAATGGCATGAATCAATAAGGTAGTTTAGGGTAACAAGATCTCTAATTGAATCTGCTTTCATAGCCCTAAAGAATCGGAAAAAGGCTGCTAGGGTTTTGGTGCGTCGATCAAACGACTGACAGAACATTCCAGAATTCTGGAAAAAGACGATCTGGCGGCCGAGGAATGGATGTTGCGGCCGAAGGATAGATCTTGCGGCCGAGTGATTGGATCTCTCAAGGAGATTTTCATGCAACAGGTTGCTCGGGTGAAGAAATGATGTTAAGGCCGTGAGATCAATGTCACGGCCGATAGATGGATTCTCCTAGGATTCTGTATTTCTGTCTGAAAGGCTATTTGGCTCTGGATTGGGTCCTCTAAGTGGCTCAAAGTTCTTACCATAAGTCCATGGGTTCACAAGAAGTCAATCAGCAATCACTGTATCCATTTCATCATCGGGATGGTCCCCAAGGTGGGACTTGAAATAATCGTTAGGCCAAATTGGGATGTCTACAATCATATTTGGATTCATGTCATAAAGATCTGACGGACTTTTTATGTGCTGGTTGTCAGCTACCTAACGCACAACCCTCCTCCTTTATCTGGGCTTGGGACCGGCTGGGAAATAAAGATAAGGCTCTAAGCACAAACCAGGCGGAGTCAGGATCTGGATGTATAAAGGCTTATAATGGACCTATTTAATGACGGTGTTAATGTTTTAATTGGTGGGTCAAGATTCAGCAGTAATTCCTTAGGGTTAGGCTTAAACAAAGGATGGGCTGGTCAAAGAAGTAAATAGTGGGCTGGTCAAAAGCTTTATGGCTCAACTGTATAGTGGATAATGAGACAAGGGTTGGAAGAAAAATGAACTTACGTTTCTCCCAGCAGAGAACAATAACGACGCAGCAGTTTCTGCGGGTCTTAACCAGTGACCAATAATGCTCACTCGAACAGATTCCCGACGACTTCAGCGAAGACAAGGGATAACGGAGCTGAGGACGATGACGGTGGTTTGTCAGATTCGTTAGTTGGACCACAAGTTGTGGACCGGATCTAGCAGAGATGAACGGTGCCACGCGTGGGATCAAGAGAGCTCTGATACCACTTGACGCTGGACAAGAAAGAGGGAGAAGAGGAAAGAAAGGAGAGAGACACACATAAGGGTCAAAACCCTAATTCTCAAATTCTCATTAATCAAGTCTAACGATTACATCGTTGAACGTCTTTATTATAGACTCATAACCCTAATGAAAATAAAAAAGGAAACATTAAAAATAACCTAATCAAAAATTTAAATGCCTCCTATTACTAATAATTAAAATAACAAAACTACCAAACACACTTATTGGACCAAAAAGACTTAATTCTACGCGTCGGGCCCATGGGCTTTACTTGAGGCTTCCAAAGCAGACAACTACGGTCCAACCAATCAATGGCTACCCCATCAGAGGCAAACAATAGTTCCATTATTTTTTATGACAATTAAACAAGGTGCACTTTTTAGAGCAAATAAGGGAATCAATCATCACTTACCACTAACGAAGTAGAATGTCTTGCCCAAAACCTGCCAAAGCCTAGCTATGCTACCATGGTAAAGTATCAGGCTCAAAACCAATTGCTAATGATTGGAGAGTCTGCTGGGGTCATAAACTTATTTTGGAGGTGATTTAACTGATGTAAGACAAGGTCTGATGCTATGGTCCAAATACTGTCATAGCATCATTATCAGTCAGCCACGCTCAGAGCATGATGGTCAAAATTAGAGTTCATTCTGGGGAATGTGGCATTGGTACTCCTGAAATATCTCTTTTGTTTGTTTTTGCTACAACCTCAACCACTTAGTGTGTGTGTGTGTGTGTGTGAGGGGGAGAGAGAGAGAGAGAGGGGAGGGGGGGCAAGTGTGTGGAGTGCCACCTGAGATTACTGTTATATTAGAGGACACTAATAGTGAAAACTGAAAACAGAAGCGGTTGCCCTATCAGCTCTGTTTTCTTGGTTAATTCTATCTCTGAGTTTTTGCGTGAACTTGCAACCGTGTGCATACTAACAGCCAAACTTAAATTATACGCCTATGCTGGTTGTATTTTTCCTTAACATTCTTTCAGAGACTGTATTTAAGAACTGATGTTTTCAACCTTCATACCTGATGCTCGGTTTTCTTTGTCCATTTTCTTGGCAGATGGTCGAGAAGACAATCATGTGCATGTCTCTGAGGCCCTTATGGCAGGAATTGCAGCTGGTGCCTTGGAATCACTTATAACCTCTCCATTTGAACTTATTAAACTTCGTGCGCAAGTGACTTCGGCTTCTCGAATTCCAACTTCCACCGCTGTTACGGAAATAATATCTTTTTCACCTTTGCTTGCAAGGTTACTACCGGGATACTCTCCGGTTATGAAGGCTTTGAACCATTCTGTGGGCCTTTTGTCCACCCTGACAACCAAACATCCCAATATGGTTGGTGCCCTAAAAGAGTACCCATGGATGATGACTGGATCTGGGAGGCCACCATCTGTCTGTGATGTTAGAAGGCCATCGGACATAATCTCTTTGGAAGGATGGGGTGCTTTGTGGAGAGGTCTACGGTCTGGGGTAGTTCGGGACTCCATTTTTGGTGGTATATTCTTTGCAAGTTGGCAATTTTTACATCAATCGATGCTTGACTGGAAGGCTGTGAATATGGATCCTCCACCCAGGTTTTAGCTTCTACTATTGTAGACTGTTCTAAGAAAGTTTATTGCATGGTACTCGTGATTAGCCTTAGTTGTACTGTTGGTAACATATGTTACATATCATTACAAATTCTTTACCATCGTATTATTCCAATTACAAGAGCTTATCAGGGCTTTTATCTTCTTTCCACATAGGCCCTTTTCCTTTAGATTGTCTTTCTTCAACCAACAAAAGAAAAAGAAAAAGTTCCTCACTCATGGTATTGGTTACAGGAAGTGAAATAAGTAGGTCGTTATATCTTTCATTCCTTTATCCATGTGGTTTTATAATAGTGGTGTAGGTTGTGACTTGGAGATTGTCTTCTTGAAATTTACTACTCCCTCCGTCCCAAAAAGGATGTCAATTTTTAAATTTCGTGCCATTTTTCATTACTTATATCTTTCAATCTATAATGTTTTTCATGAGTTTGAAAACTGTATAGTATGACTTATCGAGAACTATCAAACAAGATCTATATTACATATTTTTTGAGATCCATATTTAAACAAATAAGGAATTGAAATTAACACGAATTTCAAAATTTGACATCCAATTTGGGACGGAGGGAGTATGTTTCACCATGCTCTTGCTTGAAAATGTCTTATGGAAACTTTTGATATTGCTATGCGCTTAGTACAACTGTTGACCATTAAAATTTTGGGCACCTCTTTATGATAGTCATTAGTCCCTCAGCCTGCTTTTATGTCATTGGCTCACTTGGTTTCTCAGTGGGCTTATCCTGAGCAAGCCAATTTCTTATCGTTAGGAAAATAGAGCACTAGACCAATGAGAAAAATATTGTTCCTGGTTAAAATCTGTCTATTTTTAAAAATTATAATAAGTTCATGCATGTTTCATCACTGTAGACACATGAAGCATTAAACCTCTTTCTACCCTCAAAAGGAAAAAAGAATGTCCAGGGAAAAAATCTATGTGCTTCTTGCTTATTCGAATTGTTATGTATTATCTTTTGAATTCAGGTACGATGGGGAAATTGGTCCATTGTCTCCTCTAGCTGTTAGTCTTGCAGCGGGCTTTTCCGGATCAGTTGCTGCAGCTGCATCTCATTGTTTTGACACTGCAAGAAGTAGATCACAATGTATTGTGTTGCCCAAGGTATGTTAAGAAAGACATGCATTACAATGTCTTTAAGTATCTAAGAGTTATGCCGTCGTAGCATGACAGAGTGAAAGTTTGACCTCGGTAACTTTTTATCAGAATGATGTCTGATTCAGTTATGGTCATTAACAGCTGTGTGGGCTGAGTACAAAACTCCAGTTCTTGCTAAAAAGTAGTAGTATTAGGTGTCTCAATCCTATTTTGGCAGTAGATCTAGCAGTACAAGGTTTTCCCCAACATTTTTCTGCGCATGTGGGGGATTATGTGCGTGTGCTATTCCCTGAATGAAGTCATTTTTCGCGTAATGTACATTTGGACCAATATTCAAGTCTTATAAATCAGATATATCTATTTTTGGACAAGTCGGTATGTAGCTCAATGGATTGACTATTCTGGAGATCAGTCTCACCATCTATTATTGGGAGCCCAATTAGAGTTAGGGGACAACCCTGTATGGACTAGCCCAACATAGGAAATGATAGCATGCAGGTGGGAGTCGAATCCCCAAACAAAAGGCTAGCCGATGGCCAGATGACTATCACTTCACCAACCCCTGGGGTTTAAAACTTGGCCCAAGAGAAAGACCTACAAATCATATTACCTAGCCCAAAATAAAAGAAGGATTGAAGTTATAAACTGAAACTGACAAAGGAATAAGTCCTATCAACAATGATATATTCTCGTGTCAGGCATGAAAGCCAATTTGTGTAGCCATGTTATTTGTGATAGTGAGCGGATGCCACGACTAGGTCCCATCAACAAGTCCAAAACTGTGTAGGCTTTACAAGTTTATCCTATTTTGAGAGTGGAGTAACTGTGGTCCTTTGTAAAGATTTTTCCCCCCGTTTTACTCTGCTTATAAGTAACATTATACTTTTTTAACTTGAATGTTTCCCTTTGTTGTCCTGAATCGTGGAAAGAGATAGGTAAGTGATGCTCACAACCATGTATTTACATGTCTGTGAAGTTGCTTGATTGTTTCCTGCAGTATGTAGCCATGGAGAGGAAGCTTCTCAGATGGAATCGACCGGGGAAGAGGTTTGAGAGACTAACTGGAATCCATCCTGCGGATAGGAATATTTTATTCCGTGGCATTTGGCCGCGGATGGCTCGTAGTGGAATTGGATCATTTGTTATTGTAGGAAGTTACTTCTTGGGTATTAATCATCTGGCATCGAAATGAGTGATTTCATAGTGTACGGACCCCCTCCCCCCCCCTTCAATACAAGGCCAAGAGTTCGAATTTTTTCCCCCCGTATGCAGGCTCTCTCTTTGTTTAGAGTGGTACTTGTGATTGTTGGGCTTGTTGAACTTTTTGTAATGTTCGTGGAAGGCAACACGGAATACAATGAATCCGCTTTCCCAACCAATCTATAGCTTTAAGTCTCAATCAGTTGGGGTCGGCTACATGAATCTGCCTTTTCCTTTTTGTCCTTATTTGTTGAAATGTCCTGTAATCCTATTTGATATAACTCCTGATGTATAAGTTCTCACTTTTCTGAGATTGGGGGAAAAATTGCCCTATTTTGGCCAAGCAGCTGAGTGTGGATTTATCATTTTGCTGTGCCTGCTTACTAAAATTCTCATTCAGACTAGGCAATGACAAAATAATTTACTCAGTAAAGATTTCTCTGCAAAATGAGAGGGTCTTTTGTGGTCATTTTATTTGGAAATAATAATCCACCTTTGGCTCATTATACCAAAAATATCAATATCTCACATTAGTCTTGTAATTAGTTTAATAATTTCTTTTGCAAACAATTTTCTTGTAAATTAACAATTTTCATCGTATTAGATCACCAAATAATTATCAAAAACCAAGTTGTACAAAATTCTCCCAAACAAATATAGAAAAGGAGCTCAAAAAATTACAGTAACTCCTTGAGGTTCGTCAAATTGTGCCAAAAGTGGCATCTCCATTAGGGCACAAGTTCAATTATTTCTACTAATGAAATGAATAACACCACTCCATCTTAAATGTCTTCCTTATCCTACTATAGGAGTAATAACTTTATTGAATCAAAAAACATACAAGTGGTGTTCGATTCATTATTGGGCTTTTTAGCTTTGACTTTTGATGTTTGTTTGTTCATGGACTGGCATAATTAGCTTTGGGGCTTTGCTAAAAAGCTACATTTATGTCGGCCCAACAATAGTTTTCTTTTTGTTAATTTCTCTCTACCAATATGTGAAATTAAAAATTATCATGACTTCGATGTTTACTTGCCCATTAATTCTAGTTGTCACTTATTAGAGTATCCACATCAGCTAATTTTGGACCTTAGGGAGAAAAAACTACTCCCTCTGTCCCTTTTTAAGTGTTCAGCTTCGTAAGTCCAATTTATTAAGGAGACATCATTATTACACATTTCACATTAATTTTTACCTTCATTTTCTCTACTTACCCTCTATGGAGACATTATCATTACACTTTTACTTACTAACTTTCCAAAATGAAATCTACTTTTAGTAGCAAAATGAAAAATATACCAACTTTTACCCACTAACTTTACAAAATGGACACTTATTAAGGGATAGCTCAAAATAGAATACTGGAGGGAGAGAGTACTACCCCTCCGTCCCACTTTGTTGTGCTTGTTTTCCTTTTTGGACGTCTCAAAAAAAATTGTCTATATCTCTTAATTTATAATAGTTGATATATTCAATATGTATCTTGTTTGATAGATTTCAATTAATTCTTATAAACAAAGTCTTTGAAATCATAAAAAATATTACAAATTGTCGGATATAGACAATTTGTTGTGAGATGGAGAGGGAGATGAATACTAATAGATAAAAGTTAGAAGTGAATTTCCATTTGACCCAAAAAAAAGAAGAAGAAGTTAGAAGTGAAAAGTGCCTCCTTATTTTTGAGGAGGCATTGCAGCAAAACTAATTTATTGAAGTGCTTTAAAGAGGCTGGTGAAGGGCAAGGTTTATGGTTTTCCTCCTTAATTTAGATAGTTTAGAATTTTGTTTAGGGATTGAGATGTTTGGTGGGACAGGAGTGAAGCTATGACTCAAACCCATTTATGCCCTAATATCCAGTGAATGGAGGCTCCCTTTATGGTTTTCTTCCTCAATAATATCATTTTCTCTCCTAATTTTTGCCTAAAAAGGGTTTTTTTTTCTCGGACAGATTCATAATTCATATCGCTACCTCTCTTTCTCTCTCCTTCGGCATATCTCTATCAAAGAAACTAGAGCTTCGGATAAATAAAAAAAAACTAGAGCTTTTTGTATTTTTGAAAAGGAAGAAACAAACTAAAGCTTTGTGAACAAGTTTTGAGGGATTGGGCCATGAGGGAGCATGTCTTGTGTAATCATAATGGCTTGCAGTTTGATTTGGCCATTCCAAGCAATGTCCAAAGCAAAACCCACAAAAATTTTATGTATGATATGAGATCACTGACCGGAGTTGCCTTTGTTCACACTTAACTTGCTCAAAGTGTGCAATTACAACACATGCACATGCTTCTCTCTCTCTCTCTCTCCCCTGCACGTGGTGTTGTTTGTATATGTGCTCTGTATGGGTGAGATGATTAGTCTGCTCTGTGCTTACGAGCTAATCAAGCAATGAATTACTAGTAAATTAGTACTTTTTTAATTTGATCGAGGAAAGTAAATTAGTACTAGTAATCAAGATTAGAGAATGTTTTGCGTATCTTTTGTCAGCTGTCCTGATACCTAAACAACTCCAAAAAGAAAGAGTTAATTTCACTAAAATCCTAGTATCCTACGAAACGACCTTTTCTGAATCTTTTTTTTTAATTTTTATTTTGTAATCAATGCAGTCCGCTTTGTTCGTTTCCAAAAACACTTTAATTGCCTTTTCCTATCTTTTGTACCAAAAAGAGAGAGAGAAAACACGGCATTGGAAAACCTAGACAAATCCAACCCAGTTGACCAAAACAGGGTTTCACTTTTTCCTGGACATAAAGTTATTATTATAGATAGTAAAAGGAGATAAGATTTTATACACAAATTTTTGCATATATATATATATGATTGGTTAATTTCATGGGAAACATGCATCCATCAGCAGATTAACATGAATCAACTTGGATGACGGGACAGTTTAAGCAACTTGTGGATATATATACAGCCCGGATCAGGTCAGGGATCCCTGACCTGATTCCGGTCCGCACCTCCCCTTTTTCGATTGAATTTTGATAATTCGAGCCGCTCAATGTGATTAGAACATGATTTTAAGGGTACCCGCGAGAAATTGGAAAAAAAAAATGATCGGGAAGGGCTTCATCCAAACAGTTTTTTATTGAACGGTTCAATAAAAAACTACTCAAATCAAGCCCTTTCCGTTGTTTTTTTTTTGCCGATTTCTCGCGATACCCTTAAAATCATGTTCTGAACACATTAAATGGCTTGAATCATCAAAATTCGATCGGGAAAAGGGAGGTGCGTACGGTCCTAACCGTAAGAGGTGTGGACTTGATCGAGACTGTTATATATATATATATATATATATATATATATATAAAAATCCGTTTCACATGAGGGGGTCCTCATTTTAGTTAAAATGTGGACCTTCCCATTTCTCCCATTTTTTGATCGAATTTCGATGATCCGAGCAGTTCAATGTGATCAAAACGTGATTTTAAGGATACTTGCGAAAAATTGGCAAAAAAAATGATCGGGAAGAGCTTGATTTGAGTAGTTTTTATTTGAACCGTTTAATAAAAAAATTGTTCGGAACTGTTTGGATGAAACCATTCCCAGTCATTTTATTTTTTTGCCGATTTCTCGCTTGTACCCTTAAAATCACGTTCTGAATACATTGAGCGGCTCAGTTCATCGAAATTCGATCGGGAAAGGAAGGGTCCGCGCATTTTAACTAAAATGAGGACCCCTCATTTGAAACAAACCGTATATATTATATATATATATATCTTTTCTTCTCCACTGTTTGGTCCATTTTTATGGCAACTTCTTAATCATTAATTTCTTTTGTGAACATGTATACTTCATAACAAATTAGAGTAGTTTCGTTCCAAATTCAACAAAAATTGAAGTGGGAAAAGAAACTATGTGAAATGATGATATTGAGTGAAATGGTGATACCATGGCATTGGGAGACAACTTGCTCGGTTAAATTAATAAAAGATGATGCTCGATCGTTCTACCTTGTACCATTTCAGTTTTCTTATGGATTGGTGATATACTAGGTATAATTATATGGTCGGTTTCATTGAATACTTACTTCTAGGGTATTCATAGAGGTCTACGGGAAGACATGTCTCCATGTGTTTTATCCTAGCGGACGGAGATATTTTCAGTTACGTCAAGAGAGGATTGTCATGTGCTGGTCCTCCTCTTTCTACCATTTTTAATTTCCCGTAAAAAAAAAAACAAACAAAAGAATTCTTGAACACTGTATATAATAGAGCAAGTTTTATGTGCACATTTTTTTTCACAAATTTGTCTAGACAACGTTCGATGAACGTGGATCGCACAAAAAATTTGAGGGATCCATGTGTATTGGACTGCTACTTGCGGATATACCTTGGTTTGGATTTGTCGAGAAAAGTATAAGCACACAAACGTACTTTACCTACGACTAATGCATGGGATACTAATAAGTTTTATTTATATATGTGACCTAATAATAACTAATTGTGTGGTTGGATATATGTATTAATTGGACGCTAAAGTTCATATTGTGACCAAACCCGGCCATGAGTACTGGTTCCACTCCACACTGGCCTTCTCAAGTAGAGTAGTACTCCATTAATTAATTCTTAATACTCCTTCCGTCCCTTATTTTGAGTTCAGTATTCCATTTTGGGTTGTTCCTTAATAAGTATCCATTTTATAAAGTTAGTGGGTAAAAGTTGGTGCATTGTCTATTTTGTTCCTAAAAGTAGATTCCATTTTGAAAAGTAAGTGAGTAAAAGTGTAATGATGGTGGGTAAGTAGGAAAAGTAGAGAAAAAAGGTTGATGTGAAAGTAGAGGTGGCAATCTCAACCCATATTTCTTAACCCGCCCAAATCCGCCCACTTATAACCCAACCCAACCCGCCCATATTGTATAATGGGTTGATATGGGTTGGACCCATATAAACCCATATTTACATGGGTTTAGATGGGTTAAAAATGAGTTTAATATGGATTAGACCTAAAATACCCATTCCTAGCCCAACTACTGAACTACTCAACATTTTTTTTTTGAAATGTAAAGCTCATTCGCGTACCTCGTATGAATTCGTTCCTTAAGATTTGAAATGCGCGTGAAAAAACATTTAAGTTGGGAGAAACTGCACTACCCAAGTAAACACAGTGATTAACTTGATTTTTTTTTTTTTTTTTACAAATAATGTGTCCGATGACCTCTACAATATGAATAGTTCTTATCATGGTGGCGAGATCTTAGAAAAAACCCAACTGAAGTTAATCGCCTCCTGTACCGGACCAAATTTGGTCTTCTTTATTCACTTCAATCAATTTCAATAATAATTTTTTACTGATCTCTGCTCGATGCTCTGTACGCTGTACCAGAAATGAACTCCCATTTTTTTGCTAGAAAAATGTCCCAGTGATATAAGTACACCAAATTCTTTCTCTCTCTCTCTCTCTCTCTCTAAGAATCTCTCCATTCCAGTGAGACAAGTACACCAATTTTTTTTGACTTTTTTTTAAAGTGATTTTTTTCAAAAATATATAGGTAAAGGACAAAAAATTTTACTTTTCCATTTGCCACCTCTAAAATTCATCCACACAAATTCTCTCTTTCTCTCTCCAATCCCTTGAGCTCCTATGAGTGACAAGTATTTTACGATTTTTGATTCGCTCCAATCAGAAAAGTGTGGAGTAAAAAATTTTGACTTTTACCCAAATATTTTTGAAAACATCCAAGATAAAACCCAAAAAACCGGTTGTTGGGATTTATCTTGAATATTACAAAAAATATTAGGGTAAAAGATTAAAAAAAAATTACTTTTTCGATTCTCTCGTTGAGACAAACTAATAGGAATAAAAAGTTTGTCGCAAAACAAACAAATACAAAAAATTGAGTTTTAATCATAAAATTTTACTTTTCTGAATTCCCTTATTGAGACAAATCACCCGCGGGGGGAAGGGAGAAGAAGGAAAACAAAAAACAAAACCAAAAAAAAAAAAAAGAGGGGAGGAAAACGGGTCGGGTCGGGCGGGTTTGGGTTTGGCTTGACCCATATTTGACCCGACCCGTTTCAAACCGTTTACTTTTTGACCCATATTTGAACCGCCCATATTTGACCCACAACCCGTTTCAACCCGCCCGGACCCGCCCGTTTGCCACCTCTATGTGAAAGGTATAATGATGATGTCTTTTTAATAAATTGAAATTATTAAACGGGACACTTAAAAAGGAACGGAGGGAGTACTAATTGTGAGAGCTAGCTTGCATCAGACATGACCCAATGCTTCTCTAAGCACACACCCATACCATATATACGAAATTGTGAGACAGTACAAGACAACTAACTGCCAAATAAGTACACACCCCAATTAATACCCCATGAATGTACAAACAATTAAATAGAGCTTTAAAAAGAGAGGCTAGGCTACTTTTCGTAGCTGAAGGAATATATGCACAAATGCACCAAGAAAAGCCCTCTTGCAGTACTGCTTACTGGAACCCACTTCAATTCCTTCCTAGCTCTCTCATGCATGAATCTTGACAAAGAATCCCACGTCTGATGATCTCTAATGTGATTCTTCATGCCATGCAATTAAACTAAGATCCATCACAAAATCTTTGACGATCCGAGTTGTTTATTTTGTATAAAACTTGACCCGTAAATCATCCTTGCATAAATTTAAGTATAACGAACATCGATAAATACTTGGTTGAATTATTTGTTTTAAGAGGAATGGACGCTAGACTCTCACCATTCGCTACTCTTAAGACGAATATAGTTTGGTCAAATAGATAACGATGTCTCTGATCAATCTATCTGTATACATAGCGAGACCTTGGAGTAAGACACTGGTAAATTTCATTTTGCATATCACATTGATCATCAGTTGAGATGATCTCAGTTGCAGTTTGGGTTCCAACCAGTCCGGTCTAGTTTTATATCATTTGTAGGCCCATCCTGAAGGGCCCACAACAATGATTTGAACCATTCACTTTTGAGAGCTCGTGGGAAATATTAACCATGCCAAAAATCAAATTGATCGGATATCATTTGATATGATATGATATTGAAATGCATTTATCTTTGGATAATTGTGTCAAATGAGTTACAATGGCCAATGTTCTACCCTTGTTTTTTCCAAACCTAATGCATTTCGAAATCATATTAAACGATATCTAATCAACGTGATTTTTGACGTGATAAATGTTCTTGACGAGCTCTAAAAAGTGAACGATTTCAATCATTGTTATGAGCCCGAAAAGAACCCACAAATGGTCCAAACTGGACCGGACTGTTTGGAACCCAACTGGACAGAACCCTTGCCCCTCCAATACTCGGGCATCAACATGGGTCCCACTCGAAGTGCACACAATTTCCACCCAACATTACTGCCACTTGGATAGCCACAAAACCATCAATTTGCTACAATATATTACATCACCAATCTTTATTTTTTAATCAGCAAAAAGAATTTTATTAAAAATGGGAGAAAGGGGAAGGGAATCCATCCAAGAGTTGGAAGATACACTACAAGGGCAAAGCCCGAAATACCCAAGGGTCTAAAAGTGTCCACAAAAAATAAACACTAAAACCCAACTCTACACGCAAAATAAACAAAGAAAGCCCAAAAATCCAAACCCGGCCCAAACCTTGGGCCTGCCCACCCAAACCAACCCTCAAACCCTAGCCACCTTCAACATCCACCACTACACAAATCACCAGAGCCCAGCCTCGCCGTTAAGCCAAGCCGATCTCTCCCAGATGTAGAAACCGGCGGCGGGAACCGGCCTACGAAAATGAACACCAAAGGCAGACATGGCAAAGAGGAGCACACCACCACCAACACCTAACCCCAGCTAAACAGCCACAACAGCAACACGAAACGAACAGCAACAGCAAAGCCGGACTGACGAAATGATGGCCCCTCGCCCGACTGAGATCTCAGAGTGGCCGCCAGCCGGATTTTGGCACACAAAGAAGACCTGAAACACCCAGCCATGGGAGCCATATCCACCTCACCACCACTGGAAATAACCATTGCCGATCGAAAATGTCCTCTTTACCGATCATTTTTGAAGAAACCTACAAAAACAAAAGTTAGAAGAAGCCCTAACACACTGTCACAGCAAACCACCACAACCACCCACACTCCCCACACCCATCCTCAACAGCCACCAACCCCAAAACCACCGGAGAACAGCACACCCACCATCGCGACCAACCAGACAGCCACCACCACCGAACGGTCAGACCCCAATCCACCATGCCACCAACCGGCAAACACCAGATCTGAAACCATTCGAACAGCAATCACGCCGCCACGAAGACCCCACCTCGCCGTTAAGCTAAACCGGTTCTCACAGGGAAAGAAACTGGCGGTAGGCCTCGGACCCAACGCCCCCAACCGCCACCATCACCAATCTTTTTTGTGGAGAATGAGTGGCTTGTCTTGAGTTCATGAATTAATTCTGTTTTCTTGTTACTAAATTGGTTTTTAGGGAAATTTAATTCCAAAGTTAAAATGCCATTTTGAAGTTCCATTAACTTTTTGGTACAACATTTTGCCAGCTAGTAACAACAGTAGGGCAATGGTTTACATGAATGGAGAGCTAGCATTGTTTAAGACCCTAGCAATTAACAGATCCTGTTTGATTGGATCTAATTATTTGGCAGACTAATTTCGTCGAGATCGTCCAACGACAAGAAAACTTCATCCAAGCATGAAAGCTCCGCACTGTCATCACCGTCATCGCAATTGCGCTCGTAAACTCGACACAATACCCATGTGCTGTAATCCTGAAAAACCGTTCCCAAAAGAAAGTCATAAGCAACGCATTTTGATCATATCTCTTCATATGAACTAAACGACCAGTAATTTTATGCAATAATTAATATATTTCTTTGTATAGTTTTTCATGCATCACAATATCATCTCTTGTGTTAGTGTCCTCTCATTTCAAACAAGTTAAAACACCCACCATTCGACTTCAATTTTTAAAAATGCCAATGTCACATCATTTTAAACGGCCTTCCTTCTTGTAACAAATTATATATATATATATGGTTGGTCAATGTATATACTTACTACTTTTTGATTTCCTCTTCTCTTGGATGATCTACCACTAGTACTAGTAGAACCACAATCTGAGAGCCCGAACTCCTGCATTACCCAATTTGTTTTGACCTCTGCTGTAGCTTCCGTTGTTATGTAGAAAACATAATGCTTCTTCATACCCACTTTCTTGCTACCAGTACTAGTACTGAATACTGGTTCATCCACTCCCAATGGTTTCCAGAACCCACTTCCGGATATCCGGTTTTGCGTCTTCCGGCTAAAATAGTACCATTTGTTCCCCTCAGCCATGGCTTTACCTATATATACATACATACATACATAAAAACACAAAAGATTAGAAAAATGATTAATTGCTATTATCCACAAAATAATAGAAATGATTAAAGTCTAGAGCAGTACTCCTGGCATAAGTATAATAACAGAATCAGCTTCGTGGGATAATCATTTATCTGATAGAAAACTAATTAACCAGTTGTTTGGAGATGGCCGGATAAGGGATGAAACTTAAAATAAAAATAAACTATAAATAAAACAAATTGTAGTACAACCAAATCAATTGAGAGAAAACTTGGCATTAAAAAAGTGAGGTGACTTCTAATATAGGTCACATGAGGCAACTTCATTAATTTAGAGGAGAAATACTGTCTTGCTGTTACCTGATTTTTATTCCCATTATATTTCATCACTTAGTTTTTTTTTTAAATGGTCATTATTTATGTTTCTGGATAAACATAGAAAATTATTTGATGATCAATCACATGGTGCTATGAATGGGTTGAAATATATATAATTTTAAAGTTCGTGATAGATTTACTGCTACCCTCGAATTCTATACATAGAGAGCTAGATGCAAACTATATATTGGAATTCAAGCATATCGAGTTGAAACAATTACCGTCTAACTCCCAGGGATCGTAAGGATAGAGATCGAGATCAGGGATGACATCGGGATGAAACGGTAAGAGAGTGGCCTTCCGGTGGAGGAAGTGGACCACAAGCTCCTCATCCGTGGGGTAGAATCGGAATCCTGGTGGAAGGTTGACATTGTTACTACCCATATATGTGCATGTGTATGCTAAGGATGCAAGAAAGTTTGAGAAGAAGAAGAAGAATGGGCTGGAAATGGTGGTATCGAAGGTTTGGTTGTTGTTAGGTACGTACTTATAGATCGAGTGAGGGAGGGAGGGAGGGAAGAGAGAGAAAGAAGCCTGACGTGAGATAGAAGGTAACTATAAGGGATCTGTACGTATACATGAGCCTGTATATATGTAATATGGACTTGGCTCCCATCCGTCAAATTTGGTCTAATCTCAGATCCATCCTTGTATACTCACTCAAGATCTATTAGCTATGATTTGACTTGTTCATCTCGTAGCTTCAGATCATTTATGCCAAAAATTAAATTACAGTAATTTGTTATAAAATAAAAAAAAACATTCATATATAGATATATGAACCAACTACACATTTATTTGTGGATAAAAAAAAAACACATTTATTTATATATATATATAATAAAATCAAGAAACGAAGAGTTTAAATGTCAAAAGGTATTTGACGTCTCAATGATCACATATCAAACTAATTTTGACATGATCGAATGGCCTCCTCGATGAGAGCTAAGAAATTTACGATACATATCAATGAATGATGAATGTAGGATGAACTTAATTTTTACTTACCTCTAAGGACAACATCATGATGAAGATTATCCTTTTACCCTTCATTAAATACAACCATCCCCTCCCACCTCCACCCAACAACCACTTTCGCCCGACGACTTTTTCCAGCGATCACCTTCGGCCATCGACTTTTTTCGGCGACCACTCCCAGCCGACGACGTTTTCCGGCGAAATTTCACTACTTTTACAAAAAAAAAAAAAATACTAAATATCACTAATTTTGAATTTCACAAGCTTAGAATTTCGTGAGTTAGAATTTCGTGAGCTTTTTTGTTATTCATTTATCTACGGTAGTTTGACTTTTACTAGCTTGAAGTCCAAGATTTTTAGTAGCTTCGGGCTCATGAATTTCACGAGCTATACGCTCATGATTTTTACTAGCTCTGAGCTCATAAATTTTACAAGCTATACACTTGTGATTTTTACTACCTTCGAACTCATGATTTTTACCAGCTTCGAGCTCATGAATTTTACGAGCTACACGCTCGTGATTTTTACCTGCTTTGAGCTCATGAATTTTATGAGCTACACGTTCGTGATTTTTCAATAGCTTTCAAACTCATGAATTTCACTAACTTTTGAACTCGTGAATTTCACTAACTTGAAGCTTGTGAATTTCACTAATTTTTGAACTCATGAATTTCACTGGGTTTCACTAACTATTGAAATCGTGATTTTTACTTGCTTCGAACTCATGAATTTTACAAGCCACACGATCGTGATTTTTCACTAACTTTCAAACTTGTGAATTTCACTAACTTTTGAACTTGTGAATTTCACTAACTTGGAGTTTGTGAATTTCACTAGTTTTTAAACTCGTGAATTTCATTAGCTTTGACCTCATAAATTTCACAAGCTTGGAGCTTATGAATTTCACAAAATTTCATAACAGCACAACTCAATTAGGACTGAGAAAATATCAGTTTACTGAGTTTCAAAACACAACAAAATAGCTATTTCAAAAATAATCATGAGCAACTAGTGAAATTCAGTGCTTTGAACAACTAAAATTCTACTCTCACATTTCATCGAATAGTTCATGTGCATACAGTTCTCGATGGAATCATCATTAGGCAAAATATTTGGCCTCACATAAGAAGTAATGAATCAAAAGGGACAAAACGAAAGTAAGGAGTTCGTGTTCAAGAGCCCTCACGATCAGGCCGCTTTCGATATCTCGAAAAAGTTCTAGAGCAACGTCGTCGTTTAGGTCTCGATGCCCATCGCGGCGACGGCGACAACGACAATGACTTCGATTCCGAATTTGATCGAGGAGTTGTGTGTCCCTATTATTCAAGGAGTTACTTCAAAGCTCAAACGATTAGGGCAATGTGTGGTGGTTTGCAGGGATTCGGAGGGGTTGCGGCGGACGGGAGATGGAGGAAGCAACAAAACTATTTTTGCGGTGATGAGGAAAGCGTACGTAGGACGGAGAAGACGGGAGTACTATTGTGTGGGGGTAATATCGGAAGAAAGTAAATCTCAATCCTTATGCGTACAATACATTTTCCTTTTTGGGCCGGAGTTAGGAGGAAGATGGCCATCAAAATTGGACCGGCCGGTAAATGGCTACTATATGGTAGGGTACGTACGTAGTCCATTCTGTATATATGTGACATGTAGTAGTATATCGATAATGTAATGTGGTGTGGGTCATCATCACTTCATGCTTATATCATGCACATGTTGGCAACCACGTGTCATGGTTGTAAATGGGGTTTGGGTTGTTCTTTTTGTGTGGGCCATATGGCCTAAGGCCACCCACTTGTTGGAGTGCATGCCCAGAAAAACCATTATTACCATAATGAAATTACCTCATTATTGGATTCTTTTTTCTTTTCTTTTCTTTTCTTTTTTTCCACTTTCTGTCTTTCACTATGTATCCATAATTATTGGTACGTTCTCGATTTTTTTACTTAAAATTAGAATTTTTTAAAAAATATTTGGGTAAAAGAATTTTATTTATTTATTTTTTACTTTTCCGATTCTTCTCGTCGAGATAAATCAATTATTTACAAAAGTTTGTCACAAAACTAACGAGCACGAAATATTTTTTTTTTTTTGAAATAAGGACAACTTTCAAAAATTGCTAAAAATTAAGGGGACGGGGTCTAAGCAGTGAAGATTATAGCTACCTCTTTCTTTTAGCTAATGATCAGATCCAGAAAGAGTAGAGTAATACTTCTGTTTCTTCTGGTTGTTTGTAACGGCACTTTAGCTTCGACTTGGCCCATTGGTACCCTCCCTCACAAACCATTGGGGACCCTGTATTGTAATGATGATAACCTAACCTCTGTTGTAGACTTGTGTAGTTTCCAAAATTTCTAACGCAGTTAGATCCTATTAGTCGGGTGATGCAGCTAGATAAATTTTATTGGTCAAATGACACAGTGCTAGCTTCCTGATTTGTCGAATGACACGACGCTTACTGATTGGTCGGATGGCGCACTCTTTTGTCTAAATTTTTAGCTATACAGGGATCTTAGCTCTCTATTTCATTAGTTCATTAAGATTTCCAGAGATACAGAGATGTACGTACTAGTGTAAATAGTGAAAGTGAGGTTGTAAGAAATACTTCACTAGTATGTTTTTTGGTCTTGAAGATTGAGTAACTCTTTTCTGTTACCGTAGTAATTTATTTTAGTCAACGGATATCTGTAATCTTAACGTGAGAAGATATTTAAGTATTTAATATAATGGAGCTCGCAATATAATTGAGATAAAAACGGGAGTGTAAGTATAATTCTGTAGTAGGGTGAATTATAATTAGTGAAATAAGAAATAGAATCCTGGTGGGATTAGGGTTTCTTATTTACATTGAGAGCCCAGACTTATTACTTCTTAGGTCCCTATTGTAACCTTATATATACAAGTTATGCTCTCTCGGTCATATACACGTTTTCTATTATTTACGAAATAGAGGCAGACTTTGAGAGAGCAAACAGATTACGATAGAGTCCACATTTCGTATTCTAGACGTGCAGGGAATACGGTAGAAGATCGTAAGGTACGATCGAGCAGTATTTGTGGCATACAGCAAGGTGTGCTGTAATAAGTTCAATCAGCGTTCGTGACGCGGGAGTTGTGGTAAAACTCTAATTCCACCTTGTAAGGTTTTGCAATTTTTTTTGTTGTCTAATCTGTACGCATCATTACTGAGTTCTGGGAATCGTTTCCCAAAAGTTGTATCAGAACAAACTCTAATCACGCGTATAAATTAAACAGGACATGTTGTCCGTAGGTTATAGAGGGTAGAACGTAGAACTGTGCTAACCCTTGTTTTGTAACGTTCTTACCCAGCTATTATGGTAACATGAATTTTTGTTGATTTTATGTGATTGGATCTCACGATAATTTTTTCGTGGTTATTGTTATTTATTGGGTACCACGATTATTTTTCGTGGTTGTATTATTTATTGGGTGTCACGATTATTTTTCGTGGTTATAATAATTAACATACCATGAGAACTCCAATGGAGGTATAAGATCGATGTATGTATTTTTCTTCAATTGTAATAGCATTCGACGGTTATTCGGAGATCGAAGATGGTAGATACAAAAGATATAAGTTGTTTGGCTCGCAACAGATTTTTTCCAGATTCGTAGGGTCTGATTGCAGGGCTATTTTGACCCAGTAAATGTTGGAATTAGAAAATTTGTTCTTCACGGAAGTTGAAGATAATTGAATTTTGAATCCAACCCAATTTGAATCACTTCAATCGGAGGTCGGATGAGAAAGATAGGGTCAAAATACTGAAAGTTGTTGAATTTACGCGAGAATATATCAAATCCGAATTTTCTTGCCTAAGCACGGTTGGATTTTGGTTTCCTTGATTGATTCAAAGTATCTACGTCTTCTACACAAGTATGGCTACGGGAGTTCAAGTTATGGAAGGATTCCTTATTACTTAAGGATTTCAAGCTATGGAAAGATTCCTTCTCATTTAAGGATTTCAAGTTATGGAAGAATTCCTTGTCGTTCAAGGATTGCATTTTTGACCATAATAGCTGGATTCTTTTATTTTGTGTTTCCTTATTACTTGTGTTTTCATATTATTTGCATATGTGATAGTTTACTATATTGAGACAACATGGTAATATTTGGCCTTTGACTTAGATCACGGTTTTTGCAAACTCGAAAATTTGATAACCCCCACAAATTTTTAAATAACTAAGTGGAAGAGGGAATTTATTTTAAATAAATCTCATGGTCTCAATTGCTAGTTTGTAGGTGATATAATTAATTTTGTGTGTTGGTTTCAGAACCTTTTACCCTATCAGACAAAATTAATTGTGGCATTATCGGTACAAACTTCCTAAAGGGATAACTCTAAGATAATTGTTGTGTGAGTCACTTCTCCATCTGACGTGATTCATAACAGAACAATAGGTCTAAAAGTTAGGTAATGGTATACACTTAGCTATAAATAAAAATATCCTCTCTATCTGAGTCACTGTTATTATTTACAGGACCGAAGCAATATTGGCTATTTAATTTTTCTTGGTATGGTCTAGTGTCTAGATAGTAAAATTAAAAGATTGTGCCTATCTACAAGAATGATGAAGAGTAGACAACCTTCCCATCGAGGCATGCTCTTCGTGGTGTGTAGGGTTGCCAATGTTTTTCTTTTAACATATGGTTGATAGAACCAATATTAAAATAAAATTCAAAATTTTTATTGCCCTTCATAATTGTTGTTATGTGATTCTCAGATTCAAAAATGGATTTTTTCAATCCACTTGCCATTACTCTCAAAGAAAACAAACTTACTGGACTGAGTTATATTGACTGGAAAAAGAACTTGGATATTGTGTTAACTGCTAAGGGGCACAAATTTGTACTGTCTGAGGTGTGCCTCCTAGACCTGATGAGAATGCCACAGAACATGAAACAAAATTTTATAAAAATTGGTGAGCATGACCCATGTTGAAGGGATCCTGATTAGGGATCATGTTCTGAAGATGATAGCTCTTCTTAATGAATTAGAGATCTTTGGAGCTGAAATTGATGGGGAAACCCAGATCGATTTCGTTCTTAACTCACTACAGTCTGAGAGTTTTAAGCAGTTTCGCTTGAATTATTCTATGAACAAAATGCATTTATCTTTGGCGGAACTTCTTAAGGAACTCCAAGCAGCTGAGGGTCTTTTGGTTGTGAAGAGACCACCATCAGTGTTAGTGGCAGAGAAAGCTTCTACTTCTAAGCTGAAAGGCAAGAAGAAGAAGAACAAGTCTCAGAAGAAGGTTGTGAAGGCAGTTCATGCGCCTCAAGGTGGAGTGAAAAAGTATGTGGGCAAGTGTTTTCACTACAAGTAGAAAGGACACTAGAAGAAGGATTGTTCGTTCTATCTCAATGAAGTGAATAATCAAGATAATTTTTTTTCACTAATTGTTGATACGAGAGCCACTAATCATGTTTGCAATTTGTTGCATGAGTTCTAGGAAACCAGTAGACTCAGTGATGGCGAGGTTTATCTACATAGAAAAATGCTACAAAGAGTGGCATCAGTTGCAGTAGAAAATGTTATTTTAAATTTAATAATAATAGGAGTTTAATTTTGAGAGATTGTCTTTATGTTCCAACTGTTAGAAGAAACGAGAGATTGTCTTTATGTTCCAACTGTTAGAAGAAACTTGGTTTCAGTTTCTCAGTTGACTGAAGATGGATATTTAGTTTATTTTAGTGATTATGTGGTTACTAAGTTAAATAAATGTGTTATCTATTCTGATTCATTGGTGGATGATCTCTACATTATTAATCCTATATTTTCTACAATGCAACTGAATGAATTGAATAACACTAATAATTTGCCATGTAAGAGAAATGTGTCTTCTAAATTGAACCAAACGTATCTTTGGCACTTACGCTTTGGTCATATTATCTGAATAGGATTTTTAGACCGGTTAGAAATGGACCTTTAGGTTCATTGGAAGTTGAGGAATTTCCAGTCTGTGAATCCTATTTAGAAGGTAAGATGACCAAGAGGTCTTTTTCAAGCAAAAGGTTATAGAGCCAAAGAGCCGTTGGAATTGGTTCATTCTGATTTGTGTGGACCCATGAATGTCCAAGCAAGAGGTGGTTTTGAGTATTTCATCACTTGATTGATAATTACTCAATGTATGGATACATTTATTTGATGCACCGTAAGTCCGAATGCTTTGAGAAATTCAGGGAGTATAGGGTAGAAATGGAGAAGAGTCTGGGTAAATGTCTTAAAACACTGCAATCTGATCGTGGTGGCGAATACCTCTTGGGAGAGTTTAGGGAGTACTTGATAGCTGAAGGGATTACATCCCAGTTATCAACACCAGGTATGCCACATCAAAATGATTTAGCAGAAAGAAGGAATATGACTCTTATAGATATGGTGAGATCAATGATAAGTTATTCAGATTTACCAATTTCGTTTTGGGGACGTGCACTAGAAACAGCAGCGTACATTCTTAACTTAGTGCCATCTAAGTTAGTACCATCTACAGGCACATAAATGTAGACTGGGCACAAACCTAGTCTGTAGTATGTTCAGATTTGGGGTAGTCCAGCACATGTGCTGAATGAGAATGTAGATAAATTGGAATGAAAGACATAAGTTTGTCTGTTTGTGGGGTACCCTAGAGGAACAAAATGTGGATTATTTTATAGTCCTAAGGATCAAAAGGTCATTGTTAGCATCAATGCCTGATACTTAGCGGAAAACTATGTAATAGACCACAAGCCCAAAAGCAAGATTGTTCTAGAGGGCTTGAGAGAAGAGAGACCGACACAGACTTCTTTACCACCAGTAGTGCAGGAGGAAACACCACAAGAGACATCTGTAGAGGCACCTATTGGCACATCAGTACCTCATCGTAGTGGGAGGGTTATTGTTCCACCCAGTCGGTATATGTTGTTGGGAGAGTTTTTTGAAATAATCTCTGATGATCAATATGCCGAACCTTGTAACTTCTATGAGGCACTTCAAGATAAAGATGTAGAACTTTGGCAAAAGGCTATGAAATCAGAGATGGAGCCTATGTACTCTAATCAGGTCTGGGATCTTGTAGAACCACCCGAACGGATTAAACCCATTGGATGCAAGTGGATCTACAAGAAGAAGAGAGGGGTAGATGGGAAGGTGCATACCTTTAAAGATAGCTAGGCTTGTGGTGAAATGGTATACTCAAAAAGAAGGGATCGACTATGAGGAGACTTTTTCGCTAGTAGCCATGCTTAAATCCATCTGAATTCTCTTATCTATTGTGGCTCATCTCGATTGCTAGATTTTGCAAATGGATGTCAAGACCGCATTCCTTAATAGAAATCTGGATGAGTATATCTATATGGTGCAACTAGATGGATTAATAGCAAAAGGTCAAGAGCACATGTTGTGCAAGTTTAAAAAGTCTATTTATGGGCTTAAGCAGGCATTTAGATTTGAAACAACCGTTTTGATCAAGTAATCAAGTCTTTTGGTTTTGATCAATGTTCGCATGAGTTATGTGTGTACAAGAAACGTAACGGAAAAGTGGTGGTATTTCTAGTGCTATATGTCGATAATATCCTGCTTGTTATGCCATCGATTTTTAGCATAAATATTAAAGATTTTCACAATTAAACCCTCACAATATTCCGTACGATCCCAAAAGATTACAATACTTTCATTTCCATAATTATGCCTCCAAGTCCATTAAATTTCAAAGTATTACATCATTGGCTCAACGGCTCCAAATTAACATAAGTATCATGTATAAAAAGAGTTAAGAGTTTATAAATATTCCTTAAACAAAAGAATTATAACTTAAGTTACAAATACATCTTTCAAAAGAAATTTACAAAGATGAATGAGTAACTTTTTTGGTTAGCTTTCAAAAAGGCATGTCCACACTCCAAGCATTCCAGTCATGCAAGCCACTGTTTCGAAATGATATCTGAAAATGATATAAGGCTTGAGCTACACTAGCCCAGTAGAAAAGTCTACGCAAACTCTATATGCAAATGAACAGTACAGAAGAACAAATGATAGAAACCAAACGACAACGGATGTAAGCACAACTTGTCATGATCAAAGTGTCCAACTATCACCAATCCTTCTCCTCAACATACTCTTAAGTCTTGTTCACTCTATTCGTGTCTCAACATCTCGTATCCCTTGTGTGTCTGAGCTGAAGCTCCTGCCGGGCTATTTATGAGACCCCGATATCCCCTGCCAAGCACCCACCTTGTAGATTAGGCCTTGAATATTCAATACGAGCATTAGCTCCTGCCGAGCTATTTATGGGACCCCGATATCCCCTGCTAGGCACCCACCCGTCGATGGGTCTCGAGTGTTCGTGCATCGTTCACATGCTCAAGTGTATTGTTCGTATTCAACGTGCAATAACTTACATTTCTCATTTCTTAACACAACGAGTTCATTCAAGTCCACCGGATACCACTGTAAGTGTGAAACAAGTAATACTTTCCAAAACACTTGAAAGAATGTATAAACAAACCCATTAGAGTCGATGAGAAGCTCCAAAAAAATGATTTGGAAGATGTAGGAAAAGCAGCTCCTAGACACTGTGTCTACCGGTAGGTGAATGAGTCCTACCGATAGAAGAGAAGAATTCTACACTTGACCTACCGGTAGAAACTGGAAACATAAAGGCCAACATTTTGGACGCAACAATCTTGTACTTGGCCTATCGGTAGAAGAAAAGTGTCTACCGGTAGGTGTATGAGTATTTGAGCTGCTACAGTATGTTTGAGCTGGTTGGGAAATAATTTCTCACTTATCCTATCGGTAGATGAAAAGTTCCTACCGGTAGGGTGAGTGTTTTTCAGGCGATTTTGACATGATATTCAGATTTCAATCCAATCTCAATAACAACCAATACAAGTTCGAGAAAGGCATAGAAACACTTAAATAACATATAAAGAGAGGTAGAATTCCCTACCTCAAAGTCGAAGCACGAAACCCAAGAAGTTACGAGCCCTAGCTTTTCGAAAAACTTGATCCGATCGGTTACGACTCCTCCGAACTCAAACTAGCGAGATACGGACCACAATACGCGTAGGGATGAAAGATTGAAGGTTGTTTTGAGTGGGTTGGGTGAAATTTGGAGAGAGAGCAAGAGAGAGGGAGAAAGGCCGAGAGATAGAGGGAGAGAGACGTGAGGGAGGTGGAGGAGAAAATGATTCTATACTTCCTCACCCTCCTATATATACTAGCCCAAAAACATATCACACTTGCACCCTTCCACAATCAATTCTACCATTTTTGCCCCAAATTACATAAATACTATTCTTTCACTTTCTTTCTCAAAAATCATGCATTTATAAAATATTAACATTTGATAAAATAAATAGGGGTCTCTACATTCTACCCTCCTTAAAGTGATTTCGTCCTCGAAATTTTCCATGCCAAGACTAGCTAGTACACAAATCACACATGCATGCATCATTCATAGTCATCAATATCATGCAACATGTCAAACATTATGGTACTTGAAGCTCAAGTACTCACATTGGTTCATTCCGAAAATAGGTGTGGATACTTCTCTATAACTTCGTCCTCCTTTTCTCATGTTGACTCATCGCTACCCTTACTCTTCCACAAGACTCGCACCAATGGTATCGTCTTATCCCTCAATACTTGATCGCGTGAATCTAGAATATGGACCGATTCTTCCCCATAAGACTCATCGACCTCTAACTCAAGTTCGGACCACTCTAACACATGCAACGGATCCGGTTCGTACTTTCTTAACATTGACACGTGAAACACGTCATGTATACCTGACAACCTCGGTGGCAAAGCCAAATAATACACAACCTCCTCAATCTTCTCAATGATGTCGAACGGTCCGATATAACGCGGCGATAGCTTTCCCTTTTTCCCAAAATGAGACAAACCTCTATGCGACGATAATTTGAGAAATACATGATCCCCCTCTTCAAAAGACAATGGGCGACGACGACGATCGGCATAATTCTTTTGCCTACTTTGCGCGGTCAACAATCTTTGGCGAATCACCTTAACTTGTTCGGTTGTTCTGTCTTGAGCTTCCTTAAGGCGTTGACGAATTGCTTTCATGCTCTCGGAGGTCTCCTTAATCATATTTGGTCCTACAAGCATAACCTCTCCCAGTTCGGTCCAACACACAGGCGATCGACACGGTCTCCTATACAAAGCCTCATATGGTGCCATTTTGATACTAGATTAATAGCTATTGTTGTACGCGAACTCGACTAACGGCAAATGATCCTCCCAACTACCCCGGAAGTCCATCACACAAGCCCGAAGCATATCTTCCAAAATTTGAATCATTCTCTTGGATTTCCCATCGGTTTGAGGATGATACGCAGTACTAAACAAAAGATTTGTGCCCAAAGCGGCTTGCAAACTCTGCCAAAAACGCGCGGTAAACCTCGGATCACGATGGATACGGGAATCCCATGAAGGCGAATAATCTCCCGAATATACAAACAGCTAAGCGTATCCACGGAATCGGTGACCTGAATAGGCAAGAAATGAGCGGTCTTAGTCAAACGGTCCACGATTACCCAAATACCGTCATGCCCCCTCGGCGATCTCGGTGAACCCGTAACGAAATCCATGGTCACATTCTTCCACTTCCATTCGGCTACTGGCAATGGTTATAACTCCCCTGCGGGTCGTTGATGTTCGGCTTTCACTTGTTGGCACGTGAGACACTTGGACACGAAAATCACAACGTCCCTCTTCATCCCGGACCACCAAAATTGCCTACGCAAGTCGTGATACATCTTTGTTCCTCCCGGATGAACGGCTAAGGGAGAATGGTGAAACTCTTGCAAAATTTTCTCCCGACACGAAACAGGTACGAACAACTTTCCTTGATAGCGCAAACTTTGGTCAGCATGGATCATCCACCCTTCTTGAGCGTTTCCACTTAGGAATCTAGTACGAAATTCCTCCGCTTCCTCATCGTGTTGTTGAGCCTCAATTACTCAAGTCGATAAAGTTGATTGCACCGTCAAGTTACATAATGTGACCCCTTTTCGAACTTCCTCAAAGTGCATGGCATAGAAGCCCAAATCGTTCATTGCTTTCCATTCGTGAATTGCTAAGCTCGCAAGATGTGTCGGTTTTCTACTTAACGCATCCGCCACAACGTTCGCTTTCCCCGGGTGATAGTGCAATTCGAAATCATAATCCTCCAAGTGCTCCATCCAACGGCATTAACGTAGTAAGTTCTTTTTGAAAGAACAAGTATTTCAAGCTTTTGTGATCGGAAAAGATTTCAAACTTTTCACAGTACAAATAGTGGCGCCAACTTTTCAAAGTAAATACAACGGCCACAAGTTTTAGATCATGTGTCGGGTAATTCCACTTGTGAGTTTTCAACTGTCGTGACCCATACGCTACTACTCGCCCCGCTTGCATCAACACGCATCACAACCCTTCCTTAGACGCATCACAATACACAGAGTAGCCAACTCCACATCCGGGCACAACCAAAATCGGCGCGGTAGTCAATCGATTCTTTAACTCCTCAAAGGCCGCCTCACACGAGTCACTCCAAACGAAACGAGTCCCCTTACGCGTTAGTCTGGTCATCGATGCCGCTAGACGAGAAAAGTCAACAAAACGGCGGTAGTACCCGGCCAACCCCAAAAAGCTTCGAATTTCGAACACGTTCTTCGGTCGCTACCAATTCATAACTGACTCTATCTTTCCCGGATCGATAGACATTGCACCTTTCGAAACCACGTGTCCCAAAAATTTGATTTCGGACAACCAAAACTCACACTTACTAAGTTTAGCGTACAAACGGTGCTCTCTCAAGAGTTCAAGAACGATGGTAAGACGAGATTGATGTTCCTCCTCCGTAGGCGAGTAAATAAGGATGTCATCAACAAAGACAACGACAAACCGATCAAGATACGCACGAAAGATACGATTCATTAGGTCCATAAAAGTAGCTGGGGCATTCGTCAATCTGAAAGCATAACAACGAACTCATAATGGCCATAACGAGTACGGAATGCAGTTTTAGGAATATCTTCTCTCCGAAGCCTCAACTGATGATAACTGGACCTCAAATCGATTTTAGAAAAATAAGTCGCACCTTGAAGTTGATCAAACAAATCATCGATTCTAGGCATGGGATACTTGTTCTTAATGGTAACTCGGTTTAGCTTATGATAGTCGATACACAAACGGAGTGAACCATCCTTCTTTTGCGCGAAAAGAGCTGGTGCTCCCCACGGAGACGTACTTGGACGGATAAATCCTAAGTTCTCCAATTCCTGCAATTGAGTCTTTAACTCTCTCAATTCGGTGGGCACGAAACGATATGGAGGTACGAAGATAGGAGCGGTACCAGGAAGTAAATCAATAAAGAATTCAATCTCTCACTCGGGAGGCAAACCAGGTAACTCTTCCGGGAACACATCCGGGAAGTCGCAAACCACTAAGGGTAACTCCCCACGCACAGAGGCATCCTCGTCTAACGTCAAACTCGCCAACATAAGATGAATCGACTCTTTTTCCCGGGACTCACATAGATATGGTTCTAACGGTTCTCGACGCTCCCCATGGAATTCGAAATAAACACCCTCAGGCGGACATATGCGGACACGACGCTTGAAGCAATCGATCGTAGCATGAAACGTGGATAGCCAATCCATTCCCAAAATAAGATCGAACCCCGACATTCCCAAAACAATGAAGTCGAACACGAAGCGACGATCACGAATAACCAACTCACAATCTCGACAAATACGATAAAGAGGCGTTCTACCTCATAGAGGTGTCTCAACGAATAAAGGAGGATTAATAGTTTCCGTTTTCAATTCCAAGGCACACACAAATGATGCAGCAATGAAAGAATGCGATGCTCCAAAATCAAAGAGTACTTTAGCAAGGGAGTTGAACAAAAGAAATGTACCCCTCACAACAGAAGTCTCCGGAGCCTGAGAAGTGGTAGGTGGAATAGCAGAAGTGATGTTGTAAACTTGCCCCTGGGTACCCTAACCCTGCACAAAACCTCCCCTCTGACCTGAACCCTGAGTAGGCACGGAAGAACTCGGTCCCTTATCACCCCCGAAACTCTGAACAGACGTAGTCTGGCGGAAGTGAGGCTATTGCTGCCTCTGATTGCCCCTAAACTGCTGGCCCACATTATACCTCGTTCCCGGCTGCTACACGGAACCTGACTCACTGCGCACTCCCGACCCCTGAGGACAACTCCTAGCAAGATGATCCGTCTTCCCACAAACATAACAAGCCTTCTTGAGGTGTGGACACTGAGCACGAATGTGTCCAGGTTGATTGCAGTTGTAGCACACAGTCGGAGGTCTAGACGAGGCACCCCGAGTTCCCGAAGAAGTAGGCACCTTAAAGTTGGGTTGATGAGATGGTTGCTGAGACGGTTCCCTCTGCCTCTTCCGTCCTTGACTCCCGTAACTTCCCGAAGATGAGCTTATACTTCCCACTGATTGCCTTGGTTCCCAAGCCCTCGTATTTCATTGAGAATCCTTCGGAAATTCAACGCTCCTCGCACACTCCACAACTTCAGAAAACTTCATCTTACGTTGGGCTATCACCATTCTCATCACAGTGTTGTGCAGCCCCTTCTCAAACCGCCGACACTTTTTCTCCTCCGTCGCCACCAACTCTGGAGCGTAACGAGACAAGGAATGAAACTTCTGCACGTACTCCGAGACAGTCATGTTACCCTGCTCCAGTTTCTCAAATTGATCCCTCAGATTTTCATGTGAAGTTTCCAGAAAATACTGTTCCTCAAAGAGTGTCTCAAACTCAGCCCACGTCAAGTTCTCAACATCCGGTTCATTTGCTTGAGCCGCGGTCCTTGCCGCTCTCCTCGCATCCTTCCTTGACTCTATGATAGATTCCCACCATTCGCCGGCCTCCCCAACCAACTAAACAGCCACAATACCTACTCTGATATTGTCTTCGGTGATATTGAGAGCCCTAAACAGTTTATGAATTTGAGCTAGCCAGTGGTCAGCTACCAAAGGGTCGCTACTAGTCCCATCGAACACCGGAGAGTTTCTACGGCTAAACTCTTGCATCACTACCATGGCTCGATCTTCAGCATTCTCTCTAGGAGCTTGGTTTAAAAGATTTGCAGCTGTAAGTGCTGCGACGAAGTCCCTAGCAAATTGATCCTTAACAAGAGGTACTCCTGCTCCTCGACCGGCCCCAGCCCCCGGATTCCCACCTGGGTTCTCCCCATGCTTACTAACCTCATCTTCAAGAGGTACCCCACGGCCACGACCACCCCAGTTTCCAGTCCCACCTCGTCTATCACGTGTCCTCAGAGGCATCTTACTACATGATATAAGAAAGGGAAATGTAGAGACCCGTATTTTTTTAAAAATCGTTTAAAGGATTTATTGATGTTAGAATATGGAATAAATGAGGAAAATGTAAAATTTGTTGAGTTTATTTGATTTGGGGTCGATGTGATAAGATTGCTAGTAGAGGGGTGTAAGTGCAATTTATAATTGTATTAGTATATATATGTGTATGTGTGGGTGTGGGTGTAGAGGAGTAAAATACTCCTCCACTCTCTCTCTTCTCCCGATCTCACTCCCCTCTCTCGGCTCCTCCCTCTCTCTCACTCCATCACTCAAAAACTCCACCCCAAACTTAAAACCCATGTAAACCAACCTCCAATCCATCATCTACGCGCGTATTGGAGCTCGTACATCGTTGGCTAGTGCTCGGTGGAGGTGTATTGCTCTCGGAGTCGATTTTGGAAGCTAGGGCTCGATCTCTCGTTGGGGTTCGGCTTGATACTCGAGGTAGGGATTTCTTACACACTCTATATGTTTATGAGTTAGTCTTGTACATGAAAATCGTGCTTTGGTTGTTGTTGTTGTTGCTGTGGTCGAATTATCGAAAACCTGCTAAGAAACTGCTCGAAAGCCTCCCGTATCGATACAGCCCTTAAACCGTATCGATACCCCACAAGCTGGACAGATTCGTAACCAACCCGTATCGATACGGATTTTCCCCGTATCGATACGGTGAGCTTATCCCCAGATTTCACTGTTTTGTTCCAAACTTCGTTATTTTGACCCCCGATCACTTCTAACACCTCTAAAACATCCTTAAACCATCTATAAGCTTAGTGGCTTGTCCTTTGGTGACTCGTTGATCGTCCTCATTCCCGAGACACTCGTAAAACGTAATCTTTGGGTAACGTTGTAAATGAATGATACATCGTAAGGTTGTTTCGGAGTGTCGTAGGATATGCGAGGCATTATGGTGAGTGCGAGTGGGTAGATGGGTGTCCGTCTAGTGATCCGAAAGGTAAGACCGAAATTCATGTTCTCGTGATCCAACTTGTTGTTTCCTTTTAACTCTTTGGGTGCTTATCCAATGAGGTCTAGGTGTCAACAATAGCAAAAGGTATGCCGTAGGGTGGTGATGGGTTGGTACGTAATGTGTGGTACTATGGTTTACTTAAAAGGAAGAATGTGTATTAATTCATGGGTCGGAGTCATGCAATGGTTGACTATTTGGGACGTTTTGAAATATAATCAATGTGGTGTATTGGTAGATCGTTTAGAATGCTTGAAATCTCATCGACGTTGTGATTTAACTGTTTGGGATGATTAAGTTGTGATTGATTAAACGGCTTTTGGATTCGATTGAATGATTGATGTTTGTGACACGGGAATGTGGAAAGACTGTAAATGTTAAATGGATGCAAAGAGGATTTTCAGGGCTCTTAAATGAGTAAATGCCTGGCAGGAGCTAGAAGCTCATATTGTATGCTTTCAGGACTCTTAAATGAGTAAATGCCTGGCAGGAGCTAGATGCTCATATTGTATGCTTTCAGGACTCTTAGATGAGTAAATGCCTGGCAGGAGCTAGATGCTCATATCATTTGTCTTCAGGGCTCGTTATCGAGTAAGTTCCTGGCAGGAGCTTCGGCTCAGACTCTAAACGACACGTTATTGGTTTACGAAGTTAACGAGAGGATTTTGGGTTTGGTTAAAGGATTTTGATGAAAATCCTCTGGTATTCTTGAGCGAATCAACGGTTTCCGATATTTGGGCACAAATCAACGGACTCCGGTATTCAAGCTCGAATCACGGAGCTTGACTCGTATTGGTTTGGTTTGGTTTTCACAAGTCATTTGCAATCAAAAGGAAAGTGTTAAGGGAAAGAGATTTGATATTCTGTAATGTGAAATTGAGTTAGATGGTGATGTTCATGCATGAAGTAAATGAAGTGGTTGAGAACCCACTGTAGGTTGTTGACTTGATGTGAGCTTAGTATAGCTTCAAGTATGACATGAGTTTGATAGGAATCCCGATATGATGCTTAGAACATTGAAGTCGATGTCCGTTTGTCTATTGTGGTAGTTCCACGTTGCTTGTTCCTTGAAAACTCATTCCTCTCTGGTGCATCTCTCATCGCATTTTCATATAGCTTGTGTAAAGATTTCTCTACTGGGCGCGTGTTTGCTCAAACCTATTATAAATTTCAGGTATAATTCAGGAGTTGGCTTGGCATACGTGGTGCACATGCATGATCATGTTATTGAAGGGTTTTCAAGAGAAGTGTTCAGAAGAGTAATTATTGTAAATTGTAACGTTATTTAGCTTCGGATACTTATATGAGATAATTTGGGGCCTCAAGCCAGGATTAAACAGGTGTATTTAATTTGAGAACAGGAAAAAGAAATGTTATTTGGGTATTATCTGTACTTCAGCGAGGGTTTTATTTATTACAAATGATTATTATTTATGTTGAAAATCGAGGGCGTGACAACTTGGTATCAGAGCATAGGTTTAGAATACTTAGAGACCGTGGGGAGACTTTTTAGTCTCATGGGTTCAAAATCCGCTGCATATCTTTCTTTTTTTTCAAAACACACGTGTGCTTGCATGAATGAGTCGGATATCATTGAGATGTCGCATTTTGTATTATGGTAGAGTGACATTGAGTTGTTGACCTGCATTGGGAAGTTGGAGGCTTGGATCTCATTGTAGTGATTGTGATTGTGGCTATGTTGACGTGTGAAGCAAAATATAAGATAGCATGTGTTAAAAGGGATGGAATGTTGATATGACTTATGAGTTGAGTGTTAAATGTGTTATTGAATTGCTTGGATTATGTGTTAAGTTTCAAATGTGTTAAGATAAGCCTATGTGAGATAAACTGTATATGGTATAAGTTAAGGTGAGTAATATATGCATTGGGAATTGAGTTAGTGCGTGTCTTGAATGTGTTTGGAAAGTCAAAGGCGTGTTGTGGTGATAACTGTGGTTGGTTATTGTAGTGGTAGTTATTGAAACAGTTAATATAAGCATAGGTAGGGCAAGTCGAACCTACGTAGGAGATATAAGTATCTAAAGTTGAGATAAAAAAAAAATGAGGGTTATAGGTAGGGTGTCGGGATACTGTATGTGTCTTTTAGACACCCAGGCGACTACCGATGAGATCCTGCTGGAAGAGGCGCTTGATCACCGCACCTTCTAGATGGAAGTCTCGGAAAGTCAATTGGACACTAGGGTTACACATAAGGGTTAGGTCTCTAGACTTGAGACAGATGGTTGTATATGGGAATTTCGTAGAAAAGAGAAGTACTATGGTATTATTGGTGTCATTGTGATAGGTTGGCAGAAAATAGTGATAGTATTGTTTGGTAAGAGAAAGAAAAAAAAAAGGGGACTTGAGGTGGACCATATTGATGTAACGTAAGTCAGATGATTGATGTAAGTGTGTGGTGAGAAATTGTTTGAAGTGAGGACGATGTAGATATGAATGGTTGTGATTGATAACGAGATGGAGCGTGATAGGTGTCCTGAGTTGAAACGGTAGGAACCCTGAAAGTGATAGGCATGTAGAGAGACAGTACATTATGAGTTGAAAGGCTTGAATGCAGAGATTATGTTTGGCGTTCGGGAATGTAGACTAGATTGGTGATAATAAGGGATAGATTGGAGTATGTTATTGGGATGATAGGTTTGTTTAAGAGGAATTGAGGGATAAGAGTGATAGTGATAATAGTGATGGTGACGGGGATGGTGTGGTTGTTATTATTGAGGTCGAGTGTAAGTATGGTGGATGCCTTGAGGAATATTGATGTCGATAAGACTACTTAGTGGAGAGAAAGAAGTTTGTGAGTTATGAAGCTTGTGGTGAGCAGGACCATTAGAAGTTATTGGCACAAGTGGAACTGATTTCTAAGTGATAAGATAGTGTTAGGATGTAATACTGTCGAATCAGAGAGATGAATAATATCGAGGGTACATATTTTATGTTTGCAATAACGTGTAAGATTGTAAGTATATTGAGTACTTAACTTGACTAGAGTTACTGAATGAGAGTATTTGCAACTGATGGGTGGACAGAAAATGTGAAAAGCAGTACGAGATTGAAATGAGAGTGATTACTGTTGGGCTTTCTAGAGCTATGAATTATGAAATGAAGGATAATCTATGAGTCTGTGGGATACTGAGTGAGTCTGTTAATGCATATATGCGTTCGGTGTTGTGTAAGCCATTAATTTGTACGGTTGATTTATTGGGGTATTTCACGTATGAAATGTGCAACCTCTTAGTTTAAATTTCACTTGTTTGACATGCTGTGTAGTCATAGTGTGTGGAATTTGTTCTTTGAATGCAGTGCTGAGTAGATACTGATGTGATATGTGGGTACTTATCCCGAGTTAAACATGTAATAGAAAAAAAAAAAAGGGGAGAGAAACGTGCTTGAGTAGAACGGCTCAAATCCTTTACTTAGACGTGACACTATGCGACTATTGAAATCTCTAGAGTATTACATCATTGACTCAACGGCCCCAAATTAACATAAGTTTCATATATCAAAAGAGTTAAGAGTTTACAAATATTTCTTAAACAAAAGAATTATAACTTAGGTTACAAATATATCTTTCAAAAGAAATTTACAAAGATGAATGAGTAACTTCTTTGGTTAGCTTTCAAAAAGGCATGTCCACACTCCAAGCATTCTAGTCATGCAAGCTATTGTTCCGGATTGGTACCTGAAAATGATATAAGGCTTGAGCTACACCAGCCCAGTAGAAAAGTCTACGCAAACTCTATATGCAAATGAGCAGTAGAGAAGAACAAATGATAGAAACCAAACGACAACGGATGTAAGCACAACTTGTCATGATCAAAGTGTCCAACTACCACCAATCCTTCTCCTCAACATACTCTTAAGTCTTGTTTACTCTATTCGTTTCTCAACATCTCGTATCCTTTGTGTGTCTGAGCCGAAGCTCATGTCGGGCTATTTATGGGACCCCGATATCCTCTGCCAAGCACCTACCTTGTAGGTTAGGCTTTGAATATTCAATACGAGCATTAGCTCCTGTCGGTCTATTTATGGGACCCCGATATCACCTGCCAGACACCCACCCGTCGATGGGCCCCCGAGTGTTCGCGCGTCGTTCACATGCTCAAGTGTATTGTTCGTATTTCAACGTGCAATAATTTACATTTCTCATTTCTTAACACAACGAGTTCATTCAAGTCCACCGGATACCACTGTAAGTGTGAAACAAGTAATACTCTCCAAAACACTTGAAAGAATACATAAACAAATCCATTAGAGTCGATGAGAAGCTCCAAAAAATGATTTGGAAGACGTAGGAAAAGCAGCTCCTAGACACTGTGCCTACCGGTAGGTGAATGAGTCCTACCGGTAGAAACTGGAAACATAAAGACTAACATTTTGGACTCAACAATCTTGTGCTTGGCCTACCGGTAGAAGAAAAGTGCCTACCAGTAGGTGAATGAGTATTTGAGCTGTTACAGTACGTTTGGGCTGGTTGGGAAATAATTTCTCATTTGTCCTACCGGTAGGTGAAAAGTTCCTACCGATAGGGAGAGTGTTTTTCAGGCGATTTTGACAGGATATTCAGATTTCAATCCAATCTCAATAACTACCAATACAAATTCGAGAAAGGCATAGAAACACTCAAATAACATATAAAGAGAGGTAGAATTCCCTACCTCGAAGTCGAAGCACGAAACCCAAGAAGTTACGAGCCCTTGCTTTTCGAAAAACTTGATCCAATCGGAATACGACTCCTTCGAGCTCAAACCAGTGAGATACAGACCACAATACACGTAGGGATGAAATGTTTTGAGTGGGTTGAGTGAAATTTGGAAAGAGAGCAAGAGAGAGGGAGAGAGGCCGAGAGATAAAGAGAGAGATGTGAGGGAGGTGGAGGAGAAAATGATTCTCTACTCCCTCACCCTCCTATATATACTAGCCCAAAAACATATCACACTTGCACCATTTCACAATCAATTATACCATTTTAGCTCCAAATCACATAAATACTATTCTTTCACTTTCTCTCTCAAAAATTATGCATTTATAAAATATTAACATTTGATAAAATAAATACGGGTCTCTACACTGCTCATCAAAAACGATGTTGGAGTGTTGTCTTCAGTAAAAGTATGGTTATCCGGCCAATTCAAAATGGACTTGGGAGAAGCTAGCCACATCCTTGGGATTAAGATTATGCGAGATCGCAAGAATAGGATGTTGGTCTTATCACAAGCTACTTATATCAATGAGAATTTTGCCGGTTTAACATGCAGGATTCCAAGAAAGGTTTTCTCCTTTTTAGACATGGAATCAACCTATCCAAGGATAAGTGTCCTAAGACATATGAGGAGATGGAGAAAATGAAGGCAGTTCCTTATGCCTCGGTAGTAGGAAGTCTTATGTACGTTATGCAGTGTACTAAACTTGATATTTGCTTTGTCATTAGCATGGTTAGCAGTTTTCAGTCTAATCCAGGGTAAGAGCATTGGATTGCAGTGAAACATATACTCAAGTATCTGAAAAGAACTAGAGATCATATGTTGGTGTTCTAGTCAGAGAGTCTGGTGCCTTATGGGTACACAAACTCAGACTTTATGAAAGATAAGGATTCCAGAAAGTTTACATCGGGATGTGTGTTTACCCTAGAAGATGGAGCCATTAGTTGGAAGAGTATCAAGCAATCTTGCATTGCTGATTCTACCATGGAGGCCGAGTATGTGGCAGCTTTTGAAGCAGCCAAGGAGGCCGTTTGGCTCAAAGACTTTTTACGGTCACGTAGTGGGAATGAGAGTGAGATATGTGGTAGCATGATTTTAAGTCTAAGTGGGATTGTTAGAAAATTATACTAAAAGTCATGCTTTTGTGTAATGGATTAATATTTGACTGTTATTTATTAATCAGTTTTATTCCTTTTTTATGAGAATCTTTTATGGGCAATGTTTGCATAATATTATTGTATGTTGTGCATATTTGTCTTTTATTTTACAAAGTAGATGATCCAGTGTGTAGAGTTCGGCTTACGCATATAAGATCAGATCATTGGCTCTTGTGAAATATAAGATATGGTTCACAGTCTTAGATGGAACTGGACACACCATTGGTAGGACTGTAGTACAATATTTAGTAAGTTTGTCTTGACTACAAGGAATAGTCTAGTTCCAACTTATTGTGCTAGTACACTTTGTGTGTATTGAACGGGACCGCATTGAGGTAATTGTCTTTGTACTAATTTTATAAGACAATTGGAACCTTATGGTTATTATGAATGCTTATACTCTTAATCCAAAAATAATTATTAGAGGTATATATTTAATGTTGTTGACTTTGATTCATTAAAGGGTGAGATCTTTATACGGTCAATAGTCTCAATGAGTTGGGTAGCAACATTATGTATATGACAACTATTAATTATTGATGGAATCCACGTCCCAATAGGGATTGATGATACCCCATTGAGTAAGCTTATAAGTTTCGATTATGTCAAACCCTGCAGGTGGATTTTGTATCCGACATATCGAATAAGTTAAGCGGATAGTCTCAAGGTTAAGATGTTGATTAAGTGGGAGATTATTAGTAATTTATTTTAATCAACGGGTATCTGTAATCTTAATGTGGGGAGATATTTAAGTATTTAATATAATGGAGCTCGCAATATAATTGAGATAAGAACGAGAGTGCAATTATAATTCTGTAGTAGGATGAATTATAATTAATAAAATAAGAAATAGAATCCTGGTAGGATTAGGGTTTCTTATTTACACTGGGAGCCCAGACTTATTACTCCTTAGGTCCCTATCGTATCCCTATATATACACATTATGCTCTCTAGGTCATATACACGTTTTCTATTATTCACGAAATAGAGGCAAGTTTTGAGAGAGCAAACAGATCACGATAGAGTCCACACTCGGTTCATATTCTAGACGTGCAAGGAATACGGTAGAAAATCGTAAGGTACGGTCGAGCAGTATTTGTGGCATACAACAAGGTGTGCTGTAACAAGTTCAACCAGCGTTCGTGACGTGGGAGTTGTGGTAAAACCCTAATTCTGCCTTGTAAGGTTTTGCGATTTTTTTTGTTGTCTAATCTGTACGTATCATTACTGGGTTCTGAGAATCGCTTCCCAACATTTTCTTCCTAGTTTCTCAAGAAACTATCTTCACTCTATATCTTGTGTTCTGTTGTTCTAATTTACTCCCTCCGTCCCAAATTCTTTGTCCGGTCCGCAAAACGGAGTGTTAAAAATAATACAATTTTTGCGAGAAAAAATCAAAAGTTTTTTAACAACTTACTAGATATCAATGAGTATTTTTAATTTGTGAAAAAAGTTTGAATTTTTTCTTGAAAAAATTGCATTATTTTTAACACTCCGTTTTGCGGACCGGACAAAGAATTTGGGACGGAGGGAGTACTTGCTTTATTTTTATAACGACCTCAAGTTTTTAATGATAAATAATAAAAGTGTACAATAAGTGTTGTGCACTTACTTTTGGACAGTCTTCCTTCACTTTACTCACTGGGGTTCCAAGTGCATGCATACTTTCATATTACTTACACAATGCATGTAGATCACCCCATAGTGGAGATATATATAATGACATAAAGACTATGAAGTTGAAACAAGGACAATGACCCTCGTAGGCCATAGCCGCATCACCTAAGTTTCTGCAGCCTGGCCTTCAACTTGAAAACCCTCCTTGGTGGACTGATTGCAGCACAAAGAAATTAAGAACCTAAGAAGAAGAAGAAGCAGCTTCTCTTCATTTCTGTCACTCCAAATCAACCATATCCATCAATTTCCTTCCACCAGTTTACTTTTTGAACAAAATGGCCCAACCCCATTGCAATACAACTCATTTTGTGTACATGTGCAAGTTTCAGTGTCATGGCCAAACCAATTCCATTATAGCTCAAAAAATGAAACCTTTTTTTTTTTGAACGGCAATATTTTTTATTTATTAATCTTTGAATGTAGCATCTCTCATTGCGTTTAATGTTTTATCTGGGATTTAAAGCCTCTTAGGTGCTGGCTTTGTCCCTTGGGGTGTCCCTTTGGTTGGCACCCTGTCAATCAAGGGCTTGGGTCTCATCAGATGGGCACTTGTTGCTCTTCTCCTTGCTCCCGTCAGTCTTTGTAAACTTTCAAAGATTAATAAAAAAAATCGCCGTTCAAAAAAGAAAATGGTTTCATTTTTTGAGCTATAATGGAATTGGTTTGGATAGAGGTGGAAATCTCAACCCATATTTTTTAACCCGCCCAAATCCGTCCATTTATAACCCAACCCAACCCGTCCATATTGTATAATGGGTTGATATGGGCTCGACCCACATCAACCCATATTTAGGTGGCTTTAAATGGGTTAAAAATGGGTTGAAGTTAAAAAATCCATCCATTCTTCTTCAGGGCTTTCCACGACAATTTCTAACGTCGCAGCTAGAGGGACTACTAGTGTGATCACGATTGGTATTCCACTAACAGGTTCTTAAATAAAAAAAAGCCCTCTCGTCACCTTTGGTTTCCATCACTTCATCTCCCTTCCAGATCTCGCCGCCGCCTGGGGGGGAGGCGCCGCCTCCTCCCCTTTGGCCCTTTCCTCCTCTGCTCTCCTCTCTTTGCAGGTCATTTCTGCTGTCTCGTTCTCGGATGCTGCCATTTCCTCCTGGTTTCGGTCCGCTCTTGGTCGCCGCTTTGTCTGCTGGCTTCTACTCTTGGGGGAGGCTGGTCGGCCTAACGGCGTGGTCTGGCGGCGGCTGGTGGGACTGTTTCTCGTGGATCTCCCACCGTGTAACATTCTTGATTGTTGCCGGTTTGGCCCAACAGCAAGCGGAGATCTGCGGCAGGCGTTTCGGTTGGCCGGGGACCAGAGCATATGGGTCTGCTCTTAGCTTGAACGGGTGACATCGTGGCGGTATTATCGACGACGTTCATGGTTCCTTGGCTCACGGATTTCTCAGCCGTTTATGAGAATCGAAGCGCCAATTTCTCGGCGGCCTGGTTTGGGATTCGTGAGTGTGTGGGGAACGGGCGGCGTGGGTATTCTTATCGGTGTCCGGTGGTTATGGAGTCTCGGTCAGGGAGGAATTGATGGTGGTGGTTGGCTTGCAGGGGTGGTGGTCGGCATCTAGGGCTGCGGTGGCAGTGGGCTGCGATGTGCTGGGTGCAGGGGAGTTTGGTTTGGGCCTGGCTCCTTCAGGCTGGGCCTGGCCAGCTTGGTTTGAGCTCTATTGTCAAATATGGGCAGTTAGACCTTTAGGTGTTTATGTTCTTAATGTCTGATCTGGGTTTTCAGACCCACAGGTGTGTTGGGCTTTGCCCATTGGGTGTTCTGGGCTTGTCCCAATAGGTGTTCATCCAATTCTTTATTGGATTCCCCTTCCCCTCCCCCAACTTGATATACCCTTTGTCAAGTTTCTTAATAAAATTTTGTTGCTTATAAAAAAAAAACAGGTTCTTAAATCCCACAAGCCTATTCATCCTCAGGTCTTACTTCAATAAAAAAAATTGAATTACGATTGATCAATTAATTCAGTTTGTTTAGATTGAGGGTGGGTTTAGATTAAAAAGATAAGTGGCTTATTTTTTTGTCTTTATTCAATTTTTTTTTTGTATTTGTTTGTTTTGCGTCAAACTTTTGTGACTTATTGATTTGTTTCGATTAAAGGAATCGGAAAGTTTTTTTTATTTATTTATCAAAACTCATAATTTTTTGAATAAAGACAAAAATAAGTCAAAAAGACGGTTTTTTTTTACTTATTTTTGTCTTTTTGAAAAAATTTACTCCCTCCGTCCCTTTATTATAGTCCAGTATTCCATTTTGGGCTGTCCCTTAATAAGTGTCCATTTTGTAATGTTAGAGGGTAAAAGTTGTTGAATTGTCTATTTTGTCCCTAAAAGTAGATTCCATTTTGAAAAGTTAGTGAGTAGAAATGTAATGATGATGGGTAAGTATGGAAAGTGGAGGAAAAAGTTGATGTGAAAGGTATAATGATGATGTCTTTTTAATAAGTTGGAGTTACGAAGCAGGACATTTAAAAATGGACGGAGGGAGTATTAGTTTCAATCATAATTTTTTACTTTTTCGATTCTTCTCGTCAAGACAAATCAATAAGTCACAAAAGTTTAACACAAAACTAACAAATGCAAAAAAATATCACCCATAACTTTTTAATCCAAAATCACCCTGACGTTTTATCCAAGTCCACAAAGAAAAGTCAACAGAACAAGTGGTCACCGATACTCAGGATAGGAATTAAAAGGAAATTTTCTCCTCCACATGTCTCGTGTTTTAAAACACTATTCCAAATACAACTGTGAAGTTGTGTGTATCATTGCTCGTCTAAAAAATATATAGCAAAGTGCGTCTTATGCATTTCATTTTACTTTTTTCACGGCTTTCTGTATCAGGAGCAGCATAAACACATGTCCTCTCAAAACCATGGATTGTATTTGCTTTTACGCAAAAGGTGACAATAGAGATTTAATATTGGTAATTAATTGACTTTAAAAAAAAAAAGCAAGAAAAAACGGGTTGGGTTAGGTCAGGTTTGGCTTGACCCATATTCGACCCGAACTGTTTCAGCCCGCTAACTTTTGACCCATATTTGACCCGCGACCCGTTTCAACCCTGCCCAAATCCACCCGAACCCGTCCATTTGCCACCTCTAGGTTTGGCTATGACACTAAAACTTGCACATGTACACAAAATGAGTTGTATTGCAATGGGGTTGGGCCATTTTGTTCAAAAGTAAACCGGTGGAAGGAACAGAGAGAGATGCTACATATACTACATTGTTTCACTATATAGTTACACTACATTTTATGTAGGGCTCACTCCGGAGCCCACAAAAATCCAAAAAAATATCCATAAATTTTCAAATATTATTTTATGGGATCCCGTAAAAAATCAACTCCAACGAATATCAGTAAGTATTATTTCTGGATTCGTAGGGGCGAAATTGCTCAGTTTTGCCCTACGGATCAAGAAATAATATTTACTAATATTCGTTGGAGTTGATTTTTTATAAGACCCCATAAAATAATATTTTAAAATTTATGGATATTTTTCTAAATTTTTGTGGGAACTAGAGTGGGCCCCACATGAAATATAGTGTATCATGTAGTGGAACAATGTATTGTACTTATCTTTATTGAAATGAAAATAGGACGATCCAAACACTTAAAAAGGCCTAAAAGCCCAAATTGAAGGGGGTAAGCCCAACATTAAAGCCCAAAGCACCGAAACCCTATCCAAAATCCAGCAGCCACATCGCCTTCTTGCCACAAACTAACCACCACCAATGAGTAGCCAAACACCCTGTCACACCACCGCCACCTCACCAAGTCGTTAGGCCAAACCCCGATCAAAATCCAAGAGAAAAAAATGATGGAGACAAACCACCTTGCCGCACCCCGGAGGAACAACTAGCCGATGAGCAAAACCAATTACCCCAATAGATAACCGACGACCGACCATCGGGGTAGAGAACGAAGCCAAAAGCGGGGACCGATCAAGAGGAGAGGAGAGTAGCGATTGAGGAAGACGGAAAGGGAGACGAGGTGGAACAGTAGATCCAACGCTGGAATCGCCGCAGCCGCGAAACCCAAAGAACACCGTGAACTCGCTGTATTTCATCAGTCCCAAAAACAGTCGGAGAAAAATTGCCGGCAAGAAGAGCGCCCCATTAGCCACGCCCACCACACCGCACCTTTAAAAAAAATTAAAAAAAGAAAAGGAAAAGCAAAAGGAGAAGCCTGGGGGAGGAGGGAGGTGGTTGCCTCCCCCCGGCGACTGATCTAAAGGGGAAGACGAAGAGTTTAGGGTTTTAGAGGGAGAGAGGGGGTTAAATTCTTTTATATATATATTTTTTTTGTCAATCGATAGAAGAGATCATTTTACATCAAATACGAAATACAGAGTACAAATCCAGGACACTACATCAATTGTGAGAGTCGACGAGACAACTAAGCCCAATAACCTAACCAATACAAGAAATAAGCCAATTAGAGCATCCATAGCGGAATAAGCAAAACCAAAAGGTTGCTAAAGTTAGCAGTGTTTGCTCAAAAAAGAGCTCACATTGGAATAACCAAACTTAGCAATCTCTTAGCAACTCATCAAATTTTGGTCTTTGAATAATCAAAAGTAACAACCTTTTGCCAATAACCAAATGTAGTGATCCCCATATTTTCTCAATCAAGTTCACCCATCATTACACAAAAACATTATCTCTCTCTCTCTCTTTCAACAATGTTTTCAAAAAATAATTTTAAAAAACTTTTTTTTGCAAAAACTATTTAAAAAAAAACTGTTTTTTATGAATATTTTATTTATTTATAAAAACTGTTTTTTTTCATAACCTTTTTTTTTTATAAAACTGTTTTTAACTTAAACTGTTTTTTTTTCTTCCAAAAACTGTTTAATAAACTCTTTTTTTTTTTCAGAAACAGATTTTTTTTTATTAAAAACTGTTTTCAACATAAACTATTTTTTTTATTAAAAACTATTTTTAACATAGACTATTTTTTCAAAAACTAGTTTTTCAAAAAATATACGTGAAATGGAGGGGAAAAGTTTGGAAGAAACTCAGGAAAGGAACCAATGGGCCCATTGCTTTTGATTATGAGCACAAAAAAAAAATCAATGTGGAACTTGACATTGCTAATTTTAGCAGCCTTTAAATGGATTATCAAAATCTAATGTGGAATGTTTTGAATATTCACTTTTGCTTATTCCACTGTGGATGCTCATATAGTGTAGAAACAATGAAAGAAAGTATCCAGATCAATATATCACCCAGTCTCTCTCTTTCTAACCCTAGCCGTCGCACCTCTTTGTTTCTCTCTTTCCCTCCCTCCCCTTACGGCCTGTTTGGATGGCGGAGAAGAAGGGGGATTTGGGAGCCGGCCAGATTTGGAGTCCATGTCTCACTCAAATCCGGTGTTTGGTTGGAATTTTGGGAAGCCGGAGAAGAGTACTGTAGCGGCTTCAAATCCCCTTTGAGGTGGATTTGTGAAGAACGGGTTTGACCCCGTCGTTGGCAAATCCGGGGGTTTTTGGGACGTTTTTACCCCTCCAAATCCCCCTTGTCGATACACCTCGTCCTCGTATTTGTTTTCTCAGATGATTATTTTGTTTTCTGAAAACCAGAACAACGAAGAGAAGAAAGAGAGAGAGAGAGAAGAGCGGAGGTCGCCGATCTAATCTGGTGACTCCACCGACGTACTCCAACGGTTTGAACTCTCCCTCGTCTTCCTCCTTCACGGGCTGAGGTATGGTTCTGGACTCCATTTTCGTGTACTGAACTGTACGATAGGGTTTATGATCGGTTTGGGGGTTTTTGATGTTGGAAGTTGGGGTTTCCACCAACGATTCGAACAGAATACTACATGATTTTTTGGATCTGAGTTGCCTAAAGATCAAAATTTTTGTTGTTGATTTTGCCCTAATATGTTGTACAGTTGGGGTTGCGATTTGAGTTGCCGTATAATCTCGAAATTGGTTGAAATTTGTTGTCATTCTCTTCATTTCCAACTGTGATTTGAACTGAATACTCCATGATTTTGCCATCTGAGTTGCCTTGTTAATTGTCCAATTTTCTACCAGGATTCGAACAGGTTTGTAAATGAAGAACATGCGATCTGAGTTGCCCTATTTATCGCATTTTCTGATCTGAGTTGCCCTATTTATCGCATTTTCTGAAATGAGTTGCCCTATATATCGCATTTTCTGATCTGAGTTGCCCTATTTATCGCATTTTCTGATCTGAGTTGCCCTATTTATCGCATTTTCTTATCTGAGTTGCCCTATTTATCTCATTTTCTGATCTGAGTTGCCCTATTTATCGCATTTTCTGATCTGAGTTGCCGTAATAGTTTGAACATGCTTGTGGGTTTACGGTGCATATGTATGTTTCTGGGTAGTTGAACATGCTTTGTAGGCAAATGGCTCATGTTAGGAAAAAATAGTTAGTCATACCCTCTTTTGTGACAACCCCTATGAGCTAATCAATTGGTTAGCTAATCACAGCAACTTTGGATGGCTAAAGGTAGCAGGAAAATGTTATGAACACATATAAATTGGATTGGGGGATTCACACACAGTGTCTCACACTACACAATCACATAGATTTTGTCACGCCCTCGATTTTCGACATAAATATAAATAACTTTGCATAATTGAAATCCTCGCGATAATATAAATAATACCCCAAAAGACATTACAATTTCCAACATTTAGATAACCTGATTAACCGTTACAACATCCCCAAAAAAATAAACAATACAATGGAATACTGTTTAATTTACAAACATATAAATAGCTCCTGAAAACAGCATTTAAACGAGACGCCTGTCATGCACTTCATGTCACTGCTCCTGTGGTGTACCTGAAATGATAATAGGTTTGAGCAAACACGCGCCCAATAAAGAATTCTATACTCAAACTATATGGAAATGTGATGAATCATGCACCATGAATGAGTGAGTAAAAACAGATACGCCCAAGGTACGAACGATTTCCAACGAGCTGCACGCTTTGATCAAAGGATTCTAGACTTCACCGGAATGTCACTAACCATTTACTCCTCAAACTAGATACATCGATATACTCACATCAATCCACCTTAGTCTATAACCAATTTTAAATCATCTTATAGTTCTTCGTGCGATACTACAATCTTCCTCGAATTTACATTCATCATTATCCAATCCCTTCATTACAAAATCCTTCCTTTCTTTTAATCAAATATTTTCCATCAATAATCACTAGGGTCACCTCGGGTCTACTTCCCTCGAGCGTAGGGTCACCCCGAGTCTATTCCCCTAATAAAAATCATCACTTGGGTCACCTCGGGTCTATTCCCTCGAGCGTAGGGTCACCCCGAGTCTATTTCCTCAATCATAAATTACTCATTTGGGTCACCTCGGGTCTATTCCCTCGAGCGCAGGGTCACCCCGAGTCTATTCCCTCAATAATAATTATCACTGGTTAGCGGAAACGCACATCGCTTAACCGACCATTCGTCATTTCATAATCAACTTCATCATCAGTCTATCGATTGTACCACAAAACCTTAATCAACCTTCACATAACTCCACAAATATTCTTGTTCATGCCTTTTCATTAGTCTTCATATCTGTATCTTACATAACGTACTAAGCTCATATACACAATTCATGCTATGCTCTATCCATTTGTTCCTACGCTTGAACCGCATAGGGTGAGTTCCACAAGAATTTGAAGGGGTTCAATAAGCCGCGAGGACACAAGTTATTATATCATCTTAAACGGTTCTCTCACAACATCGATTTCATTCCAAGCATTCTAAACAACCAACTATATCACAATATTGGCTAATGAACAAACACATACCATTCCCCACGTATGTCACCATACTCTAAGTACTTACAAACCCATAGTAGCTCTACGGCTTACGACCCGTTTGTACCGACATTAAGGATGTAAGATGAATAGGTTCAGCGAGACGGCTCATGAGGGAATGAGTTACTAAGTTACCCATCGGATCGCTAGACCAGCTCACACCTACCAAACACACTCATCAGAACACCTCGCATTACCTACGGTACTCCTAAGCAACCTTATGGTAGTTTATTCATCTCTAACATTATCAAAGTTACGTTCTACGAGTGACTTAGGAAGGAAAGCGATCGATAAATCATCAGAGGATGAGCAACCAAGCTTAGAGATGGTTTAAAGAGTATTTTAGAGGTGTTAAAGGTGCTCGAGACTCAAAGTAGAGGAGTAAGGATCAAAATCAACAAAACTGTCCGAGTACAAGGTGTTATCGATACCCTTGAGGAAAGGTATCGATAACAATGAGTCGAGATCAGTCAGAAACACAATGTTATCAATACCCTGGAGGAAGGTATCGATAACATTCAGGTCGAGTTCAGTCCAGATGCAAGGGTAGCGATAACAAAGGTCAAAGGTATCGATAACTGTTCAGTTCAAGAGGTTTTCAGCAGATTTTCGAAACTACTCCCAACACCCAAACCAACAATTACAAGCACGATCAAAGTACAAATTCAACTCATAGGCATATAGGAAGAGCAAGAAATCCCTACCTCGAAGTTGGAGAGCAAACACGAAAGGAGATCGGGCCACGCAAGCCCTTGACTCTGAAATCTTCAAAATCAACCGGCTCCTCCTTCCCCGAGCTTGACCCACGAAATTTAAGACTTGAATCACATATACGAGGTAGATTGGAGGTTAACTCTTGTAGGTGTTGAGTTAATTTGGTGGGTTTTTGGTTGAGAGATGGAGAGAGAGCCGAGGGAAAGAGTGGGAGGAGTTGAGAGAGAGACTGCCGAGAGAAAAGAAAGAGGAAAGTGGGAGAAATAATTCTCCTAGAGAGAATTATAGAGTTAGGGAGTAATCCCACGCTTCTTGCACCACACACTCACACGTGCACCTCTCACATAATTACGTTTATATTCTACCGTACATACTCCCCATCGTATATCCACACCGTACATTAAAAAAAACGGGTTCCAAAATATGGGTCTCTACATCCTACCCTCCTTAAAGAAATTTCGTCCCGAAATTTGGGCGAAACAAACGAAGAGACATCCGCACTGAATTCTAGTCTCAAAGATCGTGTCCGTTACACAACGCTCCGTATCCACTAACCTTGTGTCAAAAGAAAAAAAATGCAAGAAAACTAATGCCACAATCAACTATCTCAGCTTCCCATCGAAGTAATTGCCAAGTTCCATTGTTCACACACATCAAGTCACAAAGTTGTCGTATCCGCAAGAATCGTAATCATGTTCCCAACCAATTCCTGTCCTATCATCCGTGTCCAAACTCTCAGAAAATTGTATAACATGATAACCCAACAACTTAGCCAAGTAAAATATAAACCACAAGTTCTAATATCAACTCGTCTATCCCCCGGTTCACAAAGTTCTCCACATACATTTACAAGGCAGACAAGTTCAGACATCTTTCTTCCACCTCATGTTCTTGTTTTCCCAACTTACTCTCGTTCCCAAGACTCACATAAGAAAAGCTCTAATAGTTCCCAATGCTAACTCAACACAAGTTCTTCCAAGAAGATAAACGCTAGCTCGGTGTCTAAGTGTCCGACACAATGTGATCAAAATTAAACGACGATCATGAGTTTCCAACTTACTATTTCCAAAGTAAAAGTGTAATACCTCATGTCACTAAGTAGTTTTGACGAAACACTGGCCATGTTGAAATAAATAAATAAAAATCTAGTTCGAGTAGCTGAAAATTCGTTGAAACATACCCATCTGTGATGAGATTTTATAGAAACTTGAAAGGGAATGTTCATTTTTGAGTGACATTGCCAACAATTACGCAAAACATCTCACATGGTCATTTTAAAACAACAACGATCTTGATGACATAGCAAAGAACTAGCGATGAGACTAATTCGGCTATAATGTAGCTGACTCCACGTTGGTATCATTTCCTTTTCAAAAAAAAAAAATGCACTATACGAAAAATCAGTTTTCACAAAGCATTTCCCCTTTTTAGAAAATTTTGAGTCCCATGATATATATATACGTACATCCGTAGGTTTAACAGCTCTCAGAACCAAACTCCACCACTTCACATGTCTCCTATAATTACTCGACGCCCCAAGTAAAGAACCTGACTCATATGTGGCACGTGTCTACAACGTCCTACTAGTCTTACTTATTCAGCATCTCACGAATAATTAACTTGACTATCAAGAATCTCATTAAGACCATAATCGAGAAAATGAAAGGCATGCAAAGTAATCATCAAATCGTAAGCTACAACAAAACAAGGAGTTGAGACTAGAGATTTCAATCATTGCGTAGTGTCACATCTAACTAAAGGATTCGAGTCAATCCACTCAAATACGCTTCTATCGATCACCTATTCAACTTGTGGCAAGTATCTGCACATAACACCATTGTCCACCCAATACTGCATTTAGAGGACATACTTCACACACTAGGATTACACAACGGGTCAAACAAGTAAATCTAAACCAAATAGCAACACATCTCATACATGAAATATTTCAATAAGCTAATTGTACAATTTAATGACTTACACAACTCCGAACGCTTCCACGCATTAACTGACTCACTTAGTATCCCACGAACCTGCAAAGTGTCCAACAGACTCACAAAGTATCCATCACTTCATGATTCATGGCTCTAGAAAGCACAACAGTAATCACATTCATTTCGATCTCGTAATGTCTCTCATATTTTCTGTTCACCCATCAATCTCGAATACTCTTATTCTGTTAGTCTAACCACGTCGAGCATTTCTCATATTCACTGCCTCAAATCACATCTCAAATACATGTACCCTCAATACGATTCGTTACTCTGATTCAGCAACATCACAACCTATTAACATCTCATCATCCTACCACCTATAAAGTATATAAGACTGCACCAATAAATATCCAATACTCTATCCGATCTAAGGAAAGAATTAAGCACATTCCTAGTTACGTTCTAAGGCTTCTACTACCCCACTACCCCAAAGCCAAGTTCACTCGCACAAATAACTTCTAACGATCTCACTCCCATAAATTTCGCACCATTCCAACTAAGGACACCAACTACACCCCACTTCATTATCATCCTTAATAGTTCACCCTTGTATCGCCCTTACTTCAAACAATTTCCTTACCTCGTCTTACATTGACCACTCGACTTAAGTTACACCACTATAATTCTCCTTGAGTCTTATTTTCCCTTTTACCAAACAACACAACTAATATTCTCCTACCCACCCCTCATAACAACACCACTACGGCAATCACTACAATGACCACAACACATCCTTTTTCTACAAAATTCCTATATACAGTCATCTGCCTCCAGCCTAAAGATCTTACCCCTAAGTATAATCCTATTGTCCAATTGACTTCCCGAGACTTCCACCTAGAAGGAGCGGTGATCAAGCGCCTCTTCCAATTGGATCTCATCGGTAGTCGCCTGGGTGGCCAGAACACACATACTGTATCCTGACACCCTACTTAGAATTCTCTTTTCTTAAGTCAACCTTAACTACATATAAATCACTATATAGGTTCAACTTGCCCTACCTATGCTCGCAATCACAACCTCACTAACTATCACATTAACGACTACCCACAATATAACCAACCACAAATGTCACCTCAACCGCTGACACCTTAAGACACTTTCTAGCTTATCTCCTAACATATACATTACTCTTCTCGTACTTATACTTAAACACAACTCATGCCTCACAGGATTTACTCCATGCACATAATACTTAGCACATAATCCACACAATTCAAGTAAAAACATATCAAACATTCATCTCGTACGTCATATCAATATTTTACCTCTTTTATCACATGCTATCACGTATCCTGTTTCACACGTCAACATCTCCATAATTTACAACCACTATAATGAGATCAAAGCCCTTCCAACCTCCCAACATGGGTCAATGACTCTACGTCACTCTGCAATATTACAAAATGCAATGCCTCGACGATGTACTGACTCATTCATGCAAGCATACATGTGTTTTTGTTAAAATATGCAGTGATTTTTTATTTTTTATTTTTGAACCCATGAGACCAAGTCACCCCACGGTCTCTAGGTATTCTAACCTAACGCTTTGATACCAAGTTGTCACGCCCTCGATTTTCGACATAAATATAAATAACTTTGCATAATTGAAATCCTCGCGATAATATAAATAATACCCCAAAAGACATTACAATTTCCAACATTTAGATAACCTGATTAACCGTTACAACGTCCCAAAAAAAATAAACAATACAATGGAATACTGTTTAATTTACAAACATATAAATGGCTCCTGAAAACAGCATTTAAACGAGACGCCTGTCATGCACTTCATGTCACTGCTCCTGTGGTGTACCTGAAATGATAATAGGTTTGAGCAAACACGCGCCCAGTAGAGAATTCTATACTCAAACTATATGGAAATGTGATGAATCATGCACCATGAATGAGTGAGTAAAAACAGATACGCCCAAGGTACGAACGATTTCCAACGAGCTGCACGCTTTGATCAAAGGATTCTAGACTTCACCGGAATGTCACTAACCATTTACTCCTCAAACTAGATACATCGATATACTCACATCAATCCACCTTAGTCTATAACCAATTTTAAATCATCTTATAGTTCTTCGTGCGATACTACAATCTTCCTCGAATTTACAGTCATCATTATCCAATCCCTTCATTACAAAATCCTTCCTTTCTTTTAATCAAATATTTTCCATCAATAATCACTAGGGTCACCTCGGGTCTACTTCCCTAGAGCGTAGGGTCACCCCGAGTCTATTCCCCTAATAAAAATCATCACTTGGGTCACCTCGGGTCTATTCCCTCGAGCGCAGGGTCACCCCGAGTCTGTTCCCTCAATAATAATTATCACTGGTTAGCGGAAACGCACATCGCTTAACCGACCATCCTTCATTTCATAATCAACTTCATCATCAGTCTATCGATTGTACCACAAAACCTTAATCAACCTTCACATAACTCCACAAATATTCTTGTTCATGCCTTTTCATTAGTCTTCATATCTGTATCTTACATAACGTACTAAGCTCATATACACAATTCATGCTATGCTCTATCCATTTGTTGCTACGCTTGAACCGCATAGGGTGAGTGCCACAAGAATTTGAAGGTGTTCAATAAGCCGCGAGGACACAAGTTATTATTTCATCTTAAACGGTTCTCTCACAACATCGATTTCATTCCAAGCATTCTAAACAACCAACTATATCACAACATTGGCTAATGAACAAACACATACCATTCCCCACGTATGTCACCATACTCTAAGTACTTACAAACCCATAGTAGCTCTACGGCTTATGACCTGTTTGTACCGACATTAAGGATGTAAGATGAATAGGTTCAGCGAGACGGCTCATGAGGGAATGAGTTACTAAGTTACCCATCGGATCGCTAGACCAGCTCACACCTACCAAACACACTCATCAGAACACCTCGCATTACCTACGGTACTCCTAAGCAACCTTATGGTAGTTTATTCATCTCTAACATTATCAAAGTTACGTTCTACGAGTGACTTGGGAAGGAAATCGATCGATAAATCATCAGAGGATGAGCAACCAAGCTTAGAGATGGTTTAAAGAGTATTTTAGAGGTGTTAAAGGTGCTCGGGACTCAAAGTAGAGGAGTAAGGATCAAAATCAACAAAACTGTCCGAGTACAAGGTGTTATCGATACCCTTGAGGAAAGGTATCGATAACAATGAGTCGAGATCAGTCAGAAACACAATGTTATCGATACCCTGGAGGAAGGTATCGATAACATTCAGGTCGAGTTCAGTCCAGATGCAAGGGTAGCGATAACAAAGGTCAAAGGTATCGATAACTGTTCAGTTCGAGAGGTTTTCAGCAGATTTTTGAAACTACTCCTAACACCCAAACCAACAATTACAAGCACGATCAAAGTACAAATTCAACTCATAGGCATATAGGAAGAGCAAGAAATCCCTACCTCGAAGTTGGAGAGCAAACACGAAAGGAGATCGGGCCACGCAAGCCCTTGACTCCGAAATCTTCGAAATCAACTGGCTCCTCCTTCCCCGAGCTTGACCCACGAAATTTAAGACTTGAATCACATATACGAGGTAGATTGGAGGTTAACTCTTGTAGGTGTTGAGTTAATTTGGTGGGTTTTTGGTTGAGAGATGGAGAGAGAGCCGAGGGAAAGAGTGGGAGGAGTTGAGAGAGAGACTGCCGCGAGAAAAGAAAGAGGAAAGTGGGAGAAATAATTCTCCTAGAGAGAATTATAGAGTTAGGGAGTAATCCCACGCTTCTTGCACCACACACTCACACGTGCACCTCTCACATAATTACGTTTATATTCTACCGTACATACTCCCCATCGTATATCCACACCATACATTAAAAAAAATACGGGTTCCAAAATATGGGTCTCTACAGATTTGGTGATAGGACTGAATCTGTTAAATTGGTTTCAGCGAATATCTGAAATAGATATAGGTATGGACTATGGAGTACATAGGGGAAAAAAAGGAAAGAACATCTTTTTGGTTGACTTAGTGGTTGTGTGAGTTAGGCGCTTACACAAAAAACATTTCCAATATCCTAGACTATGTTTAGGTGCATAATTGTGCATACACATAATTTATTGGGTAAACGTGCTAAATTAAGCATAATCAATGGTTGATGTTTTGTAAATTTAAGATGGAGAATATTGTAATATACAGGTATGCAAATATTTGAATATCTGGGGATTCTAATATGAAATTGACCTACAAATTGTCAATATGAAGTTATGACATAAAGACAGCATGGTAGAAACAAAACCAAGACTTGTAAACATCTTACTAGTTGTAAACATGTTATTATGTACTAGAAGAACATAAGTAGGCTATCATGGGTCTAACACTCTTTAATTTTGCTTTAATTTCATTATGAAACAGATGGCAAGACTAACGAAACGTGAACGAAGAAAGAAGGCAAACCGTAAGACATTGGTAGCAGTGTTATGTATGATGAGAGTAGTGAATACCGTTGTTCAACTTTACTTGTTAATTACGGACTTGATTGCAGAAAGACATCGACAAAGGCTTCGACAAAAGCCTCATCTTTGTCCCAATCCTAATTATTACCAACACCAAATAGACGCTCTTAATCGGTTGGTACGCCAGAGTGACACTACTTGCCACAACCAATTGAGGGTAAATAGGCATACATTCATGACATTGTGCCATAAACTTACTCAAAATGGGCTAGAGTCGTCTAGGAATGTCACCGTTGTAGAGAAGGTTGCGATATTTTTGTGGATCATCGCGCACCATACGAAGAATAGGCGTACCATTTTACAATTTTGAAGATCGGGGGAAACAATTAGTAGGCATTTCAACTCAATTTTGATCGCGGTATTGCGCCTTCACAATGTCTTGTGGTATCATCCTCAGCCTATTTCTGCCAATGAACCAGATGCTAGGTGGAAGTGGTTTAAGGTACATAAATGTTATATGGCAATCTATAGTAATGCACCTATTGATTATAAATGAACAAGCCATAATAAAAATTCTCTTGTCTCTCGTAGAATTGTATAGGGGCTTTAGACGGTACTTTCATACCTGTCCTTCCCCCAACCGAACACAAGGCACGCTATAGGTCAAGGAAGGGTGACTACGCGACAAATGTGTTAGGCGCTTGTAGTCGTAACTTACAATTTGTACACGCGTTGTCTGGTTAGGAAAGCTCTGCCACAGACTCAAGAGTGCTCGAGAACGCCTTGGTAAGGCCTCACGGGTTGAAAATTCCACACGGTATGTGACTTGAAAACCTTTCCATTAGTGAACATCCCTCCCCATATCTGTAAACATACTCATGTAACGCAACTAATATCATTTGTAGGTCATTACTACCTCGCTGATGCCGGATACATTAATGGGCCAGGAATATTAGCACCTTACAGGGGTCAACGATACCACATTAATATTTGGAGGCAAGGACACATGCCCCAGAGCCGGGAGGAGTTCTTCAACATGAAGCACTCCAAAGCACGAAATGTTGTGGAGAGATGCTTTGGGGTGCTGAAGATGAGATGGGAAATTTTGAGATCTTATTCTTTTTACCCCATTAGGACTCAATGTCGTATCATCACTGCCTGTATCCTCCTCCACAATCTCATTAAGCGTACAATGGAGGTGGATCCCGTTGAGGCTCAGTACACAGTGTGGGAGCAGGCGAACTTACATAATGTACCGCCTGATGAGTACATTAGAACCCTCGAAACTACAAACCAATGGACCCAAATGAGGGATAACTTGGCAACCCAAATGTACAACGATTGGTTAGCTCATCCTGGGGGTGGCCATTAGGATATGTTTTAACTGTGTTATTTATGTATTTGAATCATATTTGCTTGTAGACTTGTTAAACCAGTGGAACAATGGTTGTGTTTAGTTTGTCAATGTAATATTTAGGCCTTTCGTGACTACAAGTCCTATGTCATATTGTGATTGTCATTAAAATCAGGTTAGCAAACATAATGAAAAGTGAAGGAACTGCGCAATCTCAAACAAGTGGTAAAAAAAAACAACCTCGTAGGCTATGGACGCATAATGAAGAAGAGTGTCTACTTGCTGCAATGATGGAGTGTATATGCGATAAGTATAAAGCTCATAATGGTTTTAAACCAGGCTACTTCAATGAAGTTGAGAAGGAGTTGAGAAAGAAATTGCCCGGAACCACGCTTAAAGCTCAACCGAACATCGAGTCGAAGGTGAAAAATTGGAAGGATAAGTATAGTGTAATTCTCGACATCACACGTATTATTGGGTTTGGTTGGAACTATGCAACCAATTCCATTCAAGTGGATTCCCAAGCGGTGTGGGAAGATTATGAGAAGGTAACTTCTCTCCTCTTCCATTATCACTTACGAAAATTGTTGTTGCCTCCCACTTAATGTATTTGTTGGATATGTGTAGACTCATCCGAAGGCGAAGGGGATGAATGGGAAGGCTTTCCCTATGTACGAGAGTTGGCAAATGTTATTTGGGAGGGATAGGGCCACCGGTGAAATAGCCGAGGATGCGGCGGAATTGGACGATGTTCAAGCCGAGCCCGTTGAAACTCTTAACCCCGATGACTTGTTCGATGACTACTATACCCCATCGTTTGCAAATGGTGACCCGGCATTTGTTGACATATCAACTTCTGCCGGGACTCCAATAAGCTTTGCCAATCCCCCCACTCCGAGAACCAATGTGAACAGTCCGGCAATGAATGTCGTGCCGGAAAGGCCCAAGAAGAAGGCAAAGGTGGACGCAAAAGAGGCGTCCCTTCATGATGCATTTGGGAATTTCATGGAACAAAGCAGTACGGCATTTCTTAAGATTGCCGATTCGGTAGGATATGAGGACCGACTCTCTGCAAAAAAAGAGATGGTGTTTGCCGAACTTGAGAAGCTTGACCTTCAATTGATTGATATGTTTTCTGCACACGCCATTATTGTGTCGGCAGAAGAAAACGTGGACACGTTTTATGGCATACCAGAAAACTATAGACAAGCTTGGGTGGAGGCCGTATTAGCGGGGCAAATCAAATTGAAGACCACATAAGGATGTCTTCAAACTTGTGCGTACAACGTTGAAAATGGTGGAGGATGTGATTCCTCATTTTTGTAATTAACTACAAAGTACTTATGATCCGTTTTTTGGAGTATCAAGCTCCTCTTTTTGTAATGATTCACCGTACAACTTTAAACTTCTTATCATGTAAATTTCGTACTTGTTAGGGCAACGATGATGATCGTAGTACTTTGAACTTATTTTGGGCAACGATGATGATCAAAGAGGATTAGGCCCTCTTTATGGCTTTGTAATGATGCACTTTACTACTTTAAATATGTTTGGGTAACTATGATGATCGTAGTACTTTGAACTTATTTTGGGCAACGATGATGATCCAATTTGAATTAGGCCCTCTTTATGGCTTTGTAATGATGCACTTTACTACCTTCAATATGTTTGGGCAACTATGACGATCCAATGTAAGTTGGGCAATGATGCACTTTAATACTTGCTACTTCTTTGGGCAACTTTGATGATCCAATTTCAGTTGGGCAATGATGATGTATTTTATTGATTGATCCAAATGCATTAGTTGGTGCAGCTATGAGGGTCTTAATGGCAACTTAGTTGTATGCTAGTGCTTATTTCATTACGTTGATTACATCTGAGCCAAATGTTACTTGGTATGTTGAGCAAAATGAAGGTGGAAATAAGGGCACAATCTGACTCCAAGTGTACTCAAGTGGCTGTGTGTGTATGTGTGAGGGTTACTGTTGAAAAAAATATAGTCAGTTTTGTTGGTTATGGGCAGTTTTATGGCTGGTTTGTGGCTGTTAGTGGTCTAGTTTCTGCCTGTTTTCATTCTGGTTTCTGGACAGTTTTGTGGCTGGTTTGTGGACAGTTTTGTGGCTATTTTTTTGACAGTTTTGGTTCTGCAATCTGGGCTGTTTTGTGGCTGGTTTTTGGACAGGTTGGATGATCCAATTTGAGTTGGGCAATGATGCAATGTTAATTGCAATTTATTAGTTGGTATTGCTTTTGCAAATTATGACGGCCTTAATGGCAACTTAGTTGCAAATGGTAGTGCTACTTTGATTAAGCTATAATTGTTTGAGCCCAAGTGTTCATATGCTACATGGCAACTTAGTGGCTGTTTTCTGGCTATATTTTGGACAGTTTTGGTTCTTAATTCTGGGCAGTTTTGTGGATAGTTTGGTGGCTGTTTTTTTGACAGTTTGGCGGCTATTTTTTTGACAGTTTGGTTGCTGTTTTTTTGACAGTGTTGGTTCTGCAATCTGGGCAGTTTTATGGCTGGTTTTCGGACAGTTTTTATACTGCATTCTGTTCAGTTTTGTGGCTGTTTTTTTACTATTTTGTGGCTATTTTGTTGACAGTTTTCGTTCTGCATTCTTGGCAGTTTGGTGGCTCTTTTTTTGGACAGTTTTGGTGCTCATTTAATTTCATTATTGCCTGTTGTTTTTGACAGTTTTGTAATGTCATTCTGAGCAGTTTTGTGGCTCATTTTTGTGGTAGTTTTGGTGGTACTTTAGTGGTGTAATGTGGGCAGACATGCTAGTATGTTATGATTTTGCTGGTGAAACTGTTTTCTTGGCATACAATATTGGTAGTTTCGTTGCTGGTTGCTGGGCAGGTTTTTGGGTTCTACCTGGGCAAGTTTTTGGTGTTTTTGAGGCTGTTTTTCTAGGCTATGAGGATATGACAGACAAATTTAAAGGCAAGGCACTTATCTTGGCGGGACAACTTATGAGGGTCAATGGTTTAATTATCGTTCGGCAACATAAGTTGTAGCCAAGTGGTGTACTATGCGCCGATTAGTAAGAATATCTGAGCCAAGTACATATAAACATAATATTAGTATTCTTCTAAATATGATAATCGTTATTTTCTTGTAGATATTTCAATGACAAGTCAAGATAAAGAATCCTATTGGGTGGTTTTCGTCGGTTTTCGTCGGCCATAATCTGGGAATCTATACAAGTTGGGAGACCGCGGGACTGCAGGTTAATGGATACTCGGGAAACTTCTTCAAAAAATACAAGACGTTTGACGAAGCAGAAGGAGCATTGTTACAGTTCCATGAGGAAAGATACCAGCTTCTACAAATGCAGTCGGTCCAAACCAAACCTCAATCAAGTCATAGTGATTCCACATCCGCAAGTGGTTTGGAAGTTCAACATCGAACTAGTCTAACCACAAAATTCGTTGTAGTTTTTTTCTTAGGTTTCTTATGTTGTATAATCTTGGCACATCTATTCGGTTCTGATTGAACTTGTACGTTTTTTCAAACATTATGGAAATTAAGACTGTAATATGAACACAAAGTTCTCATCTCAATTAAATTTTCAACATTTAGTTGAGGTACATTACGAATGGTACAAATTTATTGTCCAACATCTGTCTTAAGCTTCCGACTTCTCCACATCAATACTGACGTCCAAAGCAATGGTACCATCAATCATAATTCGGAAATTGCATTTCCCTCATCTGCCTAGTTCGTCGATTGACCTATACAAATAGTAGCAAAATTGTTTAAAAACTATCATAAACATGAGTTTATATAATTTGCAAGAATATTGATTACTTACTTGGACATAATGATTCCAAACTGCATCTTCTACCAACAGTCTATTTTCAGTTGCATTCCAACCAAACCCGGGTATTTGAAGCATGTGTTGTAATTAGAAACAAGTTTGTTTTCAATTCTTAATCTTTGCATCAATATGATTTTCGGCAATACCTCCTTGGGGGAAAGAAGATCTCATTTGACCTTCCAATACTCCCAAGTACGAGGGACGAAACCCGTGATCAGCTTGCCAAACACCTTGATCTACAAGAGTCGTAAGTTTTTCTAGTAATGACTCCTCCTCCTCATCGCTCCAAGCTCGGCGTGCGGCGCGTGCCATTGTGAGGCAAAATACGAAAATAGTTGAAAATTACTTGTAATGGACAAGAGATATGGAATGGGATGAAGGAAAATGTATAAATGTGTGCCTTTTATAGAAAAATTGACAAAAAAAAGTTGGTGAACATGTGTTTTCAATTACCACACACCCAACAAATTTGTTGACCATGTGCTTTCAACTACCCAACTAATTTTAACAATGAACATTTTTTTGGGGATATTTCGGTTTTTACTTTTTTCATTAAAAATCATTATTCTCTTACAAAAACGTTTTAAACATTGAACAGATTTGTAATTTTAATTATTTTATTACAAAAAATGAAATTTGTTGTTCTATATAATTTCATAATAATTTAATTATTGTACAATGAATAATGAATCTATGCCATTTAATTCGTTTTTTTTTTAACAAAAAAAATTTAACGTTTACATATTTCAAACATAACTTTATTTAATTTTATCCAGTTTTTGTAAAAAAATAATTACTTTATTTATTTTTTATTAAATTAACCTATATTACCCATTAAATTAATAATATGGGGGCAATAAAGTCATTTCACATCTTATCCCATCATATCCACCTTCCAAATCCCCCTTCTCAAAAAACCTACCAAACACCACATTACAAATCCCCCCTTCTTAAGAGGTGGGGCCACCCTTCTTAACAAATCCCCCCTTATTACATATCCACCTTCAAATCCCCCCTCATTACAAATCCACCTAAAACAAATCCTCCATCCAAACGGGCCGTTAGGGTTTCCACCCTAAAATGGGCGGCGGAAGGGGGGGCGATCTCCCCTATGGGGTTTTTTTTTCTCCGTCTGCCTCCGATCGGAATCTCTTTTCCCCTCCTTTCATCACTCTCCACCATCATTCTCCCCTCATGCCTCCCGACACCTTGGCCTCCCTGGTTCCTCTACCGCCGGACCTCCTCCATCATATTCGCCGTTCGCCGGTGACTCGTCTCTGGTGGTGCGGTTCAGATGTGTGGCTGTGGGTGCGGAGCTTTTGTGCATGTTTGGGTCGCCGTTGTTGGATATCTATGTTGGTGGATGATGATGGCGAGATTTTTATTTTTTATTTTTTATTTTCTTATTGGTTTGCAATCCTTTGCTTTTTCTTCTCCCTTTTGTGGAGGTTTTCTCTCCGATTTCTTGCATGAGTTTTTCTCCCCGCTAGATTTCTCCCAGTTGGGTTGTTTCTGCAGGAAAATGTTTAGTTGGTTTGGAGTATAGTCTGTGAGATGAATCCCCGCTGTCGGGATTACTTGATCCTTTGTCTAAGGACAAGTTTTCATCTTGATGTACTCTTTGATTGGAGTTACAATATCATCCGTTATCGCTTGGCAAAAAAAAAAAAACAATGAAAGAAAGAAAAAGCCGTTTAAGGGAAGAACATTTACACGCAGGTGGGAAGATTTCAACTCCTGACCTCCTAGTGAGATGTAAGAATCTTGACCAACTAAGTTAGCCCCAATTGGTTCTTTTATATGTTGTCAAGGTATGAAAATGATGGTTAGATGTAACCACGTCAAAAAAAGCCTACATTTACAAGAACGATTCGAAAATAATTTGAGGAACCAATTAACTACCAATTAGCCAAGTCAAATCAAGTTTATGCCCACCAAATCCATAAGCAAGATCTTAATGAATAGTTTAAATCACACTCAAGAGCGTACGCGCGCCATGGCATCATTGCTAACAAACTCGATCCTGATGATTTGCTAGAAAAAAGAATAACAAGGGTCAGTACCAAACCTATATATGGAGAAGTACTCCACAATATTCATGTTTTAACTCAAAAGACAAGCATTTTTGCAGTTAACAGGGCAAAGTAATAATTGCACTATATATTTTGTAGGTGGTGGGTCCACATTCAGAAACAAGGAAGACATGACATTTGCTAATTAATCGGATCCACCACAAATAACAATCACTAGCACAATATTTTTAAGGAAATGATATTGTCACACCCTTTTTTGTTATTGTCACACCCCTGCAAGTGTATTTTTGTCCAAAAAATACACTTGCAGGGGTGTGACAATAACAAAAAAAGGTGTGGCAAAATCACTAGCCTATTTTTACCATTAAACCATATTGCGCACTGACAAGGACTTATCCTAGGGTGTTTTAAGAGCTCTAATTACAGGGTTGAAAGAGATTGTGGATGTTGCAATGGGGATTGTGCCTACTTTTCCCAATTTTATCTGCACTTCCCATAATTTTGGCTTTATACTGTTTTGCCTAATAGAATATAGTAATCATATAATATCATAATCATGTCTTGATATGATTACGATATTTTATGATTCCATTGATTTTATTTTGATTGTAATTTATTACGATTTCATTATAATCAGGTTGATTCCCTTCTATAGTTAGACTCTCTCTCCCTATATAAATATAAAGACCTCATTTTATAGTTTTATTATCGAAGTCAATAAAATAAATATCTCTTCTCTCATATTTAACAGGTTAACTAGCTATGGTAACGGTAAACATTAAGAAAGCAACTAATCTGTTACAGGTCTAATAATATAAATGGAAAGTTCAAATGGCAAAGTCCACTTTGACCCCCTGTGATTATCGTCATGTGCGGATACCCTACTCATGGTTCAAAACTGAGCACATAACCTACCTGTGGCTTTGAAAATATGCAGATAGATCCTCTGCCGTCATGTTTTCCATCCATATTAACAGACACAACATTAAAAGACCAATATACCCCCATCATGTCTCTTGATTCTTCTTCTTTTTTAAATCTAACCACACCATCCCCTATACCAAAAATTGAATTCAAACCGTTGATATTGTAAATTTTGATGAGTATTACATCTATGCCAAAATTCAAGTCAATCAAAAAATGAAAAACTCATGGTTGAATCCATTTTGTTATAAAATTAAAATTTTAAATTTGAATTTACTAAAAATTAGATCATCTGGTTATTGATGTCTAATCGAGATGATTTTTTTACAGAGATTTTCTATTCTTTATTTAATACATTATGAACGACTCAGATTATATTCTAGAGGCGTGTGAGATACACCTCCGTTAATATGGATGGAAAACATGACGGCATGGGGTCTATCTGCACATGACGATAACCACATGGGGTAAAAGTAGACTTTGCCCAAGTTCAAATTATCCAACAAGGAACATAGGCCAAAAAGGACTTTGAAATGACATGAAAGGAGTCTGCTTTGTACCATCAGACATAAAGGCATCCTCTCTTATGATGTTTAGGCACAACTAACCAATGTTTTGTGTAATGTGGATATATGAAGCAATGGTGTTTGTGGTGGTGTCACTGTCCCAGCATCAAAGATGGTTTTGCCAAACTTACAATTCAAAAGAAAGGGTAACAACTAGCAACAACCAAGGATTACAATGGATACTTTGAAGGGAAACGATTTTTGCACTCCACTTTCTTATAAATGCACTCTAAATTTGTGCTTTTAGTGCTTGTGTTGTGTGTAATTTAGACACTGAAAGACAAATTTTGGAGTGAATCCATAAAAAAAAATTGTAGTGCAAAAAATCATTACCCTACTTTGAATACTACCACAATCCAAATTGAAACTCAACCCATGTTGTCAAATATTCAGAGCCGATGAAAGTTAGTATGAATTATCTCAAGAAATATGCATGCCATCAAAAGTACCTAAAAAAAAATCTTGCCAATAGTATTTCTCTGCTATTCATAAATACAAGTACACAAAAATGGTATTTCTATTTTTTTTTTTTTGCGTTGAGATTCAACTGAAGACGTTGTTTAATTCTACTTCTCTGCACTATGGAGGCCAGATTTAGGACTCCTTCTCGTGTGAGGCTTTTCCCTGAGTTCCTGCTTGGAAGATGAAAGCTTGGACTATTTACTTCAAAACTGCAAAAGATGGGGACACTAAGGTTGATGTTGTCGACTCAGAAAGCCCTTCGATGATCAAGTTAGTGCCTTTTTAGGTGTTCGGCCTCTGCCCCATTTGTGTTTAATAATTTAACTGGGCTTTAAGGCCTCTTAGGTGCTGGCTTCGTCCCTTGGGGTGTCCCTTTGGTTGGCACCTTGCCAATCAAGGGTTTTGGGTCTCGATCGGATGGACATTTATTGCCCTTCTCCTTGCTCCCGTCAGTCTTTGCAAACTTTCAAAGATTAATAAAAAAAAATTAGCCGTTCAAAAAAAAAAAAAATGGTTTCATTTTTTGAGCTATAATGGAATTGGTTTGGCCATGACACTGAAACTTGCACATGTACACAAAATGAGTTGTATTGCAATGGGGTTGGCCCATTTTGTTCAAAAAGTAAACTGGTGGAAGGAAATTGATGGATATGGTTGATTTGGAGTGACAGAAATGAAGAGAAGCTGCTTCTTCTTCTTCTTCTTCTTAGGTTCTTTCTTTGTGCTGCAATCAGTCCACAAGGGTTTTCAAGTTAATGGCCAGGCTGCAGAAACTTAGGTGATGCGGCTATGGCCTACGAGGGTCATTGTCCTTGTTGGCCACACCCTGTTGGGCGTGGGTTTTTTGGAAAGGTGTTACTACAAGGTCATTCAGCGGAGTCATGAAGGAGCTAAGGCCATCAAGCTGAGTTAGGAGAAAGCCCCAGAAGGCTTTCCCTTGACCCAACTAGACGGGCCCTGAAACGCCGCTAAGTTGGCAGGGGTTAATTGGTTTCTCTGTCGTCCTATCGCCTCACCTAAGTCGGGTGAGAACGACATCTGGCCCTCTGCTCAGGCATCTGGCATTTGATTTGATCAGAGATGGGGACGATTGTCTCCGTTGGTTGCTGGTTCCGGATAAGGTTATTGGCACCTTCTAAATATCGATGCATTGTTTGGAATATATGATGGTTTGTTACAATTGATATTTGAAGAGGATGTGTCATGATTGTTGACTGTGGGGCTTTTTCGCCTCGAAGGATAGTGAGGGGGAATCAGGTCGTGATCCAAGTTCATTACGGTGTAATTTTGAGGAAGAGCTTTGTGTTGTATGAAAGATGGATTTTGCAGTTGAGAGCGCATAATATTTTTGGAAAATAACTCGGAGTCACCACCTGCAATGGACTTTAGATATGGTGGGTTAGCTCTTGAATTACCCTTTTCTGGATACCCGCAGGTGAGGGCAATGGTCTCGCACATAGGATGGTCAATTAGTGAAACACTTAGACACCAATTCCAGTATGTCTATACTTTTTTTTTTTAACACGGAAAATAGTATGTCTATATCGATAGTGCTCATTGCGACACATGCACTTTGTTTGTTTGGACTTGCCACTTGGTTTTAGAGAAACCAAATTGAGATTCTATTCTCGGGAGCTAAGGGTACGATGAGGGGGAGGTGCCTCTATCCGTCCAACTAAAAGGTTGGGCTCTAATTGTTTTTGACATGTAGCGTTTCAATTTATTCATTGATTTTGCAAATAATTGATTTTGTCATTGGATAGATAAGGGTGATCAAGAGAACAGAGGTTCTGTCAAACAGAATCTCTGGCGACCGCTAAAAAGTCTAGCAGTCAACACAATCTAACTGGCGTTGCTGCTTAAGATCTAGCAACCGCCATATGCATATTTACAATCTAACTGGCGATCGTTGTTGCTCGTTACACCAAAATAGTAATTCCTCGGTCCCATTTTGTTTGTCCATTACCCCTTTTGTCTCTTTTATATCTATAGATCTTTCTATGTGGATTTTGAAAAATATGCAATATATATGGATCTTATATGATAGATTTCATTTTGTTTTATAATATAAAGTTGTCAAAAACATGAAAAACATTGTATAGAAAGCTATAGGGAATAGACTTATAGACACAAAAAAGACAAAATGAATAATGGACAAACAAAATGGGACGGAGAGGGTAGAAAACAAAGAAAAAAAAGTGTGAAATAAATAATTGGCTAGCCCGTGGGGTCAAGTGAACATACCACCTTGATCCATCAGTTGCTTAAGTATGCAACTCGTAACTTGGTTTTTGAGCCTTTATAGATTAAAGGTGGAAAACCCAGTGAACAAAGAACTCCTTTGATTTGAAGGGTTTTGGTACGCTCTGAGTGTTTTGATTGCTCACAAGTGTGCTAGGCTACAAGGGTTGAATACGCATGAGAGTATGGAAGTGTGAGACTGAAAGAATGAGAGAACGTGGTTTGTATGGGAGAGAGGAGCAAAATCTCATTAAAAACGTATAGGGAAAGGCCATATTTATAGAGTGAAAGTGATAGGGTTAAAGATAATCAATAAGAATTAATTTAATCCAAAAAATAAAATTAATTCATATCAAAACTCTTCATTGAAGTATTTGGAAAGTGTTGGACAAGTTAAACCGATCAGATTGAAAGAGTTTGGATCAAAGAAGACAACTGTGAATTAAGTTTATCAACGTTCTAGAATGTCCTATGTGCAAAAAGAACTGGCGCTCGCCACTTATTCTGGCGCTTTGGCAATCACCACTTCAACACTAATCAACTAACTAAATTTCATGGACTCGCTCCAGACACTTCCGAACTTCAATTTGCATGTTCTTTGGTCGACGAGAGCATTCAAAGAACTACAGCCAGTTTGATTGAAAGTTCTACAGAAGATTTGAGTCCAAGTTCAACATCTTCAAGTTCTATTGAGCGATTTGAGTTCAAATCCTCTTTTTCCTCTTGCTTCGATAAATGGATGCACTCCAGTGTGTTGAAGAAATTTTTGGTTGCAAATAGGGTACCGCGGTAGCACACATACGTGGTACCTGTAGCCAATAAAGACATGACAACTGGTACAAATGTAAGATGGTGTCAACTTAAATAAGCTACTAATGCACGGAAGAGTAACGGAAATTAACTTTCCGTTTGTTATTCCTCTCTCCTCACATGCTTCTATATCGTGAATGCACTTTGACCCCGTTACGCTAAGTTTCTTATTTTTTAAGTACTTTCTCTTAATACTGTGAAAACAAAATCAAATTTCCCAGTTCTATTTAGATATGTCATTCAAAATTAGGATTCCAAACACCCACTATGAACAACCAAGACACAGCAACTTTATTAAATTTGCTGCAAGGCCCCGTCGTTTTTGAACGCAAGCTCTCTTCTACTCACCGGACACCTCTGTTTTCTCTGCAACTGTATTGTTGCTTCAAAACCCACCAACTCTTTTGTCACAAAATCACGAGAGATTAATTACACCCGGCCGTCCCACTAAGAAAGTGGGTTTGTATCATAATAGTTGTATGTTCTTAAACCCACTTTCTTTATTTTTAAACCCACTTTCTTTATTTTTATTTTTTAAAGATTTAACTATGATTAAGGTTAGAGTGGATTAGCATAGAGCAGATAAGGTGGTAAAAGCCAATGAAGTGAAGGGTATTATTCACCCTCTTTTGTGGGAGGTGAACAAATTCGGACTCTCACTATTAGGGTGCCCACACTACGTAAACTTTTTGAATCACCCACTTTGCACAATGGATGGGAAATAGACAAAACAACTTGAACATAGTTATTTACATACCGAGGTCTACAAAATAAGCAACTCCCAACATCAATAGGACTTTGATGAATCCCATTTACGTCACAGGAGGATAACATGAGAAATCGTGACATCATTATTACATCTCTCGGTTTAAAATTTGTTTTTCCCCTAGTTTTGTTTTCAATTTTCCTTCCTTAGCTTCTCAGCCCAATTTCAGATTTGATTAACCATGGCACATAACCATAAAAGGAATAACAGCCTTATGTGGTTGGACACAAGATTTGTTGTAAAGCTAGAAATCACACAATCTATATTTAGTTCTACGGAAAGAGAACCAAACACGTGTTTTTTAAATTGTTTTATGCACATAAGTCTCACACAATGTATGTGTAACCCACATACATTACGCAGCTAGAGACATACGTACACCTAGCACACCAGAATGCGCTAGGCGATGAGTACAGGTGAACCACTGGACCGAGCAGGGCCATGAGCCAATGGGTAGTTCTGACACCCCTAGGGAAGAAACCATGTACTAATTAATTACAAACTGAACTATTACAGATTAAGATTACAAGAGATTATTTTTTTGAACTAAGATCAAAATGTAATCTAATCGATTACAAGATGAACTTCAGGGAGACCAGAAGCATCCCTCTTGTGATCTCTGCAACTACTGCTACCCTAAAGCGACCCTCTAGGAAAAATTGAATATCTACTTGCGGATTTACAGTGACATTTGGCTGGAGTAGTCCTGTCCATCTTTTATCTTCAATATCTTCAACAATCTGAGGGACATCATAGAGAAAAAAGAATCGAAAACAGCCTTATTCCTGTAAAAATTGGAAGGCTGGATTTTCAAGAAGTTCAGCAGCTGGTTTTACGTCCGAGAAATCCTTCTCTTTGACTGAAATGCTAAGGTCATCATCGGAGAAGGGAATGCTGCATTTATGGAGCACAATTAGTTTCAAATATAATTTGCTTCATTTAAGGTTTTTTTTTTTCCCTCCTCATACCTAGAATTGTCATCCAACAAAAAAGAGTTTCTATCTTCATCATTCGAGTCTTCTGTCATTAGTACCTTCATGCTAGATATAACCTGATCAATGTGACAGTTGGAGCATAGAAGCGTGCCGCAATTAAAAATACCAAACAAGAAAGAATAAACAAATTGCAGTACAGTACGATAATTCTTCTTTCAAAGAACCGAAGAATCTTGTCGCTTCTTTTAGCTTACATCTGCGGATACACTTTCAGTGTTATAGTCGTCATCCCAGTATAGCGTGCATACTCTATAGAGCTGCTGTACACTAAGAATCTGAAATAGAAAGCATCAATGTGAGAGACAAGAGAGTCACGAGAAGGTGGGTGGATCACAGGCTAACCAAATCTTTCCCACTATGCAATTCTTTCCCCACAACTATGTTTTCCTAATTCTTTCAAACAAAACTTTTCAGGACCACAGGTTATCCACCAATTAACCAATAAAAAACGAGCACACCGCAATAAAAACTTACAGGGCAGAGATCATTTGTAATTTCATCATAGGAAATTTGTGATTTCTGATGTATAACCTGCATATATAATTCATAGCGTGAATCGACCAATAAACATTGGAACAAAAATGTTCTTCACATATGAATCAGGTCAAAAAATCACTACAGGATAATCCACTTAAATAACTCCATTACCAAAATGACGACTAAGATCCTGAAATCTTACCTAGTGGTTTAGGCTTCATTGTCTCAAGCAGTGTTTCAAATTGCGGTATCGGGAAATGTAACGGCATTGGTGATACGGCCATATATCAGCAGATACAAAGGTAAATAAGGGTGTCGGAGGTCCAAAATCCTGTTACGTAGCGGCCTTTATTTAAAACCCTGGTCTGAAGCATCAGGTTGCGGTCCACATACATTTGAGCATAAAACTTCACTCAACAGAATCGAATTTTTCAGCGGGAAAAACGGTTGTGATCCTTTTTCTTTACTAACGAGTAGATCGATCTAAACAGATGGTTTGACTTGCATGCTTTTATTTGTAACATGACTAACACCAAAGAATTGTCTAGTGAAATGAAACGGATATGAGCTTTTCCAGAAGCAAATGGAGGAGAGTGATAGAGAATGTGGAAAAATAATTGATGGAGAAAGCAGGAGGAAACAAAGCTTTACAAAGGTATGTAATTGATGATGGTGTTATGATTATTGTTCCATGGGGGCCCACATTTATAGGATGAGGTAACTATGCACCTGAGGATAGGTGGCACCGTGGCACAAGTTCCTAGACCTCTGACAAGTGGTGTAAAAGAAGTGGAGATCGTGGTCGTACTATGGCACAACAGGCTCATGGGATTCTAGCAATGTCTCTGGTGTTCTGCGTGCTTGTGCAAGCCACATTGTGGCAGGTGCATTATGCGGGCATTAAACAGGTCGACCAGAATTGATCTTGTCTAGTGACAGGACAAGGTGATCTGCTCGTGTCATCTTGTGTCATGGTCTATCAATTTGAGATTGAGGTATCACCATGCCTGGACGAGCCTCTAACTTTCGCCTCTAATGCAGATCTTCTTCAAAGGTCCCACTGGGCTGCTTGAGCTCTGCTCATAGCCCAATGCTTGCGAGGGTGCCTTCAAGATTGACGTGGACTAAACCTTCAGTCTTGTTAGGTCGAGGAGACATGGCCCAGAGGCCTAGGTGAGGGACAATATCCTTCAAAGCGAGGTGGATGTGCTTCAAGGAACACTTTCACGTATTCGTCTACGTGTCGCGTGACTTGCTTGGGAGCAGTATACCTACAATAGGCCCTCAGTGCTTGTGCTAATACGACCAAGTAGGAGTGCACAAGCACTAGCCTTGCAATGTGTGTAATGCGTTTGAAGTGAAATGCCACATGAAATGACTTGTGCCATGGGGTGTAATATCACAATAGTGAGAAAGAGGTCCTGAAAGGGGTATAATATCATAATCATCCCTATATAATGTTTATTCCCAATATTAGGTTAGGGCGTTTCAAGGTTGCTGCTTCGTTTCCTTTTGTTTCGAGACCATTGCAGATGGAAGCAAAGAGAGGAACGACTCGCACCATGGTGGCATGGCTAGCAATATCATGCGAACATTGTGCCTTTTCTTGATCAGGGGATGAGTCAACTACAAAGCCATATATTCGTGTCTACCTATGCCACAGAGGGTTTGGTGGTGAATGTTGAAGATCTAATTGCTTCAGACAAGGTGATTCTGTGGCAATAACAATTTTCACTGGAGCAATACACTAGAGGTTTTTACGGTGTGTCAGATGTAAACGTGTGTCAGATGTAAACCCATCTTGGACAGTTTAGACCAAGGGGTGACGAGTCTCTGCCTTGTAGGTTGAAGAGCTTGAAGGATGTGTTTGAGATATTGTAAATGGCAAGACTTTGGACGAGGAGATTAAGAGGCATGGGGATTTCTTTCTGCAAGGGTGAGAGACTATGAAGCACGGATACTCTGAAACTAGTCACGTACAGGTATCGGATACTTCCCGGATACGGATACGCGCCCGATATGTATCGGATACGGCAAATAAGTATCTTGTAATTAAATTAAATATTTTTATTTTCAGATACATTTTGGATACGCAAGGGATACGTCAGGATACTTTTGGGATACAGCGGGGTCAAAAATGAAAAATTTTACACATATAAGTAGAAGCTGTAAGAGGGAAACTGTAATAACACTATAAATTATGTATTTTTATGATAGGAACCCTAATATTATACGACTTCTCATCTTGAGATTGGAGTCAATATCCTGTGAAGGCAGGACCAGTCAACTCCTCCAAAGTCCAAACCCTAGATTGTGACTGGTACTCCAAGGTTCTCTCTCTCTCTCCATTGGTCTGGATACTCCCTGTTTTTTAGTCTCTGATTTTAGTTTTTACTTTATATTTGGCACACACACACTAACATATATTATATATACACAAAATTGTTGGTCCTGGTGGAGGATATAAAATATACTTTATACTAGTATTTAGTATGGAGGATATGCCCCTTATTAATTTTACACTCTTTTAGTTTTAACTTTTAACTCTCTTTGTTTGGAATGACTTTTGTCTATTGTCATTGACATGTGCTTAATGCTTGGTATTGGCAATTTAACTACCCTTTTGACTTCTTATGCCTAGTAGGAGACTCATAATTATAAAAATCTATAATTTGCACAGCCGTATCCCCAATGTATCCGTATCCTAGTTTTTTAGGTTTTGCCGTATCGCCGTATCCGTACCGTATCCGTATCAATATCCATGCTTCATAGGTGAGAGAGGGTTGGTAAGGTGACAGGGAGGTCAAAAGATATATGCGGAGGAATTGGGTAAAATTTGAAGTTTTTGTTCAAGGCTCCGCTCTTGAGGTGATTATGTGACAAATGTCAGAAAGGATACTAGCTTGAGTCATCCCCTTGCGCAAGCACCCTAAGCCTTCTGCTTGAGGCCCAAGATCCCTTTTGTGGTCAGCCCTTGGTGTAGTTCGCAACCAAAGGTTGGTAGAGTAAGACGAGGTTTGATCAAGGCTAAAAGTGTGAGCATTTCAAGCCATGTAAGTCCTATGGCTTACGCCAATCTTAGGGGCACAATAGGGTCTTTTTGTTAGGGGCGAGGCAGTTCGGTAAGTTTCAGAGAAGAAGGTTGCCACTTTACCAAGTCGACTTGTGCTGAATGAGGTATATCCTATTTTGTGTTGTTTTGTCAACTTCCCTTCATCTCCATTCCTAAAACTTGGACAGGTGAAGGATTCATCATTCATTACAAGGTAGTACTGTCCTTGAGCTTGGTGTAAGGTCATGGCTTGCTGAGTTACTCTGTTTCTAGTCCTACTAGTACCTCTTCTAGTTTGACTAGTTCCAGATTGAGGAAGTCTTGAACGTTGAATGCCTGTAAGCGGTGCTTCCAAGTCCTGTAGAGTCAGCTCTTGCGCATCCAGCTCGGAAAGTACTGACCGAGGTTGTCTCGCTGAGAGCGGTACATCATTCCTCATCTATTTTAAGCTTTCTTAGTTGGGCCTGATCCAATAATTCTTACATAGGATGCAAGGCATAAACGGATGACTAATGGCGTTGATGTGGGAGGCGAGGAGACTATATGAGAAACTGGCGAAGAACAAGAGGAAGATATTAGTGAGGAGTTTCAAGGAGCCAAGAGCTGGTGATGAGGATGTCGCTGATACAGCTGAAACCACTTGTGTAACAAACCAAATTCGAGGCGTGCTAAATAGGAGTGTGCCCAAGGAGGCTGCTAGTGAGCAATTTGGGAATTTTGAGTTAGTTGCCAGCAAGAAAGACCAGTGAGCATGCAAAACTGGTAAAATACGGAAGATAATTATCTTTTCTTGCTTAGTCCGAGAATCCTTCAATTAGTGCATTGATGGGTCTGACACGTAGATGTCCACCAACACTCGACAGTCGTACCTGTTGGAAATTGTAATCCATAAATTTCCTAGGAATTGGGGATGCATGTATCTTTAGTAAGATACATGATAATAGTAAGTATTATCATATTGGAATATGTGAAGCCCTCTAGGGACTTGTGATTCATTCTCTAGATTCATCTATGTAGTCTTATAAAAGGACATGTTAAGTTATGGGTGTAGTGTGCTATTAGTTTATAATTAATCTCTTATGTAAATAGATTAGTAGATAAGGGTGTAATGTGTAATTAATTCTTTACTCTTGTATAACTTAAACGTAATGAGAAAATAACCCTAATTTTTGGGGTCTCAATTCCACCGTATAATTTTACATGGTATCAGAGCTTAACGACAAACCTAGGACACTCTTGTAGACATCGTCGTGCTTCGTTGGCCTTCCACCGGCATCGTCGTACTTTGCCGGCTTTCCACCAGCACCGATCTACCTCTTACGTGTTGCTTGTTGCTCGTTGAACCCTCTCCAGTCATGTCCAGAAGCTATCGGTCCATCTCCAGAGGTTTCCCGACGACGTCAGCCCTTCACCAACCCTTTGCTGACATCGTTGACCTCTGGCGACTCCTCTCTGCGCTCGCCGACCACCGCCATGCCTTTTCCGGCGTCCGGCGACCTCTGACAGAGCTCAGAACTTATTGGGTGTGGCCTTCCAAGCTCGGAACAGTCTGGGTTTCCATTTTTGAGGTGTTTTTTTCGGATCTCCTTCTTGCTAACCGACACTTTTGCCTTCCACAATCACTGGGCTTGTTCTTCTCAGGTTCTTTGTGGCCTTACTGGTATTTTTCAGTAGTTTAAGGTTGGTTTTCAGTTAGCTTGTTTTTCTGTCAATATGTTGGAGGAGAAACAAAAAGCTTCCACTAGTACAAAGGATGAGTTGAGTCGTGTAGGGACTCTTGATAACTCTCCTCTGGATATTTGCCATATTAAGTTGGATGGTACCAACTATTTGATTTGGTCTCGAACCTTTACTTTGGCTATTGAGGCCAAAGGGATGTCAGAAGTCATTGAGGGCCCTGTTACTCCACCTGATGAGGCTATCGAACTTAAGAAATTTAAATCTCAGAAATCTTTAGCCATGACCTGGTTGTTTAACTCTATGAGAGCTGATATTCGCCATACTTTCCTGCTTCTTGATACTCCACATAAGTTTTGGACTACTACAGCCCAAACCTATTCTCAGCAAGGTAATGATGCTCACTGTTTTGAGTTGAGGAAGAGACTCCATACGTTGGACCAACACAATTGATCTGTCGCTGTGTATTTTGCTGACTTGAATGGAGTGTGGAATGAATTTGATTACTATCAGGGATTTCAGGCTGTTTGTTCTATTGATGCTGGTAATTGGCTTAAGAGGTTGGAGAAAGAGCGTGTTTATGACTTTCTTGCTGGTCTTGAAATAGAATATGATCAAATTAGAGTGCAAGTGTTGGGTCGTATTCCGTTTCCGTCTTTGGAGAGGCCTATGCCATTGTTCAACAGGAGGAGAGTAGAAGGGGTCCTATGTTGCATACTCTTACTTCTGATCTTTCTGCCTTGGTTGCCATTCCTCAGGGTTTGTTTGGTCCTCCTCCACAGAGTGGTAAGTCACAGGTGCTAGTAGCGGACCTATTGATCGTGAGTCACTCCGGTGTGATTATTGCCACAACACCGGCCATACTAGGGATTTTTGTTGGAGGTTACATGGCCGTTCCTCTCGCGGGCGAGAGGGTGGACGCGGTGGTCGTGGTCCCGTGCATTTTCAGGCCTGGGCCCATGTTTCGGAGTTTACAGTTGCTACCTTGCCTAATTCTGGGTTTAGTACTGAGGTTCAGGCATCTTTTGATCCTATTGGTGGTTTTTCTCAAGGGGAGATGCACGCTTTCAGGCGCCTAATGGCTCGGGCTGATTTTCCATCTAGTCTACTATTGCTCCCACTTCCACAGCAAGTCCTACTTCGTCCTATTTTGCTCACACAAGTATTCCGGCTAGTGCATTTACTACCTCTTCTGCTATTCCTTGGATTATAGATTCAGGTGATCATATGACAGGTTGTTCCTCTATGTCTGATTCTTACTCTACTTGTTCTGGTAAGGATAACGATAAGGTCAGAATAGCAAATGGATCATTCTCTGCTATTTCAGGAAAAGGTTCCGTTCGCTATTCTCCTTCCGTTTTCCTCTCTTCAGTTCTACATATTCCAAACTTTGCCACTAACCTTCTGTCCGTTAGTAGTCTTACTCATTCTGCAAATTGTTCAGTGACCTTTTTTCCTACTCATTGTGTTTTTTCATGGACATGGGAAAGGTGATTGGCAGTGGTAAAGCACATGATGGCCTCTGTTTTTTGGAGTATGCACCTCGTTCACCCATGTCATGTGGTCTCGCTCTGCAAAAAGATACGAATTCAGCTCTTTCTATGTTACATCAGTGGCACCGTAGATTGGGTCATCCCTCTTTTGGGATTTTAAAGAAACTTTTCCCAGTTTAACTAAGCATTGTTCTAGGAGTCAATTATTTTGTGAAGCCTGTGAGCTTGGAAAACATAAACGTTCCTTTTATGCACCTATTAATAAACGGAGTGCTTCTCCTTTTATGATTATTCATTCTGATGTTTGGGGTCCTTCCCCTGTTACCTCTCTTAAAGGTTTTCGGTGGTTTGTCATTTTTATTGACTGTTATTCTCATGTTACTTGGGTGTATTTACCTAAGTCAAAAAGTGAAGTCTTTTCTTGTTTTAAATCTTTTCATGAGATGGCGCACTCAATTTGATATGAATATCAAAATTTTCCGTAGTGACAATGGCACTGAGTATATCGATAGGAATTATAGGGCTTTTCTAGATGAAAATGGTATTCTTTTTAGAACTTGTGTTGACACTCCACAACAAAATGGAGTTGCAGAACGCAAAAATCATCATCTTGCTGAGGTTGCTTACTCTCTTTTGTTCACCATGAATGTTCCCAAATATTTATGGGGAGAAGCGATTTGACTGCAACTTATCTTATCAACCGTATGTCATCCAGTGTTCTCCACTTCAAAACTCCTATTGAGTGTTTCCCTAACAGTTCTTGTGTCCTAACTATTCCCCCGAGAGTTTTTGGTTGTGTGCATTTTGTTCATACTCCTCACCCTTCTGATGGCAAGTTGGGTCATACAGCCCATAAATATGTTTTTGTTGGGTATTCTCTTACCCAAAAGGGCTATAAATGTTATGATCCTTACTCTAGGAAGTTTTTTGTCTCTATGGATGTCACCTTTTGGGAAATCGAGTCTTTTTACTCTCCCTCTACTCCATCTCTTCAGGGGGAGCAACATGTTAGTCAGGAAGAGGTGTGTTTACATCTCAGAATCAAGGGTCATGGTCTTTATCACTTCCTTTTCGTAGTGAGGGGGATAAGGAGAAGTCTGGAGTGGAATTGATAGTGCAAAACAGAACATTGGTGGACGAGTGAATGACCTACTACCTGGCAACGTATCAAAAGAAAAAGAAAGGCAAATCTTCATGTGTACTGCCACCTTGCCAATCACCATCCCCTACTTCAGTTCTGAACTCCTCAGCTGACTCATCTGGTGATCAATCTTCTCCCATTGAACCTCCTATTATTGATTGTTGCTCTTCGGAAAGGTGTTAGGTCATGTACTCAACATCCCATTTCTCAGTATGTCTCTTATGATCGTTTATCTCCTTCGTACCATGCCTTTGTTTCGTCTCTTTCTTCTATATCTATTCCACAGAATTGGCAGGATGCGTTCATGATATTCTGAATGGAAATGAGCTATGGTAGAGGAGATGATGGCTTTGAAAAAGAATGGCACTTAAGAGCTGGTGTCACTCCCAGGGGGAAAGAAATCAGTGGGATGCAAGTGGGTTTTCACTGTCAAGCAAAATGCTGATGGTATAGTTGAGAGATACAAGGCAAGACTTGTTGCCAAGGGTTTTACTCAAACCTATGGTATTGACTACGAGGAGACGTTTGCTCCAGTAGCAAAGATGAATAGTGTGCGAGCTCTACTTTCTTGTGCTGCCAATTTGAATTGGCCTCTTCACCAGTTTGATGTGAAAAATGCATTCCTTCATGGAGAGTTAGAGGAGGAGGTGCATATGGATGTACCACCAGGTTTTTCTTCAGTCTCATTCTTCCTCTGAGACTGAGGGAAAGGTGTGCAAATTGAAGAAGCCTCTTTATGGGTTGAAGCAATCACCTAGAGCTTGGTTTGGTAGATTTTCAAAGGCTATGTTGAGATTTGGTTACAAACAGAGCTATGCAGATCATACTATGTTCATCAAAGGAGGTGCTGGTAAGATTGTTGTCCTTATTGTTTATGCTGATATAATAATGACTGGCAATGATGTGGATGAGATTCTCAATCTTAAGTCTAGTTTTGCTCAAGAATTTGAGATTAAGGATTTGGGACCACTGAGATAATTTCTTAGAATGGAAGTGGCAAGGTCTGATAGAGGTATTTTTATCTTCTAACAGAAATATATACTTGATCTTTTGGAAGAAACAGCTATGTTGGGTTGTAGACTTGCAAATTCTCCTATTGAGGCGAATCATCATCTTAGTGGAGATGTGGGGGAGCACACTCATAAGGAGAGGTATCAGCAACTTGTAGGTCGCCTAATATACTTAGCTCACACCCGACTGGATGTTACTTATGTAGTGGGTGTTGTTAGTCAGTTTATGCATGACCCTCGTACTTCACATTTGGATGCAGTTTATCGTATCTTGAGGTATCTCAAATTAGCTCTAGGGAAAGGAATTATGTTCTCCATTCATGGTCACTTGCGGTTGGAGGCATTTACTGATGTCGACTGGGCTAGTTCTATGGATGATAAATGCTCTACTTCTGGCTACTGTACTTTCCTTGGGGGAAATTTGGTTACTTGGTGAAGTAAGAAGCAGTCAGTGGTCGCCACGTCTAGTACATAAGCTAAGTATAGAACTATGGCACATGGTGTTTGTGAGCTCCAAACCTTATTACGTGATTTGGGACCTTCTGATAATGGTCCTATGAAACTCTACTATGACATTGCTCATAAAGAGAAGTTGAGCGAGGGTTTGATATGTATGCCTTTTGTGAGATCTGAAGATCAATTAGGTGACATATTCACAAAAAGGATTTGGTAGCAAGAGTTTCCACCACATTGTGTTCAAGTTGGGCTTGATTGATATTTTCGCACCAACTTGAGGGGGAGTGTTAAGTTATGGGTGTAGTGTGCTATTAGTTTATAATTAATCTCTTATGTAAATAGATTAGTAGATAAGGGTGTAATGTGTAATTAATTCTTTACTCTTGTATAACTTAACGTAATGAGAAAATAACCCTAATTTTTGGGGTCTCAATTCCATCGTATAATTTTACAGGACATCATATTTTATTGTTCAATAACTAATTAGAAACAATCAAAAGTATCATCAAGTCATATCATATTCTTTACTAGCAAGGTTCTTCGGTAAAATTCCAGTTATGTAGGAGCTTTGTAGGACTCTGCCCTACATCTCCAAAAACATCTCTGTTTCTTTCGTTTATTATTTGCTTTTGCTGCCCCCAAAATTCCAACATGATATAAGAGTGGGTTGTGTTTATTATTTGGGTGTAACAAAGTGGTTACATTCCTACCCCTTACTTTCTTGTGTTCAACCCCGCAAATGTTTTGCCTGAACCTTTTGTTTTTTTGAAAATGATGGATTCTATAAAAAAAAAAATATGTTCCCATGATCCAATGCAAAAAGCTTTTTTACAAAATAAAAAATTTCACGGTAGCCAATTGCTATCAAAGTTTTTTAAACAAAACAAGAAAGGAATGCCCAAAAGGCAAATAGCATGTTGGGAAGCTTGTTTTTGCTTCTCAAAAATCAAAATTGGGTTTGTCAAATGACACCTCAGAATTGGAGCAAATCTCCCACAAAAAATGGGCCAGAAAGGTAGCAAATCTTCCACACAAAATCGGCCGCAACCAAATTGTAAAGTTTTTTGAGTATTCAATTGTTTTGTTTGATCGTGGAGAATGAAAATATGACCATCGTCGTTGAAATATCGTTCAAGATTCTCATATATGAGATCATGGACAAATTCCACATGGCACCACCAATTTGCAAATCCTACCAAATTGTAGGCCAAAGGTTCAGGGGGGCAAGTGTTGAAATTCAGGACAATGTTGTTGAAGGAGGAAAAATCAAACTTTACAGTTCTATGCACAAAAAGAAAATTGAGGCTAAGCAAGAAGCTGCTAAAAATGCAATTGAGCACTTGAAGAATTTTCTAGATTTTGAAGTTGAAGATTTCAACTGTCGTGATAAGGAGCTATATTGTTATCATCTCAACCAAGCAAACTTCACATTGGCTAATACACTGCAAGAGAATAAGGCTCTCACGGATCATATTGCAAAAATCACGGCAAAGGCAAAGGTTGAGAAATTATGAATTAAGGGGGGTGTTAGAAATTGTAATCCATAATTCTCCTATAAATTGGAGATGCATGTAGCCACAGTAAGATACATGATAATAGTAAGTATTATCACATTGGAATATGTAATGTCTTCTAGGACTTGTGATTCATTCTTTAGATTTATATATGTAGTCCTTTAAAAGGACTACATATTCTTTATTAGAAACAATCAAAAGTATCATAAAGTCATATCATATTCTTTACTAGCAAAGTTCTTTGGTAAAATTCTAGTTCTGTAGGAGCTCTGTAGGGCTCTGGCCAACATCTCCAAAAACATCTTTGTTTCTTTCTTTTATTATTTGCTTCCGCTGCTCCCAAAATTCCAACAGTACCCGAGTCCACGCACATAGATCTCTATCACTTTTACCATAGCCAAGGAGTACCATTGAGCATGCAAAACTGGTTCAACAGCATAGATATAGCTAAGGCTAAAGCATACATATCTGAATTGCCGCATTTAGAACAAGAGAATGTACCAAGAATCCGACAGCCTGTCTTATGTGCTTTAGTTCATCCCATGATGAGCCTGCATACTGCATTGGCAAGAAATCAGACGAAAATTATTCCCGGATCTAAAATGTGTGCGATTCAGTGGAACTGTGCCTGACCAAAAATACTACTACCAAGAACAAGGGTGCAGCCATACATAAAAGAAAAAATGAAAAGTGCTGATACAGGTGTTTAGTCTTATTGAGTCTAAGCATGAGAACCAATTCGAGTCTGAGGGCAGCCACATCGCTGAGTTAGGTTTCTAAATAGTCCATTATTGCAGCAATTTGTAATGACCTTTAAGGGATTTGTCACGATTAAAACAAAGACAGTACCTCTTCTTTTACTTGGCCACACCATAATTCTAACTCAGCTAACCCAGCCTTTACGTATTCCCCGTTGTTAAACGTGCAACACTCTCGACGAAGGAGAAGGCTGCAGTAGCAAATACCAAAATTAAAACACAACATAGTCTGATAACGTACAGTGATAAGTATTCCAGCTACAAGGGAGCAGCAGCTACCTGTTAAATATCTGTACATTAATATAACAAAAAATCTGAGTAAACATCTTCTGACAGAGAATTGGAGGAACCTGAAACAATATAGTAATAGTCAACGTACAACACAAAGAAAATATAGTGATTTTGCTTGTTTTGTACAAAGTAAAAATCACGTACAAAATTTTCTTTCAATATGCTGAGAAGCCCATTTAGGCTCTGAACAATGCTCCGCCAGTGACTGGCTGGAGGACTATTGCTGAAGGACCGCCCAGAAGATCGCAGAGCATTTCCTCTTGAAGCTCTTGGTGCCTGAATTGCAAGATTAAGTCAAGATTGGAGTAACACAACAAGTAACAAACAAGAAGTCTAGTTAGATAACAATCTAAACTCAAACAATACTTAAAGCTTGCTTCTTGGTAACTTCTGATTTTGGAGGGTAAGTTATCAACTCTAGCACTTTGACTACTTCTAAACTTACTCTATGTACTCTATTTTACTCCTATGGATTCTAAATCCTTTTGACACCAATGCTTGAAATTTAGCATTAACACCTCTTGTAGTTTCATCTACTAACACAATATCATACGCAAACAAATGACACCGTGGGATATCATCGAGAACTAGCACATGCATTTGAAAATTTTGGTATTCAATATGGCTTCGCGTGTCCTAAGTGTTAGCGAACTGCCCATACCTTAAGGTCAGGCGGAACTTGATATTGAGTTTGCAACAACTGATTATTCAAATCAATTACGTACCAATTAGAAGGCATTTGCGAATCCTAACCATCAATCGTCCACAATAAACACAATTAGGCATAGGATTTTTCATTGTCCGTCCGTACCTAAATGAATTGCCCTCCCTACTATTGACCAGCCTCACAAATAAATTTCAATCACCCCAAAAGCTCTTCTTCTTTTTTTTCAATAAGCTTCACCCTCATGAATCCATGGTCTAAGACCTGATGGCTGCAATATTCTTAATATTTTGTCCCTAATGAACAAATCATAATCGTAATTAAACCTAGTTGATATGACGATCTCAAGTTCACAATCAACACTTACCCATAGGAATTACTATGAGAACCTCATATTATCTAAGAAATTCCTGTTTTGGTATTTGATTTTTTAGAGAGAGAGAGATTGATCTGGATCTTCCCAAAAATGGCAAGCCCTAGGATCTCCGCCGTTGGATTCAAGTGACCACTCAAGACCGTTAGATTTATGTTCTTAAGATTCAAAAACTGAGCTTAGTTATTATATAGATATATATAGTCACTCCATCCATAACTAAGGCAAAGAGAAAAGGACTCAAATCAAACCCCTGGTGTAATCCTAATCCCTAAGTCACAAAATAAACATCTAGGGAAATTTGAACTTTAGACCAACTTTCAAAAATGCACTTTAACCTCTTAATTAATTTCCAGAGCGTCTCCAATGTGTACGACTAAAGAAAGATAACAAAAAACTGGACACACATTTTTAACGTTGTATTAGTGTCAAATGCGGATATGTATGGCCAGTAGACGTGCTTCTTAGCTTCTTCATAACTAAGAGATGACCCATCAAAAAAAAAAAAAACCAACAACGAGGCACAAGTGACAATTTGTAACAAGTTAAATCTAACCCTTGAAATATGTTTTCCAAATTATAAAGTGACAACATACTGTGTCCCTATATGTTTCTTAAGTACATGCATGTCCCCTGCATAAATGCTATTGTCACTAAATGGTCATACCACTTGGCGTGTCCCATACTTATCCCCCCACGTGTTTGTCACAAGCATGTCTGACATGGATATGATGACCACCTCAGGGTGTCGGTGCTTTAAAGGTGGCAAGCAATAGACAAGAAAAACCCACACAGGGTACACAACCTCTCTAAACCGTGACAAACTTGGAAAAATACATTTGGTTGATGAAAGAAGATAAGGTTTGAAAAAAATGTCCAACTGCAATGTAGTGTTAATACTCTAGAGGAATGGTTCTTTACACCAGTTAACTTGGAAATAACCGTAAGCAAAAAAATTTACTTCCAAAGTTTCTATCCGATGCGTTTTCCTCGATAACAGAATCCGCACACAAGCTATTGAAAGAACCAACTTTGATAAGAGTGTACCTGGATACAGGAAGAAAGAAGTGGCGACAAGTCCTTCTTCATATTGTCTCGAACTATGCCATATATCTTTTCCACATAAGCAGTGAGCTGCTGCTTGAAAAGTAAAGCTGGATATTTGGCCTCGACCTGGTGCACTTCAAGCCCACGGAAGGAAAGGTTGGCAGAAGAAGGGGATGATCGAAACCCCTGAGATTTTTATTCATAAATTATTCATTTTCAATCAAGTATCATGGAAACACCTTACATAACCAGAAGTAAACAGTCAGTCAAACATCCATTTCAATTAAAAAGGAAAATGACTAGAAATGAATCATCAACAAGAATTTCTTTACTTGGGTCATCCTCCCAAAGAATGATGTTGGAGCAGGTGGTTTCCCTGGAGTTGCACTAGTAGCTTTCAGAGTCCTTTGAAGCAAGAACAACAGCATGGATGTATTTGATAGCCAGTACACCAAATAATCATCCCTATCCTGATTCTGCGACATAAACATAAATACTAAACCGGTAAGATTTGGCCCATCAGATTTCTGTTTCCTGACTCAATGTTTAAGTTGAGAATAACATATGCATAATGTGTCCAAGTAACAAGACTCTCTTTTTTCCGTGTGTACATATGTATGGAAGTGCTTCTTCTCATATTCCTCAATTGGCAAAAATAAAAAATTTGAGGGACAACAGTCAAAGTTTACAGCTGTTGCAGCTATTGTTACCCAATAGGTACCGTACTACAAAGAGGTGCAAGGTCACCAACATATAAAGACTACAATAATTGCGGTAAAACAAAGGTGGAAGACAAACGAATTCCCATCCAACTATGGCTTTGAAAAAGAAAACCAAAAAAGTATACGGAAAAAAAAAGTGGAACAAAAACAACAGTAATGGCAGTGATGAATGTCCACTTTACACTGGTTCCCTGCCCTTCTATAAACTCTTTTCCCATCTAGCATTTTTTTTCATTGCCTCAGAAAAAGAGAAAATGAAGAAGGAAAAGTCTCTCCAAAAAAAATATTTTCTTCCGGAATAATTTCCACAGACATGATTCTCTCATTGTATGTACACTAACTTGCGGTCTTATATTAGGCCCTTCTACACAGTTCATATTGTTAAATAAGTAACTCTTAGATTCTCAGATAGCCAAAAAAATCTGCTCAGTGTAATGTAACTCCAACTACCTCTATTGCAGAACCAATCATCTGGATAAGACGATCAAATACACTGGTTCTTTCTGCTTCAAAAGATCTCCAATGGAGAAGGCATTTGTATATGGTAAAAGCCGCAATTGGTTTTCCATGACTGAACCCAAGATCTTGCCTCACACATTTGATAAGAGAGTCAACATTCTCCTGAACCAATAAGGCACAAGGCATGAGATTGCAAAAATTATTTTTTCATCAGCAACCCAATTTGTTTTACAGGAGAACCAAGGAAAGAAACAAACACCATTCAGTTTTTTCATAGGTAATCTCCAGTAAGCTGAAAGCATTAGGCCAGTTGGGCATTATTTCTTTTCATTTATCTATGTTTACTGCATTAATTAAACTCTAAAACACAGGTCAGAGGTACAATTCCAGCATAATTTCATCAAACTGCTAAATCCTATGGCATGACGAAATGGCTGATACCATTGTGAGACATACTCAAGCAAAACCCAAGAAATTAATAGCTCCCATGCTACGAAATAGAATGAGATTCAGAAAGAATCCAATGAATTTGAAAAAACTACAACATTTTGTTTCCATCTTCCGTTGATGGTCGCTCCAGTCACCCAAACTGTAAGAAAATAGAGGCAATAGCCATAGATGATATATCCCATAGTCATACCCATGACGTGTCTTGTCTAATGCAGACATTCTGTACATTAAGTCTCCCAAATAACTAAAATCTTGAGATTTACCATTTCTCAACAACCTAAGGAGCCAAAGAGTAACAAGAAGAGTTAACTTGACCAATTTCAAAAGAAAAGTCCTTTTTTTTTCAGAATGTTCGTACATGCTGCCTTTCAATCTGGGATCTCCTCAGCGATGCTGTACCGAACTTTTTAGCAGGTGATGCACTCTGCGTTTCCTGCATGAAAGAGCTCTTCCTTGTGATCAAGGGAAATAGTAATGTCTCTATAACAATTGATTACACAGAAACAATGTATTTCAAAAGTAACACCATGTTTTGATTACTCACATGATAACCATTTTCGACCGGCTGCAAGTAAAGAAATAAGATTAAGGTAAGAATAAACCACAAAAGAGCCAAAACAAAACATTAAGGCGCTGGCATTTTCGTAGTATGTTAACCTGAGTTCTTTCACTATCTAAATGATCTGACATTTTGGTAGCAGGTGAGTTCTTCAAAGCTTGATGCCGCAGAATTTGGTCCATCGCTTCCATGTCAGACAGCTTTTCTTCCAGCCTGACATAACATGGCAACAGTTCAAACAAAATAACCAATCACAAGTTAGCCGTGGATATCTATAGAAGTCCTTCTGTTCTAGCCCCCATTGTAACCTCACCAAATATAACAAAATTGCATCTCAACCGTAGTAAATAAGTGGCTGTAACCTCTGCATATCAGTCTTCAACTGAATTATCTTTGTTTCTGCCTCCAAAGCCTGCTTCAATTGTTCTTCACTAAGCTTATTTGTTTCTTCATATTTGTTTTCTGTTTCATCAATTTTCTTTTCTAGAGAACTAACCAAGGCCTGCAAAATGTTAAATTGAGAGATATATCAACTAAACCAATAATTGAAAACATCAAAGAAGATACCAGAGAAATGCTTTGTGAGAACAACAGAGCGCAGAAAAGACATCCATTACTAATTGAAAACATCAAAATGTAAAATTACTAAAGTATCAACAAACCAATGCAAAAAAAGCTTCCAGAAATCCAAACAAGAAATGCAGTGACAAAATGACTTCATCAAAGAAGAGGGAGGAAGGGTGGATACTTTGCTCCTAAAGCCCTTACCTTCAGCTTTTCATTCTCAGCAGTAAGGTTATTGATCATTTCTTGATCAATGACTGGGACTTCCTTTATCACATGGATTGGCTCAACATCTTTCTTTGCAGCCTCATGTTCCTTAATAAGCACCTTCAGCTTTTCATTCTCAGCAGTAAGGTTATTGATCATTTCTTGATACATAACTGGGACTTCCTTTATCACATGGATTGACTCAACATCTTTCTTTGCAGCCTCATGTTCCTTAATAAGCACCTTCAGCTTTTCATTCTCAGCAGTAAGGTTAATGATCATTTCTTGATCCATAACTGGGACTTCCTTTATCACATGGATTGGCTCAACATCTTTCTTTGCAGCCTCATGTTCCTTAATAAGCAACTCTTTAGTTTCTTGAAATTGTAGTTGCATCTCTTGTAAAGAAGACTGCAGCTTTGCATTTTCCTTTGCTTTGGCTTCTTCAATGTCAACCTACAATGTATAAAAAGATACTACACTTAGAAAACAACCAATTCCATAAGTGCAGCTAAACTTGTGGAGAGTAATAACAAAAGAATCTGTATCTGTGGTGTGAGAGAGGAGAGGGGGAGAGGAACAGCAGGGCAAGAGCAACTTAGTTTACTTCGCACTAAATAATCAAGCAACAAAATAATAGCAAATCATTTCACATTTCTATAACATCAAGGCACTTGTTACGCAAACTATCATTTCAGCAGGTTCAAAAACCAAAAACATCAAGTAGAACACAACACATCAATGAAACAGCACCATACATAGCACCAAAATTCTTCATGAAACTTCATAAAGTGTTAAACAGAAATCATATATGCATTGCTGATAATAGATGTGCAAATGTTCACAATGGAGTTTACGTTTAACAATAACAAACAACCAGAACACAATAGGAATGGCAGATGTAATCACCCCATCTCACCAACCAAGAAAATTTTATTAATGCTAGAAAATAGAAATACATAGAAAATCAAGGAGGACAAGAGATATATGAAGAAACAAAATTACACATAATATATAATTCCCTTATCCCTACGAATAAAAAATAAAGGATCTCCTTGAAAGGGGATGAGACAAAAGCCCAAGAACAAGGATATACAAGACCCGAATCTCATAACTCTCATATATCAAACCTTGGTAGCACGAAGCGGGTGCAGGGGAGCGGAGGCACCTAGAAGCTCCTAAGGTTGGGAGCGTCTAAGGCGCGTATATATGTATATATATGTACACACAAATGTGTATATAAAATATCTTTAAAAACTTGGCCATTGAAGGAAAAGTGATACTCATAGAGAATTTTCCCAATCTTAAAGGGTAATTATTTGTAGTTAGATATTTTCATTTTGCAAAACTTATTTCCACAATGGCATAACACCCTTAAAAAGTAAGAGAATAACTATCTTAACGGCTCGATAAGCTCCTATCTTAGTTAGGAGCGAGCTCTTGTCATGCTCCCATCTTGGGAGCAACGATTCAAGCTCCCGTCTCGGGAGCGCACCCATTTTAGAAGGATCTTGCTACTAAGTATCAAACATCTTCAGAAATTCTTGCAACTGTTTTCTAACCACATAACCCACAGAATTGCTGAAATAGAAGAACCCCACAGAACTTGTGTCTGAGCATATGAATCTGGAACTCCTCGTCTTTCTCTGCCGAACCTATAATGTATCACTATGGAAGTAAATAGAAATTGACCTCCTTTTCTGAGACCTGTCATTAGTATTGAGCTTCAAAAATCTGTGGACCATGCAAAAATCTGAATTTGAACTTGTGTTTTGCAAACAGGGGGAGAGGTGGGTTGGTTAACTCTCCTTATCTTTTCTTCTATCTATCCTATACACAAACTATTCTTGTCAATTGTCTCCTTTCTATATTATCATCTGAACATTCTTGAAATACTTTTAGAATATCTATTTTCTACTTTTTGTGCATCTCTCTGTTACTTTCCTCCAGTCTGTTACTTCTTTAGTATAGTTTTCCCTGTTAGAAGAAGTCCTTCAAGGTCTCCCTAAAGCCATTTTATTTTCAACTATGACTATCCTTCGTTCCTATCCAGGTCAGAAGCATCATAGACGGAGCTATATTCATATAGCTTTGTTGTAGGTGCAAATTTTTGCAGGCTTTTGAAACATCTACGAAGTAAATTCGAAAACAATCACTATCAAAGATAATAAGACAACCAAGTGGCCAACTTATAATCTAACATTTCAACATAGCTTTTCACGTAATTCTCTTGTGCTTTACATAATATTCGCAACACTAATAGTTGATAGCCGTGATTAAATTTAGGTACATGGTTGAATGGCTGATCCTCTAAGTATAATGTTCCCCACCATATCGTCGGTGTTTGATAAAAATAAATCCCTGTATATACTCTTATGAAGTTAAGGTTAACGCCTATAACCCACTTCTTGAAGAAAAGTAAAAAAGCACCCAAAAAATGCTAAGCTTATTAAAATAGGGCCTCATGTGCATGCTCACATGTGTTTTGATAAGCAAAAAATACACGGACAATTGCAATGAGATCATTACCCTCATGCGTTTCTCCTGCTGCAGCTGCCATGTCAGTTCTTCAACTTGCTTTTCAAGCTTAGTTTTGGCAGCTTGGAGAGCCCCAGTTTCTTTAGCAGCCTAGAACAAGATAACAGAAACAAAACACACATCTAACTATCTTAGGTAAGTTGAGCATAGGAAGGAGATCCCCACAAATTGAGCAGGTAAAAGAAGTTTATCTTCAGAAATAGAATTAAAAAGAAATGATTGCTACAAGTGTTGTGATTGTTTGAGTACGGAGACAGGGAACAAGACCATTTTTTCTTTCTGTTCAATGTGTTCATTAGGCCAGCTCAAAGCAAGAGAGCTAAGGGTGACAGTTCATAATCCATCACCCCCACACAAACATTAATGAGAATTTAATGCGAAGTCTTAGAAACCATAAGACCAGATCTTTCAATAAAGTTTAGGTTCTATGGAGGAGTTCAATATGTGCAGTTCTTTGGGTAATTAGGTTAAAAATAAATGCAAGAATTGTTCAAGAAAAACTTGAGGAGATTTAAGGTATCTAAAATAGGTTTTTAACTTACTTTTGGGTGTATGTATAACAGGCTTTTAAGGGGGTTTCTGCTTTTTGATCAGTAGGATTCCAGAGCAACATGTGAACATGTGATCTTGTTATTTTACCCTTTCCTTTCCTTAAGTATTTGTTACTCATGTTGTTTACATTATGCTATCATTTTCTTCTCTTAATCTATTCCCTTCTGGAGTTCACGGAGAAACAAATTACGAAAGACAAAGGCCATAAAAGATTGAAAACCTCACCATTTTAAGCTTCTGTAGCTCTCTTCGAGCTTCTCTTCCCCTCCAGGCACATTGACAAACAATTGCTGCTTTTTTTATCCTCGAGTAACAAAGACAGGCTAAGTATCGTCGACATTGAGTCTGTAGAGATATAAGTTCCAAAGGTGTAAATTGGAGAAAGAATAACTCAACCTCATGGAAACAGTGATGAGTGATTTTCCTGTGTTTTTCTTCTAAGGAAAGTGCATCGTGCATATGATGTTAAACAAAACCAATAGTGGAAGAAGCAACGTCCCGCGTATAATGATGTTTATAGTGTTAAATTGGTGATGTTTTACGACATTGCAGACAAAACTATACAACCAAAAGACAACAGGGTATCATTTTCCCAGCTATCTTGCTCCACAGTTCTTCCACACATTACATCGACTGTACCCTTACTTTGAACAAATAATCAGGTCTGCATTGGGTTTATATTTAGTAGGAACATGAAACAGGCAACAATTGATCAATGCTTCCCCAGATAAAATTTCAGCTGTTGGCCACTTGTTGACACAGTCTCTACATCCAAGACTTACCTGGGCTATTATAGTAGAGTCCAGGTTGATCGACTTAAAATCAATGTTCAGTACATCAAAACTACAAATGCGCATGCATCCAACCGTGTCTGATTTGAATTTTGGATGGTTTAAAGTATCCACAGCTCATGACCCTATCAACAAAACAGTTCCACTACTCAAACCCTAAGTCAAATAATTTGTGATCTCAGGGTCATGAACTGGTTCACTGATTGTGGAGCAAGTTTGCATAAAATCCATTCATTTTTCTTTTATCTCTGCACATGAATTCTTTATGGAGCAGACAACTTTTTAGCAGTGAACCAATGATTCAGTGACAAGTGTTATGTATGGACCATAGTGTAATCCACTCTCCTGTCAATCAGTCCAAGTCCATCAACTTTTGATTGGCTGAAGCAAGTACATCCCACTATGCCACTCTCAATTTTATGATTTTCCTCTTCTTAAAATATGGTAGCAAGACAAATTCAAAGGCCATACAAATACTTGGCCCAATAAAAAAAGAACAAAAAAAAGAAAAGAAAGAACCATTATGCAATTGAAGACTGTGACTGTGACAAAACATAGCTATGGGACATAATAATACAACCCACAAACTGAAGTACAGTAATAATAAGCAAAAAATGTTAGATCAATTGGGTACAGGAAAGAACCAAATCTAAGATAATTTTCTTGCAATTTCATTTCCACAACTTATGCATAAGACATAGTGCTCGATCCTAGGATTTCTAAAAAATTGACGCTCTCGCGCTCGGGCACCCGCACTTTCACCCAATTGCTGAACTTATTACTTAGCTCACATGATGATTTAAAGAAAATGAGTTTAACGCAGTTTACTGCAGAAACTATAATGTATGATTTTAAGGGAAGAAAGAACAGGAGCATAGTGTCATACTGCCATCTTATGTGGGCACAGTACTTGCTTTTTGTTCTACTACTTAGCAACTGTAAGTTGGAAGGCAAAATAAAAAGGAAAAAAAGAGAAAGAAAACTGAACAATGACGGAACTCCCACCACCAGTTCGAGAACTCTATCCACCCACTCAGGACGTAATCCTTTCTTCATTTATGCTACTGTACAATTTGTCAGAGTTGCTCAGTATCTGACTCTCGCCTTGGTCACAACAAGAAGAAATGTCACCTTGCTCAATCTCCCCTCCACCTTGACGAGTTTCGGACAACGAATTGACAGCACCTGTAATTGCCTTTCATCGACTGACCCACTGGATGAGAAACCCCGGTAGGACCAAGGCCACATCTTTGAGCTCCGAAAGGACGATCCATGAATACCTGCAACCATTAAGCACCCCATTACAGCTTCAAACTCAAGTGGGATTCCTTAGTTGAGGTTCTAACCATTTGACCTTGACCCATACCAGAAGCATTCCTCCTCCAAATCAGATTCCTATGGCCCCCACCATGCAGCTTCACCATGTCATGTCGAAAGATACCAGTTGTATGCCATTGCATTTTAATCTTTGTATCTGTCTCCAGGGCTTTCCAAATGTCTTACCTCAAAAATCAACCCCCAAGCTCCATCAGCATCTGAATCTCACATGCCACTGTCATTTTAGAACTGCACTGCAACCTCAGCTCTAAGCCCAAACTACCACACTCGAAGAGACCACCCTTTCCAAGTTCCATGTCACCCACGTCAACCGTATGTTCATATACCGCCGCACCAAGCTCGTTCAATACCACATATCAACCACAAATCAAAGAACTTGAGACCTGTACCATCAGATGAACAGACCCCCCTGAATTTTCTACCATAACATCAATCGGCTTCTTTCTGACTTTATGATCCTTCAACGATTATTTGAAGACCAATGTCTTTTCGCATGCAATCTCACCCTGCTGGCCAACACATGCATGACACTATAGCAATTTAATTGCCACTTCTGACCAGTGATTGGTGGTCACTGACCACCACCATCAAACTCTGACTTAGGGGAAAAACCCTTTCCTTTTCACAAGCCACGCCATAGCCACCGCAAACCTCCCCAAACTTTTCAAAACCATATTGCTACTGCCTACTCTAAACCTCCTCAAAGCATGCCTCCCTTCGGTCCTTGAGAAGATTACTTTAGTTTCCTCCCCAACAGAACTACTTCAGAATGTAGGAGTGAGGGATGTTTGGACGTCCCTCCCGGGTTCCACTACCACAATAGAGTGCCCACCCTCATCTCCGATAATCTCATATACGACTTCTACATTTACAGCAGTATCCTCTTCATTCTTGCAACATGCCTTTTTCTTTGAACATTTTCTTAAGGGAATACCACCGTAGTGGGTTTTAAGTTGTATTTTGTTCTCTGTGTAAGACCTTTTCCAACATTGGTTAAATTTCACCTCCAAAACTTTTCTAAACAAGTTTGGGTGTCCTCACCACCCATTGCACAAATGGTTTTGAGTTGGATGCTTCGACCGTTTAACATGGTATTAGAGCTAGGTTTTGGAAGGCTTTTTGGGCAAGACTCTATTCCTTTAGCGATTGATTCTCCTTTATTTGTGCCAAAACTGTACCTCTTTTAGTTTTGATCCCGATGAGATGGATCCGTTTTCACCACTCCGAATGAAAGACAGGAGCTAGCCGCTCATTGCTAATTGGTTTGGAGTTGGATGCTTCAACATTATATATAGTCCCATCAACTAAAAATAATGTGAACATGAAGAATAAGACTGACAACTCGACCACCTAAACATTAACTCATCCTCCAATAACCAAAACCTTCAATATTACCTGGATACGGATTGCAGCCACGTTTTTCTTTCTGAAGCGAAGCTCGTTGCAAGCAGCCATGCCACGGATACCTGTTTGAATACTTACAGAAGAATAGCACAACATTTTGTATGCTCTCCTCGAAAGATACATGCGTGTATCTTTCTGGATCCTCAAACTAGCAGCATTCCTCCTCATGCTATCATAGCAACATCGTGAAATTTGTCCTAAAATTAACTCAGGAAACCAACAACAAAAGGTCAGAGTATAATTTAATTTGTCAGCAATCCTATGTCAATCTGATATTCTGCAGTCATCAGCAAGATGCAGATATGGTACATAAAAAAACAATTGATACCTCTACACAGAGCTTGAATTTGGACAGCGGACAACCGCAATGCAAAAAAGCTTTTGCGTGCGAAGCACGAACGTACTTTTCTCTGGATAATGCACGCAGATCTTCCTAAAACTTCACTCCGCCGAGCATCTAGTTCTGCCATCTGACCAGCTCTAAGAAACACTTTGGTTTTACCAATCTGTTACAAGAGGACCAACTAGAATCTTATTCCCTCAGTAGAACTGGTTCAGTGCATGTAACTTCAGATATTCTAGTGGCTCAGCAGTCCAATGAGTTGCATATAAAGTTTATTTCCCTCTTATCTAGGGAAAAAAGTAACCACAAAATATATTATACACTTAATATATCAAAACTCATTAAATCTTGCTGGTGGGCTTAGAATAAAGGGTTATGATGGTTCAACTAAAACATCCAAGCTACAAGTGCTCATATCGAAGACACAACAAAGACACATCACGTTTTATTTGTGGGAGAGAAGAAGACATTCAACAAGAACAATATCCAATTGAAAATTGAAAGGAGAAGATGAATCTAACACTATACTTATACATGCACACCTAATATGCACGACAAGGAATGCTTGAGTGCTCAATGTCACTGCATTGTCATTAGTATTTATGTTTCTGTTATTTATCTTGTTCCGCAAAGGTATTTTAGACTTAATGTTTCTTGGGTTACTTAGGTAATGGACATATGGTTGACTTTGTATTATGGATTATCACTTCCATTCCAATGGACCGTACTTTGGTTCCCTTTTTACATTCTATCCTGGTAATAGAGCAGGTTTGAGAATAGTATGTGTTTCTATCACCCACTGCTGCTGCAAGGGTTTGCAGGGTTCTCTCTCCCTCTTGGTGTGACCCATCTGCATCTGCAATCATCTCTCTTTCTCTCTCTTGTGCATCTGCAACCAACAACACTCAGGTTAGCCATTGCGCAGTTCAGCACATCTCTGGCAGAACTTGATAACCTTCAGCAATCCTCTACCTCAACAGTTTTACCCCTAATCTGGTTCTTTTGAAGCTTGTCTCTTGATCTACAATAACCACTAATTTACACTGGACTCTATTTCAACCTCCAGTGACCTCGTCGGGGCTCCATAAATCTTGGAGCAAATTTTTTGCCGCAGATTTGCTCTGTCTGCAACATAAAGCAAGTGACGAGCTTGCCGAAACCTTGCCCAACATCCTGAAACCTCAACATAACTATTCTAACTTATGGCAACATCTGTTTGACCCCTGGTAATCGAAGCTTTTGGCACCCAATCTGCAACACACAACCAGTTGCAAAACCTTGTTGGACACTTGTTGAAACTTCAACGACTTCTCCATAACCTTTTCTGACCTCCAGCGACAACGGTTGGACCTCTGCAGACATCGGGTCATATCATTGTGATCTCTGTTTGTCCCCAACAATCTCCAGATAGCTTTTGCTCATAGTCAACAGCCACCAACAACCACCCTCCAGATCAGATTTTTCTGCTACCTACCTCAGATATCCTTATTTTGGATCAGATTTTCTGGCCACCATTCACATCTCGACTTTTTTGCCACTTGGAATCATGTTAGAAGATCAAATGCAAGTCATTTATCTTTGTTTGTACATGATCGAACGTCTAAGAAGCAAATTGGGACAAGACGTTGAGCTGGTGATCTTTATACTCTGGAAAGCTTGCATATTCCTATCGAGTTGTCTTCCATTTATCCTACTCGTTATCATAATCCACCAGTTAGACTTATTTCACTAATATTCGTTTCTCTCCTTCGTATCATTTGTTTTTGTTCCATACATACTTTAATCAAAATCCTATAACTGCTCTTTCTAAAACTCATACTTGTAGTTGGTTAACAATCTTATTGGCTACAAATGGGCTTACAAAGTGAAGACCCATTCTAATGGTTCTTTAGAGTGGTATAAAGCCCGCATAGTTGTTATTGGGTTTTCCCGAGAATATGGGATTGATTACAACGAAACCGTAGCCATAGTTGCAAAGATGACCACTATTCGCACTTTGATTTATGTGGCTACTGTGCAACAGTGGCCTCTTTTTCAATTCGATGTTAAAAATACATTCTTCAATGGGTATTCCCTGGAGAAGTTTATATGCACCATCCTTCGGGCTTTTCTCATGTGTCTGGACTTGCTTTTTGCTTACAATGTGCTCCCTACACCCTTAAACAATCTCCTCTTGCTTGGTATGACTTATGAGGTCTTTCAGGAGTTAGCCACATCTCTCATGGTCTGGTTCTTCTACTGCTCTATACAGATAATATGATCATTACTAGTTCAGATTGTGCCAGTGTTCTAAATGGCGCTCAGTGGCCAGCGCTAGTCGGGCGGCAGTCCGCCGCCAAGCAATTCGGCGTTTTTTGTTTTAAATATATATTTAATTTTTTTAAGGCAATCAAGCTCCGCCAAGCCCGCCAAGACAGCCACCTAGCTCCACCAAGTTCTGCCAAGACGGCTGCCAAGCTCCACCAAATCTCCCTATCTGCCGAACGAGCCGCCGAGGGTGAAATCATGGCGCTGACCTACCGCCGAGGCTGCCATTTAGAACACTGGATTGTGCAGCTATAAATGAGTTGAAGATTCATCTCTTTTGGAGTTTGAAATGAAAGATTTGAGCCCTTCACAGTTTTCTTTTTTTTCGCATTGAGGTTGCCTCCTCGCCCAAAGGTTATCTCTCTTCGTAGTCTGAGTATGTAAAGGGCATTCTTTATCATGCCCCACTCAGACTAATGGCAAGACCGTTCATACCCTTAATAAATTATATGCTAAGTTTTTAGCCTCACATGGCGTTCCACTTGATCCTACAGAGTATCATGAGCTAGTCAGGTGCTTATTTCATCTCTAATCACTCGGCTTGTATTGTCTATGATGTTCATATTGTTATTCAATTGGTTTATGCCCCACGATCTACTCATTGGTGTATTGGACTGCTTTGTTGAATACTGTGTGATACTATGTTACATGGATCCTTCATTTTGGCTCAAGTACCCGTGTCGATGTGTCCGACACCCGTATCCTTTTGGACACTCGGATCCTTTACTTGTTAAGATACTTACAGAAAATGAATATTATATTAGCTAGAAAAGCGAGAATTCGAGTATTTCACATAGACAGGAAATAGGGAAATAGCAAAAACATAATTTTCTTAACCATTTCTTGTTTAAATACATTTGTAAACATAGTTTACAGTACATAATCTGAGAAAATTATGCAATATATAATACAAACAAGAGTTCAGGACGTGTCCCCGTACTCGTACCCAAGTTGGGGACACATATCCACGTATCCTAAGATTTAAGTTTAGGAAGGTCCGACGCTTGGACTTGCACCCACACCCGATACTCGCACCCGAGTCCATGTAACATAGGTGTGATATGATTCATGGTACTGTTGTTCAGTGTTTACTACTACTACTACGTTAAGCTTGACTCTTCCAGCTTGTGCTATTACTGATTGGGCATGCCATTGATCTTATCGCCAGTCCACCTTTGGCTTTTGCATTTTTCTGGTAAAGCAAGAAGCATTATTTTATTGTTTGCTCTATTGCTGAAGCAGAACATCATACTATGGCTAATACTACCTCTGAAATACTTTGGCTTCGATGGCTTTTAAGTTTTATCCGATATGGGTGTCACCCTTCCTTAATGCTTCTTTGTTGTAGTGATAAAAGTACTGTTCAAATTGTTCACAATTCTGATCTTTTGTTTTCACATGTGCAAAATGTTATTAGTATTTATGTTCATGTTATTTGTCTTGTTCCACAAGTGTAGACTTGAAATTTCTTACGGTTACTAATGTTTGGATATATAAGCTAGTAGTTATTTCTGTTCGTGTTATTTACCTTGTCCCATAAGGGTAGTTTAGACTTTAAGTTTCTTAGGGTTACTTTAGGGTTTGGATTAACCTAGTGGTTAAATTCATATTATTGATTACCACTCTCATTTCCAATAGACTATACTTTGGTTCTCTTTTGCATTCTTCTCTCACATCGAAGATGCAACAAAGACACGCCATTTTTTAGGACATGTCCCATTGAAGATTTTAAGGTTAGATGAATTTAATATCCATCAATGCACCTATTATGCACGACAAGGAATGCTTGTAGATTTCATGCCTTTATACCCTGATGACAACAGCTCTTTATACAAAGCACACCTTTAAGATAATCTTATATTTCATCCATTTTTCCACACACACAAAAGCAATAATGGATAAACATCAATTACATAAGAGCTACAAAGAAAAGATAGATTGATGGTTCAGTAACAAGTTTGAATCAATCTGAGATACTAGGAAATGTACCTGATAACCTTCAAGGCCCACCTTCTCCAACAGCCTCTTGGAAGCAGTGATCTCGTCGTAGCTATCAATTTTTAAATAATGGACAAGAAGTTAATACAGTTCGAAAATTTAAGGCTTATCTACTTGTTTGGTCCCAATAAAAGAGTCCCCGTTTCATTTTCGTCCTTACAAAAAATTTTGGTTTCAATTTTACCCTTATGGTTTATAACGAAATAATGTTACCCTTTCCGTCAAGAAATGGATGGAAATAGACTAAGTTGATAACGGGAGGCTGTTGTTTTCGTTGGAGGTGGAGGTGATCGATTCGTCGTCATTTTTCTTGGCAAAAATGCCGCAGAGAATTGCTAACACTACGAGCAAGATGGTCAGTAAGTCCCAACCTCTCTTGACCGAATTGGGTCGGAGGATTTGAGAGGGGACCTCCCAAGTCAGCCTCTCTCTCTCTCTCTCTCTCTCTCTCTCTCTCTCTCTCTCTCTCTCTCATCTACCAACACCAGAAATCACACAAAATCAAGAAAAAGAGCATTTTTGGGGGTTTTAAGGTCTCCCTAAAAAAAATAAAAAATACGAGTACAATTTAGGGCTTTGAACATTTCTGGACCATTTTTGAGTTATACAGTAAAATGTTAGGGTTCTGGGTTCTTTAAAAATTCGAATCGTAGCAGGCGCGAAAGAAAGAAAGGCACATTTAAAGCAATTTCTCCACAAACCATAGAATCGGATCTTATTTCCCGTATAATGTAAATTGTTTGGTGGGTAGAAATCACATTTTGGTTAAAAGGCTTCATGAATTGAATTTGGGAGGGGGGAGAGAGAGAGGTGGGAGGTAATAGGGCTGGGGAATGGAATGACTGGGTCAAAAAGCAGTGGCAAGGGCGTAGGAAGGCGGTGGTGGGTTGGGGCCAGATGGGTGATGAGTTCCCTTCCATGGATGATTTCGCCAAGAATGTGAGGGGATTCTGGGTGGAACAATCTTGGGGAAGGAAAGGGGGTGGGGGACCACTGTCCGCCATGTACAAAAATATGTTCCACAAGACCACTGTCCACCATGTACAAAAATATGTTCCACATCAGCCTCCTGTTATCCACATAGTCCATTTCCGTCCATTTCTTGACGGAAAGGGTAACATTGAATATCGTTCTAAACTATACGGGTGAAATTGAAACCAAAAAAATTGTAAGGATGGAAATGAAATGGGGACTATTTTGTAAGGACCAAACAAGTAGATAAGCCAAAAGTTAAATGGCAGCAGATAAATGAAAGGCCAAAAAAGGAATAGGTAAATAGATGTTAGCAGAGTTAATTCAACTACCGTCCATCCAAAACATCAGGAGCAATGATGCGAAAACGACTTATGAATTCATCAAATGTTCTCCTAGTGGGGAATCCAGCACAACTGATCCTAATTGCCTCCATCACTCCCTGGAGTAAAACATGTATCAAGTGCACGTCCAATTCTAAGTGCATGCAGAAGCATGCATATTAACAAAGCTTAGTGAATGATCAAAGAAATCAACTCACCCCACACCGGAGTTGTTGAAGTACATTTGAATTCTCGAAGACCGAAGGCTTCAGAAGATTATTTGGCTTTACACATCGAATATAATGTGGCTCAGTTGTACCAAGCGTTTCAAGTAACAATTGCAATTGTTGCTGCATGCAATTACATGACAGATGCACAACTTAAGAAAAAATGAAACATAGTTTGAATCAACTTACTAGAATATCATACCTTAAACCGAGAACCTATTGATGAGAACTTTGATGATTTTGAAGATTCCTCAGGTAACGGAGGGAACAAGCCTGACACAAAGGAGCAAGTTGAAGCACTCAAGAGTGCCTGATGCTCCGCAACAACGTAATCTTTGTTTTTGTCCAGAAAAAACTCAGTTTGATAAGTGACCTGAAATCAATTGCTTCTTTCGTTAAGGTCAAGTACATTTTTTGCTACCAATCTAAAGTTAAGTCCTACCACAGTGATTTAAGTAAATGAAAGCTACATACATCACCAGCATAGTGACAAATGGTGAAGTCCGTACGTGACAATTTTGGCTTGCTGAACCGTTTATGATCTTTGAATGTCTGGTACAGTTTTTCTGCAAATGTTTCATGTGTTGATCTCGGAAACATACTACAATCAATAAGCAAGTCAGCATCTTATAAACGCAAGCCAAATAGTGAACAGGACTACAATATGAACAATTATATAAAGGGTATAAACTTTACAAATAAAATGACACAAAAGGGAATTAACATTAAGAGCATTTCTGTTCATGTTCTACTTACCAAGCCTCATCCAAAAGAGCAATGACACCACCAGGTTTCTGAAATAATAGAGATATGGAAGAAATACATCAAAAATAGGTCACTGGAAACAAATGTAAAACCAAGTCTCATCAGAACTATAACGAAGCAGAAACAGCAGATTCCGAAAAGGACAATAGAAGCTTTGACAACCTTAGGTTTAATAATGCCGAGTTAGAAAATAATTCAGGCACCAAATCACATCACATATAATTGAAGGCCATCATGTGAGAACTTATGTCTAAAATGGACAGTAATACAAATTTCATTTTGTGTTACCAAGATTTTTAACGTACATCATACATGGTTATGCTTAAAAACCAGAACACACACCGGTTGAACGTGGCAGATCACTGACTGGTACCTTCTGTTCACATAATGAGTGAAACAGTTTTCGAATGGCTTGTTCAATCCAGAGAATCCAACAATTGCCAAGTGCACTCATCATTTCAAAGGTAAATAAAAAGCCTTTTCTTTCAGGTTCCTTTCACTCGTATGGAAATATCTAAGTTCTGCAACATCCATCTGTACGTATCTGAGCATGTTTTGCATCATCTTTGATGTGATCTGTTACTTATTACCAACAGATTTTGTGTTTTAACTTTCTCAATCACCCATGGGAATCATAAGCAGTGCTGGTACCCGGAGTTTGTAGTGGTCTTGTTTGTCTTCACTCAAGAGTCGAGAGATATCACAGGAACCTTAACTCCCAAGATACCACATCCCCGTTGGAGCATAAAGTGACTGTCACACGATAACAGGGATGAATCACTAGGGCTAAGCCCAGGGCCTAACCTTTTTTTTGCTCTATGAAAGTAAGGAGTGTTAGTTGTAGTTAGTGAGGTTTGAAGCCCAGTCAAATGCATGAGAGTACATGGTGCCTACCACTCCACTTGCAGGGCCTAACCTTAGTGGCACCCATCTGTATGTTTTGCATTCAAACAAAAGGGCAACATTAGAGGAAGCACTGGTCTTCCAAAAATGTCTTCCAAGAAGGCAAAAACCCTCAGTTGCCCTTTCCATCCTATTTCATCCTCCCCCTCTGCGTGGCTCTGGACTTATACAAACGATGCATAAAGGTCTCAACCTCCTGAAGTATCCAATCCTGAAAGGAGGCATAACAACAACAGGCTCCCATATCATAAGCCTCTCCACAAATCGATGACAATCACAGAAACCAAGACTTCTTTGTTGGTGCCAAAATGAAATACCTCTGCCAATGGCGAGGTTAATTCATCCTCACCCACCAACTATCAGTTCCCTCTTCTTCCATTCTCTACCATGCAGCGAGGATGTCAAATAAGACCCACCCACTTCTGATGTCCATAAGCTCAACCCACGAGAATCCCTAACAACTTTAAAGGTCCATCCCCAGAAATCAACTCCATACTTGTGGTTCACCACTCTAATCCACCATCTAGCCACCTACAAAGTTCATTTTCATATATACCTAGGCATACCCAGCGTGCGGCAGACAATGGCCCAGCCCTTTTTCCAAGATGATAAGGTCCCAAAACTATTGATAACAGGTTGCATGGTGTGAATCGTATGAGAAGAATAGTGAAAAGTAAAGACCTCCAACAATCAATTAGGGATCAATTTCGAGTTTATTATAGCTACCAACTTCAAAAAGCTGTTAACTGAAAAAAGTCCCCTGAGATTTGAGTACAAGTACATGAAAACACCAATGAAACTAGTTTCACTTTCATGGGCCATCACCAAATTGGTGAACAGTGCCATACAGGATACATATATTCCCTAAATGGTTTCAGAACGCAAAAAGTTTCATAGATGCATTATTGAATTCAGAATCAAGCAGTTGAAGTTTAAAGAACCTATGGTTTGCTTTTGTAGGTGCATGTGTACAGCTTGCCATAATCTACTAGCTGGTTTTTCCATGGAAGCTGGTGCAACATGCCAGCCTCAACAGATGACATTAGGCAAGTTGCTTTCCATCCAAGTGTGCCGCCTCCCATACTTATCCCTTTAGAAGTCACTGAGCCCACACATGGTGCTGGCTCTGCTACTTAGTTCGCCTAGGTAGCCCCACTGAGCAGTGCCCTACTCTCCAAGATCTCTTGAAAACACTCTAACCCAGCAATTATTGCCCAGGCCAGAACCAGGGCCAAGGAACCTCACTTGTAATCACCTGATGATACATGGCCTGGAGACTAGCATCTAAGGGTCCATGATGGTGCCTTTCCATCCCCACCCTCGAGGGTGATTTGCACCTTGACCTGTCTTAAAGAAGAAAGATACCAATAAAGACAGTGACAACTCCTCTGACATCCGACAACATATCATATCTACGGGCTACCTTGCAGCCTGTGGTACAACACTCGAGGGCTAATCATGGGATGCAGAGATACCTCCATAATGAACCAACAATCAACAAGTTAAGAGGAGTGCTGGTCCGCCACTCCATACTCTCTCTCTCTCTCTCTCTCATGTCATCAATGGCGAACTCACCCAACTCACAATTCTTTCAAACTGACTGTATAACACCACCAATAATGTTTTGACCAAGTATTCCAACCAAATTGGAATTCGGAGAGATGATAAGACTAAAAGAGGTAACAATTGAGGCAACAGAAAGATCACGGGACTGAGATAAGAAGTAAAAAAAAATTTGAATAAATGATCAAAAGAAACTTCACCCACCTTACATCCTCCCAAAGCAAATTTCTTCCCAATGTTTGCCAATAAGATTTCAAAGAAAAGAGGAAACTGCAAATGACCTTCAAATTGTTTACTTGGACACCCAGGTTCCCTCATATAAGTACATGAGAATCCCATTCCCTTTATTTACATTGTTCCCAAAAGCAAGACCGGCCCTCCCCCTCCTTTTAGTAAGAGAAAGCCCACCCCAACACATGATATGATCTTTTTAACCTTTATCATACTACCTCACCACAAAAGTCTCCAAATATCTTCTCAATCTTATTTATCACTCTCACTGGAACTCTCACTAGGGATAGACCGGATAGTACTATAGATAGTATATATGTATCCTTCATAAGATCGATCAAACCAAAATAAACCTCTTGTTGCCCGTTTTCATGCTTCAATCCCTTACTGTAGTCCCAATCAATAGAACCAGATTATATTCTGAAGGAAGACCTACGTACGTCGAGGACAAAGATTCAAGGGAACAACCCAACAACCCAACCATCTTTTCAAATGTTCCAATGTAAAATTAACTTGGACTATCATGATTCTTATATTTTCCTATAACCCAAAACACCATTTAAAGCAAAAACAAATTGAAAGCAAATTAACTTTTAACCTCCTCACCTGGAGAATCATCATCGAATGATATATGAGATACTTGGACTATCTCACTACCTATCACAAACCAATCTACTAAACCCTATCCAACAATATAACCAACACATCAACCACTAATGTGAACAAAAAAGGAGATAAAAGATCTCGACCCCAAGTAGCTTTAAAACTCTAACCCGGTTTACCTTTGGCTATCACCATGAAAGTATAAGAAGACAACTTGTGACAGTAATTTAATTTAAAGACAGAACCAAACCTTTTCAAGGAGATCAAGAATATCTCGATTATCAATGAACTCTATATAGCTCCAGTCAATTTCTTCTTTTGTATATTCTTCTTGCTCCATCTTGAAGACATGCTGCCAAATTTTGAGAGATATTATGTTTTATGAATTTATGAAGCAATTTCAAGGAATGCTTGCATACATATAGAAAATATTTAATGCACAAACCTGATTGAAATGTTGCTGCAGTTTCTCATTGGTTAGATTGATGCAGAACTGCTCAAAACTGAATAAAATCAAATAACATCAATTAATGAAATAAAAGAAAACATTAAGTGTAAAACTCTTGAATTTCACAATATAATATCTATATAATAAAATAGAAGGGTGTTTAGGAATATTCCTAAAGAATATTCCTTTTCAATGGCTCAGATTTCTCTCTCACACAAGTTTTATCTATTCATACAAACAAATCCAACGGTCTAGATACCAATTACAACTTTCCATAATAAGCTGACATCGCATTAATGAAGCCATATCAAGTGACAGATTTCCGGATCCAAAAAAAAAAAGTGGCAAATTTTTTTTCCGTTCCAAATGGCAAATTGACACCCCTATTTGCGGCATTCTACGGCAATTACGATTCACTCTGGTTCTTCATCTCGGTAACTTAATTCATTGATCCCTCGGCTTTGTGGTTGATTTGGATTTTTTTTTTAAACTGTATTTTAGGGTTTTGTTGATTTGGTTTCGTTTTTTTTTTTTGAACTGTATTTGGTTTCGTTTGGTTGGTTCGTAATTGCAAGGAGGGAGTTGGTTGGTTGATCAGGGCAAGCCTCATTCATTACTTGCAGAGTTGTAGTATACAATCCCACGAGGCGAGGAATTTTTTTCCCACTGGCCAACCAAGAAATAATGATTATTGTGTTCCACTGGCCAAAACTTTTTTTGATATTCGATCTCATATATTCAGCTTATTGTGTTCTATTGTCATGATGATCCTGAATTATTGTCCCTTTATACCTTTTTTTTACGGGTTAAATTGTTAAATTGTATTAAAAAAAATTTTACTTGGTATTTACTGGAATTCCATAAGCAAATTAATAGTTCTTTGTAACTAGCTTAAATGTATAGTTGGAGGAGTGTCATAAGCACGGATAATTCTTTTCGTGCCACTAAGAAGAGGATCACATACTACACACTAATGTTCGAGCCATTAGCTAGCAAGTGCCGTAGGCACGAACAATTCCAACTGGGGTGCGTAGTGCCGCAGGCACGGGCAAGCACTAGTACACATAAAAAACACTATACAATGACATTCACCCAACATAGAATCTAAAATCTTTTACGGATTCGACTCTCTGTGCACGATGGTAACACAATAGCAGAGTCAAACGTTTTCCAATTTCCAATATTGGAGAGTGTTTGCATGCACTTACAACTAATGGATTGAAGGGGAAAGTCAAAACACCAATAACATGAAAAGTCATCAAACCAAGTCAAAGTGCACCATAGGCTCGAGTATTTTACTATCAGATAATAGCATATTCCCGAATGAATAAGAAACATGGTTTTCATGCAATACTCTGCAAGAAATAAACCACCATAAATGATGAAAACAAAAGCATACCGCTTAAGCACCTGTTTGTTGTGAAACTCTCGAACCCGTAAATATCCAGAACCCCAATCAAGAATTTGGAATCCCGATCTTGACCGATGGAGTTATTTATCTTGTTCACAAGCCTGTATCAAAAGTTGACAGAAACCTTAAGTAATAGCACAAACAAGATACAAGAAGTTTACAACAAACAACGAATGCAAAATCTATCCTTCTCACTGAAGCTTACCAATCGAATAATCTGGAGTAAAGAATTTTGGCCAAAGCATCTCGACTGACAGCTGCAGCATTTGGATCGAGGCATTTTGTTATGGTCTCATCACGAGTCACAATAACACGTTTACACAAGGAATCTTCAAGAGACTTCTCATCACACCTAAACAAGACTTGCCGATTCAAATTTCTTTTACCCTTCTGGCCATTAAAACACAAAATGTGGTTTCCTTCAACAACATAAAAAATGCAAAAGGTTGCTTACATTAAAAGCTCAGACGCAGTTCTTAAATGGAACCGTGATTTATCGTCCTCAGGTTCAGACGAATCTGTATCTATGCCCTTGACAAATTCAATGTTTCCCAAGTGAAGAGTTGCAGCCACAACTCTGAAAATTGCGTCCTGCAGAAGGAGTTATTATCAATATTTTTGTAAGGTATCAATATTTTTGTAAGGTAACAAGATACCCCCTATTAAACAAAGATAGATGTTATAACAAGATACCAGTACCTGTTCTTCAGAACTGATCCCAACAATATCCATAGCCCTCCTTGTTGCAAGGTATTCAATTGAGTCATCCAATCCATCCAGCTCATAACATTTTGATTGATTCAGGTAGTGGAACATCCTTGGATTTCCCAGTTTGTACCTCTCAATGTCCTACAGGCAGTACAAGAAAATTAATCCAAACATCATATTTAAGAAAGAAATAAACACTATGACAATAGGAAACCGAATTGTTTTACAAATGAGTTAAGACAACCGAGGCTACATGAACACAAATCTTAATAACTTCCCCTTCCCCCCTCCTCCTGGCAGGAAATGACAGAGAACTCATGCCAGTGGCAAATCATGAGACCACTGGTATTGGAGTTTGCAGCAAAAATCTAGTCACAACATCACAAAAGACAAGATTTTCTAACCAGCAAATGCCATGAGACCATCCACGGGAAAAAAAAACATTTGTACCACACAAGATTTTGTCACCAGCTGCACCAATAGCTAATTAGTAATCAGCTTATTACCAACTGCATGCCATGATTCATCCTTTTATGACAATAAATTAGTTTGCAGTGTAGTTGGGGTTAACATTCAGGCCTTTTTATGTTAAATAGCTTGCTATTCCACAACATAGCATACCATAAAAGATCGTTTTAGTAAGAACTTTAAAGTGAAAAAGCGGGTGCTAAAGGTTATATGCACAGACAATATAATTCATTATCTTGTATCAAGGACTCCGCCATGAGAAAATTCCATAAGCATGGAAAAGTTCAGTTACCTCCTTTGGTGCGGCACACAGCATATAGAAGCAATGATAATTTCTCTCAGGATCAGATACTTGACAAACACGTGATCGTTCAAGTAGGTAAGTCCTAATGGCAGCTCCTGAAATCTTCCCCGATTGGTCAAACTGGATCTCCACAAACTTACCAAAACGACTGAAACATACATAATAAGCAAAAAATGATTAGCTAAACAGATAATAGAAACCTCTGTAAGTGGGAAGAGAAGGAAATGTCGAACAAAATGCTTTCCACCTTGAATTGTTGTTCCTCACAGTCTTAGCATTCCCAAATGCTTCTAGAACAGGATTAGACTGCCAACCAAACAAAAAGGAAGGATAAAACTAGAAAGAATCCAACAAATAATGGTGCGAGCTATGTATCTAAGCAGAAGTCATAGAATTACAGAATCCAATAGTAAAACCGTTTATTTTTTAACAGCAAAGAAAGTTTTAGTAACCAGAGGTTAAAAGGATAGAAAGCACAAAGCATCATAATGAATGAAATGCCAATAGTAAAACCGTTACCCAGTGACAAATGTACCTCAAGGACTTGCTGCTCTACAGTCCTTCCCTCAGCAGCATATCTCCCTCCCATATAGGCAAGATAGCGCATAAGCATTTTTGTGCTCTCTGTTTTACCCGCTCCACTTTCTCCACTAACCAAAATTGACTGACTTATTCCCTCGCTAATCATCTGCCTGCATTCAACATGATCATTGTTAGTTGAGAAACTTTAACTTTTTGAGCTAAAATTTTGAGACAGAACAATAAGTACCTGTATGCAGCATCTGCAATGGCAAAAGGGTGAGGGCTCAGGTCGCCAAGCGAAGCCCCTTTATATTGTTCCATCATATGACGGTCATATAAATGAGGTAGCCTTTGAAAAGGGTTCACAGCTATTAATATGCTACCGGTGTAAGTCTGAAACCAAAACAGACCAGTTAGCTTCAAAACACAGAAATGCTAAACATTCCGAGCTCACATGCACAGCAGGCCTGATAAGTGCCTAAGTAAGGTTTGGTTCAACCATTTATCTTATTACTTGGTTGGCTTGGCATATTTCGTGTTTTTTAGGTTTTGACAATTATTGGACGTGAAAAGCGACTAATAATAAACCTTTGGATGGTTGCCGCGATGATGGGAGGCCTTGGAGGTGAGTGAAACAAACAGTGAGAAGCCTTGAATACTAGGACCCTTTGAGGAAATCTAAAGCAATCCAATTTGGAAGGTAAGTAAAATCAAGAGATTGATTCACTCCCAAATTGGAAGTGACTCAGCACAGCTTTCAGTATTTTGACCAAATCTTTTTGCTCGGTTGTCCGTGATTCAAGTAGGGTTGCAAAGCTAATTCAGAAAGCCACAACTTTGAATGAAATAGGCATTTCCCAACTCAAACGTTTGCGGGGTCAAAACAGGCTGACAAGTGGAGCGAACAATGCTGAGTGAGCAAAATCCGTGTGGAAGCCCGTCAGTCAAATTTAAAGACCAAGCCTTCTGGAAAATCCCTCCAGACAGTGGTCATGTACGTCCAGATGGTGGACACTAGTTTTTGACACAAAATTGCCATTCTTGCGCGTTTTGAAAGCCCTACATATAAATAGCCTCCCGTAATTCATTTTAAGGGTTCTAAACATTCCAAGGGCTACAGAATAGGAAAGAGAGAGATCCCAAAGCTCCCACTGAAGACTTGAATATCCAATCCTCCATGAGCGGCTAAACTACCATCCAAGCAAACAAAGTTTTACGACAAGGATACTTTCAATTTAATTGAATGGGTTTCAATATTTTCCATTTATCTTCATGTTTATATCTGCGATATTAAATACGGTCAAGCAATGGTTCTTATTGTTTTGCGATTTGGATGATTGAAATAGATTCTTCTTAGACAGATAAGTCATGCTATTAGATGTTTTGTACAGCGACATGGATTGTGCTAGTAAGACAATTCGTGCTAGGGCAAGATAGTCTATGCCGATTGACAAATGGTAGTAATCCCCTTAGTGATTATTGGTAGGGATTGTAAACCCTAACATAATCATAATTGATTTGAATTGGTAACCGGGTCTATACTAGGTGATGTTAATGGATTTGAAACCCTAGAACTTCTCACCCATAGTTCTTCATCGGTTTAATTACTGCTTAGACTAATCATAGATTTCTTATAACCAAACCCAAATCATTTTCCTCGAATTAATGTAGAAATTAATTGCAATTGTCGTAACTCAGCCATTCATTCCCTGAAAACCGATACTCGATCTCAACCGCTATTCTACGGAGTAGTAGCTAATTACAGTTTTATAAGTTTATTTTAATATGGAAACAACATAATCAAGGACCATCCATAAGTTGTGTGTATTGGTTTAGCATGCAGCTTATGCACACTAGTTTTGGAGTTTCAACTGATTATTCAACTTCGAGAAGCAGCCCAAGCACCAAATACAACCCAATATCAATAGCATAAGTCAGCCAAATTTTTGAAAATGAATAAATGATACGAAAGCAAGATGCCTACATGTCATACGAGAAATACTCACATATATTTCATTCCTGTCATATCGACATCTCAAGTTCTGAAGAACCCCTGGTTCATGCAGGTAAGCCAGTTTTGTCATATCATCCACGCCGCATGGAGGAGCTTCAATGTCTTTTGGATACACCTTATGTGCATTAGCGACAACCTACATTATAAACAAAATAGTCATACCCAAATGATCTCCAACTAAAATTCTGTGTCATTGAGGAAATACTCATCCTAACAACGCCAAAGACTCAATTCTTATCAGGTAATGGAGTTGGATAAACTGTGCATATTACAGTTGTCTATCAAATTATCACTAGTTGCATGAAATAGAACGAGTGAGGAATGTGCAAATCAATGCATATGACACAATCTCCAAAAGATTGGTAAAGAGTTGTTGTTGGGGAACGAAACCTATTGTTATGCCTACTTTACCAAAATGGCAGTAGATGAATTCAGAAAACTAAAATTTACTGCCCAATTAATTAGAGAGAACCAAAGATGGTAACAAACATGTCACAAATACAACCAACAGGCAACGTTGGCAAACCTCTCTATCAATCACGTAATACATCTTTTTTATTAGGTCATAAAATTAAAATTCAATATATAAGCACCAAGATGAGATGCCAAGCATCGATTATGGTGCCACTCATAAACATCTACACGAAAGAAAAACTCAACAATAGCAATTTATGAGAAAGTGGGTGGGGTGGGGGGACTGGGAAACACTCACTATTCATGCAACTAAAAACTCAAAAGCATTCCTTCGAGGCTAAATAATCCAATCAAGGACATGCTACCTATAGGGTCTTCCGCACTTGAATTGATCTTAAGTTCAAATCTCTCTTGATCTATTCTTTTGAAAACTATATCAAGGGGTTCACAGTTCACTACATCAATTCTACCGGACCAATCAATTATAGTTGATGTTTTTTCACATAAACTTAAGTTAGTGACCACCAATAAATACATAATGACAAGACTAATTTTGAAAGAAACAAAAATATGCAGCATGGGACTAGGGGATCAAACGAGCCAACCCGAGTTTTAGGATGTTTGTGCTTCGATCATTTGAAATTCAGTGAGCTCAAGCTCAGCTCGTTTAAAATGCAGTGCAAATATTTGAGCTACAGCTCAATTAGTATTTGAGAACTCGAGCTCAGTTTGAGTACTAAACGAGCCTCTATAAACAGCCAAGCCCGCACATAGGAGATAAACTTATCTAATCTGAGCTACAGCTAACTCGAGAAATGAGCTAAAAATTATGTTCGAGCTCAGCTCATTAACTAAATGAACCGAGCCGATCCCTTAACGAGCTGAGCCTCGAACTGCTCACGAATAGCTTGGTTTTGTATGAAACCCTAAACATGATGCTTACCAGATATATAGGTTAGAAACTAGAAAGTCAAGGTAACAGCTTGCTCAAGAGGTGTAATTCATGTGAATTAATCCCCTCAAATTCTTGAATCCAAGTTATCTGATAATACTATGCTTGCCCAATCTTTTAGCACCCATGTATCAATTCTTCCAACCTCTTAGTCTACGTTATCAATCTATATTATCATCCTCGGTACAGGATGGGCTACAGAATTTGGCAAGGTATCCCAGGCACACTCCTTTGTAAGAGCAGCAAGGTTCTGGTCCCAATAAGAATATGGACGAAGGATTGAGAGGTTTTGGATGCTCGCCAGGCAATCGAAGATGAAAAAGGTGCCAAAATCGATAATGAAAAAGGCAACAAAAGCAGAATCATCGTGATCCTAGCTCTTAGGTACTTGCCATCAAGGGGAATGATAGCAGGAAGCTGTCACTTGCTTAATTTCTATTGGAGGTTTCATGTTGAATGTGAATACATGCGAACAATGACAAAAAGACTTGAATCATAATTCATAAGTACATCGTCCAATCCATAACCAACAACATGTCAAGAAGAAAGAAAAGAGTCAACACCCTTCATCAAAAAGGGCAACCAAAGTTAAACGTAAAATACGAAAGCCACAAAAATGGGACCTTCCAAGCAATGACAAATTTTCCCCAAAAAAAAAATAAAAAATCAACTCCAACAACTTCCTTGCAAGCATTCAATGTGGGATAACTAAGGGGAAGCACTTACCGTCTTTCCCAATGAGCAGTTAATTTTGATCTCTTCACCATTAACTTCCACAACCTCACCATCTATCCAGACTACCTCAGGATCCTCCACCCAAACATGTGACCCAGCAACTATATTGACAGGTAAACTCTACATGGAGAAGCGGAGGATTAGTAAGTTTACTTATCAACAAGCGTTTTATAAAAAATATGAGAGTGGATGCAACCCCCTAAACAGTACTTGCAAACTTAATGCAATTGAAGTCACCAAAATTCTGGACAAAAAGGAAATCCAAACACATTAATGGCAAAGCATGGAGGATGTAGGTAGGTTCAAGTGGCATCATTATCGTGGGGCCCTTTTCCCAGAACAAAGAAGGGCTCCATGTTCTATTTTGACCAAAGCATAGTCCTAGTTACGTTTAGTTAATATATGTTCTGAAATTGGATTGAGGCTCAAAAACTGGATAAGCCGTTCAACAGGGTGCTTAGTTGCTCGAGCAACTGGCCTCTGCAGGTGTCAAAAAAACCCATCTACAATCGCTCAATAGCAGCCCAAAACCCAATCAGCATTGAGGCGGTTCTGTCGATTTCATAAAAATGCATGTCCCACATAAGGTAGTTGTTATACAAATGAAGAACTCATAGCCTCCACTTACACTGAGGTATTGAACAGAATTTGAGGTTGGCTGACGTGGTACCATACCACTTCGTTTTGAATCTGTAGAACTCTTGCAATTAGTGGAATGATTTGTAGGCTAACTGCCTGGAGATTTCTTTGAGAATAGTTTTTGTCAAGGTTTACATGTCAACTGCTATCATTATTAGTCGCAACGTGTTAATACTGTGATATATAATGTGGCTGACATGCATGATTGGATGGATTAGTTACTTGGTTGACATATTTAGTTGGACTGGTAACTGTAGAAACTGTGATTGCACTATTCATCCCCTGTTAGGCACAATCGAGGTCGACTCACTTTAGGGAGAAGTAAAGCATCAAGTTCTAATACCTTAATTTCTAATTTGGATGGGGACTTGTCTTTGATGTTCAACTTTGTTTCCAAATGCCCTTCTAGTCCTGTGCAACCATACAGAAAATTAAATAAGATCTCCTCACTTAGATAACCACAGGTTGAAAAGAAATCAAGAAATGGCAGTTGAAAAATATGCTTAACAAAAGGATTAAACCAAGGGAAAAGTGTACAGAGGACTCAGAAGAATAACATATCACACATTAAACTGTCGGAATTAGTGTCATACTATAAAACCAAAAACACCCAACAAACCAGTTTCTTTTCTTTTCTTTCTGTAGAAAAGTGAAACATACCTGTTTCTTTTCTTTCTGTAGGCTTTGGATCATACGTTGACATTGCTTCAGAAGGTTTCAGAAGCCATAAGTTCCATGACTAAACCATTTGTAAAGCAATTCTAATCAATTCCAACAAACGTGAAGCATAACCCTTTCAGTTCATTTAGGCTGTGTATGTTGCCTTCAATTTGCTGCCAAAACCAAATTCATTTGTGTTCAATTCATGCACAGAAAAGTACAGAACTGCCTCAAAGTATGTTTATGTGCGCGTGTACGGTCAAATGTAAGAAAATTTAGAGCAGGTAAAATCAGTAAAATCGTCACCACCACATATAAACACAACTAAATGACTTGGGTCTTAAATCGCGCAAAACAATTGACTTGACAAACAAGAAACAGAAAACTATGCCAGAAGAGATTCTGAGAACGTATAATTACCAATTCGATGGGCAAATACTCATGCAAAGCACAAGACAAAATAAATGAAAATCCAAAAGCAATTTTGGTCTAATATCAAATCGCAAGCAGATATAAAAGCAACCAAAGAAAGTTTTCAACCTATAAATATCTCATTCTCTGGAACAGTAACGCTTTGAGTTTTGAGCAGTAATTGAACAGACTTTATGGGAACCTATGAAGCATGTGTACGCCAGAAAAGTCGCCATATATGTACGCAGGGGCAGACACGGGGTGCCCGAGCCCCTGCACAACTCCAAATACTCCCACTAATTATACTAGTTTTTGGGGTTAATGTGGAAAAGTTACTATAGGATCCCCTGCAAGTCTCACGATGGAATAAAATTTCATAGAGTTTCTATATATGGGTCAAAAACCTCCTAAAATTTCAAGTTACCAACCTTTATTGGGTCATAGGCACAATATTGAATAGCAATTAGTTGGTTACCTATATACACACGATTTCGTCCCATTCTCAGAACTATATAGTTTCAAATGTATTTGGATTATATTTTTTGTGTTACTAATGCAGAAATACATATGATTCGAGCCCCTGCTGAGTACAAATTCTGCATCCGTCACTGTGTGTATGGGTTACGGGAATGCGTACGGATACGGCCCAGTACGGAAAAGTACGTACCTGGTATGTTGCAGTATTTGGAGACGGCGTCGGAAACCATGGGTACGGGGGAATCAAGGTTCTGTTCATGTGTTTACCTGAATCGATTGGTCTGCGAAAATGGTGATTAGGTTGACGATGATAGATGGAGATGCTGAATCGAGGCTTGAAGGTTCGATCGAGAGACAATGAATCACCAGTCTTCTTCGCGGATCTTAGTTTCTCTCTCTCTCCCCCTACGAATCACCGTTCTTCTTCGTCGATACACATGCATGCAGCTAGGATTTTACTTCGTTGTGTTCGTTGTATCGAAGGGTTTGCTCCCTAACAAAACTAAAAGTGGAAATTTTCAAAAGCATCGGCTACAACAAAACAATATCAAATACATGGGCTAATTAAAAATAACATATGGACTGTTTAGAAAAATAAATATCACATGCATGAATTTTTTTGAAAAAAAAAAAATTACATGCGTAAACTTTTTTATGGATAAAATAGATTTGTTCCTTTTATATGTGCTTAAATAAATTTTAAAATAAACATTAAAAATAGCTATTGCTATTGCTTGCATATAGAAGTTAAAATTGTTATTGTTTGCATAAATTTCGAAATGACTCTCTAGGAATCTTATTCGTATCTCATTAGAATATGTTATAAATATTTTCGCTTTAACTTCATCATGAAGAAAATTCTCGAAGGCATTGGCAGTACTTATCTTGACATAACCCTTCAATTTCTTCCAAAGTCTTAAGTAGTGAAGAATTGAAGCATCTACTCGCTCATTAAGAGCCTTCGTAGCTTTGATTTTCGATTTTCGCTCTATTGCTTCAGTCATTTGCCAAATACTTGAAGTCATTGCACTCATAGTTTCAATATGCGATGCATTATCTTTGGCGCATTTTTCATATTACCTAGGAGTTGGATGTGCAGATGATTTATCTCGACTACTCCCTAGGAGTTGGCTACCAGTTTTGTTAATCTGGGTGATATTAATACCACTTTCATCCTCATGGTCTTCATTTTCATTGTCATCTATAGATACATTAAATTGAAGATTATCCACCGCTCATCTACTATTTATATTAGATCCTCCACGACACCATTCACTAATGGCTGCATCATTGCCACAAACACTACAAGAAATTTGGGATTTGTCAGCGGCCAAAAGTATTGGCATAGGTGTCGCAAAGCGCTGCTATAGACCTGTGTGCCCTATAGCAACGCTTGGATAAAGCACTGGTGGTCGATCGTCGGTATAGCCCCGTACCAACGCTTTTTGCAAGGACTGGTATATCTTTTCTTGTGCCAACGCTTGCGACAAGCGCTGGTATATCGAATCTTGTGCCAGCATTTTTGGCCATTGGTATAAGCACACTTTTACCAACGCAAAAACGTTGGTGTAGGTCTAATTTATTTATTTATTCATAAACTTTTACCAGCGCTAAAAAACGCTGGTGTAGGTTCATTTTAAATATATATATATAATTACTACACATTCAAGTAGCCCTAATAGAATAGATATTAGCCACTTTCGCCACATATCTGATCACTAACTTTTTCTAAGAACTCAAAAATATCGAAAAGCAAAACAATTCATTCTTCATTGGAGAAACAAATAATCCATAGGAAATACCACAACTAGAAGGTATGTTCCATAAAATGTCAACATTCAAAAGTAGATCAAATGTTCATAACCTTGTCAAAATATCACAATCCAACAAGTATGCATATTGCCTAAACTACATGGAATAGAAAACTAATCAAAAGTCGACAATGCCATCCTTAACATCTTCCCGAAAGAGCTTTCAAAATGACGGGTTGAAATCACGCTTTAAGCTAGACCATCCTATTACCTGCAATGTAAATGACGAAGAATAAGAACCAAGTTTATCTTTTAATTAACTCTCATGATATTAGATGTAGCAGTCTGTATCGAATTCCACCAATAAAGCATAATACATAGTAAATTGCTCACAACTACGGCTCTAGGAAAAAAGCATCAGTATGCATGACATTAAAAATCTAAATGCACCATCATTAGCATCATAATCCCATAAAGCAACATAACTAAAATTGGACCAGAACAGCCGCATGGCCTAAGGCCAAATAATAGTCTAAGTCAACAACAAGATATGACTAGCTAGAAGCCCATCTTCACTGGGATAGGAGTAGAACAAAAGTAGAACACCTTTACAATCAAAGTGATTGAGCAAAGCCTTAGTAATTGATTTCATGCTTGAGAAACATTACTCATGTGAGTCCACAAACCCGGAGGAATCATATGAAATGCAGTCGGCTTCCAATCTTCAAATGAAACAATGAGCATAACACTTCCACAATGAGGTTAATCAAGAGAGAAAAATAATGTTGATTGACTCGACGAAAAAATGAAAACACTTGCATTCACTGACCCTACTGTATTCAGATTCAACTACAAAAGGAACCTTTAGCCACCATTTTTCCGTTTCACTTTGAAAGTTGGAACTCCATGCAGACCTATGAAGCACCAACACTCCAAAAGGGTGCCGTGTCCACGTATCGGACATGGGGACACGACGGGGACACGTCCAAATACGTATTGGACACGCCACGTGGCGTGTCCAATAAGTTTTATATTTTTTATAAGGGACACGCGCTCTGGGAACACGTGGCATGTCCCCCACCGTGTCCGTATTCTTTTTTTTTTAAATTTCCGTGTCCAGTATCCATGTCTGTATTCGTATTCGTGTCCGTGCTACAGCCTACATAGATGCAGACTGCTCAAAATTTTCAAAGAATTGACTGTCATTCTTTTCATACAAACACTAAATGACAGTAAGACCCAAAAAGTTATTTCCAAGTAAGTTATATCAAAATGACATAAGAAGTTTATAGATTGTAACACACATTTCCAACTAAGTAAATTTAGTTCATGTACAATGTAAGAATGTACCTCCATTAGAACATTCAATGTCATGACTTGCGTGCGATGATCTTTGATGTGCGTGTGAAGAAGCCTGATCAAATGGGCCATTACAACCGTCTCGAACCTTAAATATGCAATAGAAAATTTGCATAAGAATCTAAACAAATACATATATAGACTAACTTAACTTGTCTAATACTTTTATTGAACTAAAGTAGTATAATACACATTACAGATTTCATCAAGTTAAGAAAATGTAATAACCTGTAATCCAGTAAACTCAGGCATATGTCTCATCATGAAAGCCACTTGTTCTTTTAAAGTGCTCATTTCAACCGCTTGCGCTTGCGCATGCACCTTATCTTCTAGTTTATGTATAGTTTCTTTGTCTCTCATTCTCTTTTCTTCATCAGCCACATTAAACCTTGGGGAATCTGAGCAAGTTGAGCCGCTACTTTTTGGAGTAGGCCCAAACCCACAACCCGAAACACGACCAGGCCACTTTTTTTTGTAGGAATCACTTGAGAATAAATATCATCCCGGGACCAAAATATGCTGCCTTTAGAATTACCTTCCCAGCCATTTGGCTGCGATTCCATTAAGACCTTAATTGCTTCCTAAACAATTGATACAAGTTTAATTAGAGTACAAAAGATGAACTAAAAACTGCGCACAGAGAGAGAGAGAGAGAGAGAGAGAGAATGGAAAAGAAACATGTTGCGCTAGTCATTATGATATTTAAACTTGAAAAACATGATAACTCATACTATATTTTCTCCTGCAATGTCATTAACAAGCTTCCCGCCCGCCTTGGTGTGAGTTGATTTATAAAGTTTTGCTCGGCTAGGTGCAAACCCAAAGTCTACCTCCTATTTGTTATCAGTCCATACATCAACTAATTGTGTAACTCAAAAAACTTAGCAAGTTGAATATATGAAACAAGAAACCAACTTTAAGTACCAGTTCATGAGCATGTCATGCATAAGATTTTGATTCTGATGTATGCACACTTGCACTCTTGTCTCCACCTCTCTTATTCTTCAAACTAAGGTTCTTTATTTTCACATGCACACATACAATAAAGAACAATTATAATGGCAACAACTGTAGATTAATGAAACCATACCAGAATAGAAACTAGCAAAACCAGAACAGTAAAAGTCAATCCTAAGTTCCAAACTTTGATAACATCAAGATGATAGAATCTCAAACACCTCTTAGCCCTCCTAAAATTAGGAGTCGTAAAGAGAATAGGGACAAAAATGAGCATCAGTTATGCCTTACTCCTAAGGAACATGCATGAGATCAGCAATCCATATACCAGATTTCACACTATGGTAGCATCAGACTATGTAAGGTGTCCAATACATCTACTTTTGCAAAGGTCGGTACTTAATGAGATAGCAAGATGATGAATTCTAGAGAAAGAGTGAAAGACGGAGATAGTAAGAGTGACTAGAATACAAGTCAAAGCATTTACATCATACCAACCTGCAATACCAACTTCACATTCAGCAATTAGATCTTCATCTACATCTACATCTTCATCTTGAGGCTGCGAGGAGTTCTGTGATGGAGCATGAGAGGCGTTGGATCGGGTATGCCGTACGGATCCACGTGGAAGTTGAACCTGTGAAGTGGTTTGTGGTTGGGTAATCTGTGAAGTGGTATGTGGTTGAGCAACCTGCGAAGCACCACATGATGAAGTAGGAAGTGGAATATTGTGTGACTGAATGGGATTGGAAATGTACTCCAAGCAAGTACGCCACCTTTGCAGAGCCATCTCTACCAAAACAAACAAATTCAAATGCAATGTCACTGGTAAATATGAAATAAATGCAATTCCATCATAATGAAGACACCAATATACTATGCAAACATCATGAGAATTGGTCTTTCACTTAGATTTAAACAAAAACCACTAAACTTAAACAAAAGTTTTAAAAATAATAGTCTAAGCCACAGCGATACTAAAAGATCCATAAAAGTAATAAAAAAAAACTTCGTAACAGCCTTTCTACTAAACTAGACATCCCCATCAGACTCTGAGTCATCTATCTGACTTTCCAAATCAATGGTAATTCCGTCTGCATCATTCCTCGACCAATGAAGGTTCTCGTTCATATTAGCAGGTATGTCTTCAACTACCAAATTATATGGCTCGTTTTCATAATATGTGCCAGCATCACCCTCTTCATTTTCACCATTACCAACGTCATACACGTCCATCACTTTTGTTCTGACTGCAATAACCCATTCTTTCTCTCTGACATCTTTCACATAATAAACTTGGGAAGCTTGGGAAGCCAGAATGAACGACTCATCCTTCAAGTGATCTCCTGTATGTATCAAATGTGAAAAATTCACAAGGACAAATCCATATTCATCAGTCTTACTGTCACGCCCTCGATTTTCAACATAAATAATAATCATTTGTAATAAATAAAATCCTCGCTGAAGTACAGATAATACCCAAATAACATTTCTTTTTCCTGTTCTCAAATTAAATACACCTGTTTAATCCTGGCTCGAGGCCCCAAATTATCTCATATAAGTATCCGAAGCTAAATAACGTTACAATTTACAATAATTACTCTTCTGAACACTTCTCTTGAAAACCCTTCAATAACATGATCATGCATGTGCACCACGTATGCCAAGCCAACTCCTGAATTATATCTGAAATTTATAATAGGTTTGAGCAAACACGCGCCCAGTAGAGAAATCTTTACACAAGCTATATGAAAATGCGATAAGAGATGCACCAGAGAGGAATGAGTTTTCAAGGAACAAGCAACGTGGAACTACCACAATAGACAAACGGACATCGACTTCAATGTTCTAAGCATCATATCGGGATTCCTATCAAGCTCATGTCATACTTGAAGCTATACTAAGCTCACATCAAGTCAACAAACCTACAGTGGGTTCTCAACCACTTCATTTACTTCATGCATGAACATCACCATCTAACTCAATTTCACATTACAGAATATCAAATCTCTTTCCCTTAACACTTTCCTTTTGATTGCAAATGACTTGTGAAAACCAAACCAAACCAATACGAGTCAAGCTCCGTGATTCGAGCTTGAATACCGGAGTCCGTTGATTTGTGCCCAAATACCGAAAACCGTTGATTCGCTCAAGAATACCAGAGGATTTTCATCAAAATCCTTTAACCAAACCCAAAATCCTCTCGTTAACTTCGTAAACCAATAACGTGTCGTTTAGAGTCTGAGCCGAAGCTCCTGCCAGGCACTTACTCGATAACGAGCCCTGAAGACAAATGATATGAGCATCTAGCTCCTGCCAGGCATTTACTCATCTAAGAGTCCTGAAAGCATACAATCTGAGCATCTAGCTCCTGCCAGGCATTTACTCATTTAAGAGTCCTGAAAGCATACAATATGAGCTTCTAGCTCCTGCCAGGCATTTACTCATTTAAGAGCCCTGAAAATCCTCTTTGCATCCATTTAACATTTACAGTCTTTCCACATTCCCGTGTCACAAACATCAATCATTCAATCAAATCCAAAAGCCGTTTAATCAATCACAACTTAATCATCCCAAACAGTTAAATCACAACGTCGATGAGATTTCAAGCATTCTAAATGATCTACCAATACACCACATTGATTATATTTCAAAACGTCCCAAATAGTCAACCATTGCATGACTCCGACCCATGAATTAACACACATTCTTCCTTTTAAGTAAACCATAGTACCACACGTTACGTACCAACCCATCACCACCCTACGGCATACCTTTTGCTATTGTTGACACCTAGACCTCATTGGATAAGCACCCAAAGAGTTAAAAGGAAACAACAAGTTGGATCACGAGAACATGAATTTCGGTCTTACCTTTCGGATCACTAGACGGACACCCATCTACCCACTCGCACTCACCATAATGCCTCGCATATCCTACGACACTCCGAAACAACCTTACGATGTATCATTCATTTACAACGTTACCCAAAGATTACGTTTTACGAGTGTCTCGGGAATGAGGACGATCAACGAGTCACCAAAGGACAAGCCACTAAGCTTATAGATGGTTTAAGGGTGTTTTAGAGGTGTTAGAAGTGATCGGGGGTCAAAATAACGAAGTTTGGAACAAAACAGTGAAATCTGGGGATAAGCTCACCGTATCGATACGAGGAAAATCCGTATCGATACGGGTTGGTTACGAATCTGTCCAGCTTGTGGGGTATCGATACGGTTTAAGGGCCGTATCGATACGGGAGGCTTTCGAGCAGTTTCTTAGCAGGTTTTCGAGAATTCGACCACAGCAACAACAACAACAACCAAAGCACGATTTTCATGTACAAGACCAACTCATAAACATATAGAGTGTGTAAGAAATCCCTACCTCGAGTATCAAGCCGAACCCCAACGAGAGATCGAGCCCTAGCTTCCAAAATCGACTCCGAGAGCAATACACCTCCACCGAGCACTAGCCAACGATGTACGAGCTCCAATACGCGCGTAGATGATGGATTGGAGGTTGGTTTACATGGGTTTTAAGTTTGGGGTGGAGTTTTTGAGTGATGGAGTGAGAGAGAGGGAGGAGCCGAGAGAGGGGAGTGAGATCGGGAGAAGAGAGAGAATGGAGGAGTATTTTACTCCTCTACACCCACACCCACACATATATATACTAATACAATTATAAATTGCACTTACACCCCTCTACTAGCAATCTTATCACATCGACCCCAAATCAAATAAACTCAACAAATTTTACATTTTCCTCATTTATTCCATATTCTAACATCAATAAATCCTTTAAACGATTTTTAAAAAAATACGGGTCTCTACACTTACAACCCCTATTGGAATTGATGTTGGCCCAATTACATTTGAATAGAACATATCGCAACTTATCAAAGTAATTCAACTCAAGAATGTCTGTTAAGACACCGTAGTACATAGTTCCCCCTTCAGTGGCCACACAAACCCCACTATTTTGAGTTTTCTTGGTCTCCTCACTATCTTTTGTTCGAAACTTGAAACCATTAATGACATCTTTTAAATCGTCTGGCTTCAGTGTTGGGGTCTTGAGCTAGCCATTTAATTCTATCAGGAAGTTGTTGTTTTCTTGTGTCGTTCATAACACCAACCTGCCATTTTATAGGGATAATTAAAAACAAGTATAACCAACATCTAAAGTCAAATTTCTAGTAATTCTTAAGTTGAGGATATAATACTTACATAAGAGCGAAACCAATCGCAAAACTGTTCTAAATGGATCTTATTGATAACTTCATAAGTGAGACGTTGATGACGATTTTTCCTCTTTATATGCTTCTTATGTTCTCTATGTATAAAAAGGTAACTTAAGTTAACACTTTTTAAATTGAGCACATTGTATATACCAAACTCGGAAATAGTACTTACATGCGGAATGGCATGATTTCATCACTGTTGAATAAGACATAACGATATGCTTGCATCCACAACTTCTGACCAAGTTCAATATGCAATATTGATCCAATAGAATTTTCAACATTTCTTGCCGGACGATTGAATATCGTCTCGACAGAACCCAAATATCATGAACAGAAAGTTAAGCACTCTTTCGGCTGTGTATCCTTCTACAATGGAGCCTTCTGGACATGCTTTATTACGCACATAAGACTTAAGTTGACGGAGGTGCCTATGGATTTACATATTTACATAAGTAGCTAATAGAAGATGATGGAAGGGGTATAAATGAACATAAATGAGCATGCCAAACCTCTCAATAGGGTACATCCATCGGTATTGGATAGGCGCAGCAAGTTTAGCCTCCGTAGCCAAATGGATGACGAGATGCACCATAACGGTAAAGAATGAGGGAGGGAAAATTCTTTCCAAATTGCATAAAGTCACTGCAATTTGAGACTCAAGTCGCTCAAGCTCTTCCACTTCCAAGACTTTGGAACATATCGCTCTAAATTAACATGATAATTTAATTAGTGGAGACACGACATTTTTCGGTAAAGACCCTCGCAATGCTATTGGAAGAAGTTGTTGCATTAGTATATGGGAGTCATGACTTTTCATACCGGTAATCTTCCCTTGTTTAAGTTGAATACAACGTGAAAGATTAGAAGCATAACCATCAAGAACTTTTACCTGCTTCAAAACTTTCAAGAAATTATCTTTCTCTTTCGAAACCATTGAGAAGCAAGCTGGTGACAAATATGTCCTATTGGAACCTAACATCTGTGGGTGAAGTTCATGCCTTATCTCCCATTTTACTAAGTCAAGGCGTGCCTTTAGGTTATCCTTTGTCTTTCCATCCATATTCAACAAATTAGTACCAATCACATTATCAAACACATTTTTTATTATGTGCATCACATCCAAATTGTTAGGTAATAACAAATCTGGATAGTATGGCAAATCAGAAAATATACTTCTCTTGGTCCATGGTTCTTTCGCCTCGCCATTGGCCAGCTTGTTTCTTGGATTTTTCACATTATCTGTTGTATTTCCAGATCTGCATTCAAGATGTTATGTGTACATCATGACCTCATTTCTAGATAACATGCGAGGAGCCAGTTCCATTTCTTGATTCCCATCGAATGATATTCTGTCATTACGAAATCTGCGATTTTTATCAAGAAAGCGCGTGTGACCCATAAAATAATATTTCCCTCCACTTTTTAACCAATAAGAAGTAGTGCCATAATTGCAAGAAAGGCACGCGAGAGCACCTTGAGTATTCCAACCAGACAAGTAACCATAAACAGGTAAATCATTTACCGTCCACATGTAGGATGCGCGTAATTGAAAGTTTTGTTTAGAGGAGACATCGTAAGTTTCAACTCCAACATCTCATAGCTCCTTCAATTCCTCATCTAAAGGCTGCAAATAGACATCTATATTCTTTGATGGTGAGCTCAGCCTAGGAATAAGCAATGATAAGATGAAATTAGATCTTTTCATGCACATCCATGGAGGCAAATTATACGGTATCAAAATTACAGGTCAAACACTGTAACTAGTACTCATATGCCCATAAGGGTTAAACCCATCAGATGTTATTCTCAATCTCACATTGCGGGGTTCAGCGGCAAAAGCCTTATTTTTAGAGTCAAAATATTTCCATGCTAGAGTATCAGCAGGATGCCTCATTTTAACATCCTTTGTCCGACCCTCAGCGTGCCATTTCATAGATTCAGCTGTTTCTAATGTCATATAAAGTCTTTGCAATCTTGGTTTCAAAGGCAACCACCACAGAACCTTTGCAGCCTTTTTCTTTACTTTCTTGGATGAAGTACTCAAATTAGGCTGCAAATTATCATCATTTGTAGCCCACCATGAAGCACCACATTTTTTACAAAAATTATCATTTGCATGTTCCTTCCAAAATAGAATAAAATCCTTAGGACAAGCATGAATCTTCTCATAACTAAGACCCAAATCCTTGATAATCTTCTTGGCTTCGTAACAGTCCTTCGGCAATTTAGCATCTGGAGGAAGTATAGCTTTCAATAATTGGAGAATCATTGTAAATGTCTCGTTGCTCAACCCCCTAAGACACTTTAAGTGATACCAATGCACGATGGTTGACAACTTGCTAAAATTTTGTCAACCTTCATAAAGAGGTTGCTTTGCGTCTTTGAGCAACTCATAGAATCTTTGTGCATTTTTATTAGATTATTGCGCAGGTTGCTCACTTGGACCTTGGCTAAAGGGTTCTGCTTCATTTGTGTCATCTCTAATGTCATCCGTTGATCGAGTATGCATGTAAAACTCATCATTCAGCATATCTTCTATGTCACCAAACTAAAGTCCTATTTGTTCAATAGGAGTCTCACAAGTTTTGCTAGAAGTTGGTGCCGAGATAGTTTCACCATGATAATACCAACAATCATAACCTTGACTAATGCCAAATGAGACTAAGTGATCATGGACAACATTGAGGCTCAATTATCCTTTATTTACCCCAAAAAAACATTGAGGCTCAACATGAATGAATTCACACATTGAACACATGGACATAAAATTGTTCCCTCGTTCGACGCATTGAGAGAAGCAAAATGTAAAAAGTCCATGACCCCTTGCAAATAGTCTCTTGACGATCTACTCTTCGTCATCCAAGTCTTATCCATTGGTTGAGCATTAACTAAAACAATGTAGGAAAAAAAGTCATCCAAGTAAAAAAAGAGAATGAATTATCAATATGAACATTCTTAGCACTACAATAAAAAGGGGTTTTGGGGGCACTTCTTATAGGGCAGTTTTCAAGAAATGCCGCCTGAGATAACTAATGGGGTAGAAGATGTCAAAGTGCCGCAATTAATTGAGCTTAACAGGGCACTTGAGTTTTACCTTTGTCGTTTGATTAAGATGTAATTCTCGTGGTCTGTAAGGGCCTTTTAAAGTGCCTTAAAAAGGTGGGCCTGACAGGGCACTTTTCAAAAACAAATGAAATGGTGTCACTTTAATGGGAGTAAAATGGGGCACTGGGAATTTTTGAAATGACGACATTGTCTTTGGAATTCCTTCTCTGAAAATTTGAAGGGAAATATGGCGCTTATCTTTCAGGTTTTGGCACTCGTCTAGTTTTGTTGGGAAGCTTAGTGCTAGGTCTCAATACCCAGCCCACTCATCTCTCTCTCTCAAGAATCCTTAGGAAATGGTGGATTACTTGTATGGATCATCTGTTAGTAGGTGGAAATGCTCAAGAGGGGTGGATCATACATGCAGATCAAGGTTTGCGATACCAAGGAAAATTGTTCGTACCCATTTCGTGTCGGGAGGAAATATTGAGAGAATTTCACCATTCACCATTAGCCGTTCATCCAGGGGAACAAAAATGTATCATGACTTGCATAGACAATTTTGGTGGCCGGGAATGAAGAGGGATGTCTTGACTTTCGTGTCCAAATGCCTTACGTGCCAACAAATAAAAGCCGAACATCAACGACCCGCGGGGGAGTTACAACCGTTACCAGTGGCCGAATGGAAGTGGGAGAACGTGACAATGGATTTCATTACCGGTTTATCGAGATCGCCGAGGGGACATGATGCCATTTGGGTGATAGTTGATCGATTGACCAATTCAACGCATTTCTTACCTATTCAGGTTACGGATTCGATTGATACGCTTAGTCATTTGTATATCCGCGAGATTATCCGTCTTCATGGAATCCCCGTTTCTATAGTGTCGGATCGAGATCCAAGATTTACCGCGCGCTTTTGGCAAAGTCTGCAGGCCGCTCTTGGCACCAATCTCTTGTTTAGCACCGCGTATCATCCTCAAATTGATGGGCAATCCGAGAGAACGATCTAAATTTTAGAAGATATGCTTCGGGCTTGTGTTATGAATTTTCGGGGTAATTGGGAGGATCACTTACCTTTAGTTGAATTCATGTACAACAATAGCTACCAATCTAGTATCGAGATGGCACCGTATGAAGCTTTGTATGGGAGACCGTGTCGATCACCCGTTTGTTGGACCGAGTTGGGCGAGGCTACGTTGGTTGGGCCGAAATTGATCCAAGAAACTTTCGAGAGCATGAGAGCGATTCGTCAACGTCTTCTTGAAGCACAAAGGAGAACCACCAAGCAAGTCAAAGTAATTCGTCAACGGTTGTTAACCGCGTAGAATAGGCAAAAGAGTTATGCCGATCGTCATCACCGACCATTATCGTTTGAAGTGGGAGATCACGTGTTCCTTAAGGTGTCGTCGCGTCGGGAATTATCTCATTTTGGGCAAAGGGGCAAGCTTTCACCACGTTTTATCGGGCCATTTGACATTATCAAGAAGATTGGGGAAGTCGCGTATCGGTTGGCCTTGCCATCAAAGCTATCTGGCGTTCATGATGTATTCCATGTATCGATGTTAGGAAAGTATGAACCGGATCCGTCACACGTTCTAGAATGGTCCGAACTAGAGTTGGAAGCCGATGCATCTTATGGGGAGGAGCCGATACGTATCCTAGATTCGTGCGAGCAAGTATTGAGGGGTAAGATCATTCCATTAGTGCGAGTTCTTTGAAGTAATCTCGGAAAGGAAGAGTCGACGTGGAAAAGGGAAGACGAAGTTAGCGAGAAGTATCCACAATTATTTTTGAATTAAATCAAAGTGAGTCTCTGATAAGCACCCGAGAATGTAATGTAGGGTGCGCTAGTATCTAGTTTTAGTTAATTTTATCACTTAATTAGTTATTTTTTAATTACTTTTGCTCGTAAGGTATTCTAGTTTTGTTTTGTAGAGAAACCGTTTAATTCAAGAGAGTTAAAGCTCAAAGCGTCACAAAGCATTCAAGGACCTGAAGGTGACCCGACGGCAAGGCAAGGCAGCCCAAGGCAAAGCAAGTCAATGGTCAAAAGCTGGGCCTAAATTCAATCGGCACTGGTACCATTAATTGGACCCATCGGTACCGAAGTCAGCCTGGAAGCCACGTTGGCATAGGTGGACCATCACTTTGGCATGAGAATTTCCTATCCACTTCGGCATCGATGGGAGGAGTTCAAGTCAATCGGTACCGAGGCTTTTGAAGCATCATGTGTGCTGGCCACTAAGCAGCTCGGCATTGATGGCAAGGAATTTTGCCATCGGTACCGAGGCCATTACCAAGTCCTCCTGGCAGCTCTTAATCACTTAGGCATTGATGGCAAGGAATTTTGCCATCGGTACCGAGGCCCTTATCATCAGCGTAACCCCTTCGCCATCGGTACCGAGGGCTTAGGAAGGGATCTTTGGAGCATCTTGGGGAATATTCCGTGCGCGTCCTTGGAGCCTATAAATACCCCGTGATGTCACCATTACACGATTTGGACAGAAATTGTAAAGACCCGTAATTTCATGAAATTGATTTAAAGGTTTTAAAAAAGGAAATAAGAAGGATGAGATTGATTTGAAATTGAGAACTTGGGGTTATTGTGTTAGAGTTCTTTTCTTGAGGGAGGATTGTGTGATGTGTGCATATATGTGTGTGGGGTGAGAGGCAGGGAAATTATTTCCCACTCTCTCCACCTCTCGGTCTCTCACTCTCCCGACTCCCCTCTTCTCTCGGCTCTCTCTCCCATTCTCTCACTCTCACCCAAAATCTCCACCAAGAACCCAAAAACCCAAGCAAAACCACCATCAATCTTGCATCCCTCCGCATATCTCAGTCCGTATTACTCCGGTTTGAGTTCGGTGGAGGCGTATTTCGTTCGAACTCAAAGATTGGAGCTAGGGCTTGAGAAATCTTCCAAATTCGTTCTTTGATTTTGAGGTAGGAGGTTCTAACTATCAATACATGTTTATGAAGTGTTTCTTGAAGCTCAATTAGTGCCTTGGATCGTTGTTGATGTTGTTGTTGTTGTTGTGGCTGAAAAACCCATCTCTGTTTGTCAAAAATCTGCTCGAAACCCATTGTTATCGATAACATTTTTATTGTTATCGATAACATTTTGTTCCGGAGCCCAGAAATTCTATTGTTATCGATACCTTTGGTCATTGTTATCGCTACCCTTGCGGCTGGAATGATTTTGACCCTGAAGTTATCGATACCTTTTCATTTGTTATCGATAACGTTTTGTTTTTTTATTAATTCCGACCATAAGTTATCGATACCTTCTTTTTTTTCGTTATCGATAACACCTCCAGGTATTATTGTTTTGGCCACCTTTGATCCCATTCCATTAATTAAGGTTTGATTAGGCCTAGCCTAATTAAATACTATCCTAATGATCTCTAGATTTACCACCCTTGCCTTGTGTCATCAATGAATAAATCCATGACCACCATGCTCGGTCATACATGATTTCTTTTTTTTAAATTTACTTATTATGCATATCAAAGTCGCATTCGAAATAGCATTATCATGACGGTTAAAGGATTTGGAACATTACGAACATGACGAGAACACCTCAGGACTCATCGACGGGTGAGTGCCTGGCAGAGGACATCGGGGTCCTTTAATTGGCCCGGCAGGAGCTATATGCTCATAATAGATATTTCAGGACCGCCCTTTGGGCAAGGTGCCTGGCGGAGGACATCGGGGTCCTTTAACTGGCCCGGCAGGAGCTACGGCTCATGACACTTGTACGAGACACATGTTGACACTTGGTGTTTTCACAAGTTACACGTTGAGATGCATGATTGGCTTTGAAAATGAAAGGATGAGTTGGCATCACTATTGTTGTTCGTCCGTTGGACCTTGTTGCCTTGAACATCTTATTTACTTCCCTACATTTCATTTGCATATATTGCTAGATTAGAGCTTTCTACTGGGCTAGTGTAGCTCAGACCTTCTATCATTTCAGGTGCTAACTCGGGACTGTAGTGCATGCTTGGAGTGCTGGGATGTGAGAATTATTTTGAAAGCTAACATTGTGGAGTTACCGAGTCATCTTTATAATTTCTTTTTGAAAGATGTATTTGTAACTCTATTTGTAAATCCTTGATTATGAAGTGATGTAATTCCTTGACTCAATCGATACTTTTACTTTTGTTAATTCGGGCCATGGAGCCGAAGTTGTACTATTTTGGAAACTCTTGGTGGATAATGTGGAATGGCGGAATGGTATTATTAAACTCTTTTGGGGTATCGTATGGAGTATTGCGAGGTTTATTTATGATTATTCTATATATTTATGTTGAAAATCGAGGGTGTGACAAAAATGTACCCATTTTTAGATCTAGACTAGATTTCAAATTACTTTTTGCTTGTTCTTGAGTGTTCTTCATTTCCAGCCCTTTAATATTCAATTTTCTGCTTTAGTTAGTTTGTTTTTGCTACTTTCTCATTTATTAAAGTTGTTTATTATCTCCCGATCTATCTTTCCATCTAATTTTCTTCTAGTGTTGTGTTCACAAATATGTTAAGTTAGATTTTTACTTACTCTTATCTTCATAGATATGTGTGAGTAGTTTTCAAAGGTTGGGTCATGGGGTGATTGGCACCCCATGGCTTGAGTAAAAATTGCATTTTTCACCAAAAAGTTTGCAACTTTGGTTCGAAAATTGATGTGGGGCTTGGATTTGTTTGTCAAATTACCGAGGTGTTAACCTCCTTGATCATGTGTAGGTAAGAGCTTAGCCTACTTACCACACATGATGCTTGGAGCTCTGTCGCTCGAGGTGTTTGCTAAATAAATTCTATAGCTAGCTTGATTTTCGAACCATCCTATCTTCCGGGTAAAACCGTGTATTGGGGTGAAAAATGTGGTTTTGCTTGAGTCGTGGGTGCTAGTGATTCCTAGACCTAACCTTCTTTTAATCCAGTTTATTCTCGTTTAATTTAGCCTTTTTACTTTCCACCGCATACGAAAAACCAAGTTGGCTGACTAAAGCTGAAAGCCCGTACTTGCATCTACAATCCATCAAAGCCGTATTAGTTATCCCTGTGGGTACGATCCCGGACTTCCGGATTTATTATGGTTCACTTGGACGCTTATACCCTACGCTTGGGGTGATCTCCTATTGGATATATATCGAGACCAAGAAGCATTTTTGGCGCCGTTGCCGGGGATTTCTTATTATGGCTTTATGGAGGCTCGACAAACCATTGTGAGTATCCCGCTTCTTTCTTTTAGTGTAGTTTAGTAGTTTATTTGTTAGTTACTCGTATCTAGTTCGGTGGATACCTCTAACCTGATTTTATGCCAAATCTGAGGTGTAACGAAGCCAGAGTAGATATTGAGTTAGTTAGTTAGTTAGTTTACTTACTTAGTTAGTTTAGTTAGCTTAATTTAATCTGCATTGCTGAGCCGAGGTGGTGGCATAACCCCTTGCACTTTCTGTTTGTTGAGTTGAGGCGGCGGCCTAGCCCCTCCGGTCTGTTAGTTTGCTTGTAGTTAGTTTGTTAGTTGGTAGATTTGTTTGTGTATGTCTGTTTACTCTGAGTAGCAAGAGGTACTATGGCCAATTTTGCAAGGTGCTATGGAAGGTATGCAAAACAATTTGATTGTTCAGTGTCATTTCCTATATTTTATGGCTTGACCTCAGAAAATCCATTTTCGCATATTGATGATCTTGAGAAAGTTTTTGCTAACGATGAAAGGGCTATTTTACAAGTATTCCCAGCGTCTTTGCGTGATAGTGCTCAAGATTGGTTTTATTCTTTGAGTCCAGGATCGACATGGCAAGAGATTACAGAACAATTTTTCAAAACTTTCACTCCCTCTTATGAGACTCATATGCTTTTACAAGAACTATCTCATTTTTATCAACAAGATAATGAGTCTTTTTCGCAATATTGGGAGCGTTTTAAATGTTCCGTATTCTCTTGGTCGAGTTTTAATTGTGAGCTTGGCAGTCTTCTGGCTATCTTTTGTCATGGTTTAAATTCTAAGACATGTCAAGTTGATTTTATGTCCAATGATGAATTCCTGGATAAAAATGTTGAAGAGGGTTGGGATTACCTTGATAAATTAGCCCAAAAGCTCCAATTTTGTGAGTTGTCTGAAAATTTTGAGGATTCTAACTCGGATGCCATGGAAGAGGAAATTAAGCCGTATATCTTGGTTGAAATTGTTAGTTTAGATTGTGACAGCTCCTCAGAGCCTATTGATGAAACTGAGGTCCAGAGTTACCCTCTTTGTGATGATCCGTTGGCTAAACTTCTCACCGTTAAGGAAATGGATGCCGAAGTGGATTACTTGTATTCGTTGTTAGCTAAACAAGATGCTTATGGACCAATATTTGAAGAGTTGGAGCCCATGGAAGCTACAATTGTCCCTTCGAGTTCTTCGTGCCTTGATCCTCTCACCGCTAAAGAAATGGATGCTGAGGTAGATTCCTTACACTCTTTGTTAGAAAAACAAGATGCATGTGAGCCTATTCTTGAGAAGTTACCAATCATAGAAACAATTGATTTTCTTGGTGTTGACAATTTTCTTGTGGTTTATTATCCTTATATTGTAGATTTTGTCAACAACTTGAAAATTGATTTTGTTTGGGCTATGCATTTGGTGGAACTTAAATTTTTAAAACGAATTCGGCAATTGCTTTACTCAAAGTACCTTATCTTGTGGCATGGTTGAGTTCAATTCTTGGTAAAGAGTATAGCTTGGAGTGCTCTGTTTCTTCTAATAGTTATTAATGGCGTGCTAAATATCTGTACATATGTGTTTTCTTTCTTGCTTTGTCGTGTTTTGTTTCGTATGCATGTTTTGTGTTATGTTTAGTTTTGTTATGTTTTAGCATGATTGTTGGTTATGTTTTTCTTGTTTTGAATAAAGTCTTGGAGACATTGTCATTCAAAAGATTTCATCAATGTGTTAGAGTAAAAAAGGGCTTTCATTAGTTCTTCTTGGTAATAGTTTATCGTTAATGATCCATGCTCTTCGAATAGGCCCCTATCGGTGGCAACTTAGGTCTATGGGTGAGGTGTGATATTGCCTGGAGTGCACGCTAGGTTGTATCTTATCTTGCTTTGTTTTGATCGTAGGGGACGCTGAACTTCATTGTTTGGCGAGGTCGAGCGATAAATTTTATTACGGGCACTAGCATAACAAATTCTCAACGGTCTAGTATAGCCACCCATTGCTTACCCCACCGGTAAGGGATGGGAAGAAAAGTATGACTCGTTTGATCGCGTGATGATCGGGTGGTGCATCGCATTGCATTCTGTGTTGCATTTTCTTAATCGTTTTGCATGATTCTATTTGCTTATGCATGTCTTTTGTGTTTTTCTTTGTTTTCTGTTTTTATTTTGGTTTGGTTTGAAGTCGGATAACACGGGCCGGTGTTTCTAATGTCATTTGTCTTGTGGAAAGTCTTTCTCTTAAGTCTTCTGCAGGGTTTATTTGCTACCACACCAGCCTTGGTAGTTTGGGTCTAAAGCCGGGATGAGTGAGGCATTCAGGAGCCCTAAGCATGGGTGCGGCTATGCGCCGCGGTTATTAGTCCGATAAAGCTTTGGATATGGCCCAGTGTGACTAGCTGTGGTTTCGAGTGGGCAAAACCGAAAGAGTAAACCCTGGAAGCATCTAATCAGACTGGAGCAAGCAATTGACATGAAATCCTCCTACTTGGTCGAGGTATTTAGGGGTTGACATTCCCCTTGGACGGTACATTCGTTCACTTTCCTCTCTTCGCTCATGTTCTTATTGCTATGAGGGCATAGCATCGCTTTAAGTTGGGGGGAGGGGTTAGCTTATGTGCTATTTGTTTGCTAGTTGCTAGATTTTGTGAAAATTTTGAAAATTCAAAAACAATAGAAATTGAAAAATCCAAAAAAATGAGAAAATTGAAAATTTCAAAAATAAAATAAAGGTTTTTGACTTGCAAGTCGTTCCTTTTGTCATGTTTTGGTTCTTTTTCATAACTTGTTGCATGCTCAATAAATGTTAGTTGGCAAGAGTTCGTAGCAATCCTAAGAAATTTTGTGCTTCTCAATTTGCATGATTGGCTAAAAATTGAACGGTTAGGTTTTGAGTTAAGTTTTTGAGCAAGCTTTGGCCATTGTGGGCTCCCACGCGCGAAGCGCGATTTAGGACAGAGTCGCCACCCGGATTTTTGAGATGGATGATCCGAGAAACCGAGAGTTTGTTTGAAAGAAAAAGGCTTTTTAGTCTAGCGAAACTTGTTTGAGATTTTGGATCCGGGAGCCAGGTTACGAACGGGGAAGGTTTTGTTGAAAAGCACCCCGCTCGCCCGGTGAAAACCGGTCTCTACTAAACATTTTAAATGGAGGGATTAATGCCATTCGGAAAACCTTAAAAACACATAAAAGGAAAGGGGAACAAGATAAATCATAACACGCTGCCGTGCTAGTGGTGCTTGCTGTACAGATATGATAAAGATGGCGTGGCGATAATATAAACAAGAAAGATATACAAATGGACTGTCTGAATCACTGCCCTCCGTCAGGCGGCATTATCGGTTTATAACGCGCGGCTTACCGATATGTCGTGCGTGGTTCCGATCTCGATACCAAACTTTTATCGTTTTGTAAAGCTTCGCACGGTGTACCCATTACATCGCACGGTTTTATTTTAAAACTTTAGTCAACTCACAGCCGTCAGATCCTCTCAGATCTGCACCATTCTTTCAAGCCATGAAGAGAAAGCCATTTTTGATACGTTTGCTTGTTTTGAAAAGATCTATGGAGTTTAACACATGGCTTGTAGAAATGGTCTCATTCTGAGACAGCTTTTTGGTATACAGAAAAGACCCAACAACGGACGATCGCGATCCAGACAGTTTGATCATGAAAACAATGTCCTTTTAAAATGCCGTGCGTGCAAGCTTACTACGCCGTGCAATGCTCCAAGGCGCCGCGCGGCGTAGCACACCTTTGCACAGAACACTGGTTTTGTTTTGTAAAAGAGGTTTTGGGTCAGATCCTAACCAAAAGGGTTAAGCCTGAACACAGAAAGGTCCCCTCAGGGCCAGGACAGAGCCTAGCCCAAGAAAACTTGGTTTTTACCTTGGATCTGGAGCTTGAATGAGCTTTGATGAAGGCGAATGGACGTCGGAAGGTTGAAAAAGAGAGTAGAAGTATGGGTGTGTGTAATAGATGGGTATATTGGGTAGTTGAGACCTCAAAGTTAGTAAGGAACTAACTTCAACGGTGAAGTGAAAAATGGAGTAAAAGGCCTAGAGAATATCTTTTGAGAACAACATTCTCACGGCTTGGAAATGGGAAAGTGGGTGTGAAAGCAAGAAGAGAGAGAAAGGGTATAATGGTGATCAAGGGCCTTTTCCCTTGAGTGGAGGGGTGTATTTATAGGCAAGAGCCTTGGATTTTGAATTTCAAAAGTTGGAGGTATTTTCTGGGCGGACCAGAAGTGTGCTTTCGGTTGAGCCGTATTGCAGCTGTGGCTCAAATGGGCGTGGCCGACAGCTTTCTGAGCCAGTCAGAACTTTATCCAAAATGCCGTGCGGTTAACCTCATGACTGCGTGCGGCGTATTAAATTTCGATACGCCGCGCGGTGTAGAAGTATCGCGCACGGTACTTTAGGTTCGGTCCAGGCTTTTTGGGCTTTCTCTGGTCTTTTGGGCTGATGGTTGGTTTGGGCTGCGGATGTTGGAGGAATACTTCATTCAAGCTCGCAAAGGCTTTGTTTCCTTTATTTCATCATCAGGGTGGTCAAAGACCCTTCGAGGTCCGGATTGGGGTGTCTACAATAGTCCCTCTTTAACGTAACTCGGATATCATTGTTTTGATACGAGTGACGCTTAAAGAATAGGCATCCCGATCCGTTTGCTCTAAAGCCTTTGAACAGAAACAGAAAACAAAATGCTCGAAAATGCAAGTAAATGACAATGGTGGTCGCGTTCGTGGAACTGCCTACGTACCCCGTTTGTAGGGGTCAGACCAACGTAGTTCAATTGGGACAATGCAATCGTAGCAAACAATGCGAAAAATTCGAAGTAAGCCCTTTTTGGAAATTCGGGACAAGCTTTTGGGAGGCGAAACTTGATTTGAGACCGGTTCGAAATTGAGACCTGATTTTGAGACGAGCCTTCAGGAGGCGAATTTTGAAATTGATTTGAGACTTGATTTGAGACTTGATTTGAGACAAGCCTTCGGGAGGCGAATTTTGAAATTGATTTGAGACTTGAATTGAGACTTGATTTGAGACAAGCCTTCGGGAGGCGAATTTTGAAATTGATTTGAGACTAGCCTTCGGGAGGCGAATTTTGAAATTGATTTGAGACTTGAATTGAGACTTGATTTGGGACTTGATTTGAGACGAGCCTTCGGGAGGCGAATTTTGAAATTGATTTGAGACTAGCCTTCGGGAGGCGAATTTTGAAATTGATTTGAGACTTGAATTGAGACTTGATTTGAGACTTGATTTGAGACGAGCCTTCGGGAGGCGAAATTTGAAATTGATCTGAGACTTGAATTGAGACGAGCCTTCGGGAGGCGAATTTTGAAATTGATTTGAGACTAGGAACGCGAATCTAGTAAATACTGCGAGCAAATGTGAACACGACCAGTCCTCGGGGGACGGGGAAATTTTGCGAGTCCCGGAGGGACTAGGATCGAATGATCTCATCATTAATGCACGTTATTCCAAAGGATTTTTGCTGCAAAACGTCTGGAGCTTTTGGTTTCCGAGATGACTTTGGTGGCTAGGGTGCTCAATTTCCGAGAAAACACATTTATTCTTCTGAAGCCATAATGCCGTGCGGACGTTCGATGTGGCGTGCGGCATTTCGTTTTCCCATGCACCTCTTGGATTTCTGAGATCAGTTGGCTAGTTTAAGGGTGCCCATTAATACAGGCGTGCCCTTTCGTCGGTCAGGACCTCTTTTAAAGGGATGGTGGTGCCTCATTCTATGCACCATTCTCCCAAGTCTCTCTAGATTCCTGAATTCATAAACTACTCTCAAGACATGGCGGAAGGCGACTTGGCAGCGCGGGTGATCTCTTTGGAAGCAGAAATGGGCTTTTACCGTGAGGAGATTGAGCAACTGAACCGTCAGATTGCGAGGCTCATATCAACGAACCGCACTCTTCGCCGCGCGGTGTCTAACCTTCAAGACTTTGCTTTTGATCAACTGGACAACAAGCACGACCCGGAGTATGCGCCGGGGCATGACTCGGATGGGACTGCAGAAGACTCGGAGGGAAATCCGAATGGCTCGGATGACCGTTCCGGCGAAGGGGATGGTGCGTTCGGCGGAGGGAGCGACTGAGGATGAGGATTGAGGAAGAAGAAAGGGGGCCAGTAGGATTTTTTTTTCTTTTTTTTTTTTTGCTTTGGATTTTCTCTTTTTCCTTTTTTTTTTTGAACGATGTAATGAAAGTCCCGGGGGATTACCTTGGGCTTCGTGGAATGAAAAATCCCCTTTTCTTGTCATCGCTTGTCTGCTTTTTCATGCTCATACTGTTCATGAACGAAATTGAATGTGAATGCTATTGTCAGAAACTGTCCTCAGAATCTAAACTGTCGAATTAACCCAGTATGCCGTGCGCAGCATGGGTAATGTCGTGCGTCGTGGTAACTTGAGAATCCTCATCCAGTTAAGCTATTATGCTGCGCGCTTCTATCTAGTATGCCATGCGGTACACCTCTCTTCGAACCCGATCCATTTAAAGTCCAGACGAACCGGTTCAGGGGATATATATATATATATATACATACATATATATATATATATACATATATATATATATATATATACATATATATATATATATACGGGGCGTACACAGTACGCCCCGTTCGTTCGAACTTTCCTCTCTCTCCTGTCTCTCTCGAACGTCTCTCTCTCTCTCTCTCGTCTCTCTCTCTCTCTCGTCCCTCCTTCTCTCTCCCAATCATCTATCTCTCTCGCTGTTCTCTCTCTCTCCCGTCTCTCTCTCTCTCGCTGTTCTCTCTCTCTCTCCCGTCTCTCTCTCTCATGGATAGCACGGATATACCCAGGGGTGATCACCCCCCGCGGGTCGAGGTTGCACCGGCCACGGTGGCCCCGGGGGGCAGCGTGGCAGCCGAGGTGGGGCCGGAGACCGTGGGGGTCTCGGCCCCGGTGGCATTGGCCGAGGAGGCTTCGGCCTCGGCTGCCGCGGCGGTTGGCAGTGACGGCGGTGACGACAGCGGTAGTAGGGTACTGGCCGGCTTTGGCCAGGAGACGGAGACTCCGGGTGCAGTGGAGCCTAGGGGTGAGGACGAGGCTACGGGCCGAGCGGAGGGTGCCGTTGGTTTGGAGGAGAGGGTTACGGAGACTCACGGTGGTGACAGGGCTGACGGAGCGGAGGTGGTGACAGAGGCTTCCCCTGTGAGAGAGCCCCGGACTGACCTGGGGAAGGGTCCTGTCGTTGAGGAGGAGTTGGTGGAGGAGAGGGAGACGCCGGCTATGTTTGTTGGCAGCGGCGAGGGTGCAGGATCGTCGCGGCCCATAGGTTTAGGTGACTACCTTGAGGAGGCGTCCCTTGAGGACTTGGTTGAGACCTTACGGGGGGTGCCTGGACTGGCTGCGGCTTTACTTGAGGCTCAGGAGAGGGTGCTCCAGGTTGAGCTTGAGACAGGGGCCGCTGGAGGGCCACAGGGAGTAGAGGAGGAGGCTGCCGGAGGTGAGACAGCTCCTCGGAGGAGTGTTGTGGAGGAGGCGACGGTGGCCCTGAAGGGGCGGGGACCTTACGTGGCGGAGTCCTACGTGCCCTTTCAGCACGTAGTGGTCCCTACACTTTTGGACGCCTACAGACCGGCGCGGCCCACGTACGACGAGGCTCTGGTCTTGAGGGACCCACAGCAGCACCTTTCTTTGCGCCGAGACGAGGTATACCTTAAACACTTGCATTTCAAATTTCAACGCATCGTACTTTCATTTCTTTATCTAAATGCTGTATTCGCTTTGAATAGCATACCTGTTTACTGAATGTTATCAACTTATTGCAACAGGCGATCACCATCTCGTGCTACGGTGGTGCGGCCGACGTGCCGACGTTCTGGGAGAGACTCCCCGAGGCTGTGAGGGAGATTGTGAGGCAGGCGGGCTTCGGGGAGTTTGTGAGCGTGCTGACGAGGGCGAGCAACGATAACCAGGTGGTGAGGGCACTAGCTGAGAGGTGGTGGGGCACTACGAACACGTTCCACTTCCTTTTTGGCGAGCTGACGGTGACGCTGCTGGACTTTGCGGCGATCACTGGTCTGAGGGTCGGGGGCGACCCTATCCCCTACGACGCTGTTACGGGGAGGAGTGTGGTGCTCCAGCGAGAGACGCTGGGGTACGTGCTGAGGGCGGAGAAGGAGGATGACCAGTACGCTCAGCTGTTGGGGTTTTGGACGGAGGAGCTCCCGACTGACAGGGTGCAGGAGGAGCAGATGGCGCGGTGCTTTCTGTTGTACTTACTCGGTGCGTCTCTGTTTCCCAACAGGCGCAACCGGGTACACCTTTCGCTTCTACCGGCCTTGAGGGACGTCGGGGATATAGCCCGTTTTGACTGGGGCGGTGCAGCTTTGGGGGCGTGCTACGCCTTCATGGGGTCTCTTTCCCGAGGAGCGGGGAAGAGCCTCGGTGGTTACTGGAGGGTCTGGGAGGTACATTTCGAACTTCTATCGCATTCTATTTGTCTTTCTATTCACTTATTGCATATACTGTGCTAATCCTTGATGTTTGATTCTGCAGCTGTGGACGTACGAGGTACTGGATATGTACCCTCCCGAGACCTCCTGCCCTGGTGACACAATGCTTCCCCGGGCCCTACGTTGGTCCAAGGAGTTCCGGGGAGTGAAGAAGGGGAAGGGCGACTTGAACGCCTACCGCCTCTTCTTAGACGAGCTTCGTCCTGACCGGGTATGATTATATCTCGCATGCTTTCATTTGTTTGACAGTTCTTATTCAAGTCTCATGCTGATGTTATTCATCTTTGATTGCAGGTTCGCTGGCGTGTGTGGGACCGCTGCGAGCTTCCTTACTTGGTCCGGAGTAGGGAGGTGACGAGGGGGAGAGTGCTGCTCGAGTCCCCTTACGACTGGCAGTGGTACCTGGGTGACCGGGTGTCACGTTAGTCGTTGAGGCTGGACGCCTTTAGAGTCCCTGGTCTCCTTCCTGCTCTGGTGCAGCGGACGAGCTTGTACACCAGGGGAGAGGTTGAGCGGTTCGTACGACCGGACCTTGAGCTGGAGCCGCTCTTCCAGGCGGGCGTGGACTACTCTGAGTACCGGGCTCGGTACTTGATGCTGAGTTTCGGGGTACGAGCTGCTGTTCGGGAGGCGACGCTTCGAGCGCCAGGTGGTAGAGGCGGACGAGGACGGAGAGGAGGGAAAGGCAGAGGACGCGAGGGTAGCGTTGGAGGTCGAGGTGACGGCGCAGGTCCGAGCGGGGCCAGCTTGCCTTGGCTCTCCTGGACCGTGGATGTGACGACTGCCCAAGGGGTTTCTGGTGTAGTGGTGGTGCCGCGTCCCACGGTCGCAGCTCCGGAGTTCCTTGCTCAGGTATAACTTGCACTTTTTCACCCATTTGCACTTACTTGTTAGTATCACTGTACGTTCTAAACAATTGACCTATTGTGCAGGCGACTCCGAAGTACGTGAGAGAGATGGCCGAGGCCATGATGGGCCTGGAGCAGCTGGTGAGACAGTACGCCATGGGGCGTGCCCCAGAGGTGCTTCCTCGTGCTGGCGGGACTATGGTAAAGCTTTCGAACCCTTTGCTTTTATTTCCTATTGCTTATTCCATGATTACAATGCAAATGATGAATACCATGTTATTGCAGGCTGGAGGAGGGGCTTCGCGTGGGCTGCGCAGGAAGTCTGTGCGCATGCAGGTGCCACAGGCTTCCTCTGCAGGTTCGCGGGAGGAGCCTCCGTCGAAGAGGCAGCGGCTTTCTGGGGGGACAGAGGACGAGCCGGTCGACGTCTCTGACGAGACTGAGGAGCCGACGGACGTTGACCTCTCGGACACCTCGGGGAGTACAGTGCCTAGGGCGTCAGGTACTCAGGAGGTAGCCAGTTCTCAGGCGGAGGAGGCCTCTGGGGAGGACGGCGAGGAGGGTGAGGACAAGGATGAGAGTTGAGTTCCCTTTTGTTTTACTTTTGCTTTTTGATGGAGCCTGCGTGCTTCTTTTGGAAGGGTGCCTGTTTACCCTCAGTAGATAGGATTTTGGGGCTTGCACGCCTTTTGGTACTTCGACTCATGGATATCTTAGAGATTATATATATAGAGAAGCTTATTTCTGTCATTGTTTTCGTCATTCAACTTCCCTTATTGTCGTTTGTTAAGAAAGATTGAATAACAGAAACACTAGCCAATGCATGCAACTAGTCCTTTGAGCCATAATCTAAGGCGAACTTTGAGTTTTGTGATGAGCAGTACGTTAGGGCAAAGATTTATTGATACTGGAGTAGAAATCAAAGAAGATAACTAAATATTTCTGAAAAACTGATCTCTTTGTGCAAGACTTTACGAAACTACCCCTGTCGCGGACTCTTGTTTATCAACAATGACCTTGGATACTTGACACGTGATTATGGTACTCAAAAAAACCGAAAACCGCTTGAAAACATGCCTGAAAAACAAGAAAACCTTGACTTTGGAGGGTGACATTCTCAGATTTTGACATTAACCACGAAACGGAACTTGGACCAGGTCACCTTTGGCCATTATGACCTGTAAGACCCGAAAGACCAACTTGAAACGGCTTGAAACAGACTCCGACGCCTTGACATGACCTAGGAAATGGGTTTTATTGACTTTTCGGTGTCCTCACGTCGAATTTTGAGAGTTGACTCGAAGTGGGGGTTCCTCGAAGTCCTAAATACCCGTTGAGACGTGTTCTGAGGGTTGGTGATGCGAGTACCTCGAATTGATTTCAAACCTCTGCTGTCAAAGTCTGCAGAAATGCAGACTTAAAATGCCGTGCGGGGCTACAAAGCGCTGCACGTGGTTTCATCTGATTCCACGGCGTATCCGTGTTATGCAGCGGTTTTCTCCTGGTTTTGGTATACCGTGCGTTCTCTCGGTATACCGCGCGGCACTATTTTCCTGACATTCTGCCATTTGCTGCTTCCCAAGACAGATTGCACGAAGTTTGAAGTTTAACCTGTCCTATAACATTTCCGGACCAATGCATGTCTACTTTGTTCTTTTAGAGCATGACCAAACTCTTCCATATGCAAGACTCATGGAAAATCTACACTTTTAGAACCCAAGACTCTTTTGAAAGTTGAAGTTGTCTCCTCTATCCTTCTATAAATTCAGGCCTTAGGCCTCATATTAACCATATCTTTTCTTCCTCAAATCTTCGTCTCCTCCCAATGGCTCTTTCTCTCACCGGTTCGCTACGGCCATGGTTGATTTCCATGGAAGGGGTCGATTGGCTCAACTTTCGGTCTCATGTTCTCTACTCTATGAGATACCTTCGTAACATCCACCTTCGCCCTGAGTTCCTAAAGGCTGCCATAAGTCTTTGGGATCCGGAGGTGCACGTATTCCGCTTTGGTGGACAGGAGCTTTGCCCTACAATCGAGGAGTTTCGCGCCTATTGTAACAACTCCGATTTTCAGTAAATAAAAATCTTGTTGATTATTATTTTGACTCTATAAAATTCCTTATTTCCAGTAATCCGTCGTGATTAGATTCAAAACCTAACTTCTTTTCGCCTTGCGATGTAGTCATTTTCTAAAAGACAAGTGAGATAGTAAACCCTAAGTCGTCCTATTTAGCAAGCCTAGCTAGCTTCCGATTAATTGTTAGAGTAGCCTAATCGAACCTTTGAAACGTTTGAACCCTAAGTGAGACCTTGACCAAAAGTCAACCTTTGATCTATTACCCATTGGACGATAGATACTAGGATAATCTTTATCCATTGGACCATAGGTTTACACCCTGGATATTGTGACTAGATTCTAAGTACACTTTATAAGATTATATATTACTTACCATCTTTACCCATTGGACGATAGAAGTTAGGAGAATTATTAACCATTGGACGATAGGTTAACCTTTCTACCTAGTACAAGATCTATTAGTTAATTAGATTCACCATGAGTCATTGTACTATTATAGATAGATTATATAAGTTTAGTACTTTCATCCTTTAACCTTTGGTTAATAAATGTTAGGGGAATTATAATCCATTGGTCCATAAAACCATATCAAGCTATAGTACTAGGTTAGTATTAGTTAATTCCTTCCTAGATATGATATGTACTTATTTGATTAAAGTATATGATATGTATATGTCATCCTAGCATACTATATATTAGTATATAGTTATAAGTACATAGGTGGCATTTTGACATAGTTTAATAGGAAGTTTTGACTTAAAAGTCCAAGATGATATCATGTAGTACATTGTCCTTTTATTAGTCTTTCTTATTTTTGTTTATATATTAACCTAGGAGAGAGAGAGAGAGAGAGAGAGAGAGAGAGAGAATTCGGAGAGAGAGGCCGAGAGAGATAGAGAGATAGGAGAGAGAGAGAGAAAGAGATATGCATGTACCTTCTTGATCTTCTTCTACCAAAAACCCTAGTTATATATATATATATATATGTACATGTACTAATGGAAGATGAAAGATTTAAAGGACATGAGGTGGACTAAAATACTAGATCTTCCTTGCCATGTCAAGCCTTACACCAAAACCTTACTCTTTCACTTGGTCAACTACCAACCCTTTGTCCTTTCTTGATTAGGTGTCCAAGAGAGAGAGAGAGAGAGAGTGTGTGGCCGAGAGAGAGAAAGAGGGAGAGAGAGAGAGGCCGGTTGAGAGAGAGGGAGAGAGAGTGTGATGTGTGTGACTAGTGTACTCACCATATCTTCCTACATCATCTTATTGCATCACTTTGTACCACCATATCTAGGGTTTCTTATTCTTTCAACCCTAAAGGACTACCATATCTTATTTTCTAATCTAGACTAGACACAAACCCCATTAAAGAAACTTAAACCTGGTCCTAGATTGAAAGAAAGAATAAGGGAAAATCTTGTAGTCTTTCCAACTCTTGTACCTTAGTACATTGGACCAAAGAGAGAGAGAGAGAGAGAGAGCCGAGAGAGATAGGGAGAGAGAGAGAGGCCAGGAGAGAGGGAGAGAGAGATTTGTGTGATGTGTGCAAGTGTACAACCAAGCCTAGTCATGTCCTTTTGCTCAACACCTCATCCAATCTAAGGACAATCAAATCTAGTCAATCTATGATCCATTGGATAACAAATGTTAAGGGAAATATTGCCTCTTGGATAATAGACCAACTTGGCCTATAAATAGCAAGCCATTTTAAGCATTTGAACTCACACCTTCAAGAATTGCTCCAACTTCTCTCTAGAAAGTCTAAGTGTTCTTGTTGTTCTTGCTTAGTTCTTAGTTGTTCTTGAAGTTCTTCCCTAGTTCTTCAAGAAACTCTTCTAGTGCCGCCACTAAGCCGCCATTCCACTACCCTACCGATCCAAAAGTTCTAGTAGCTTTAGTCAAGATCAAGTTTCGAGAGAAACCTTTCTCTTTCGAAGCTATCGAAGCCATTCCTAAGCCGTTACTCCGTCCGACGAACCATTTTCCTAATCCGTAGCCGTCTACCGCCAAGAACGGTAGATATTCTATATCTACTTTTCTCTACGTATATGTATATATGTAGAATACTCTTTAGGTTTAATATAATTTTCCTATACTTTCAAAGATCTAAGTATAACGTATTGCATGCGTATTTCGAAATGATAGTAAATTATTCTAAACCTTTGAAACCTCGAGCATACGTAGATTATACGAGCTACTGTCCCTAAGCATGATTAGTAATGTTTAGAAGTTGTTATCTTGATTAACCATGTCATGATTAGCTTAACGTTAGAACACTCAATAAACATATGCTGTTTTGAACTTAAGAAAGCATGATTTAGGATTAAGCTGTTTTAATCTTAGAATGAATGTGAGCATGATTATGTGATTACTTGACTACTTGTTGTTGATAAAGCATAAGTGATTTATCACTCCAAAGGTGTCCGTCCATGTGGCACTATGCTTAACTTTGTGTGATTAAATGTTGAGCATGATAATGTGATAAAATGAGCATGCTATATAGTATAGAGTTGGATGATCTTGTTAGTTTAGTTTCAAGATTACTTATATTGTGAAATGAAGTACCGCGGAGTCTATGCATGCGAACGAGACACGAAAATCGAGAAAGTAGAAACATGACACCTAGGGTGTGGTTGATATAAATAAAGGATGGGATTAACAAGCGGAAAATATTTTGAAAGTACATAATGACCGGACTTGGTAGTCATTGTGTAAGCGTTTTCGAAAACCGTAATGTAGCCGGACTTGGTAGCTCATTGCGAAGATTTCCAATGGGGCCGGACATGGTAGTCTCATGTGGAAATATGGCTTGATCCTCCGCGAAAAGGGATCAATGCAAGATTGAATGGATTTTGGAAACCATGAAATGTAGCCGGACTTGGTAGCTCATTGCGAAGATTTCCAATGGGGCCGGACATGGTAGTCTCATGTGGAAATATGGCTTGATCCTCCGCGAAAAGGGATCAATGCAAGATTGAATGGATTTTGGAAACCATGATTGGCCGGACTTGGTAGCCATCGTGAGTGTTACTAACGGAGCCGGACTTGGTAGCCTCGTTAGTAGCAATTTGTGAAAGAAACATTGGAAATTATGGTTTTGGTAAAGGTGAAAAAGATGACACGGTCTACGATGAGTCGCGTAGGAGAAAATACGAAAAGACATGACACCAACGCTAAAAGATATCGAATATGAATGTATCATTGTTTATCTATGTTGTTGAATGAGCATGTGTAATTGTTTATATGCTTCCTTGCTTTAAGTTAAGAGTTAGTGGGTATAGTTTATTCTATTGAGCTTGAAGCTCACGGTGTTACCTTCTTGGTGACCCTGACATATTATACTGGGGGCGACGCTGGTATAATGTGTCAGAGTTAATTGATGAGCAAGGTGAGCAGTACGCATTGGAGGCTTTTGGAGCCGAAGAGCTTGCTAGGATGGAGGAAGAAGCGGAGTAGTAGAATACCCTAGAAATTCCACCCTTGTGTAATAAAAGTACTCTAGTAAGACTTATGTTGTAATAATGAGCTTGACTCTTAGTCTTTTTATTCAATAAAATGTTTAATTAACGAACCCGAAAATGGGGGCGTTACACATACCTTGGCGGCTTCGGCTCTGGAGATGTCATTGTCCCTCCCGTGCGCGAAAACATGTCCAAGGTTCTTGCTGCCTCTCTTGGTTTGAATGACAGTGTTGCTCGTTACTTGGTTAGCAATGGTCATCTCAACGTGATGCGCCTCATTGAGATGTTCTCTCCTCTTGGCAACCTAGCGGACGCAACGTACCACTCTCGGTGCATGACCGCTCTTTGTATGTGCTTACTTGCCGCTTACTTCTTGGTTCCCTCCAATGGTCATGCTAGCTCGGCACTGGTCAGTATTGCAGTGCAGATTGGAGCTCGGAAGGATGTGATTCCAATGGTATTGGCTGAGACATTGATGGGTTTAGATAGGGTTCGTTCTGGAGAGACCGAGACTTTTGGAGGCAGCCCCCTTCTCTTGCAGGTTAGTTTTCGCCTCATCTTCCCTCTTTTCAGCTCTTCCTATTTTCTTTAACGTTGGGCTTGGCTTTCTATGGTTTCTCACTTGTTTTCTCTCTTTGGCAGATTTGGCTGTGTGACAAGGTGAACATACTAACCCTCCCTCCTGGCAACTTGGCGTATGGGGCTAGGTTACTTTCCTCTCGGTGCTTTGAATTTGCGGACAGGCGAGTTCCTGAGTGGGTCGACTTCTTCAAGCGTTAACGGGCTGAGACTATTTCCTGGAAAAGCTCTTGGCTTGATCTTCCGCCCATGACTGTGCATTATATGGGTTCCCAGTGGGTGGTTCTTCCCGGGCTGGAGGCTTTTACCTTCTACATCTCCTATCGGATTCAGCGTCAGCTTGGTTTGAGACAGGAGGTTCCTGCAGAGATTCTGGTGGATGTAGTTCTGCCTTTCTTCCGCCATTTGGTTCTTTGTAACTACCAGCGATTCTGGAGGTCTCGCGAGGTGACTGATGCTCATCCTTACCCGTCTGTTGCAGTGCGTGGGAGTTACAAGAAATGGCTCAAGAGGGACATTGCTGCGAGAGCGGGTGCTCAAGGAAACTGACTCGTTCTTACTACCCTGATCATCGAATAAATCATGGACCTCCTTTTAATTGTATTGCGCTTTTATTTTTGAAGATCATGCTCAGCCTTATGTATTAGAAGCAGTTATCTTAATAAAGTGAGTTATAGAGGGTCTCCCCCTCTCTGATTCTGCCTTTCTGGATTCTGTCAACCTGGAATTTTGTTTTGATTGATCGTGACCGAGTCTCATAGTGAGACTGCCTACGTATCCTTTTTGATGAAGGAATCAGGTCATGACGTAGTTCAAGGATAGGGTTCGCTCTGGTTTTGGCACTCTCCTTTTGCGCTCTAATTTTTGCCTAGTACCGCCCTTTCGGGTTTTTGGCCTAGCGAGCTCGTTCATTGTATGCCTTAACTTTTGCCTAAGATGCCCTTGCGGGTTTTCATCCTAGCAGGCCTTTTGCTCTAATTTTTGCCTGGAACTGACTGCCCTTGCAGTTTTCAACCCAGCGAGCTTCTCTCAGGGGTAGTAGCGCTTGAGTTGGTCCAAGTTGACTAGAGTTGAGAATTCGTTTCCGTCCAGATCGATGAGTTGCGTAGCTCCTCCGGATAGGATAGTCTTGATGATATACGGCCCAGACCATTTTGGTCGGAACTTTCCTCGTGGATCATAGATTGGTGCTCGTATCTCCTTCAGAATCATGTCGCCTTCTGCCAGGTCCCTGGGCTTCACTTTTTTATTAGATGCACGCGCAATTCTCCTTTGATATCATTGAATGTGGTAAAGTGCCCTTAAACGACATTCATCGAATAACATAAGTCCTTCAAACCGGTTGCTCAGCCAGTCTGCCTCTTGTACATTGCATTCGATCATAGTTCGGAGGGATGGAACCTCTAATTCTATGGGGAGTACGGCCTCCATGCCATAAACCAAAGAGTACGGAGTTGCCCCTGTTGGTGTACGCACAGACGTGCGGTATCCCCACAATGCCAAAGGTAGCTGTTCGTGACAATCCCTGCAGATTGAATGGTCTTTTCCAAGATGGTTTTGATTGTTTTGTTTGCCGCCTCCACGGCCCCATTGGTCTGCGGTCGGTAGGTTGTTGACTTGTGTATTTGGATCTGGAACTCTTCCAAGACTTCCCTTGCTCGGCCTTTGAAATGAACCCCATTATCGCATACGAATGCCTATGGGACCCCATACCGATAAATGACGTTTTGCCTGATAAAGTGCGCGACTTGAACTGCCGTCAGGGTTGCATACGAGGCTGCTTCTACCCATTTCGTGAAGTAATCGATAGCCACCAGGATGAACTTATGGCCATTAGAGGCTGCCGGCACAATCCTTCCGATGACATCAATACCCCATGTCGAGAAAGGCCACGGCGAGGTTGTTTGCTGCAACTCATATGGTGGAACATGCGTGAGGTTAGCGTGAATTTGGCACTTATGGCAACGTCGTACGTATTCCACACATTTCGTCTCCATGGTGGACCAGAAATAGCCTTGTCTCAAAACTTTTTTGGCATGCATCATGCCGTTCATGTGAGGACCGCATACTCCTTCGTGGACTTCCTCCATCACCCTTTTTGCCTCATCACCATGAATACACAGTTTGTGGGTTCCACAGTGAGACCTTCGGTATAGATTTCCTCCACAAATGATGTACTGAGCTGCCATTCTCCGAAGGGCGATCCTGTCTTTCTTGCTTGCTTCAGAGGGGTACTCTCCTCTTTCCACGAATCTCCAGATATCGTAGAACCAAGGGTGACCGTCCTCGGGCTCGTTGATGGCCATGACATGTTGGTATACTGGGGTGTCCCTTTGCTCGATCATAATCGGCCTTAGCTTCACACCGACAAGGATTTCGACCATAGAGGCTAATGTTGCCAAGGCATCAGCGAATTGATTCCTGAGTCTCGGACATGAGTGAAAGTTACTTTGTTAAAATGGAGAATGAGATCTTCGAGATCTTGATGGTACGGCTTTAACTTCTCTTCCCTGACCTTCCAATCACCGTTTGCTTGAGAAACGACCAAGTTTGAATCTCCCACAACTTCCAACTTTTCTACACCGATTTCAATGGCTGCTTCCATACCAACAATGCAAGCTTCGTATTCCGCTTGATTGTTGGTGACTTCGAAGTTAAGCTTAAATGCAAGCGGGATATGCGACCCATCCGGTGAAATCAATAGCACGCCAATTCCGAATCCTTTCTGATTGGCTGCTCCATCGAAATACAACTGCCACACGTCCTCGACTATGGTCAATATCCCTTCATCTGGGAACTCGAATTCGGCATCTTCCTTTCCTTCGACTGGGCAGTCAGCCAAAAATTCAGCGACAGCTCTTCCTTTTACTGACTTTCTGCTGACATATTTCAATTCAAATTCTGCCAGCATCAATAGCCACCGTGCCATTCTTCCTGTGAGTGCTGGCTTTTTGAATAAGTACTTCAGAGGATCCATTTGGGATATCAATCTTACTGAATAGGCCAGCATGTAATGTCTTAACTTTCTGGAAGCCCAAACAAGTGCCCAACACGTTTTTTCTAATGGAGTATAACGTTCTTCAGACCCAACCATCTTTTTGCTGAGGTAATAGACAGCCCTTTCAACCCCATCATTTCTTTCTTGTGCCAGCATGCACCCCATGGAAGACGGAGTGACTGACAAGTATAGGATCAAAGGTTTTCCTGGTTCCGGCGGCATTAAAACTGGCGGATTCCTTAGATAGGCTTTGATGGCCTCGAAGGCTTGTTGACATCTGTCGTTCCACGCAAATGGTGTCCCTTTCTTGAGCAAGCGAAATGTGGGTTCACATGTTGAAGTCAGTTTCGTAATAAACCGGCTAATGAACTGTATTTTGCCAAGAAAACTCCTTACGTCTTTCTCTGTCCGTGGTGGCTCCATTTCCAGAATGGCCTTAATCTTTGAGGGATCGATTTCGATGCCGTGAGTGGTGATCATGAATCCGAGCATTTTCCCGGTAGTGACTCCAAACGTGCATTTAGCCGGGTTGAGGCGCATCATGTACTTTCTTATCCTTTCAAAGAACTTCCTCAATGCGGGTAAGTGGCCTTCCCGCTCTCTTGCCTTAACGATCATGTCGTCAACGTAAACCTCTACCTCTCTATGAATCATATCATGCAACAAGGTTATAGCAGCTCGCTGATAGGTGGAACCAGCGCTTTTCAGCCCGAAAGGCATGACCCGATAGCAATAGGTTCCCCATTCAGTAATGAACGTGGTCTTCTCTCGGTCTTCCGGGGCCATGAGAATCTGGTTATATCCTGAGAAACCGTCCATGAAGGAAAGTAAGGCATGTCCCGCGGTGTTATCAACTAGCACGTCAATGTGGGGCAGAGGGAAGTCATCCTTGGGGCTAGCCTTGTTTAAGTCCCTGAAGTCCACACAGACCCTGATTTTGCCATCCTTCTTTGGAACGGGAACGATGTTAGCAACCCACTGAGGGTATTTAGTTACCATTAAGAACCCAGCATTGATCTGTTTAGTTACTTCCTCTTTTATTTTAAGCACCCAATCGGGCCTCATGCGTCTCAGTTTATGTTTTACTGGTTTTGCGTCAGGGTGAAGGGGAATCCGATGTTCCACGATTTCAGGATCAATTCCGTGCATATCAGCGTGTGACCATGCAAAAACGTCTTCGAATTCTTTTAACAATTCTACGAGAGCCTGACGCTCTTCTTCTGACAGCGCAAATTTATTGAACCATTCGGGGATTCCCTTCATCCCTCAAATTTATTGAAACAACTTCTTCTTTTACAGGCTGAGCATGCCTTTCGTCTTCCCTTTCGATTAGGGACCGAATTTCTTCAGGGATTTCCCCCTCGAAATCGATCTCTTCATCGTTGGGGTCAACACAATTTACTTCAAAATCAGGGAAGTAAGCGGAATCAGGTTCATTTATTTCATCATCAGCAGAGGCCTCGAGGGCATCATACACACGGGTAGACTCAAACTCAAAATACAGACTCTGAGGAGTTGGGCCAAGAGGCACCGACTCAGACTCAATAGACTCAGAAGACTCAGAAGACTCGAAGGACTCAGAAGACTTAAAGGACTCAGCTTCAGATTCAGACTCATGACTGGTTGCACTTGGTATGAAGGTCCAATTCTTATAATCTCCAGCGGCATCCATGATGAGTGAAGTTGGATCTTCGGGGGCCTCCTGCCCCAGCATTTGCACTTCTGCTTCCGCGACTATACCCAATGGTTCGTCCTCCTCGAATAAGGTCGCTAGGCTACCCATGGCAAGAGTTTCAACCCAATCTGTCGTCTTTGCTGGTTTGATCACCGCTTCTAGCTCTTCATCACTTTCAGGCCAGACATCATTGGCGAATATCTCAAACCCTGGTAGAAAGGTTTTGGTTTCTTTGTCCCAGAATGGTTCCGGCTGCCCTTGATAAATCTGCTTTGCCTTTTCTTTGACAAAATAATCTTCCAACCTATCTCCTTTCTTCTCCTTCCTATCCTCGGAAGGGTGGTATCCCACACCTGTTACGCGGGTTAAAGTTCCTGGTTCTTCAAACTGTGCTGGCCCCTGAAGATTCTTTCCCAACCCCAATCCTGGCATGTAGGACATTTTCTTCATTATCTTTATGGCAACATTACTAACGACGAAGTCGTCATCAATCTTGACAGTGAAAACAGAACAAGAGGTGTCAAGAGAGAAGCCGCCCAGGGCAACGTCCTCTTCCCCATGTTGTATCTCCAAAAGCGGGGCATTGTCTTCCACAGGAGCACGAATCCCGGAGTCGCCATGAATGGTGAGCATCCCAATTTCTAGTCCCAGTCTAACTTTCTGGTGGAGCGTTGAAGGAACTGCCATGATGTCAGGTCGATGCATCCAAGGTCTACCCAGCAGTAGGTTGAAGGACGCGGGAATGTTAACCACATGGAACTCCACATCCATTTGGTAAGGCCCAAAAGTCATAGGAAGCATGAGGGTGCCAGTCACATCCCGACGGGTGTTGTCATATGCCCGACTTTGACTTCTGATGGGGAGAAATCACTATTTTTGTATCCCAGGCAATAAGCAACACGGAGTGGGCAGAGGTTTGATTCGATGAACATTGGCAAAAGTTTTCAAATCTGCCCATGGTGTACAGGTACAGATTTTCCCAGTACAGATACACCTCAACTAGAAATTGTGCAATGTTGAATCTTCTGGGTACCTGTACCGGTACACCCTGCAAAATTTTTGAATTTTCAGCACGAGATTCAGACCACTATAAATACACCCCTTTACCATTTTTCACACCCAAACCCACGAAATAACCCTAGAAACACCCCATTTCACCTACCCCACCCCAATCTCACCCAAATCTCTTGATTTCTACCTCAAATCTTCAAGATCCAAGGGATTCCTACCTCAAAATTCACTTGATTTTTGCATTTGGTGAACAAGGGGTAAGTTTTGTGTTCTTGCTCTCACTTTTCGGCTCTCAATCACATTTTTCTCTCTTTTCTCTCAATCACTTGTTGATCCATGGTTGTTTATCTTGTTTTTGGGTTATATCCTCTCTAGATCTTGTAGCAAAACTTGGGTGGAGCTTGTTCCTAGTAGATTCAAGGTTGTAGCACTTGGTAGACTTAGGGTTTTGCTCAAAACCCACTTTGGTAGAGATTTCTCTCTTTCTCTACATGTTTTGTGGTGATTACGTGTGATATTGGTGTTTGATCGCTATATATGATTTGGGTGGAACACCTTAGGGCTTGAGGATTTATATTCTATTGAATGTGGTATTTTTGCCTTGATTGTGATGACCCATGAGTTATTTGTGACGTGTCGAGTGAACCGATGGTTTGATGTTACAAGTGATAATATTGTGGTTGTCATTATGAAGTGTTAGTGTGGAGTTTACTGTAACGCAAGAGGTGGAAATACAAGATTGTGAAGAAAAGGGTTTACTGTAACGCAATGGGTGGAAATACAGAATCGCAAGGGGTGAAAATACAGAATCGCTAGGGGTGGAAATTCTGTGGGAGGTGTGTGTGTGAATGTGGGTGTATTTGTGTGTTAATATGGATGTATCTGTATGTGAGATTGCATTCATACTAGTAAATGGTGTTGGTACGTGTCGTTGTTAGATTTACCATTGTGTGTTCCAATACCCCCGAAATGTCGTTAATTAACTTCTTTCAATGAGATTCACCATTTAGCTTGATTCACTGTGTCCATGTTCATCATCTCATTCACATGTAGATTTTGTAGAGAATTTCCTACTGGGCTAGTGTAGCCAAACAAATTCCTTCTTTTTAGGTTCAAACGCCAAGCAATAGCTTGCATGTTCTGTATGCTTGGATACGAAGACTTTTGAGAGCCAACATTGTTTAGTTATTTAATCATCTTTGTAATCTATCACTTTTGTTAAAGATGATTTTGTAACTAATTCTTCTTGATTTCCTTTTGGCTAAACTGTTTGTAACTTAATAACTAGTTCGTATTTGTACCTAAGCCTATTTTGGGGCCGGTGTGCCAAGGATGTAATTCCCTAAACTTGTGGATTTCATTTGTAAATTAAACAGGTGGGTAATTATTTGGGGTACTACTTATGATACGCGAGGATCTTTTATTGAAAAAGCTTATTAAATTATGTTGAAAATAGAGGGCGTGACAGCTACTAACCCAAAGGCTTATGGGGCACATTATCTCGCGCGGGTATACGGACTATACACCGATGGATAACTCATTATACATATGTTTCCGTCTACATAACAAGAATAAAATGGCCAAGTCAATCTCTAATACATGGCTCATTAGCCCAATAACTAGTATCAAATCCAAATCCAACATATAACTGGTATTATTATCAAATTCTTCATAGAAATCAAGAAAACCCAAATATCAAAAAACATACTGGACTCCCATATGTTGTGTTCCATTTGCAATTAGCTAGTTGCATATGGTGATCACCACCACCTCCATCTACCACCACATTGGTTATTACGTATGAATAAGAGCATGAGTACCAATAAAGAAGTGGATGAGGTGTGTGGGCGGTGGGAATGGCTGAATCCAGAGGTGCTGGTGTTGATATTCATAAACAAGCTAGTTTGATGGAAATCGAACAAATTACAATTGAAAAGAATAATGGATTTGTGGACTCCAAATTCATTTGTGCAACAGCAAGGAAAAGAGGAATTGCTCACAATTTATTATTACGTTCCAACCTTTTGCCTTCTCTCCCTATACTACTCCTAGCTATCATCGAGTAGTGTGTACTATGTATCATCTCGTTTTCATTCTCTCTCTCTCTAAGCTTTAATAATGGCGGTAATAAAAGAACAACAGACTCTTATCCACAAGCAGGGATAAGGTTGAGGAAGGAAATTCCAACCACCAAGGGATGGAAATTGAGTCGCTTATGGTGGACACTCCTTAACATCCCCAAAAGCTTGGGAAATTTTTTGAATTATCGAGGCCAGAAACGCTGTCACTGGTGGATTCCCAGGGCCAAGAAGACATGCCATAGGAACCTTTGCAGAGACATTGTAAACTCTTGTGACATGGCAATCCAAAAGTTGATAATTTAGTCATTGGCTCTGCTAGTGACTGCTGAGACATGCCACAGTCAAAGTCCACAGGTCTGACAACTGAGAAGGCACTCCGACCCTCTATTCTAACCCAATAAGTATCGTATTGGATTCTGCTTGTAATCCAATGGAAGAACTGCGACTCTTTCATCAACATGGGGAAACTACTGTCGAAGACAAACCGTTAGGCGAGTCTTCATCGAAGAGAGAGAGAGAGAGAGAGAAAGAGAAAGAGTTGACCATTAGGCTGTCATGTCTTTTTGGTTGTATTTATGGTGTTTAGAATCTTGTTTCTTGTTGTACAGTACTGGACAAAATTGCCGGTACCTCCATATCGCCCGATATTGGCTGGATTTTTCAGTACTCGTCGATATTAGAACTGAGACATTAATAGAGATGCAAGGTACCAGTTTCACACAAATCTAATTTAAGAAAACAATGCAGAAAATCAAATAATGAAATATACTATTTCTGGAAATTACAAATTCGGAACTACAATAAGAACACAAATTACAAAAATATGAAATCTAAAACATAAACTGTAAGGAACAAGAAATTGCAAACCGAGACCCGTGTTACTCCATGGTTCCCTTAAGACAAATTCGTCGCCTCACTAGTGCTGGAGGTTGTGTCGATGTTTGTCTTTCAGAGTTGACTCAGTTACCACTTAGCCGTCTGAGCACCGCTGTAGATTGCCCGTCAAACCAACTTGTGTCTCTACTCTCTCTCTCGAAAAGAACAATATTGCAAAAGAAGTAGAAGAGCTTGTGCTGTTGCTGGTGTTGGTGTCTTGAAACAAAGGAGTAGAACTCATTTATATAGATGCAGGAGGAGGAGCCAATTCAATCAATACAGAATTCAATATGGGGAGCCTCTGACTTCATTACAGAATTTAATACAGAATATTCAATATGAGAAATTGAATTTGGGGTTATTCAATTCTGGAGAAAGAACTGATTCAGCTATTAACTCCATGATCAGTCGTGCACAACTGATTTTGCAACTAGACCATCCACACGTGAACGGTTCAGACCCAATAAAGCACAATCAATTCCACACCAACCTAGACCAGACCACGGACCTCGAACCACAGGTCGCGGGCCCACAAATCCAGAGTCCCAGTAGCGGTCTAGGTCAAGTTTAGGTGTTCAGTGACAGCATGCACGCACGTCCCTTGGCTTTTTCAATTTCCATGATGAGATAATTCTCATTCACACTTAAAATGGATTTGGTTCATATTGAGGCGCACCAAAATATTCGAACAAATCTACCATTTTTTCAACATCTGGTACATACCGGCCGGTACGATACGAGATTAACAATCTCGGTGTGGAGGTGTTACCTAGTCAAAGAAAATTACGATATGTTTGAACCATTTCGGGTTTCATTGGGTGACCCCTATATTGGGGGATCAAGATACACTGCAATTAATTGGAAAGTAAGACAATATACTATCATCTCCAAGCATGTTACATACTGTGAAGGTCAATTTTTTTTGGTTCTACATGTAATGCATGAATTGCTTTCCATGTACTCCCTCTATCCTAATTTGTTTTCTCATTACAAGAATTCTCCCAATTTATTGACTTAAAGGCTTTGGGTGAAAAGTGTATATAGCTTTTTAAAAGTATCCTTTAGAACAATACAATTATTTTAATAGTTGTGTTAGAATCTTAACTGAAAAGGGTATAATTGGAACATTATCCTTTTGGTGGTTTCTAATTATGAAAATTGCAAACAATTTGGGATAGTCCAATAAGAAAATGTGAGTAAACAAAATGGGACGGAGGGAGTATTTTTTTCACCGTTTCTAGTTTTCGATGGCCTAATGTTCGGTATTGGTAATGGGAGAAGGTTTAGGGTTACTCATGATCTGTTGATTCTAAGGCCTGTGGACACCTCCCCGAATGGGCATCACCACACAGATATCCTTGTTACTCGTTTTATCTTCACAAACCAAAATCGTGGATATTTCCATGGCTAGGAGCATTGCCACACGATAATGATTACCGCTAAATAGAGCTACCACTTAGTTTATTAAAACTAAGAAAACAAGTAGAGATCCTGGGAACGAGAACCAAAAGTACAATGAGAGGAATGTGTTAGGCACCCCTCTTCGCCCGGTCGTGAGACCAGTCCATAATCATTCAAAACAAAAACCAATATTTGGAAAAGAAAACATGGCTAAGGCTACCGATTTCATGAGTCTCTCGACTTTCTCTCTAGACAAAATATCTCTGAGCCACTAATCCTAACCCCAAGAAATCTCCCTCTAGGCGATGGCGGCTCATCATCACATGCCATCTTAACTCTCTCACGTTTCCTTCTTTGATTCCTTAATCCAAGCGGTGTTCTGTGCCTCACTGAGAGTGTGAAATCTTCATTTTTCTCGAGATTCAACGGCCATTTTCGTACACCATACTCAAACCTTACTTTGAAACCCTAATTGTATGTCTTACTCCCTACTTCTTTTTCTACCGATCTCCTTCCATGCCTCACTGTTCCTACTTCTTCTCTTTCTTCTCTGGTACCACAAACCCAAACCGCCCCTCACTCCCTCCATGGCTGATGCTGAAATGAATTTTCCTCCTTATGCCAATGTTCCTCCGCGACACCCAACCCACACACGAGTGGGATCCGAGGTCTTTGAACTCTACCTCCCCTCCATTTACCACGAACGTGAACGTTGGTTTGGCTACCTCATCGGCCGTTTCGTGGACTATCGTCAACTCTCCATCGATGACATCCAAGCGGCTATCACAGCTAACTAGCATCTCGAAGGTCTAGTTACTGTCCTCCAGAAAGCTGGTAAGTTTTATATCTTCCAGGTTGAATCCATGGCTGATCATGATGATCTTATCCGCTCTAGCCCATGGAACATCAATGGCGTCTCCTCACGAATCCCACACTTTAATGATCTTATCTGCTATAGCCCATGGAACATCAATGGCGTCTCCTCAAGATCCCACACTTCACATATCCCAAATTCTCTTACCAAAATACTGCGCCCACTCAAGCATTCTTCATGTCTGACCTAGCCCTTTTCCTCTTGGGCCTGGAAGAGCCCTCCACGGCCGAGATCTAATCACCAGCCAAATTTCCATCGATCTCTACTCTGACAAATGTATCCCCAATTTCCCGACTCCTCTCAACCGTCTCATACCCTTCACAAGTGCTCCTAACCCAACTGTTTCTAGTCTCTTATCAGTTACCCCTCGACAAACTTCTTTGAACATGGCCAAAATTCGTCAACTTATCCCACAAGCTATCATTCCACGCATTTTGGCCATTCAATTACCTACCGCACCTTGTGCTGATGTTATGGTTTGGCCTCACACGACCTCTGGGCATTACTCCACCAAATTGGGCTACCGCTGCTTCTATGATTGCCACCGTCAATATCCTCTGGAACAAGGTTCACCCCCACATCTTCACAAAGGAATTCATGTTTGGAAATCTATATGGAACCTGGACCTTTTGAAGCGCACAAAAGTCTTCATATGGAAGTGCGTCTGTGGCATCTTAGCAGTGAAGAAAGGAGTCTATGTTCGCATTAACCAGATCCCCCTTACCTGTCCCACTGTGCTCATCCTCGATTTCTTATTTTAGAACGACCCCTCTTCAAACAGAACTTATGGCCATACTTTTAGCAGTAGCATGGACTATGCACCATAATTTTAACGTCGCATTTGTGTATGTTGATTGTTTAACTGTTGTGATGCAGCTAACAGGGCAGTTTGAGCCTCACCATGCAGACAACTTTTTGTTGTGCAACCTTCATCAAGAAATATGCAAGTTAATTTTTTACAGGGAAAAATTCTTTCATATCCTTTCAACTTTAAGTGAAAATTCATTTTGGTCATTCACGTTTTAATTTGGACAATTATATACTTCTATTTTCAATTTGGTTTCAATGTCAACCCTTAGTTGGATGGCGTTAGGATTTTTAACGGCAAATGGTCATGTGCCCAGCATGTGAACCTTTTTTAGGGGCACAATTGTCCATTCACCTCCTCTATCTCTCTCTCCCGGCTCTAAGAAAGAAATGGGAGTTAAATTGTTCACCTAATTATTCCGGACTCGCCGGGTTTCACTTTCGCCAACCCCAAATCGAAAGTGTGAAAACCCACGCATCACCACTCTGCATTAGGGTTTCTCACTTATCTAAAATCGCCCAATTCCGCCTCTTCTCTGACCCTTACCACATAATCATTAATTACCACCATTGCGGAAGAGCCACCAGTTTTCTTTTTCTTTCTTTGGTTGAATTAATCCACACCACTTGCCTAACTCCTCCACGATGGAATTAAAATATTCACCTAATTAATCCACACCCACATGCCTGATTTAATCCGAACTCTGCATTCTGTTCTCCAAAATATTTTTGACCAGAAGAAAGATTTACAGATATCGCTTTGGCAACTGATGGCAAAGGTTGGAATTGGTCGAAATCACACTGGTGAGTGTCGAAACTTGCTGGGTCTTGTAGATCGGGAGATCTGAACACCAACCGAAGCAGATTTGCGGGTCGTCGGAGTGAACAGAGGTCCGGCAAGGCTGTAAAAGGATCATCGGAGGGTCGGCGAGTGTTTGATGATGGTATGCAGATGCAAATGGAGCTCCGACGAGTGGCTATGAGGTGCGGTGAGGGCTGTTGGAGGTCAAATGTTGATCTAGGAAGGTAAGCAGAAAGAGGCGAGTGTAGGGGAGAGGTCGCCGGAGTGTGACGAATCTAGGGGGAGGTCGTCGGAGTGCGATGAGTCTGGGGGTAACCAAAGAGAGGCTGTTACGGTTTGCAGACTTTGCTATGTATATATAATAAGAGAGAGAGAGAGAGAGAGAGAGTAGGGGAATGGACAATTGTGTCCCTAAAAAAGGGTCACGTGCTGGGCACATGACCAATTGCCGTTAAATATCCTAACGCCATCCAACTAAGGGTTGACATTGAAACCAAATCGAAAATGGAAGTATATATAATTGTCCAAATTAAAACGTAAAGGACCAAAATGAATTTTACTTAAAGAAGAAGGGATATAAAAGAAATTTTCCCTTTTTTTGCAGGATAACCAAAGTTGATTGCAATGATGTCCATCCGGCCCACTCTCTAGCCAGGCGGGCGAGTTGTTTCCCTTCACCTGTGTCACTGTTGCATGGACTCTATTTTGGACTAGAGCTACTTCGAATCTTCAAGCTTTACTTACATAGCTCCTATTTTGTATTTATTGTTGTATTTCCCGTTGTAATGTGTTGCACTTTGTTCTCTTATATTATATGCATTTCTTGCTTTTCCTCAAAAAAAAATCCAATATTTGCTTTATTTAGTTCTACACATAAGCCGTTTATTAGCTGTTAAACAGTTAATAAATGATTTAGAACAATAAGTAAACCGCATGTAGTAAAAATCAACAAAACAGGATCTGTTCCCGCAGATGGATTCCTCGGCCAACAAATGGATTACGCGGCCGAGGAATTCCACGGTTTGATATATCGGCCGGCTAAACGAAGTCCTGACCGGTATTCTTCCTCACACCAGAATACGAATGATTATGCAGAAATTAAAGACAATGTTACTGAATCAAAACACATAAATTAAGCGAACCATAGGCCCATGGGCCTCACTATCATAATCCCTCAGTAGTTTAATTGCTTCAGATTGAGGGTGATTGGTTGATTGATCCTTGAAACCCTAAAAACTAGGATGGGTACTTCAGGATTTGATCAATCAGGTTGCGGCTACTCACGGGGAGTTAGGGCTTTTGTAGAGGAGATATGAGAGATGACTTTTGCAAAATTTTGTGGTAAGAGAGAGTGTATTGATCCTTAATTTCGGAACCCTAAAGCTTTCTTTATATAGGCATTGGGTGACATCACTCCAACCAATCACAATGCTCGAATCAAATAGGAAATTTAGGGCTTTGAGACCTCTTATTCGGAAGTATTTTTGTAGCCCCGAAGCAACGTTTCATGGCTGTTACGGTTCAAGTTCGGATCAAACGAAAGCAGAACATTTTAGAATTCTGGGCAAAACGATCTGGCGGCCGCCAGATCAAGGAAACGATCTCACAGAGAGATTTCAAACACAGTGATTCCATAGGTGAATGAAAGAAGTAGAGGCCGTGAGGTTGATCTAGCGGCCAGCAAATGTATTTTACTTGGAAACTGTATTTGTATCTAAAAAGGCTTTTTGGCTCTAGATTAGGTCCTCTAGGTGGCTAAAAGTACTCACAGGGTCCCTTAAGCTCACGAGAAGTCAATCACAACAATCACTTATATTATTCATCATCGGGATGGTCCCCAAGGTGGGACTCGAAATACCTGTTTAGCCAAATTGGGGCGTCTACAAGGCCCAATGGTTTCCGCCCTATTAATGTTACGGAATGAGAGCTTGTGATCATATTGATATAGGGACACATAAGTGGAAATTTGAGTTGCTTGATACAATGTTACATCCCGAGAATGCAGCTTTGGTTCAGGCTATTCCACTCTCGGATTCTGTGAGACTACTCTCACACTCAAACGGAGAGGGCAGGAATCAGGAAGGGGAGGTGGTGGATCGAGCACGAGGGAGGCTGACAAAAAAGTGTAGAACAAGATATGGTCTCTCCCTACTCCGAATTAAATTAAACATTTCATCTAGGAGTGTATTAATGGTATTGGTATTCTTCCAATTAGAGAGAATTTATTTGGAAGGAGAGTGACTAAGGAGATGTTATGTTTGAATTGTAAGGCGGATTGTGAGACGTTTCCGCATATTTTTTTGGAATGCCAATTTGCACATATAATGTGGAAGTCGTCGCCGTTGGGCTACATACAGAGTATGAATGGGGTTAATTCCATTCTTGCTTGGATGCATCGGGTGATGACTATATGCTAACGTTAGCTACGATGATTATGTGGCGTATATGGAAAAGTAGGAATGCAGCATTGTTTAATGGGGATGTTCCAGACCCGAGACAAGCAGTGGTTAAGGCAGCCAAAGACACTGCAGAATATGTTCAGGTGATGGGGATTGATGGTGATAGTAAACAACAGAATGGATCGAGGAGTTGGGAAATGGTTACGAGCTGGAAACGGCCAATGAGAGGCATTTTGAAAGTAAATGTGGATGGGGCGTGGGAAAATAATTCTAATGGTGAGCCAAGGGCAGGAGCAGGTATGGTTGTTAGAGATTCTGAAGGGAATTTTGTGGCGGCACGATCCATAAACTTGGGACATGTGGGATAATCAGTTCTGTGTGCAGAAGGTTGGCATGGCAGATAGCCTTTGAGCTCTCAATATCACTGGGTTATGGACCGATCATAATGGAAGGGGACTCGCAGCAACTAGTTCGAATTTTACGAAATGAGATGGTATGCCAGTAGAAATTAAGGTGGTGATTGTAGATATTATAAGGGTTATGCAGCAGGTAGGGAACCATGAAATTGTGTTTGTTCGTCGGTCAGCTAATGGAGTGGCAGATTCTTTGGCGAAAGATGGATTGCAAGCCTTTGGTACGCGGACTTGGGAAGCTAGGCCTCCCGTTTGGTTATTTTCTCTTCTTGAAGAAGATAACTATCTAGCATGATGTATTCTTTTGATAGAGTTTTATATTTTAATCTTCTACGGTTCTACCTTTTAATAAATCACTGGCCACATCGGATGATATAAATTAGACCTCAATTAAAAAACTATTTTCTTATTGGGTTATATATCTTTCTTCTTGTTTTCTATATTGTTCTCTTTTTTGCTCAAAGAGATGAAAGCAATAAATGAAAAAAAAAATTTTATCATGATCATCTATCTATAATTGTAGAAACGATGTATTCATTAGTAATTTTGGTTGTGTCTCTTTATCACGAACTCAGGGGAGGTGTTGTGCACACCCGAATCATTGATCAACTGTTCAGCAATCCGGACCGTTGATTGCCGAGATCAACGGTCCGGCTGTGTACAACATGGCCTACACAACACCATCCCCCAATTCCTTTTACTCCCTCCGTCCCTTTTTAAGTGTCCTGCTTCGTAACTCCAATTTATTAAAAAGACATCATCATTATACCTTTCACATCAACTTTTTCCTCCACTTTCCCTACTTACCCATTATCATTACACTTTTACTCACTAACTTTTCAAAATGGAATCTATTTTTAGGGACAAAATAGACAATGCACCAACTTTTACCCACTAACTTTACAAAATGGACACTTATTAAGGGACAGCCCAAAATGGAATACTAGACTCAAAAAAAGGAACGGAGGGAGTATCACTTAATGGGGGAAGATGCCCTTATAAGGCATAACATAATACTTCCTGTCAAGTTTGTTCATAGCTATTATTTCATGCCCAACTTGCATGTAATGGGTTGAAAGTCTGTACTACCCAGCCCTTCAGTGAATACATGAGCCAATTGATCTTCATACAAATCAAACCATTGTTCAATACTTCCATAATAAATTGCCTGTCAATCTCAATATACTTGGATCTGTCACGTTGAACCGGATTGCGGGTGATATCCATATTAGTCGACTAGCCGACCTATTGCAACAGTTGGTCATGGATCCACCATCGTATACACTCCCAAGTCTCGGTGAAACATGGAACTACATAAGGCATCTTTGGCTGTTTTTGAAGGACATGGTTGAAGTGTTTCAAAGCCAAACCACAAGGGGTAAAGTGGATTGCACTTATTTTTTATCCTTCACCTTACTGAAACTAAAAATAAAATAAAATAAAATAAACACTAACAAAGTAACATGAAGAGATATTGGATCTAATGAGAGCATCCGCAATGTAATAATCAAAACCAAAAGGTTGTTAAAGTTAGCAATATTTGCTTAAAAAAGTGGTTACATTGTAATAACCAAACTTAGCAACCTCTTAACAACTCATCAAATTTTGGCATTTGAATAATCAAAACCATCAATCTTTTGTCAATAGTAAATCTAATGGTCCCCACATTTTCTCAATCAAGTACATCCATCATTAAACAAAATCTTCTCTCTCTTCCCCTCTCTCTCTCTCTCTCAAAAATGTTTTCAAAAAATAATTTTTAAAAACTATTTTTTTTAGAAACTTCTAAAAACTGTTTTTTTTAAATGTTTTTCACTAAACTGTTTTTTTTTAAATTATTATTTTTCAAAAAAACTATTCAAATTATTATTCACAGTTTTTATTTTTTAGAATTTTGTCGTTTGAAAAGGTGATGTGATAAGTTTTGGTTATCCAATTTTGATTATTACATTGTAGACCTCTATATTGTTAATCTTAGCAATGTCTTAAATGGATAACCAAAAGGTGATGTGACAACTTTTGGTTATCTAATTTTGATTATTACATTGTGGATGCTCAAATATTTTACCTAGTTAAATTCACAGAATAAAGAAATCAAGAAGAAGAAAGAATGGAAAAAACGGAACAAACGGAATAGATTAGTCTCTCTCTCTCTCTACCGTTTCACCTCCCTCCCCCCGGGTGATATTTTCTCTCCTTTTTCCCCCTAGCCCTAGACTCGTTCGGTTCTCTCACCACCCTTATTGTCGTCATTTTTTCTTCTTCCCTACTTCGTCTCCCCTTGGCCCGCCGTCCATTTCCACCGGTTACCACATCTGGAGGTAACCAGGTCCTAACGACTTGGATCAGTGGCAGCTAGTGGTGTCGAGGTGGTAAGGATCCCGCCGTCTTTTGTTCCTGGACATTAATGGATCTGGCCAACGGCAAGGAGGTATTCTTACGACCGGAGGTTGGTCGTGGAAGATCAGGTGGTGGCGGCAATGTCGGTGGCTCTTCGTCGACGTATGGAAGTGCCCAACTTCTTGTTTCCCATACCGTTTGTGAGGACCGATTGGCGGCTCCTCGGCAGGCTTTCTTGGGATCTAGTAGTTCGTGGCGGCGTGGGCCGCCCACTCGTCGCCTGGTGGTGGTGGTTTTTGAGGTGGTGGCGTCCTCGGTGGGTGGTGGATCTAGTTGTGGAGGGTTGCGGTTGCTGGCTGGTGGTGGCGGCGGTGGTGGATGTGGCTGCGGAGGGTTACGGTTGCTGGCTGGTGGAGGTGTGAGGCTGCTGGTGTCAGTGCCGGCGATGTGCTGATGGAGGTGGTGTTTGTGCCATAGGGTTGGGGTTAGGTTTGGGCTCTATTTTGGGCCTGGCCCTTAGGGTGTGGTTGGGCTTTGACCAGACAAGCTTCGTTTTTTTTTTTTTTTTTTCATCCAACCCTTGATTAGATTCTCCTCATCTACCGTTTGTCAAGTTTTCTTAATAAAACTTTTATTGCCTATCAAAAAGAAGAAGAATGGATGAGTAGTACACTGGTAAAAGAATCTGGCAAACAAATGCTTGCAATACGAAACTCATATTGGAAGCTGCAGTCCCAAGTGAATGAAATTATAACCAAGTAAACCGAAAATTAATCTGATTTTGAACTCAGGCACGCATCTGCCGCCAAAAGATACAAAGTACCTAACATTTCTATGACAAATCTCTTCCTCAAAAATTGAAACAAAGAATTCAAGTGAAAGAAGAAATAAGTTCAGAATCATATATCACACATTTTTTGCTATACATGTTTGGGATGAAAAATGTACAGTTCACATCAAAATGCTCTCAGCCGGATTCAGAAGCCAGCTACACCCTCAACAAGACCTGATGCAAATTAAGCTGCTCATGAATCTGTCTGAATTTTCCTTTAAGCCTTTGTATCTGCAAAAAACAGCATCATTAACAAGTACAAATTGAAAGGAAATGCCAAATTGAACAGTTCAATATGGGTGAGGAGGGCAACATAGATACAACACCTGTTTCAGTTCGATTTCGGTTTCTCGCTTCTGTTGCCCCAACGAATGCCGCAGATTAGTAATATCAAAAACGCTATCCATATCATCTTCAAATGCTGATTCTAAGTCCTCCCGGAGAAGTGCTGGCAACTTGTCCACAACCGGCATCAGGAGAAAGCAGTTGAACTGCAAAAAAATAGATGTTCACCAAAAAGAAAGAGCAACAGGGACTCGTGGATAAACAAAACTTTAAGAAATAAAAATACATGCCCTAGTTTCGGATAAAATATTTGACAAATTTTCTCTCTAGTCACTGGTTGAGTAGCAATTTTGCAATACACGCATCCCTGACGGTGACTTGCTAAATTGGCTAGCTAAACCCAAAGTTTGATAATGAACAGTGTCAATAAGCACCCATATTTTTAGCCACTTTAATTTAACAAAAGGAGCCCCACTTTGATTCGACCAACACTTCAAGTAATACTAACACCACCTCCATTAAATAAAAAAGACCACATTGTCATAGAACTTTGTATATGATACAAACCTGGTTTGTACAATGGAAGTCGCCTACTCCAACAGTATGAGTATTCTCTAACCGAATGCTTAATGGAGATCCTATAAGTAGGTCCCATCACGAGAGATGTTTAGTCATAGCGGCTGGCGATTTTTGTGGTAATTGCTAACCCTTCTGCCAGATTTGGTCCAATGTCTAGCAAGAAAACTAAGGATTTGCCAATATCAGGGATTTTAGCTGGCCATTGGAGAACATCTCCATGCACTAATTCTTTGATCTTCAGCTAAAATAACTCACCCACATAACCATATCTGGGCGAAAGAAGTCCAACCATACACAATACCTCCAAAATGGCCTTCTGTGCACTCATGTACATGCACAAGAAAATAATAATTTCCCAAAATCCAGAAAAAAGGAACACAAAACCCAGAAAGTAAAGGAAAGATGATATGGTATTTTGTGCACTCAGTAATTGGTCAAGGATGAAGTGAACTGCTGCAATTCGGAAAGGATCCGTGGATGCATACCTTTAATTCTGCAGAAGCCAGGAAGTACTCTCTGATTCCATGGAATATCTGTTGTACCAAAGCATAAACAATCCTTTCAGATGAAGGGGCAAGCCTCCTGTTCCATAGTGTACTATCTAAAAGGTCTGCAAGCCTCATCTCTGTTGACTGCATACTGGTGCTCGAGTCAATGCCAGAGGCCAATTGACTGAGTTTTATATCTGGCCTTGCCTTAGGGTCCTGTTTTTCGCTAGCCACTGATCCAAACGATGACTCCTGAGAAATAACAGCGGATGCTGAATTACCACTGCTAACAGACTGTTCGGTTCCACCAAATGAGTCCAAGAAATGACGTAATCCAGCCCGATTCTGCAAAATTTCAAGTAAAATCAAAGAAGATGGAAAAATCCACAGCACCCAACTTTAAAATCATTGGTAAAGCACAGTAACTCACTTAAACTGCTCAAGCAACAGACAAAACCATAAATTTTGAACCCCTTTAAGTAGAGCATAATAACCTTATTGTGCAGAGACCAGCTCACATAACGGGTGGTGCTCACTAAATCCTCCATACACCTGGCAGCAAAATTATGGAGAATAAAGAGAGTAAGCTATCAAGTATTATTGCAAGAAGTTCTGTGATTCATCTAGAACAGAACTATTGTCAGCCCCGAAGTAAGACGTGCAAAAAAGTTTCTGGCCTATGTTACCAGGAAACTCTGTTACCCTAAAAATTTATGCTTTGGTAACTCATTTCCAAAACATGGTCCATCTACAATAATTTTATAGATTGGAAGCAATCAGACATAGTTTATCCAGAAAATCATTTGCTAAAAGTGCATTCTACATAAATAACTTGAAGAATAATATATAGATTTGTTTGAAGTTTTCCACGCGAGAAAAGTACAGTATAACATTCGTTCCGTAAAACCCTATCGCTATCGCATCAGATTTTAGACCATGTAACGTATAACATTCCCTTTTTCGGTCCTTGTACTGGAACAATCGGCATTCCGGGTAACTCAGCCTCTCTGTGGTGTAGTTAGATTTATGGGCTGTTCAACAGAGCATAATTTTCAGATAAAAAATTATGTAACTTCTGTGCAGAGTTTTTAAATTTTTACGCACCAAATTAAAGATCTCAATCAGTTATTTACATTGGTGCGAAGACATTCAAAAAATTGTACACGGAAATACTTTAAATTTTTATCCAAAAACTGCACGTCTTTCCCTAGTAGACTAAAATTTTGTGACCAATGGTGTAATTAAAACAACGGGACTGAATAAAGATGAGCTATGTGATAACTAACTTGTCACGGCATGCTCTTTCAGTGGATTCTGCAAATCTGTTGAAGGCAGAGGCAACACGCCTTAGAAATACCTCATGGCCACTAAGGAATTCACCTTCTTTCTGTAGGAAACCGGTAATAAGCACGGGTAGAGTTGTCAGAATCTAAGTAAGCCAATCAAACTGGCTGAACTCTCTGATTAAAATACAGAGATTAGCCTAGCAATCCACTAATGACGATAACACTTACCTGAAGAAGATAGACAGAGATGGGGAGCAATCTCTTCAAAATGTGCAAGAGTCTAACACCCAACTGTTTGAAGAAAAGGGTGATACAAAGAACAATTAAAACAATAGAAAAAGAACTGACGAAAGCATTTCTAAAAATAGAAAAACAATATGAAAAGAGAGACCAAACTGCGATCACACACAAACACAAAAACTACAGTTTGAAAGGATGCCCCATAATCTTGCTGTATTACTTGATGGAAATGTATGGCAAAGGTTGATGGAAGCGGGATAAACAGTAAGAGAATGGCCTGCTGAGTCACCGAGAATTCACTTACCAACAAGTTTTTAAGCTCCAAAGAGTTCAAACTATCAGGAGATTGAACTCCTCATGTTTTAGAGACTCATGCATGAGCATAGGAACCACTGCTCGGTGTCATTCTGAAAGCTTTGGCTACCAAACAAGAGACTCAAAGTCGGATTGAAGCCACTCAGGCAAATAGAAGAGGCAGGGTAAGTTAGTGCCCAAGCCACCTTCAGGGCCCTCAATTTGTCCATTCTACTTTAGGACGATGGCTGTGGGTGTAATTATGGAAATATAGATTACATGTATTTTGCACATGCTTCCAATCTTGCATGAAAATAACAATATACCATCACAACTGCACGATAGCCAGAAGGAAAGCTTTCTAGGCCACCAAGGTGTTATAGGGCTTCCATCTATACAATTGTGCTCTTAAAATAATTAGTCAACAAGTCTAAAGCACTTGATAAAAACACATCGCCAAAATATTTTTTTGTATAAAATAACTAGTTCATTCTCAATTAATGGCCCACAATACTTTTTTTTCTGTCCAGAGTCAAAGATTGTTCTATAATGTTCAAAGCTTCAAAGATTTTTTTTTTTCTGTCTAAAATAACATGTTCGTTCAATTAATGGCCATTTAGTTTTTGCCAATTGATAATGACTAGAATGCCACGGAATGTCACAATTAATTTCAATGAACTTAACATCATCAATCATGAAGGAAAACCAGATTCACAGAGAGTAGTCTAAAAATGCGAATCTCACAAACGATAATAGAATGGGCGATTCTTCTCTAGTACGACCTTGTGCCTTTCATGAGAATCTAGTTTATGCATAGGGGTTCTAGTCCCTTGGAATACTTATTAAGGTATCAAAATTTTAGCAACTCTCGGGGATACAAAATTTACAAACTCATTCCTATTTGTTGAATGAGGTGTTGGTAAAGACTACTAAAGAATATGTTGAACAAAGTACCAAAAATAGGTATGGTGGGCCAACTTTAGCAGAATCTAAAGAATAGGTGTTTTCTAGAAACACAAAAAGTGGACCCTCATATAATTACCCCAACATTACCATATATGATGCCTAAATGTTACATAATTTGTAGTTCCAAAGGAGCAAGAACTCTATTTGAACCTTATCAGGAGGTAGATTACTACAATTTCAAGCTACCTGGCTTTAAGGTATCTACTTCATTAATAATTGCCTAAAGCTACCTACGGGTGGTAGGGATCAAGTTATTGCTGTAATATGATCGAGAAAATGGGGATTTGGAAAGGTACTGGAAGATCAAAACAGTCCAAAAATTTTAATCTGGGAAGTCAAAAGAATACAATAGTCAGAAAAAAGAAAAAACTGATGCGGACCTGTAAGGGCATATAAGCTCCAAAGGCAGAAACTTTTTACCGCTTTAATTAGGTCCACCTACTTTCAATGGTTCAAATACTAAACTATCAGCGAAGGACAGTTCTTAAGCTGAATTTGCAAGAATTTGGAAAAAATGTGGTAAGATTTTTTGCCACTACCTCCAAAGGACTAATATTAAGGCAAGGATTTTAAGCCACATTGAAAATCGATATCTTGAGCATATTAGCCTTCATGAAAATGAAACAAGAGGCTCAAATTAATGGGCCCAATTTAAAACTTCTAATACATTCCAGACTAATGGGACTAGAGGCTCAAATTATCAATATCAACTCCCCTAATAATAACAAAGAGTTCTCATAATTGATCGCAGGCACTGGAAAATGAAAGACCAGACCCTACCTTACTGTAATTATCAAGGTTCTGAATACCGTATCGGCTACGGTACCTGTTTTTCAATTGGTACGGTACGTACCGGTACTGGACAAATACCGGGTACCGTTTCGGATTTATAGCTACTAATAATATTATATATATATATACACACACACACTAATCTTCTAATGAAGACCTAAAATGAGGACTACCCCATTTCTTCCCTTTCCCGATTGAATTTTGATGATCCGAGCCGCTCAATGTGTTCAGAACGTGATTTTAAGGGTACCCGCGAGAAATCGGCAAAACAAATGACCGGGAAGGGCTTGATTTGAGCAGTTTTTATTTGAACCGTTCGATAAAAAATAAATAAAAACTGCTCGGATGAAGCCCTTCCCGGTCTTTTTTTTTGCTGATTCCACACGGGTACCCTTAAAATCACGTTCTGAACACATTGAGCGGCTCGGATCATCAAAATTCAATCGGAAAAGGGAGGTCCTCATTTTATTAAAATGAGGTGGTCCTTATTAGAAGGGGACTCTACATATATATATATATATGTATTATAACTTGAAAATACCCCATTACACTACAAAAAAATAAAAACCCCACCAGTTTATGGTAGTTTTACTCACTAAACAATTATACTTAAATACAGATCTCGTTCACGTGTTTTTTTTATTTTTTGAAATGATCTCTTTTATTCACGTGTTGGCCCTTGGGCTGGGGACATATCCTATTCAGAGTTCAAACCCTAATTCCAAACAAGTCATTCTCTTCCTTTCCTTTGGCCGCTGCTGCCCCAAAAAACACTCTCTCTCTCTCTCTCTCTCTCTCTCTCTCTCTCTCTCTCTCTCTCTCTGTGCGCGCGCGCAAGAGGGAGAACCAGAATCTGAGAACTCCTCTCTCATCTCTCCTAATCCCACCACGAATCCCATCGTACTCATCTCTCCTCCTCGTACGTACTCTTCTCTCATCTCTTCAAAGACCGTCTCTCTCTCTCTCTCTCTCTCTCTCTCTCTCATCCATGCGAAATCAGAGCCGGGACAGTATTGAAGGTGTAAAGTACCGGTTCTCCTCCAATCCGATACGTACCGGCTGGTACGGTACGGGATTAACAACCTTGGTAATCATCCTCCGATTCTCCGCAAACGTAAAAGGCAGAAATATATGGCTCCGACCATCAAATGAACAGAATGAAAGAAAAGCTGCTCCAAGCTCACCACCTCAGCTTCAATATGGATGGACGAGAAAGACTATATACTGGGTTTTGCAATTTTGATCGCACTTGTAAATAGAAACCCTAAGGAACACCTATAGCTTATACAACAGGATCCAAAAAATGTCAAGAAGGTAAACTATGGATAAAAATAACTTCCGTGAGTGGAGAAGGCTATCTAGATCGTTTATATTTGTATATCTTATGCAAATAGGTAGTATGGTTGATATGTTCAAAATTTTACATTAGGAACTGGAATACAAAGTGCTGAGCAAAAAAAAACTGCAATGGAAGGTGCTAACATTTTTCCCACATACATGATTCAGGATGCATACTACTTTTCCATCTTTAGATTCTGGTTACAGTAATACCCTTCTACTAGATTATAAAGTCTTTAAAAACTATATATACCTAGCTTCTAATTGCGAGAATTGTACCTAATCTTTGAAGGATTAATGTATCCACAAACAACTCATTAGTTAGCATCTCCTAAAAAGCGGTCTACCCTCCATTGGAATCAAGCATTTGTACCGAAGTCCATGCAGTTACATAAATCAAGACTACAAAAAGCAGAAGAGGCAAAAGAAAACAAAAGTACTTTCAACCCTAAATGAAAATTATCACCTGATGAAGAAAAGGCTCAAATGTTTCACGGGCCTTTGCAACAGCAATCACACAAGCTGTCCTAATTTCAGAGAAACATTGAGAAGGAAAAGAAAATTAGAGCAAGGACAAATAATTTGATAGAAATCAATTTTCCTGAGGAACTCAGAAAACCAGGGATACCTAGAATAATTTGTTCCATCATGAATATCTTCGACTCCACATGCATTTACTATTTCTTCACGTGTGATTGGAGGGCATTTGATTCCTCCGACAACAAAACGGAATTCAGCCATTGCACGGTGATATTGAGCGCCCCCATAAAGACGCATTCCTGAATTCTGCACTCAATAGAACACAAGTTTCTCTACTTGCATTGAAAAAAAAATACAGAAGGGACAGAATATCATTATCCATAATAGCCTAATAGAGTCACTAAGATTCAGGGCTCTGACCCAAATTGGAAAAAAGAAGACACAAAAAAGTCAAAAGGATAAATGTGAACCAATATCCTAACTGCGAGTCTGACCATATGGAAGATGAATAACTGAGTTAGCTAAGAGGAATAATATATCCAAAAAAGTCTACAATTGCAATCCCCCATTATATTAATCTCTTGAATTACAAGCGTGGGATAGTTTGATAGACTATGTTGGGCCCACTCGTAACTGCTACAGCTTTTGGCTAAAATTGAACATCTAACATGCTATCAGAGCTCATGTTGCGGGAGGTGTTGGGTTCAAGTATATTTGCTTGTATTTATTCCCATATGCATTAGCTCTCTGCATGCATGGATGTTTGCGTCTTGACGCGCAAGAAGCATTGCACATGAGAGGGAGTAACAAAAAGATTCTTCAATGAGTACAAAGAATACAAAAAACTTTGTGTGGAGGTGCTTATATTCTTTAACCAAAAATATTCTGAGGAGAATTTTGTGAAATATGGATACAAAGCAAGATAAACAAAAACTTTTGTATCTCTAATTTATCTGTATACGAGTTGGCCAGATCAGTGACACTGATTTCAATAGGAAATAAAAATATCAAGCAAAGTCATGGGCCCACGGGAGAACCTAACAGGTACGTGTTTAACAATGTCATAAGTGTAGGCCATAGGGATCCAAGCAAAAAAAAAAACTTGGGAGAACGAAAGTATTACGCATAAAAGAAACCACATTAGTGATAGTCGCAATAATTAACAAAATGGAAACGATGGCAAACGTTCCAAACAATTTGCGAGTACTGTAGTTCTTATGCTGTAGAATATACAAGATATCCACATGATCCAGCTTAGAGAAAGATCAATGACATGGCAAGACTAAAGCTTACAGGTATTATCTTCTGTGGGAACTGAAGACCATCAATGCCAATGAGTGCCCCTCCATTAATCCTCTCGTCTTGTAGTGTTTCCCCTGCAAACATAAGACACTAAAATAAGTAACACAACAACCCAAATCAAAATCAAAATCAAATCATAAAAAACATACATAGTAGATAATGTAACCATGACTATATTTGGAGAGACATTCATTAAAAAAAACAGAGAAAAAAACTCCTCAGAATAGAAAGTACCACAAGATACAATATACCATGCTAAGCCTATCCACAGGGAAGAAAGATCATAATAATTTACCAAACTTATCTGGAGGCGCAACAACGGTCCCTTTCAGCAGTAGTGACAACTGAGAAATAAAGAACAATTTTGTCAGAATCCACCAATAGGAAAGACAAGATTAAACTGCTCCTCATATCAAATATTTTAGAACACATTCGTACGTAACTGGAAGGTATTCCATACAATCTAAGGACTATCAACAAAAGCCCAAATCTAACAGGAATTGTCTTCACAGATTTACATATAAAAACATACAATCTTTGAGGACCCTCATTAAATAAAATCACAAATTTGGACTGAATGAGCAAATAAAATACTACTGTAAAGAGCTGAGTAATGGGGTTTGCAGAGACCTTGGTCAGGAACAGATCATGGAAAGCTCTTCCTTTCTCCTTCAGTTTTACTTCATCCAAAGTGCTAAAGGGAGGAAACAAAGAAAACAGAAAAATATAAAGAAGAAAATGGCATTTGTCTGTCATTACAAAGAGAATTTATACAGAAGACCATAAAATAAAGGTGTTAAGCACCCAGTGAACGCCCCAAAAAAACAAAAAAACAACTTCCCAAGAGAAGAAAACTTGTTCACCCTCTTTATTGTTCCTCTCTTCCCTTTAGTGAATGTGCTGTGTAGGTCTTAAGTTGTTCTCCACCTCAACTTCCTCAACCCAAAAAAAAGAGATTGCATTGCAATTAGTAATTTAAAGTACAAACCTGAGTTCCTGATTTATTTCATTTAGCTTTCTTGTTGTGCTCCTATATTCTTTTTCAAGAAGCGGAATGATCAGTGGAACACTATCCATATACCTTGAAATAATATAGAAATATTAAGTTATAGAAGTAACAAAAAGAAAACTGAACTGACTGCACTTCCATTTGAGTAGAATAAAAACTACCCACCTTCTCTGCAGTAACTCCTCCAAGAATAGCCTGAGGCTGCTCACACCTATTCTACTTCTTTCCTGCTTTGAGAGTGGACGTCCCAACTTCTCCTCCAAAGATGCTATGTCTTCTACCTCTCTTAAAGAAATAGCCTACATAACGAACAGGATAAAACTGATAAAGTCCTAAAAAGATTTTAAAGAACAAAGAGTAGAGACAAAACATAAGAAGTTGAAAACCATTTATGTACGTTTTCTTGACCCCAACACTGATAATGTGTCCAGTCCTATATGAACTGTCTTTTATTGGGAATGTAAAACTGATCTAGTATCGATTAAATGGGCAGAAGCTAATTCTTATTTGCACAGCACTGTCACAACACTTCTGGTAGTTTCTTTTTCTTTTTTGAAAACCAAATCAAGTATAGAAGGCACCTAAGGAAACACCATCCATGCATTCAGGAAGTATACAACGATTCAACAATAAGATACTGAATTCCTAAATCACAATTCCACTCTCACCACTCCATTTGCCAACAAAATTGAGAAAAATACCCATGCTAAGGTTCATGTGACACAACAATGCAATAAACTCAGAAATCTAGTCTTTACATTGTCTATTGGAGACTGGTTCCACAAAAGGTCATTCAATTTCTTCCATCTTGTAAACAACTAAAGTACCACCTACATGTACCAAACCTTCATCGCTGACCAAAGAAAACCTCCACACCTTGAAACCTATAGTTGTGACTTGCAAGCTGTTCTTTCTCTTCCTATCACTACGTCTGTCCATGGAAGGGTCTGATCTCCAACTCTCCCATTCGATTCTGACAGCTATACCATAAATTAACTTGTTTTCCCATAATACCAAACTGAGACTAGGTTTTCTTGAGGCCTTGATGCGGCTTCCAGCTTTTATATGTTACTTTCTTTCTTGTGATCCTATAGGATACAAGAGGACAGCTGTTTTAACAATGTGAAAGGTGGTCTTGTTCGTGGCCTTGTTCTGGATTTTTGGTGGTGGTTGTTCACCTGGGTATGGTGGTCGGCGGTTTGGGGCAGGGGTGTGTGGTGGCTGTCTTTGGGGTAGGGTTAGGGTTAGGCTTGGGGTTTGGGCCAGGTTTGGTTCCATTTGGACTGGGCTTGGCCCACTGTTAAGCGTTATTGTATGATTTAGGCATTTTAGGCCTCTTTGTGCTAAATTTGTATTGATCTGGGTTTTTAGACCCATATAGGGTGTTTGGGCTTTGTCCCATTTGGGTGTCTTGGATTGGTTTCTTGCCAATCGTAGGTTTGGGTCTCGGATTGGACTGATTGTTCTTCTAAACATGGCGTTGTTTCCTTGCTCCTATTAGTCTTGTAACAATTTCAAGATTAATGAAATTTTTTAGCTGTTAAAAACAAAACAATGTGAAAGGTTATTTCAGGCATCTATTATAGATTTCCAGGTTCAATTTTTGATGTCCATAATATAACGAGATGATTGACCCCCAGAGTTATTAAGCACATTGAAACAACACATGTCATGCATGTAACCGTGGTTTAGGTTATAAAGGCCTTAGCCGGTATTATTTTTATCATCAGAAACCAACATACATTGTGACTTGCGAAATAATCCCAGAATGGTACAAGGAAAAACCTGTTTAAACTCGTCATTTGATCTATAAAAAGACTCGTGTCCAGAACCCACTCTTCCTGAAGGCACAGATGTGAAAAAGGGTGAGTCACCTAACATGAAGCCATCAAGAGTAGACGCAGGTGGTGAAAGAAAAACTTCCACATCTGAAGCACGTGCAAACTGGGGTATTTTTGTATCTAGCTTTGTTGAGACAATCACAGTCCTTGAAAGCTCAGGATCAATCTGCACATGATTAATAAGGACAATAAACCTTTTTGCACCAAAAACCTATTTCAAGGAATCAATACCTCCTAAGATGCTGTTTCCACCAGTACAGCATAAAAAATTTATGGCTTTCATTTGTAACTGGTAAACTAATGAAGATTGGCGTTCCTCCATGAAAGCCAGGCCTTATGTTAATCTTCAGTAAAGTGCAACAATTTAAACAACTTGGCTTTAGTACTAGAAAACACGTACTTGCATTACCACCCTCCGTGTTGTTGCATTGCTCCAATCACTGCAATCTTCAAGGCATAATATGATGAACTCTTTATGCTGCATCTTAGCTCGAACTAGAGACTCCACTGCACGAGCTTGGCCCTGCCATATAAATGGTAACACTATTCACAACCACTAGGAATGATTTACTAAAGAGGGAAACACTATTCACAACCATTTTTTGGCATGACATTAGACCTGTAAAGCTCGATTTTTCCGACCGGGTGCAGGAGCAATTAGTCCTGGAGTGTCTATGATGGTGAGGTTTGGACAATATTTATACTCTACTTTGATTATGATTTCCTTGGCAGAGAATTGGCAGGGCTCGTTCTCTAACCTCATGTTTTCAGCTTCAATGTATGCCTACAAGAAAACAAAGGTTAAGAACTTATAAGGTCGAACCACATTACCAATTGTTTCAATCTCAAAGTGGGAACAAGGTAACAAACTTAGAATAACGATCAACATCATTAATGTCTTTTCATTATTATCAAGCAGGAGTGAACACAAATATGGCAGAAAGGCCATAATGCGAGAAGTCCTTTTAGAGAAAGGAAACATGGAAAAGAAACAGAAGACTCTCTGAGGGAGATAGAAATGGCTTGACAACATTCAGAACTGATATTCAGTAGCAAATGAGATTCACTTTATCAATGCTGATCCACAACATTTGGATTTCTCCACAGATGGTAATATCGCCTCAACATTCGCATCACGTAACCATTATGAGCATGAGTTCTTCTTTGTATGTGATTATCAGTGCTCTAAAAGTAGCTAGCCGCTAGTCGGATCACAACCTAGTGCCTAGGCCGATTAATCGGCACCTAGAGATTAGTCGGGATTTTTTGTTCCCAAATATAAGTGGAACAAAACATTACATAACATCCAAAATGAAAACATTGAACATTAATCCATCTATCCATCCATCAAAATTAAACTTTTTGATATGTACTCTATAGAGACTTGAAAACTAAGTACCACCAAATAACTAGTCAATCCATAAGGCAAAGTTCCTTGTTCATAGTTCAAACCAAATGAAACCAAGTTGAACCAAATAACTAGTCAATTACAAAAATCAATGCTCAAAGTTCAAAACCAAGTACAACTAAGTAGTACGACATCACTAGTCAATTACTCCTCTTCTTCTCCATATCAGTCCAAACCCCTTGTAGTATATTACCACAATAACTAACCCCCATAAACTTGAAAAATCTCCGATTAATCCCGCCCAACTGCCTAGCTGATTAGTCACCGACTAATCGTCCCAGCACCTTATTCAACGCCAAGGCCCTTTTTTTTTTCGAGATAATCAGATGTCAAGCCTAGCTTGTGCATACCTCTACTAATTCCAGGGTCCTGAAGGTAATGACCGGGCATAACCCCAATGGCCCCAAGGTTTGGGATGGTTGGCCTCCGTGGAATTCAAACATGTGACCTCATAGTCAAGCACTTATTGCTTTCTCAAGCCCCTTTGCCAACCCCTTGAGGTTAGGGCCAAGGCCCTTAGTCAAGGCTGGCGGGCACTGCCTAGGCCGATTTTTTGGACACCGGTTATTACGTTGAGAGAGTGGATCTAATCTTGCAGAAAAGCATGGTTACCAATAAATCAAGGCTCCAATAGGGTTTTAAAGCCCCCATTGAAGTTATTTCACCATTTGAGTTACTTTGTGTGTTGACTTGATTTCTGAAAACAAGTAAGCTTCTTGATATTTGCTCTCTCTCTTTTTTTGATCGAAATTCTTGATATTTGCTTGAAATTGGTATTCTGTCAAGCTTTGGTTATCGCTACTGCTCGTTAAAGATCACATATAGAACAAGACAATAATACTTTTCTGAAATTGCTTATCCCCGTCGTAATATTGTCTCATAACTCATTTCCACTAAATTCACCCATAAACAACAAACTGCTCAAGGTAATGGCCCTGTTTGCAAGCACTTATAAGCTAACTTATTTAGCTTATTTGCTTAAAAAAGTTAATAAAGAGTGTTTGCTAGCACTAATAAATAATTACTTATTTTGCTTTTTCAGCTTATTTTCCTCAAAAAGAGAGAGATTATTTTCAATTGTAGCTTTATACTTAATTTGAGTTAATAAAGCTACGGATGGAAGACAAACTCATTGGTTTCAAAGTAAACATATAGAATCATTAAAGACAATGACTTTTTCACTCGATCAAAAGCTATTGTACAACTTACCCGACAAAATAGTTTGAACTCCTATACAAGCTTATAAAAGCTACACCATACAAGTTATTTTTGCAAATAATCAAGAAATCTGTAATAAAAAACGGGACCACTATATGGATAACGAATTATTGACACCCAATCTAAGTCCTTGTTCTTCCTAAATTATTGGTCTTGTATTTCCTTTGGTATTATTTATTTTCATAATTTCTTGTTTAGTTTTAGGTCAAAATTTCGGGAGCAATGGTTCGTCTCAACAAGAGGGACTAGAGAAGTATAAAGAAATGAACTGAAGTTGAAAAAAGTTCAGATAACGTGACACAAAAGACAAAAAAGACTTGCTTTAAAAAAAATTCGTCTGGACCTTTTTTTTAACTTTTGGTCGTACCTTTTATTTTTTAGACTCTTTCGTTGAGAACAAGATAATCTAAAATATTTGACGAAAATTTAGAAAAGATGAACCAAAATACTAAAAGCTATGTAGCCCAGACACTTCGTCAGAGGCAATATCGGTGTCCAACACTCATATTCAAAGTGTCCTATTTTTTATCAATGTTTTCCGTTTGGACACTCGGGAGACACTTTTAAAAAATGCTCCGGACACTTGGAAAACAAGTTAAAAATAACAGTATGATCTAATTAAAAATAGGGAAATCATTTTAATTTTTTTTTGGTGACGGATGATGGTTTATTGGTTAGAAATGCACACAAATGATCAAATGCTTTTAGTCAAAATGTTTTTATGAACGATATGATGATGGTTATAATTTAATGTATAAATGGTGTTGCATAATTTATGATTAGAACCTTCAATTTTTTACTTTGGCTTCATATGATAGTATACATATATGCTTTTTAAAATATATGCTTTTAACACGTGTCGTCGTCTAACGTGTCAGTGACCTCCATTTTTAAAAAATTCGGGTGTCGTGTGTCGGTGCTAGTTCGGAGCAATGTAGGAAGAATGCGGCCTTATTATTCTACATTACACACAGTAATTGGTTACGTTAGATACAAACACATGTATCTGAGGTGCTAATCTAACAATAACTTTCCCCAGAGTAAACAATACAAAACGTAGTTATATCCAATGTGTCACCTGAATTTCATGGAGGGACTTGTGTAGGGCAAGGGAGGGATCGGAATCGGAGATGAGGTGGCAGAGAGGGGAGTGGGAATCGGGGTTGTACTTCATGTGGAGGGTGATGGGGCGGCGGGTCTTGGTGCCACCGCCGACGTGGTTGAACTGGAAGCCCATCAGGGCTTCCACGAGGGCGCTCTTTCCGTCGGTCTGGTGGCCCACCACCAGCACCGCCGGCGCGTCGAATGGGGTCTTCAACTCCTGAGCTAGCCCGTGTAGCTCGTTGTACGCCTCGTATAGTCTTCCCTGTCCTTCGGATTCCATACTTGAACCCGTTGGAGACCCTTGTTCGCATTTCTCCTCCATGGCTTTCTCTCTTGACCGGATTGCGCGACTGTGGGCTGTGGAGAGAGAGAGAGAGAGAGAGGGAGGGAGGGCCGATGTGGACTTGTGGGAAAATCTTATCTTGGAAAACAGTTTGTTGGCTTTTCAAATTAGAGATAATAAAAAAATAGAAAAAAAAAAAAACAAGGCAAATGCTAACCAGTAATGATTCCCCTACAGATTTTTGTGCACATATCATGCACATACATTTTTGTGGGGCTTATATCAGGGTTCCACAAAATGATCCGAACCACTCATCTTTTTTTAAATATTTTTTGGAGGGTTTTTGTAAAAAATTAGCTCCAACGGATATCAGTAGGAGCTTTCTCAGAAATCGTAGGGTTAGGATCATTTTGTGGGATCCCGATAGGGTTAGCCCTACGATTTCTGAGAAAACTCCTACTAATATCTGTTGGAGCTGATTTTTTTACAGAAACCCTCCAAAAAATATTTTAAAAAAGATGAACGGTTCGAATCATTTTATGGGACCCCGATATAGGCCCCACAAAAATGTATGTACATGATAGGTGCACAAAAATATGTGCAAGTAGCATTGTTTTTTTTTTTTTGATCAGTGCAAGTAGCATTGTTGAATGCTAACAAATGTTTGGTGTAACATATATGGAATATTTCTTAATATTTAATGTCATTTTTAAAAGAATCTGTCTCTTTTTGCCGTTTTCCATTTCTGAAGTTTTCCAAAAAATCAAGGACAATTAAAAACGTTGGGCTGAAAAACATAGAATATCTTACATCTCTTTTTTTGTCAACGGAAGAAACATATTTATTTTAAAAAAAGTCATACGGCATCTACAAATTATCACCACCGGAATACAGATCAGGTCATACGGTATTTATAGACTTTCACCCGAATACAGAGATACAGAGACACAGTCAAACCTTAAAGCTAACGATATACAGGAAAAGTAAAGAGACAAAACTGATGTCTAATGCCTAAGCAAGAGAAATCACTCATTTCACACCGTTATCAACAAGGATCGGCCTACGTGGAGCTAGTACCACATACACCAAACGCCTTGGGATGGCGGAGCTCCATATCAAAGACAACATCAAAAATCGATGGAAATCAACAACCCACCGGACTAATCCGGACACAAAATGGATTAAATCCAGACAAAAATAAAATAAAATAAAACATACACTCCCACTCCCTTTAGGGGAGCTAATTGAGCCAAACAAGTCAAGTACAGTATTGCTCAAATTTGGCTTGACTCCTTATTATGTGTGTTCAAGCTTGGCTCGAGTTTGAAACTTTTTGAGATTAATTGTTCAAGCTTGACTCAAGATTGAAATTTTGTGTTCGTGATAAACTTGGCTTGGCTTGTGAAATATGCAAGCCAAACACTCATATGCTCAAGTTTGGCTTGAATTCATAAACAAACAAAAAAATGTGATTGAGCGTGGCTTATATTTTTTTCAAACAAGTTTGAACAAGCCAAAATTCAAGCTGAGCTCAAGCTGTTTGGTTCGTTTAATAGCCCTAACTCCCCTTCGTCATTGAACAGCCCTTCTCTTACCTAGCCCCTACTGATCAAAAACTCTCAAGTTGGTGACTCAAGAAGCCACCGGCAACCACGCGGCTCCAAACCTAGAAGCGGTGCAGCGACAAGCGGAGCGGCGGTGAACAACAAACGGTTTGGGATGAGAAGGGGAAGGGGGAACCAGATATGAAGGTAGGGATTGATTCCTCCTCTCCCGCCGCCCAAAGTTCGGTATAAACCCAAGGGGAGGGAGGGGAAGGAGAAGAGGAAGTGTGGCGGTTGTTTTAGGATTAGAGAGAGGTGCTCCCGTTTGTAGAGAGAGTGGATGGTTTAATATCTTACGTTCAATGCTTTCATTTCTACTTTCTATGTCTTACGTTTAAAGTCTTCAATATATGTTTTTTTTTTGTTTTTTATAATCTTCAATCTATGTTTTCAATATCAATGTTTTCCAACAATTCTTACAGATCAAGTGCCAGCTGCAACTTCTTCGCTTTCTTTCTTTTTTCTTTTTTCTTTTATTTTTGTTTCATTTATTTTGGTTTTTTTTTACTCATGTGATTACTATTTTTAGATCTGTAAGAGAAATTTATTTTTTCTTATAGGATTTTGCGAAAAATTGAATTTTGAACCTCTAAGTTAGTTTTGTCCATGGCACTGGGTTAAAGCAAAACTATAGTTTATATTTTGTTAGCACAGTTTAATTGAATATCTGTTATTTGCAAAAAGTACCGGATATATTATTATGGTAAGATATTAAAAATACATGCTAAAGTAGTGGAGTAATAAGGGCATGTTTGATGAAACTGAAAATTGAAAGTTGAAAAATTAAGTACTGAAAGCTAAATTTTTTAAGCTAAAAAGCTGTTTGATAAACATATTAAGCACTAAATAAAAAAATAATGAATTAATTTTAGTTCTGATTCTCTCTTAATTTACTAATGGTTACAATGTACTTATGGTAATGGTAGAGTGGTGATTGTGGTGGCGGTGGGTTGGTGGTGGTGGTGGAGTGGTGATGGTGGGGATGGAGTGGGAATTGTGGTGGTGTTGGAGAGGTGGATGAAACCACGACCCATTATAATAGACAGAACAAAATATAATACACAAAGATATACGGAATAATGATAGCCTATTGAAGTCTAAAACTGGATAAGATTCCATTAATATCCTTACAACATGCCAAACTCTTCTTTACAATTCATCAAACTTTAAAGACTATGTTAAACTTAATATAGCTGGAAAATTAAAGACCTTTAAGATGTGGAAAATAACCCTGCTTGGTGTGTACTAACTGTGAACAAAATTAACTAACAAATTATCCCAAGACTAGATCTTCTGTAAGGAGCTCTCACTAGACCACAAAAAAAAATATTTTCCATTGACACAAGGAAGATTCTAAGGTGCCACCCTCCTTGTTTGGGAATACCTTATCAATGTTGACTTTCACAATAAGAAAGTATTACTTTAACCATATGAAGGCATTACAAAAATATCCCAAATGGCTTAACAAAAATCACAAAATAACACCATAAAAGGGCATAACATTTTCAACATCACCATATTTACCGTGCCGCCCATCATAACATTCACCACAAAATGATAATTCAATCACCATGAAAAGCATAACATTTTAAGGTTTGGTCAAACAATAAAGGATACTACAGAAGTTCCCTTAAGAATAAGAAAGGATTAGCAAAGCAAAAACAACATGCCATTCTAAGTTTTGCTACAAAGTGACTGACAATTGCAACATTTACTTTACAATCCATTTAACTATAAACCAAAGTGTAAGCAAGATACATGATATCTTCTAACCTGTTACTGGTTGCATATAGAAGGAAACAATAAGTGATAATTGTACTGAAACAACAAGGGTACTTGCAATGGAAATTAAACTAGTTAGGGGCTTGTTGCAACAGTTGTAACATGCTTACCTTTACACTATCACCACCATGCTTACCTTTACACTATCACCACCATACCAATTTAAAATTCATATTTTCCACATTCATTCTCATATAGAAGGAAACAATAAGTGATAGTTGTACTTGGTTACAAAATAAAACTTGAAATTTTATATTTTCAAGGCTTATTCTTTCATATGGTTTTGTAATTTCTCTTCGAATACCAGTTCTCTATCTTACATTTACTCTTGACAATGTAACATACAACACACAACACAAATCCAAATCCAAATTAAAATTGAAAAAAAAAATCATACATTCAAAATGCAAACAAAAATATAAAGATGTAGCTATGCAATGTTGAAATTGTAATTTGTAATAGAATTTGGCTAAGAAAAAATGTGTATCTTGTTAAAACTTGGCCATTACTTTGATGTCAGAATAAATAAAAAAAATTATGGTGACAGAATCATGACAACAGATTCATACATCAAAATGCACACTATCACCACACGTCTAGATATCATGAGAGATGTCTATGAGTGAGTATGCATATCCCGGTAATACTTAGTAGAATGTCCAAAAAGTTACACAGGCACTTAGATAAAAACCTACTGAATCACTTATTACTTAATTGATTAAGTTTTAAGTGCTGAATTTAGGTTATCAAACAAGCCCTAAGTATATGTATTTACACTGTTGTTGACTTTCTTTTTAGAAAATGGCATTGATAGTAGTCATATCTTATTGTTGAAAATATCCATATTTAATGCACCTTAACTTGTGCCCCCAAGGCACAAGTTAGCAGAACCGAAAAAACTATAGTAGCTACACATCAAAATTTATTTCGTCGGATAATGCACTACAAATTTAGTACTCCTATTTTTTTAACGTTAGAAATTTCATTTTTCAATTTTATACGGTGAATAAAGATATATGATTACAAAAATTTGGTAAGAGCCATAACCATCTTTATTTTAAAAGACTATAAACCCAATTACTCCCTCAGTCCCATAATATTTGTCCGGTCCGCAAAACAAGGACGTAAAAATAATATGTTTTTTGCAAGAAAAATTCAAACTTTTTTCAACAATTCATTAGATATCGATGAATTCTTGTAATTTATGAAAAAAGTTTGAATTTTTTATTGAAAGAAATGCATTAGTTTTTAGTCCTCGTTTTGCGGATCGGACAAATATTATGGGACGGAGGGAGTAACATTTACAGCAAAGTAGCAACATAGATTATAGTGCAAAAGTAGCAATACAGTTTGACTCTTTGAGATAGTGCCAGATAGAGGTGGTAGCAATCTCACTAACCAATCTTCACAGTAACTTTTTTTTTTTTTTACAAATGTGAGAAGTTGTATTCAACTATGAGGCGAAAACCTACACATCAGAGAGAAACTCCATGGGGGCAAATGGACGGACGACCGGACAAACCATTAGAGAGGGCAATCAGAGCACAGTATGTGCAGCCCTATTTCAAACTCGCCTAGCGAGATTAGGTTCGTAGAAAATAAAACTAATACCAAGCATATGATCAACAAACCACCAGACTAAATCTGGACATAAACCGAACTAAATCCGGACAGAAACCAGACTAAATCCTGACAAAAAATGAAATAAAGTAAAAAAAATACACTCCCCTCCGTTATTGAGCAGCCATTTTCTTGCCTAGCCCCCTCCGTAACTATTAAAGGATGAAATTACATGAGGCAAATTTGTGTATACAAATGTGCATAAAAATGCTGATTTGGAAAATATTTCTCAAAAGTAAAACAATCCCCTGGCTCTAAGTCTTGTGACCTCCAACACCATGTTTGGAACTCTGTGGGAAAAAAATGAGTTAATATATTATATAAGGGAAGTTTAATCAAATCCCCCTTAATTAGAAAACTAGATTTGCATATATTAAAACGTATTATTGGATAGAAAAGGGTACATAAGGTATTTTACAAGCAAAAAGATAAAAACATAACCGTTTAAAATAACAGGGATGAAAACTTACGTGTTATAGTCAAATAGAATGATTATTTAATTAATCCTATAAAAATTTGGTAAGAGCCATAGCATCTTTATTTAAAAAGACTTTAAACCCAATTAATATTTACCGCAAAGTAGCAATGCAGATTACAGTGCAAAATAGAATGCAGTTTGACCCTTTGAGAGAGTGCCAAATAGAGGCTGTAGCAATCTCAATAACCAATCTACACAATAACTATTGAAGGATGAAATTACCTGAGGCAAATTTGTGTATACACATGTGCATAAAATTGCTCATTTGGAAAAGGTTTCTCAAAAGCAAAACAATCCCAGAAAGTTCGTTTGCACAACAAATGTGCAGATTGCGTGTGAGGCTCACTCCAGATTCCACACAAACGATTCGAACCGTTCATTACATGTAAAACATTTTTTCGAAGGCCCTTGGAGAAAAAAAAATCAATCCGATACCTATAGATACTCAATCCAATCATTTGAGCGAGTACCTATAGGTATCGGATTGAGCTGATTTTTCAAAGGAAGTCTTTAAAAAAAATTACATTTACTAAAAGGCTCGGATCGCTTGTGTACGCACTACCACGCCGTGATCTGTACACGATTGGTGCGCACATTTGTTGTGCAAGTAGTCGGGTTAAAACAATCCCCTTGTTGTGAGTCTTGTGACCTCTGACAGACTAACACCATGTTTGGAACTCGTTGGGAAAAGAATAAATTAATATATTATGTAAGGAAAGTTTAATATTGCTCAATAGTGTTTCTTGTTATCTTGATATCTTCTTCTAACCTTCTTTAAGGCCCGTTTTCACTATATAAAAAAAAACTAAAAATTTAACGCATTTTACCATCTTATTTACAATAACAAAAAGGTTTCTGCATTTTATCATCTCGTTTTATTAACAAAAAAGTTTTTAACAACAACTTTTTTACTTACATACCCATCAACAATTTATTCACTAGTGGAAACAACTTAATATTTCTTAACAACTTATTCACTACCGGTAACACCTAATAACTTTTCAACCACAAGTAAAAATTTACAAAGTTTTTACTACCGAAAACAAGTAATTATTTTTCCTTTTTTCATTCCTTGGGGTAAGTTCAAAAGTCCAAACGGGATGAAAGTCTGCATATTTTTGTCCCTCCAACTCCCTCCATCTTCGCAATTGTGTAGCTACGGTTAATTGCAACGGGAGAACACTCAACTGCTTAAATACTTCTACTACTAGGTTTTTTAAAAAAAATGGGCAAAGAAAACTTCATTATAATATAAATAAAAAATCATTATAATAGAAAAAGAAAAGTATTGAGAGAGTTTTGAAGAGACTAGAACTCTCCTAATATTGGAGTATATTTGGAGGGTATCTTAGCTGATATTAAGGAGCTAATATGGACATAAATCAAGGAGCTAATATGGACATAAATCAAGGATTTCATAATTGATTCTATATGCAGATTTTACCTTATTTCCTTAAGTGTAGATTCTGACATGTATATAATTGTTGTATAGGTGTTTCATTTTCAATTAATGTGAATTCATTCATATTTTCTTAATACCAATTTCTAACATGGTATCAGAGCCCAGGGCTTGATTTTTTTTTCTTTTCCTGTTGTCATGGAGAGTCCATCCTCTAAATCATCCTCTAAATCTACGGATTCTGCTCAAGCTCAACAATTACAGATCCGTATGAAAATCCTTATTTTCTTCATCATTCTGACAGTCCTTCAGCTGTTCTTGTTTCTCCACCTCTGAATGGAGACAACTACAATTTATGGTTTCGTGCCATGAGAATGGCACTTCGAGCCAAGAATAAAATGGGTTTTGTTGATGGAACAATCCCAAAGCCAGATCCTTCTTCTGACATTTATTCCCAATGGGAACGGGTGAATGACATGATCTGCTCATGGATTTTGCATTCTATTATGCCTGAGCTCTCTTCAAGCATTATCTACTCCGAGTCGGCACTCGATATTTGGAATGATCTTAAAGAACGTTTCTCCCAGCCAAATGGTACCAAGATCTACCAACTCAAAAGATCGCTATATGAATGTAAGCAAGCCCATCTTTCTGTCACAGCCTACTTCACACTTTTGAAATCTATTTGGGATGAGTTAGCATCTTATGACTCACCACCACCATGTACTTGTGGTGCATCTAAAGCTATTTCTTCTTATTACCAACGTGAGCAAGTGATGCAGTTTCTATATGGTTTAGATGAGTCTTATGCTCCTCTATGCAGCCAGTTGCTTCTATATGAACCACTGCCATCCATTACCAAAATGTACTCGTTTGTCTTGCAAGAAGAAAAACAACGTGAGTTATCTCACACAACATTCATCAAACCAGAAGCTTCCGCTTTAGCTGCCAATTCCAATAATGCGTCTCGCAACTTCACTAGTCTCGAGCGTATTCATAGCAGCCATCTTATTCTACTCCTAAGGGACGACCAAGACCTCATTGTGACCATTGCAACAATGACGGACACTCTATTGCCACATGTTATAAGATTCATGGCTATCCTCCTAAGAAGCAAGGGGTTAACAAATATTTCAATGGTTCGTCGGCACCTCGGGGCATGACCGCTACTATGAACCAAGGATTCACATCTGGAATCACTCCTACAAATGCACCACCACCCATTTCACAAGATCAGTACAACCATCTTTTGTCTCTCATTCGAGGTAGCAACCAAAATCAAGTTCATTTGGCAGGTATGGCCTTCACATCTATTGCGTCAAACTCTTGGATTATCGATACCGGTGCAACCAATCATATGTGCTCCTCTCTTGATCTTTTTACATCTTTGTCTGATCATACATCATCTTCTCATGTTCAGCTTCCAAATGGTGCTTATGCACCAGTCACCCACACGGGTAGTATCTCCTTTAGTCCCTCCTTTTATTTGGACAATGTTTTATATGTTCCTAGTTTCAAGTTCAATTTGTTGTCAGTGTCTCAACTAACAAGATCCTTGAACTGCATTGTCACTTTTTTCTCTGATCGTTGTGTTTTCCAGGACCTGTCCTCGAGGAAAATGATTGGAGTGGGTAATTGTTATGATGGTCTCTACTACCTTCAAGTACCAACTGCTGCTCTTGCTGCTTCTCGACCTTCTTTTGACTTGTGGCACTGGCGGCTTGGCCACCCATCTACGCCGCGCTTATCTTCTATTGCTAGTTTGGATTCCTCTGTTTTTATTTCCAAAGAACATGTGTGTGATGTTTGCCCATTGGCTAAACATACTCGGCCTAGTTTCCCACTTCGTTCAAGTGTTAGTCGATCTCCATTTGAATTAATACACTGTGATATTTGGGGATATTTTTCTGTTCCAAGTAATTCGGGTGCTCGCTATTTTTTGACCATAGTTGATGATTTCACTCGTTGCACTTGGCTATATTTGATGAAACATAAGTCTGAGACAAAGTCCCACCTTACTTCTTTCTTTGCCTTGATTGCAACTCAGTATCAAAGGTGTATTACCACTGTCCAAACTCATAGCAATAATTCTGTAATTCTTGAGGAATTGCACTCCATTTTTCCAGTAAAAAATATTCGGAGTGACAATGGTTCTGAGTTTTTGTCAAATGAGTTACAATTATTTTTTCAAACTCATGGTATTATACATCAAAGAAGTTGTGTTTCAACCCCCCAACAAAACGGTGTTGTAGAACGCAAGCATCGACATCTTCTTGAAGTTGCACAGGCTTTACGCTTTCAAAGTAATCTTCCATTATCTTTTTGGGGAGAATGTGTTCTTACGGCAACATACCTTATTAACAAAATGCCATCTCCTGTACTTTCTGGGAAATCGCCCCATGAAGTTCTCCTTTCAACCCCACCTTCTTATTCTCATCTACGTGTTTTCGGTTGTCTTTGTTTTGCCCATAATCACTCTCCGTCTCGACACAAGTTTGACCGGCGATCTACGCCGGGCATTTTTGTTGGATATCCATATGGGCAAAAAGGCTATCGTGTTTACGATATTCAAACCAAAATTATTTTTACTTCACGAGATGTCATTTTCTATGAAACAATTTTTCCATTCCGTGATGCTTCTCTCCATCCTTCTGATCAACCCGTTTTACCGCTTCCTATTTCAGACACTACACTTCCATCTCCATTAACCAATCCCCCTTCTTCACTTGACATTTCCCAAGTTCCACATTCTCCTTCCTCCCCACCGTCCCCAAGCCATCAAGAGTTAGCCCCACCTCCTGGAAATCCCCCACCGGAGACAAGCACCGCTCGTCCTACACAGACTCATCGAGCTCCTGCATATCTCCAAGACTATCACTGTAGTAGTGCCATCACTACTAGTTACCCGGCTCCATCATTACCTCGATCATCAGGTACATCTCACCCTTTATCTCATTTTCTTTCCTATCATAAGCTTTCTTTGGCTCACTGTGTTTTCCTAGCTGCCCTTGATTCCTCCATTGAGCCAACTTCTTTTTCTCAAGCTGTGAAATTTCCAGAATGGAGAGATGCTATGGCCTCAGAAATCACAGCCCTTGAACAAAATAACACTTGGACTGTTACTTCTTTGCCGCCTCACAAGAAACCTATTGGATGCAAATGGGTTTACAAAATTAAGTATCGAGCTGATGGCAATGTCGAACGCTACAAGGCCTGACTTGTAGCGAAAGGTTTTACCCAAACAGAAGGTCTTGACTACCATGAAACTTTTGCACCCGTGGCAAAACTTGTCACTGTTCGGTGCCTCCTTGCTGTTGCTTCCATCAAACATTGGTATATTCATCAGCTTGACATCCATAATGCTTTTCTCCATGGTGATCTTGACGAAGAAGTTTACATGACTATCCCACCTGGTTATTGTCGCAAGGGGGAGAATCGTGTTTGCCGCTTGAACAAATCTCTTTATGGTCTCAAGCAAGCAAGTCGAAACTGGTTTGCTAAATTCTCTAGTGCTTTATCTGAATATGGCTTCTCTCAATCCAAGGCTGACTATTCGTTATTTTTCAAGACATTTAGTCACGGCTCCATTTTTGTTCTTGTCTACGTTGATGACATCTTAATTACTGGTGATGATTCTTCTAGTATTGAACAATTGAAAAGCTTCCTTGCTCAGCGGTTTCACATAAAGGATCTTGGTCCTCTTCGATATTTTTTTGGTATTGAAATTGCTCGTTCTACTCAAGGAATTTTTCTCTGCCAGCGCAAGTACGTGCTTGATATTTTAAATGACATGGGTATGATGGGCTGTCGAGCAGCCAATTTTCCAATGGAACAACATTTAAAGCTTAATGATACAGATGGTGATCCTCTTTCTGATCCTTCTCAATATCGTCGTCTCATTGGTCGTCTCATCTACTTGACAATCACAAGGCCTGATATCGTCTTTGCCGTGCACATCCTAAGCCAGTTCATGCAATCGCCTCGTTCTCCACATCTTGAGGCTGCCATTCGGCTTCTTCGTTACCTCAAAGGTAGTCCCGGCAAAGGCATTTTGCTATCTTCCACAAGCTCTCTTCAACTTCGCATCTTCGCTGATTCTGATTGGGCAAGTTGTCCAATGACGCGACGTTCCACAAGTGGTTATTGTGCTCTCCTTGGCTCTAGCCCTCTCTCTTGGAAAACAAAGAAACAAAGTACAGTTTCTCGATCCTCTGCTGAGGCCGAGTACCGTGCCATGGCTCAAGCGGCTTGCGAAATTCAATGGCTTCTCACTTTGTTACACGATCTTGGTATTCCCCATTCCCAACCAACAATTTTATATTGTGATAATCAAGCAGCCCTCCACATCTCCGCCAATCCTGTTTTTCATGAACGAACAAAGCACATCGAAATCGATTGTCACTTTGTTCGAGAGAAAATTCAACGAGGCCTGATTCGCACTACCTATCTTCCCTCATCAAATCAGCTAGCATATCTTCACCAAGCCTTTGGGTTGCGAATCGTTTCACAACCTATTATGCAAGTTGGGCTTAATTGACATTCATGCTCCAACTTGAGGGGGAGTATTGGAGTATATTTGGAGGGTATCTTAGCTGATATCAAGGAGCTAATATGGACATAAATCAAGGAGCTAATATGGACATAAATCAAGGATTCCATAATTGATTCCATATGCAGATTTTACCTTATTTCCTTAAGTGTAGATTCTGACATGTATATAATTGTTGTATCGGTGTTTCATTTTCAATTAATGTGAATTCATTCATATTTTCTCAATACCAATTTCTAACACCTAATTATTGAGATCGGCAATGATTCTCACACACCCATCCCAGAGTCACAGGACATTAGCTTAAGAAATACTCCCTCCGTCCCTTTTTAGAGTCCAGAATTTCATTTTGGGCTATCCCTTAATAATTGTCCATTTTGTAAAGTTAGTCGATACAAGTTGGTGTATTTTCCATTTTGCCCATAAAAGTAGATTCTATTTTGAAAAGTTAGTGAGTAAAAGTTTAATGATGATGTCTCCATAAAGAATAATAAGGTAAAGTGGAGGTAAAAGTTGGTATGAAAGATGTAATGATGACATCTCCTTAATAAGTTGGAGTTACGAAGCTGGACACTTAAAAAGAGACGGAAGAATGCTAAGAATGAGCAATTTCATAAATAAATCACTTACCAAAAAAGTATAGAAAAATGCTAGGGGTACATCAATGTATCACACTCCAACCACACCTCTCTGACATGCATGTGTGGAAATTTCACAATAAATGCTAGGAACCCGCTAGAGACCCACATGAATGTGAGAGTAGTGGCGGATCCAAAAATTTTGGACAGATGAGTCACCTTTTGAGCATAAACTTAATAAAAATACTAACAATCCAATATAAAGAGAACATGAGTTCAAAATAAATAACGAGAATAAAAAATAAATGTATTAGTGTTTTTACATCTTCACTAAACAACTTATTATATTTTTGTTTGTGTAGTTTGTAGAATTGTATGTGTTGGCTTGGTGGTATTACCAACTACTTAAGTCTAGAAAGCACATGGTTCAACTCTTATTAGCCTCAAGTTTTGAGGAGTTTTTTTTTTTCCCTAACTGCATTAAATCCTTTTTGACTTCAATGCAAACCCACATATTCTCCACTTTTTTAATGTTGTAGGAGTACTAATCTGACTTAATTAAGTTACTAATTACTAGTAGTAGTAATTCACAATTGTTTTTTTTTTTTTTTGATAAGTCGTAATTCGCAATTGTTTGATTACGATAGTTGTGCAGTTTTTTCTTGACTCTAGTTTGTAGTAAAAGTATTTTTTGAAAAAAAGGCAATTTTAAGCTCAAAAATTATATGTTTATGCAAATAATTTTTTTTACCAATATAGATCTTGTTTGATAGATCTCATTCAGATCTTTTATACGATACAAAAAAAATGAAAAAATTATTTTTCATTTTCACTACTAGTGTTTGCTCGTACTTACGGCACTACCCACCCCGATTGGAATTGAAATTACCCTTTGAATCTTGATAGTGGCTAAAATTGTTGAAAATTTAACTGGTACACAAAGCGCCAGTTAGAATAAAAGAGTTTTCACTGGAATACAAAGCCTAACAATTGAGGAAGTGCACAGGAGATTATGAAATTTTCCTAATATGCAAAAAGAGCCTAATACAAAAAGATGAATAAGTGAATAATTTAGATTCTAAAGAATATGCATAGCAAAAACATTAAAAAAAAACCCTCCGCGCAAAGTCATAGGGGTTTTCGGCACGGAGTCCCGCCTCCTACCTCTTTGCATCACCACAGAAAAACTCCGTCACACCCACTTTTTTTACATTTTAAATAGACAATTTCAATAACGGAATTACAACTACAACAAAGAAAAGTCTCCACACTGTAAAGGGTGAAAACATCTAATGGTCGATTTGGATTTTGGATTTTGGAATCACCATCAAGACACCCAACAAATGAAAAGAAAGAGAGCAATACTTGGAAAAATATAAAGGGGAAAAGGAGTGAGGTAGTAAAGTAAATGGTTCAACTGGGTATGCACGGTAGAATCAAAAAATTGTTCGAAGGTTTGGTTTCCCCAAATTACCTTCAAAACGCAGCTTTTAGCCCAGACTTGAGGATCAACGCCAGTGGATTTCGCCCGTGACACCAATGAGAGTGTTGAGAGAGAGAGAGAAGATGAAGGAGAATGCTTCTGCAGAAGGTGGCAATTTTGTAATTAAATGAAAGAGGCTGGATAATTTAATAAAAGGGAAATCTCACCTCATCCCTTGGATCAATTCAATCTCAACCATTCCAACAATTTGTCCCCACACCCTTGTGTTTTATAATATAGATATTTGAGTTTGAAAATTGAAAAAAAAAAGAACTTTTAGAAAAGGAAGGTAAACCGGAACGGGACAAGTTGTTAAAAAAAACATATGGTCGAAGGCACCAGCAATTTTCGAACTCGCAACCACTTAGGTAGAAGACCAGACGCCTTACCACTTGATCTACACAAAAATCTTGCTTTATTCCGGGTAGTTTTAATATATATTACTTTTTATTTTGATTCACACAAAAAATTCCGATAATTTCAAGTGGATCACATGATCCACCTGTGCCTTAGCTGAATCTGCCCTTGTGTGTGAGGGGTGTGCTAAGTCCTAACCTTCTGATGACATATACAAGACATAACACTTGATTAAATTCCACACCCTCGCAATACACTTGTTACTCACTGCATACACCTCAACATTTTATTAGGGGTGGCAAATTGGATCCAAACCCACTAATCAACCCAAACCCATCCACTAATATATAGACTCAACCCATTTGTTAGCTGAGTTAGAATGGGTCCAAACCCATCTAACCCATTTACTAATGGGTCTTAATTGGGTCTCAACTGAGTCAGGCTAAATGACCCAATAGACTTAGACCAACTAAAAAACCACCCAGGCTAAATGACTGTCCTCTCTCTCATGCTTTGAATGTATCGACCCCCCCTCCCCCCCTCTCTCTCTCTCTCTCTCCTCAGTTATTGAATATCTCTTTCTCTCTCTCTTCTCAGTTATTGAATATTTTCAACATTGGTCCATAATTTTAGTAGTCATTTTAAATTTTAGTATAGAATATGTAATTGGGCTAATGGGCGGGTAGTCGGGTTGGGTATGGGTAATTAGACTCATAATTAATGGGTCTAAATGGGTCAATGACCCATTAAAGACCCAACCCACTTACAACTTGCCTATTTTGGCCCAAACCCGCCCATTTGCCACCCCTACATTTTATGGTCCATGCAGGCGCGAATCCAATGTAGGATCAGGTGACCCACCGGAGAAGTAATAAATAATATATATGTCGACATATGTAACAAGTTGGTGTGTGCTTCAGTGGTTTGGCACTAGTGCAATGAAGATGTGGTCGCAGGTTCAAGCCATAGAAACAACTTGCTTTTTTGTTTTGTTTAATGCCCCCAAGTCTCCATAATATGTTTTGATGACATTGTTTCAATTTTTCTCTCTTCTAACTTATAAATTTTATTTTAAAAATTCCTTTAAGTACATTAAATCTTGAACATCATTAAAAAGATTATTTTGTACTCTTATTAAGTTTATTTTCCTTGTCTTTTTTTGATAAGCTCCATTGCATGATCTTAATTCAAAGATATCATTACTATTTTGAATGATTTAATAGTTTTCAATTACTGTCGAGAGCCCAGATTTAAGGTTTTGCCGTTCTGAAATCTCAGGGCCGGATTTGTACGCGAAAGGTAACCCATCTATATGAAATTTCTGGATCCGCCATTGGCTCCATGTTGATTTCAAAAAGAAAGTTGCTAATATTGATGCAACTTGTGCAATTAAAAACAGGAAATAAAATTTACCCCCCCCACAAAAAAAAAAAAAAAAACAGGAGTTGCCTGAGACGTCATATTACTGATTGAGGAAAATCTTTCCGTGTCATAGAATTCCTTTACCAATAACTCCAACGTGCATTATCATGCCCAATATACACAAGAGAAATACTCCAGTAGGTAAACAGCTTTACCAAACTTTTGGGGAGCTTTGGCCAAGAGTCCATAGTATATGGACTTATAATGCAATAAGGACATCTATAGTTTCAGTACGGGCTCCAAGACTTCTGTCACTGGTTTTCCAAAAACACCCCTAACTCATAAAACACGCCCAAATATTAAAATAAACCCACGCTAGAGAGAAGGAGAGATCTATTGATTTCTACAGACCAGAGAAGAGGTGGCAACGGTGGATAGCGCCGGCGGCGAGGTGAGGCGATTCTAGTTGCCGGAGATGAGGACTGAGAAGGAGTAGCCGAAGCCTTTTGTCGGAGATGAAGTTGTTGCCGCAATCACCGACGGCGAAACGCCGTCATGTGGGGTGGCTCATCTTCTTCTGTAGAGCCAAACGGCTTGGGCTAAAGTTGGCCGACCGGCTTCACTTCAGAAGTTCTCAAATTCAGACATTTTTTAGAACCTCCATGGATGATTCTTATAATGTATAGTTTTGAGAAATGAAAGTGACCAATGGCCTTTTGTCTTCCAAATATCGACTGTGAGGTCTTCCGCAGGAGATTACTAATTGCCCCCCTCCGTGTCAGGCCCCCCTTGACACGGCCAACACTTTCCCCAATTACCCCCCCCCCCCCCCCTCCCCTCGTGCTCTCTCTCTCTCTCTCTCCCTCCCCCAGCAGTCTCTCTCTCTTTTGTTTTTTTGTATAAAATTTGAAATGTTAATTATTTTTTTTTCTAGGTATTTTTTTTAAATAAATTATATATTTTTGAAATCTACTCAACGAAACCTATCAAACGAGCCTAATATTGATGGTGAAATAATGTAAAACGAAAAAATTATATTTTCCGTAGTGTAAACTGTTTAACGAGGTTGAAAAGTGTGTTCCAAATTTCAATCCGTTTGAACCGGTGGAAAGAAAAAAAGCTTCCTGAGATGAGCGCCTTATCATTTGCCAATGGTTGGACCTTATCAACTTGCAGAGCACCTGCAAATTTAGAGATGTAAAAACTTGCAGAGCATTGAGTTGAGCAACTTATCTATTGAACTTGCAGAGCATTGAGTTGGCTATATAATCTGATGATTGAGAGCAATTTTTGAGTAATTACATCCTCACAATTTTCCTCAACTTTCATTTCATTTTCGTAATTCATAAAAGAACATTATGGATCAGTACAATTTTTTATTTTCAGATAGTTGGTCAGTTGGAAACGATGTTACGAATGATATTTCTTGTGAGGATGTAATTACTCAAAAACCCACATTTTGCCACCTATACACACCCATGCATAATGCCACCTCTGTTTCTTTCCTTTTTTTCTTTTTTTTTTGTTTCTCAAACGGCAAATACACTTTTACTCCATATAATATTATTTAGAAGTGGCAATCTCAACCCATATATTTAAACCCGTACAAATTCGCCCATTTATAACCCAATCCGCCCATATTGTATAATGAATTGTGTGGGCTCCCGCGCCCGTTGGTGCGATTTATGACAGAGTCGCCACCCGAATTTTTGAGATGGATGATCCGAGAAACCGAGGGGGTTTTGTTTTTTGAAAAGAAAAAGGCCTTTTGATCTAGCGAAACTGTTTGAGATTTTTGGATCCGGGAGCCAGGTTACGAACGGGGAAGGTTTTGTTGAAAAGCACCCCGCTCACCCGGTGAACACCGGTCTCTACTAAGCATTTTAAATGGGGGGATTAATACGATTCGAAAAACCTCGAAAACCTCGAAAACATGTAAAAGGGGAAAGGGAACAAGATGAATCATAACACGTTGTCGTGCTAGTGGTGCTTGCTGTACAGAGATGATAAAGATGGCATGGCGATGATATAAACAAGAAAGGTACAAACAGACTGTCTGAATCACTGCCCTCCGTCAGACGGCATATCGGCTTATAACGCACGGCTTACCAATATACCGTGCGTGGTTCCGATCTCGATACCAAACTTTTATCATTTTGTAAAGCTTCACACGGTGTACCATTACATCGCACGGTTTTATTTTAAAGCTTCAGACAACTCACAGCCGTCAGATCATCTCAGATCTGCACCATTCTTTCAAACCATGAAGAGAAAGCCATTTTTGATACGTTTGCTTGTTTTGAAAAGATCTATGAAGTTTAAAACATGGCTTGTAGAAATGGTTTCATTCTGAGACAGCTTTTGGTATACAGAAATGACCCAACAACGGACGATCGCGATCCAGACAGTTTGATCAAGAAAACAGTATTCTTTCAAAATGCCATGTGTGCGAGCTTGCTACGCCGTGCGACGCTCTAAAGAGCCGCGTGACGTAGCACGCCTTTGCACAGAACACTGGTTTTGTTTTGTAAAAGAGATTTTGGGTCAGATCTCAACCAAAAGGGTCAAGCCTGAACACAGAAAGGTCCCCTCAGGGCCAGGACAGAGTCTAGCCCAAGGAAACTTGGTTTTTACCTTAGATCTAGAGCTTGAATGAGCTTTTGATGAAGGCGGATGAACGTCGGAAGGTTGAAAAAGAGAGTAGAAGTATGGATGCGTGTAATAGATGGGTATATTGGGTAGTTGGGACCTCAAAGTTAGTAAGGAACTAACTTTAATGGTGAAGAGAAAAATGGAGTAAAAGGCCTAGAGAATGTCTTTTGAGAGCAACATTCTCAAGGCTTGGAAATGGGAAAGTGGGTGTGAAAGCAAGAAGAGAGAGAAAGGGTATAATGGTGATCAAGGGCCCTTTTCCCTTGAGTGGAGGGGTGTATTTATAGGCAAGAGCCTTGGATTTTGAATTTCAAAAGTTGGAGGTATTTTCTGGGCAGGCCAGAAGTGTGCTTTCGGCTGAGCCGTATTGCAGCTGTGGCTCAAATGGGCGTGGCCGACAGCTTTCTGAGCCAGTCAGAACTTTATCCAAAATGCCGTGCGGTTAACCTCATGACTGCGTGAGGCGTATTAAATTTCGATACGCCGCGTGGTGAAGAAGTGTCGCGCACGGTACTTTAGGTTCGGTCCAGGACTTTTTGGGCTTTCTCTGGGCTTTTTGGGTTTTTTGGGCTTTTTCTGAGTTTTTCTGGGCAGATGGTTGGTTTGGGCTGTGGATGCTGGAGGAACACTTCATTCAAGCTCGCAAAAGGCTTTGTTTCCTTTATTTCATCATCGGGGAGGTCAAAGACCCTTCGAGGTCCGGATTGGGGTGTCTATAGTAGTCCCTCTTTAACGTAACTCGGATACCATTGTTTTGATACGAGTGACGCTTAAAGAATAGGCATCCCGATCCGTTTTGCTCTAAAGTCTTTGAACAAAAACAGAAAACAAAATGCTTGAAAATGCAAGTAAATGGCAATGGTGGTCGCGTTCGTGGAACTGCCTACGTACCCCGTTTGTAGGGATCAGACCAACGTAGTTCAATTGGGACGATGCAAAAGTAGCAAACAATGCGAAAAATTCGAAGTAAGCCCTTTTGAAAATTTTGAGACGAGCCTTCGGGAGGCGAATTTTTGAAATTGATTTGAGACTTGAATTGAGACTTGAGACTTGAATTTGAGACGAGCCTTCGGGAGGCGGATTTTTGAAATTGATTTGAGACTTGAATTTGAGACGAGCTTTCGGGAGGCGAATTTTTGAAATTGATTTGAGACTTGAATTTGAGACGAGCCTTCGGGAGGCGAATTGATTTGAGACTTGAGACTTGAATTTGAGACGAGCCTTCGGGAGGCGGATTTTTTTGAGACTTGAATTGAGACTTGAGACTTGAATTTGAGACGAGCCTTCGGGAGGCGAATTGATTTGAGACTTGAGACTTGAATTGAGACGAGCCTTCGGGAGGCGAATTGATTTGAGACTTGAATTGAGACTTGAGACTTGAATTTGAGACGAGCCTTCGGGAGGCAAATTTTTGAAATTGATTTGAGACTTAGACGGGGAGCGCGAATCTAGCAAATACTGCGAGCAAACGTAAGTACGACCAATCCTCGGGGGACGAGGAATTTTTGCGAGTCCCGGGGGACTAGGATCAAATAATCCTATCATTAATGCACGCTATTCCAAAGGATTTCTGCTGCAAAACGGCTGGGGCTTTTGGTTTCCGAGATGATTTTGGTGGCTAGAGTGCTCAATTTCCGAGAAAACACATTTATTCTTCTGAAGTCATAATGCCGTGCGGGTGTTCGATGTGGCGCGCGGCCTTTCGTTTTCCCATGCACCTCTTCGATTTTCGAGATCAGTTGGCTAGTTTAAGGGTGCCCATTAATACAGGCGTGCCCTTTCGTCGGTCAAGACCTCTTTTAAGGGGATGGGGGTGCCTCATTCTATGCACCCTTCTCCCAAATCCCTCTAGATTCTCAAATTCGTGCATTACTCTCAGGACATGGCGGAAGGCGACTTAACAGCGCGGGTGATCTCTTTGGAAGCAGAAATGGGTTTTTACCGCGAGGAGATTGAACAACTGAACCGTCAGATTGCGAGGCTCATATCGACGATCCGTACTCTTTGTCGCGTGGTGTCCAACCTTCAAGACTTTGCTTTTGATCAGATGGACAGCAAACATGTCCCGGAGTATGCGCCGGGGCGCGATTCGGACGGGACTGCAGAGGACTCGGAGGGGAATCCGAATGGCTCGGATGACCGTTCCGGCGAGGGGGATGGTGCGTCCGGCGGAGGGAGCGACTGAAGATGAAGATTTCGAGGAAGAAGAAAGGGGGGCCAGTAGGATTTCTTCTCTTCTTTTTTATTTTTTATTTTTTATTTTTTGAACAATGTAATGCAACTCCCGGGGATTTCCTCGGGTTTGATGAAATGAAAAGTCCCTTCCTTGTCATCGCTTGTCTGCTTTTTCATTGCTTATGCTGTTCATAAACGAGACCGAATGTGAATGCCATTGTCAGAAGACTGCTTCCAGAATCTGAACTGTCGAATTAACCCAGTATGCCGTGCGTAGTGTGGGTAATGCCGTGCGTCGCGGTAACTCGAGAATCCTCATCCGGTTAAGCTATTATGCCGCGCGCTTCTATCCATTATGCCGTGCGGTACATCTCTCTTCGAACCCGGTCCATTTAAAGTCCAAACGAACCGGTTCAGGGGATATATATATATATATATGTATACGGGGCGTACACAGTACGCCCTGATCGTTCGAACTTCCCTCTCTCTCCTGTCTCTCTCGAACGTCTCTCTCTCTCGTTCGTCTCTCTCTCTCTCGCTGTTCTCTCTTTCTCTCTCTCGTCTCTCTCTCTCCCGCTGCTCTCTCTCTCACTGTTCTCTCTTTCTCTCGTCTCTCTCTCGCTGCTCTCTCTCTCTCACTGTTCTCTCTCTCTCTCCCGCTCTTTCTCTTATGGATAGCGCGGATATACCCAGGGGTGATCACTCCTCGCGGGTTGAGGTTTCACCGGCCACGGTGGCCCCGGGGAGCGACGTGGCAGCCGGGGTGGGGCCGGAGAACGTGGGGGTCTCGGCCCCGGCGGCATTAACCGAGGAGGCTTCGGCCTCGGCTGCCGCGGTGGTTGGTAGTGACGGCGACGACAGCGGTAGCAGGGTGCTGGCCGGCTTTGGCCAGGAGACAGAGACTCCGAGTGCAGTGGAGCCTAGGGGTGAGGAGGAGGCTACAGCCCGAGCGGAGGGTGCCGTTGGTTTGGAGGAGAGGGTTACGGAGATTCACGGTGGTGACAGGCCTGACGGAGCGGAGGTGGTGACAAAGACCTCCCCTGTGAGAGAGCCTCGGACTGACCTGGGGAAGGGTCCTGTTGTTGAGGAGGAGTTGGTGGAGGAGAGGGAGACGCCAGCCATGTTTGTTGGCAGCAGCGAGGGTGCAGGGTCGTCGCGGCCCATAGGTTTAGGCGACTACCTCGAGGAGGCGTCCCTTGAGGACTTGGTTGAGATCTTACGGGGGGTGCCTGGACTGGCTGCGGCTTTACTTGAGGCTCAGGAGAGGAGGCTCCAGGTCGAGCTTGAGACAGGGGCCGCTAGAGGGTCACAGGGAGTAGAGGAGGAGGCTGCTAGAGGTGAGACAGCTCCTCGAAGGAGTGTGGTGGAGGAGGCGACGGTGGCCCTGAAGGGGCGTGGACCTTACGAGGCAGAGTCTTACGTGCCCTTTCAGCACGTAGTGGTTCCTACACTTTTGGACGCCTACAGGCCGGCGCGGCCCACGTACGACGAGGCTCTAGTCCTGAGGGACCCACAGCAGCACCTTTCTTTGCGCCGAGACGAGGTATACCTTGAACACTTGCACTTCAAATTCCAACGTATCGTACTTTCATTTCTTTATCGGAATGCTGTATTTACTTTGAATAGTATACCTGTTTACTGAATGTTATCAACTTATTGCAACAAGCGATCACCATCTTGTGCTATGGTGGTGCGGCCGACGTGCCGACGTTTTGGGAGAGACTCCCTGAGGCTGTGAGGGAGATCGTGAGGCAGGCGGGTTTTGGGGAGTTTATGAGCGTGCTGACGAGGGCGAGCAACGATCGCCAGGTGGTGAGGGCACTAGCTGAGAGGTGGTGGGACACTACGAACACGTTCCACTTCCTTTTTGGCGAGCTGACGGTGACGCCGCTAGACTTTGCGGCGATCACTGGTCTGAGGGTCGGGGGTGACCCTATCCCTTACGACGCTGTTACAGGGAGGAGTGTGGTGCTCCAGCGGGAGACACTGGGGTACGTGCTGAGGGCGGAGAGGGAGGACGCCCAGTACGCTCAGTTGTTGGGTTTTTGGACAGAGGAGCTTCCGACTGACAGGGTGCAGGAGGAGCAGATGGCGCGGTGCTTTCTGTTGTACTTACTTGGTGCGTCCCTGTTTCCCAACAGGCGCAATCGAGTACACCTTTCGCTCCTACCGGCCTTGAGGGACGTTGGGGAGATAGCCCGTTTCGACTGGGGCGGTGCAGCTTTGGGGGCGTGCTACGCCTTCATGGGGTCTCTTTCCCGAGGAGCGGGGAAGAGCCTCGGCGGTTACTGGAGGGTCTGGGAGGTACATTTCGAACTTCTCTTGCATTCCATTTGTCTTTCTATTCACTTATTGCGTACCCTATACTAATCCTTGATGTTTGATTCTGTAGCTATGGACGTACGAGGTACTGGATATGTACCCTCCCGAGACCTCCTGCCCTAGCGACACAGTGCTTCCCCGGGCCCTACGCTGGTCCAAGGAGTTCCGGGGAGTGAAGAAGGGGAAGGGCGACCTGAACGCCTACCGCCTTTTCTTAGACGAGCTTCGTCCTGACCGGGTATGATTATATCTCGCATGCTTTCATTTGTTTGATAGTTCTTATTCAACTCTCATGCTGATGTCATTCATCTTTGATTGCAGGTTTGCTGGCGTGTGTGGGACCGCTGCGAGCTTCCTTACTTGGTTCGGAGTAGGGAGGTGACGAGGGGGAGAGTGCTGCTCGAGTCCCCTTACGGCTGGTAGTGGTACCTGGGTGACCGGGTATCACGTCAGTCGTTGAGGTTGGACGCCTTTAGAGTCCCTGGTCTCCTTCCTGCTCTGGTGCAGCGAACGAGCTTGTACACCAGGGGAGAGGTCGAGCGGTTCGTACGACCGGACCTTGAGCTGGAGCCGCTCTTCCAGGCGGGCGTGGACTACTCTGAGTACCGGGCTCGGTACTTGATGCCGAGTTTCGGGGTACGGGCTGCTGCTCGGGAGGCGACGCTTTGAGCGCCGGGTGGTGCAGGTGGTAGAGGCGGACGAGGACAGAGAGGAGGGAGAGGCAGAGGACGCGAGGGTAGCGTTGGAGGTCGAGGTGACGGCGCAGGTTCGAGCGGGGCCAGCTTGCCTCGACTCTCCTGGACCGTGGACGTGACGACTGCCCAGGGGGTTTCTGGTGTAGTGGTGGTGCCGCGTCCCACGGTTGCAGCTCCGGAGTTCCTTGCTCAGGTATAACTTGCACTCTTTCGCCTATTTGCACTTACTTATTAGTATCACTGTACGTTCTAAACAATTGACCCATTGTGCAGGCGACTCCGGAGTACGTGAGAGAGATGGCCGAGGCCATGATGGGCCTGGAGCAGCTGGTGAGGCAGTACGCTATGGGGCGTGCCCCAGAGGTGCTTCCTCGTGCTGGTGGAACCATGGTAAAGCTTTCAAACCCTTTGCTTTTATTTCCTATTGCTTATTTCATGATTATAATGCAAATGATGAATACCATGTTATTGCAGGCTGGAGGAGGGGCTTCGCGTGGGCTGCGCAGGAAGTCTGTGTGCATGCAGGCGCCACAGGCTTCCTCTGCAGGTTCGCGGGAGGAGCCTCCGTCGAAGAGGCAGCGGCTTTCTGGGGGGACAGAGGACGAGCCGGTCGACGTCTCTGACGAGACTGAGGAGCCGACAGACGTTGACCTCTCGGACACCTCGGGGAGTACAGTGCCTAGGGCGTCAGGTACTCAGGAGGTAGCCAGCTCTCAGGCAGAGGAGGCCTCTGGGGAGGACAGCGAGGAGGGTGAGGATGAGAGTTGAGTTCCCTTTTATTTTGCTTTTTGACTGGAGCCTGCGTGCTTCTTTTGGAAGGGTGCCTGTTTACCTCAGTAGATAGGATTTTGAGGCTTGCACGCCTTTTGGTACTTCGACTCATGGATATTTTGGAGATTATATACATATAGAGAAGTTTTATTTCTGTCATCATTTTCGTCATTCAACTTCCCTTATTGTCACTTGCTTAAGAAAGATTGAATAACAGAAACACTTAACCAATGCATGCAACTAGTCTTTTGAGCCATAATCTGAAGCGAACTTGAGTTTTATAATGAGCAGCATGTTAGGGCAAAGATTTATCGACATTGGAATAGAAATCAAAGAAGATAAATGAATAACTCTGAAAAACTGATCCCTTTGTGCAAGACTTTACGAAACTACCCCTGTCGCGGACTCTGGTTTATCAACGATGACTCTGGATACTTGACACATGATTATGATACTCAAAAACCGAAAACCGCTTGAAAACATGCCTGAAAAGCAAGAAAAACCTTGACTTTGGAGGGTGACATTCTCAGATTTTGTCATTAACCACGAAACGGAACTTGGACCGGGTCACCTTTGGCCATTATGACCTGTAGGACCCGAAAGACCAACTTAAAACGGCTTGAAGCGGATTCCGATACCTTGACATGACCTAGGAAATGGGTTTTATTGACTTTTCGGTGTTCTCACGTCGAATTTTGAGAGTTGGCTTAAAGCGGGAGTGCCTTGAAGTCCCAAGTACCCATTGAAACATGTTCTGAGGGTTGGTGACGCTTGCGGGTGCCTTGAATAGGTTTCAAACCTCTGCTGTCAAAGTCTGCAGAAATGCAGACTTAATATGCCGTGCGGGGCTACAAAGCGCCATGCGTAGCTTCATATGATCCCACGGCGTATCCGTTCTATGCCGTGGTTTTCTCCTGGTCTTGGTATGTCGTGCGCTATCTCTTTACACCGCGCGGTACTTTTTTCTGACATTCTGCCATTTGCTGCTTCCCAAGACAAATTGCACGAGGTTTAAAGTTTGACCTGTTCTATAACATATCCGGGCCAATGCATGTCTACTTTGTTCTTTTTAGAGCATGACCAAGCTTTTCCCTATGTAAGACTCATGGAAAATCTACACTTTTGGAACCCAAGGCTCTTTTGGAAGTTGAAGTTGTCTCCTCTATCCTTCTATAAATTCAGGCCTTAGGCCTCATATTGACCATATCTCTTCTTCTTCAGATCTTCATCTCCTCCCAATGGCTCTTTCTCTCACCGGTTCGCTACGGCCGTGGTTGATTTCCATGGAAGGGGTCGATTGGCTCAACTTTCGGGCGCATGGTCTCTACTCTATGAGATACCTTCGTAACATCCGCCTTCGCCCTGAGCTCCTAAAGGCTGCCATAAGTCTCTGGGATCCGGAGGTGCATGTATTCCGTTTTGGTGGACAGGAGCTTTGCCCTACAATCGAGGAGTTTCGCGCTTATCTTGGCGACTTCGGCTCTGGAGATGTTATTGTCCCTCCCGTGCGCGAGAACATGTCCAAGGTTCTTGCGGCCTCTCTTGGTTTGAATGACGGTGTTGCTCGCTACTTGGTTAGCAATGGTCATCTCAACGTGATGCGCCTCATTGAGATGTTCTCTCCTCTTGGCAACCTAGCGGACGTAACCTACCACTCTCGGCGCATGACCGCCCTTTGCATGTGCTTACTTGCCGCCTACTTCTTGGTTCCCTCCACTGGTCATGCCAGCTCGGCACTGGTCAGTATTGCAGTGCAGATTGGGGCTCGGAAGGATGTGATTCCGATGGTATTGGCTGAGACACTGATGGGTTTAGACAGGGTTCGTTCTGGAGAGACTGAGACTTTTGGAGGCAGCCCCCCTCTCTTGCAGGTTAGTTTTCGCCTCATCTTCCTTCTTTTCAGCTCTTCCTATTTTCTTTAATGTTGGGCTTGGCTTTCTATGGTTTCTCACTTGTTTTCTCTCTCTGGCAGATTTGGCTGTGTGATAAGGTGAACATACTGACTCTCCCTCCTGGCAACTTAGCATATGGGGCTAGGTTACTTTCCTCTCGGTGCTTTGAATTTGCGGACAGGCGAGTTTCCGAGTGGGTCACCTTCTTCAAGCGTCAACAGGCTGAGACTATTTCCTGGAGAAACTCTTGGCTTGATCTTCCGCCCATGACTGTGCATTATATGGGTTCCCAGTGGGTGGTTCTTCCCGGGCTGGAGGCTTTTACCTTTTACATCCCCTATCGGATTCAGCGTCAGCTTGGTTTGAGACAGGAGGTTCCTGCAGAGATCCTGGTGGATGTAGTTCTGCCTTTCTTTCGCCATTCGGTTCTTTGCAACTACCAGCGATTCTGGAGGTCTCGTGAGGTGACCGATGCTCATCCTTACCCTTCTGTGGCAGCGCGTGGGAGTTACAGGAAATGGCTCAAGAGGGACATTGTTGCGAGAGCGGGTGCCCAAGGAAACTGACTCGATCTTACTACCCTGATCATTAAATAAATCGTGGACCTCCTTTTATTGTATTGCCTTTTATTTTCGAAGATCATGCTCAGCCTTATGTATTAGAAGCAGTTATCTTAATAAAATGAGTTATAGAGGGTCTCCCCCTCTCTGATTCTGCCTTTCTGGATTCTGTCAACCTGGATTTTTGTTTTGATTGATCGTGACCGAGTCCCATAGTGAGACTGCCTACGAATCCTTTTGATGAAGGAATCAGGTCATGACATAGTTCAAGGATAGGGTTCGCTCTGGTTTTGGCATTCTCCTTTTGCGCTCTAATTTTTGCCTAGTACCGCCCTTTCGGGTTTTCGGCCTAGCGAGCTCGTTTATTGTATGCCTTAACTTTTGCCTAAGATGCCCTTGCGGGTTTTCATCCTAGCAGGCCTTTTGCTCTAATTTTTGCTTGGGACTTGACTGCCCTTGCAGTTTTCAGCCCAGCGAGCTTCTCTCAGGGGTAGTAGCATTTGAGTTGATTCGTTTCCGTCCAGATCGATGAGTTGCGTAGCTCCTCCAGATAGGATAGTCTTGATAATATACGGCCCAGACCATTTTGGTCGGAACTTTCCTCGTGGATCATAGATTGGTGCTCGTATCTCCTTCAGAATCATGTCGCCTTCTGCCAGGTCCCTGGGCTTCACTTTCTTATTAAATGCACGTGCAATTCTCCTTTGATATCCTTGAATGTGGTAAAGTGCCCTTAAACGACGTTCATCAAACAACATAAGTTCTTCAAATCGATTGCTCAGCCAATCTGCCTCTTGTACATCGCATTCGATCATAGTCCGGAGGGATGGAACCTCTAATTCTATGGGAAGTACGGCCTCCATGCCATAAACCAAAGAGTACGGAGTTCCTCCTGTTGGTGTACGCACAGACGTGCGGTATCCCCACAATGCCATAGGTAGTCGTTCGTGCCAATCCCTTGCAGATTGAATGGTCTTTTCCAGGATGGTTTTGATTGTTTTGTTGGCCGCCTCCACGGCCCCATTGGTCTGCGGTCGGTAGGTTGTTGATTTGTGTATTTGGATCTGGAACTCTTCCAAGACTTCCCTTGCTCGGCCTTTGAAATGAACCCCATTGTCGGACACGAATGCCTGTGGGACCCCATACCGATAAATAACGTTTTGATTGATAAAGTGCGCGACTTGAACCGCGGTCAGGGTTGCATATGAGGCTGCTTCTACCCATTTTGTGAAGTAATCGATAACCACCAGGATGAACTTGTGGCCGTTAGAAGCTGCTAGCACAATCCTTCCGATGACATCAATACCCCATGTCGAGAAAGGCCATGGTGAGGTCGTTTGCTGCAACTCATGTGGTGGGACATGCATGAGGTTAGCGTGAATTTGGCACTTATGACAACGTCGTACATATTCCACACATTCCGTCTCCATGGTGGACCAGAAGTAGCCTTGCCTCAAAACCTTTTTGGCAAGCATCATTCCGTTCATGTGAGGACCGCATACTCTTTCGTGGACTTCCTCCATCACCCTTTTTGCCTCCTCACCATGAATACACAGCTTGTGGGTTCCACAGTGAGACCTTCGATATAGATTTCCTCCACAAATGATGTACTGGGCTGCCATTCTCCGAAAGGCGATTCTGTTTTTCTTGCTTGCTTCAGAGGGGTACTCTCCTCTTTCCACGAATCTCCAGATATCGTAAAACCAAGGGTGACCGTCTTCGGGCTCGTTGATGGCCATGACATGTTGGTATACCGGGGTATCCCTTTGTTCGATCATAATCGGCCTTAGCTTCACACCGATAGGGATTTCGACCATGGAGGCTAATGTTGCCAGGGCATCAGCGAATCGATTCTTGAGTCTCGGGACATGAGTGAAAGTTACTTTGTTAAAATGGGGAATGAGATCTTCGAGATCTTGATGGTACGGCTTTAACTTCTCTTCCCTGACTTTCCAATCACCGTTTGCTTGAGAAACGACCAAGTTTGAATCTCCCATAACTTCCAACTTTTCTATACCGATTTCAATGGCTGCTTCCATACCAACAATGCAAGCTTCGTATTCCGCTTGATTGTTGGTGACTTCGAAGTTAAGTTTGAATGCAAGCGGGATATGCGACCCATCCGGTGAAATTAGTAACACACCAATTCCGAATCCTCTCTGATTGGCTGCTCCGTCGAAATACAACTGCCACACGTCCTCAACTATGGTCAATATGCCTTCATCTGGGAACTCAAATTCGGCATCTTCTTTTCCTTCGACTGGGCAGTCGGCCAAAAATTCAGCGACAGCTCTTCCTTTTACCGACTTTCTGCTGACGTACTCTAATTCAAATTCCGCCAGCATTAATAGCCATCGTGCCATTCTTCCTGTGAGTGCTGGCTTTTCGAACAAGTACTTCAGAGGATCCATTCGGGATATCAATCTCACCGAATAGGCCAGCATGTAATGTCTTAACTTTCTGGAAGCCCAAACAAGTGCCCAACATGTCTTTTCTAATGGAGTATAGCGTTCTTCAGACCCAACCATCTTTTTGCTGAGGTAATAGACAGCCCTTTCAACCCCATCGTCTCCTTCCTGTGCCAGCATGCACCCCATGGAAGATGGAGTGACTGACAAGTATAGGATCAAAGGTCTTCCTGATTCCGGCGGCATTAAGACTGGCGGATTCCTTAGATAGGCTTTGATGGCCTCGAAAGCTTGCTAACATCTGTCATTCCATGCAAATGGTGTTCCTTTCTTGAGCGAACGGAATATGGGTTCGCATGTTGAAGTCAGTTTTGTGATAAACCGGCTGATGAACTGTATTTTGCCAAGGAAACTCCTCACGTCTTTCTCTGTCCGTGGTGGCTCCATTTCCAGAATGGCCTTAATCTTTGATGGATTGATTTCGATGCCACGAGTGGTGATCTTGAATCCGAGCATTTTCCCGGTGGTGACTCCGAACATACATTTAGCCGGGTTGAGACACATCCTGTACTTCCTTATCCTTTCGAAGAACTTTCTCAACGCGGGTAAGTGACCTTCTCGCTCTTTCGCCTTAACGATCATGTCGTCAACGTAAACCTCCACCTCTCTATGGATCATATCATGCAACAAGGTTATAGCAGCTCGTTGATAAGTAGAGCCAACGTTTTTCAATCCGAAAGGCATGACCCGATAGCAGTAGGTTCCCCACTCAGTAATGAACGTGGTCTTCTCTCGGTCTTCCGGGGCCATGAGAATCTGGTTATGTCCTGAGAAGCCATCCATGAAGGAAAGTAAGGCATGTCCCGCGGTGTTATCAACTAGTACGTCAATGTGGGGCAGAGGGAGGTCGTCCTTGGGGCTAGCTTTGTTTAAGTCCCTGAAGTCCACACAGACCCTAATTTTGCCATCCTTCTTTGGAACGGGAACGCTGTTAGCAACCCACTGAGGGTATTTAGTTACCATTAAGAACCCAGCATTGATTTGCTTAATTACTTCCTCTTTTATTTTAAGCATCCAATCGGGCCTCATGCGTCTCAGTTTTTGTTTTACTGGTTTCGCGTCAGGGTGAAGGGGAATCCGATGTTCCACGATTTCAGGATCAATCCCGGGCATATCAGCGTGCGACCATGCAAAAACGTCTTCGAATTCTTTTAACAACTCCACGAGAGCCTGACGCTCTTTTTCTGACAGCGCGGAACCGATCTGGACCATTCGGGGATTCCCTTCGTCCCTCAAATTTATTGAAACAACTTCTTCTTTTACAGGCTGAGCATGCCTTTCGTCTTCCCTTTCGATTAGGGACCGAATTTCTTCAGGGATTTCCCCCTCGAAATCGATCTATTCATCATTGGGGTCGACACAATTTATTTCAAAATCAGGGAAGTAAGCGGAATCAGATTCATTTATTTCATCATTAGCAGAGGCCTCGAGGGCACCGTACACACGGGTAGACTCAAACTCAAAATACAGACTTTGAGGAGTTGGACCAAGAGGCACCGACTCGGACTCAACAGACTCAGAAGACTCAGAAGACTCAGATGACTCGGAAGACTCAGAAGACTCAAAGGACTCAGCTTCAAATTCAGGCTCATGACTGGTTGCGCTTGGTATGAAAGTCCAATTCTTATAATCTCCAGCGGCATCCATGATGAGTGAAGTTGGATCTTCGGGGGCCTCTTGCCCTAGCATCTGCACTTCTGCTTCCACGGCTATACCCAATGGTTCGTCCTCCCTGAATAAGGTTGCTAGGCTACCCACGGCAAGAGTTTCAACCCAGTCTGCCATCTTTGTTGGTTTGATTGCCGCTTCTAGTTCTTCGTCACTTTCAGGCCAGACATCATTGGTGAATATCTCAAATCCTAGTAGGAAGGTATTGGTTTCTTTGTCCCAAAATGGTTTCGGCTGCCCTTGATAAATCTGTTTTGCCTTTTCTTTGACAAAATAATCTTCCAGCCTGTCTCCTTTCTTCTCCCTCCTATCCTCGGAAGGGTGGTACCCCACACATGTTATGCGGGTTAAAGTTCCTGGCTCTTCAAACTGTGCTGGCTCCTGAAGATTCTTTCCCAGCCCCAATCCTGGCATGTAGGACATCTTCTTCATTATCTTTATGGCCACATTACTAACGACGAAGTCGTCATCAATCTTGACAGTGAAAACAGATTGAGAGGTGTCAAGAGAGAAACCGCCCAGAGCAACGTCCTCTTCCCCATGTTGTATCTCCAAAAGCGGGGCATTGTTTTCCACAGGAGCACGAATCCCAGAATCGCCGTGAATGGTGAGCATCCCAGTTTCTAGTCCTAGTCTAACTTTCTGGTGGAGCGTTGAAGGAACTGCCATGATGTCAGGTCGATGCATCCAAGGTCTACCCAGCAGTAGGTTGAAGGACGCGGGAATGTTTACCACATGGAACTCCACATCTGTTTGGTAGGGCCCAAAAGTCATAGGAAGCATGAGGGTGCCAGTCACATCCCGACGGGTGTTGTCATATGCCCGAACTTTGACTTCTGATGGAGAAAAGTCACTATTTTTGTATCCTAGGCAATAAGCGACACGGAGTGGACAGACATTGATTGCCGACCCGTTGTCAATGAGGATTACTGGTACCCATTTTCCGTGGCATTTCAGAGTGATATGGAGTGGCCGATTGTGATCAGTTCCATCAGCGGGCAAATCTCGATCAGTGAAGTTGATAGCATGTTTGACGGGTATGGTTTTGATGAGTGCCACAAGTTCGTCAGGGGTTATGGCGGAAAGGACTTTTAGGTGAGAGAGAGCTTGGATGAATCCTTCGCGATGGCGGGTGGAATGAACAAGTACGTCCCAAACAGACATTTTGGCTGGAGTCTGTTCGAGCTGGCGCTTGATCATTCTTTCTGGGTCTTTCTCAGGGCGTGAAGGTTCTTTAACTGGTGGGGCAAAGGGTTGGAAAGTATCTTTGATTGGGGTAACGAACGAGTTAGAAGGTTCTTTGGTCAGTGATGCTGGAGGGTTGGAAGATTCTCCGATTTAAAGATTTGGAGGTTGATATATTCGACCACTCCTGGTTAATTGACCAATCTGTTGGTACTTGGACTCTTTATTTCACAAATCCGCAAGGGCCTTGCGCTTGTTTCCAATGGTAGTGTCTTGGAGGTTGGCAGCCAGGTCAGCGACAACCAGGTCTTCCCACAGATCTTCGGGCTTCCATTTCTCAGCTTCTACTACCGCCCTATTTACAGTCCATTCTTCGTTCTCTACTTTTATGTTGATGATTTCCGTATTACCCCACAGGTTTGTCTTAGCACCTGATTCATCTTCCCACAAGTTCATCATGGCAACATCAGCATCTTTTGAGAAAGTGACAGATGACTCCGACTTAACTTCATCGACCAGGTAGTCCATCGGATTGAACTCATTACTAGCCACATCTTCTTCGGGACCTGGCGGTTCTGGGTATGGAGCAAGGCCCACGTTGTTGTATGGGTCGTTAGCCATGAGATCGTGGAGGTTGGAGGAGAGGTCTGGTCGAAACGGAACAAGTTCAGGCCAGTCGTAGATCACCGTCGGTGGTTGGTATTCTTCTGCAAACAACATGGGTATAGAAAAGGTATCTAAAGGATCATTCCAGGCCAAGAGTTGGTACTCATCTGGAATTGGGTTCCACTCCCATTCAGGCATTTCTGGCAAGTTGAACATCATATTCAAAGAAAATCCATCAAGAGGGTCAGCATAAGTGTTTTGCCAATCAACTTCCCATTCTGGCTCAAAGAACGGGTTTACATCTTCTTGGAAATTAGCGACTTCAAACTCTTTCCAATCGGCAATCAAGTCTCCCCAATCCCAAAGGTAACAGAGGGCAATTTCTTCGGGAACTTCCACGACAGGCTTCGGTTCGGTATCAGGGATGATGAAAGAGGTAAGATCAAAGTCTTGGCCTTTGTCTTAAGTGATTTGGTTGATATGGAATGGGGTTTTATGCTGTGGCAAGGGATTTGTCATGGTGTTTGGTTTGTCAGAAGGAGGGGTATCAATGACTTTATTGTCAATGAGGTTTTGAATCTCATGACGGAGGCGGGTACAGTTATCAATGGTATGGCCATGCATTTGGTGGAAATCGCAGTAGACGTTTTGGTTTAGGTTGGGTGGAATGTTCTGTGGTGGCTGAAGGGGACTCAGCACTCCTACTTCAGTAAGCTTTTTGAGCAAGGCGGATCGAGGAGTGCTGAATTGGGTAAAAGCTCTTTGTTGGGATTTTGGTTTTTCTGAAATTTGGTTCATTTCTGCCGGTTTGGCGGATGAGGTTCCAGCCTGATTGGAATTCCCGAAGAGGACATTACTGTTCCCTGAGTATATCCTTTTGGGCTTTGTTGCTGATTCCTTTCTTTCCAATGTTCCATCTCGCAGTGCTTCCTCCACAGCCAGGCCCGAGTCGTAGAAAGTTTCGAAATTTGGGGCTGCCTGGAGAGAGAACCATGTATGGGGCAAAAGAGTTTGGCAGATTCTTGGAGTGATCCTTATTTGTTCTTTTAAGTCTGGTTTGCTTTGCATCTTAGTGGCCTTAGCCCTCCAACGTTTCACAAAGTCAGCGAAGCCTTCTTTCTCACCCATCTTGGTGCTTTCTAGTTTCCTCGTGGTCATCTTTAGATCGACATTGAAATCGTATTGAGCCACAAATGCCGTCCCAATGTCTTCCCACGTCTTTTCTTAGAGGGTTCCAGGGTAAGAAACCATTGCAAAGCGGGCCCTGACAAAGATTCGTGGAATAGTTGGGCCATGGCTTCCTTCTCGATTCCTCTCATGGTGAGTGAACCAACATACCCTTGGAGGTGAGCTTTTGGATCTCCGGTACCGTCAAACTTTGCGAAATCCACACCCTTAAACTTTTCTGGTAAGTTCGCGTTGGGGAACAAGCACAATTTGTTCATGTCAATCTCTCCTCTCCCTAATCGCTTATTTTCTTGCATTGATTCTTCCAACTTCCCAATTTTAACCATAAAGGCGGCCAGATTAGGATCGATTGCCGGCGTGTCTTTGGCTGGCATCTCTTCCTTGGGTATGTCAGTTTTAACCAAAAGCTTGTCGCAAACCTCCTGCATGGTTTCCATTATCATATTCATGTCGCCTTTCATGGATGCAACCGAAACTTTGAGTTGCGTATCCATCCCTGCAAGGGATTGCCTAAACTGAGTATCCATGGTAGCCATGTTCTGCCTAAGCTCTTCTACCCCGTTTCCTTGGTCAGCCATGGGTAAGAGATTTTCAAGTGACGGAGGCTCCTGTATTGCTGGGCTTAGCGAAACTGCTAATGACGACTGGCCTTCCTGTTCTATGTGGACCTCAACCAGTTGGGTTTCTTCCAGGGTATCTACGCGAACCAATCTTCGAGACGGACGAAACCAATTGGGTAAAGCCTCTTCGTTTTGCAGGTGTCCAATGTTTCTGAACTTATAGCAAAGCAAAAGGGAACAACTCAAAATCCACCCCGAGTGTCTGTCCTACCTTCTACGTGCCTTCTAGGTCCTAGAATCTACCATGACTTGAGTTTCACTTGGGGCATTTGTACAGAAGATTTCTGATGATCCGGGTAGGTACTGTCAGGCAGGTTAAATTCCGATCGTTTTCGGAACCAGAGCCAATCTCCTTATCTTGACCATCCGAGACAGAGCAATGTGACCGTCATAATCCAAATACGCACACCTCCAAGGTTAATCCCATGTCAAGGGAGCCGTTCGGGCACGGCAAACACCGGAGGTATCGTAACCTCCATGGATTTATAGTCTCCTAGACTGACCGAAAAAGTCCTAAAGAATTCTAAGGGAGTCTAATCCTCTAGCCTGCAGGATGCAATGATGCGTGAATGATATGTATGTACAAAGAAATACACATAAACAGGATATATCACATAAGTCCTAGCCATGGGTTCCTGTCCTAGTTGGGAAAGTTCTATGGTTATGTACAAGTGCAAAGGCCGATTTTGGTTTGAGAGGGGTTCCCCGGACTAGAGCCAAGATGTACTACCCCATGTCGAGTGTATTGCAAGACAATGGTCGAACAGTACGATGGCCCATCATAGTCGAGGGTTGTTAGGCATTCCGGGAGAGCTTGTCACCGGTAAACCGGGCAAGATAGCCGAAACACGCTAACGCGGCTTGTGCGGTGCATAGTGTAAAAGAAAGTTAAGTTCTCCAAATTGCATTAAGTCCCCAAGTAAAATGTCTTTCAAGTTTGGCCCTCTTGATTATTCAATACTTTTTATTCTTTTTTTTTAAAAAAAATTACAAGTAAAGTATTAAATAAAAGTCCCCAGCAGAGTCGCCACTATGGGCTCCCGCGCCCGTTGGTGCGATTTATGACAGAGTCGCCACCCGAATTTTTGAGATGGATGATCCGAGAAACCGAGGGGGTTTTGTTTTTTGAAAAGAAAAAGGCCTTTTGATCTAGCGAAACTGTTTGAGATTTTTGGATCCGGGAGCCAAGTTACGAACGGGAAAGGTTTTGTTGAAAAGCACCCCGCTCGCCCGATGAACACTGGTCTCTACTAAGCATTTTAAATAGGGGGATTAATACGATTTGGAAAACCTCGAAAACATGTAAAAGGGGAAAGGGAACAAGATGAATCATAACACGTTGTCGTGCTAGTGGTGCTTGCTGTACAGAGATGATAAAGATGGCATGGCGATGATATAAACAAGAAAGGTACAAACAGACTGTCTGAATCACTGCCCTCCGTCAGACGGCATATCGGCTTATAACGCGCGGCTTACCAATATACCGTGCGTGGTTCCGATCTCGATACCAAACTTTTATCGTTTTGTAAAGGTTCGCACGGTGTACCATTACATCGCACGATTTTATTTTAAAGTTTCAGACAACTCACAGCCGTCAGATCATCTCAGATCTGCACCATTCTTTCAAACCATGAAGAGAAAGCCATTTTTGATACGTTTGCTTGTTTTGAAAAGATCTATGAAGTTTAAAACATGGCTTGTAGAAATGGTCTCATTCTGAGACATCTTTTGGTATACAGAAAAGACCCAACAACGGACGATCGCGATCCAGACAGTTTGATCAAGAAAATAGTATTCTTTCAAAATGCCGTGCGTGCGAGCTTGCTACGCCGTGCGACGCTCTAAAGAGCCGCGCAGCGTAGCATGCCTTTGCACAGAACACTGGTTTTGTTTTATAAAAGAGATTTTGGGTCAGATCTCAACCAAAAGGGTCAAGCCTGAACACAGAAAGGTCCCCTCAGGGCCAGGACAGAGTCTAGTTCAAGGAAACTTGGTTTTTACCTTAGATCTGGAGCTTGAATGAGCTTTTGATGAAGGCGGATGAACGTCGGAAGGTTGAAAAAGAGAGTAGAAGTATGGATGTGTGTAATAGATGAGTATATTGGGTAATTGGGACCTCAAAGTTAGTAAGGAACTAACTTTAATGGTGAAGAGAAAAATGGAGTAAAAGGCCTAGAGAACGTCTTTTGAGAGCAACATTCTCAAGGCTTGGAAATGGGAAAGTGGGTGTGAAAGCAAGAAGAGAGAGAAAGGGTATAATGGTGATCAAGGGCCCTTTTCCCTTGAGTGGAGGGGTGTATTTATAGGCAAGAGCCTTGGATTTTGAATTTCAAAAGTTGGAGGTATTTTCTGGGCAGGCCAGAAGTGTGCTTTCGGCTGAGCCGTATTGCAGCTGTGGCTCAAATGGGCGTGGCCGACAGCTTTCTGAGCCAGTCAGAACTTTATCCAAAATGCCGTGCGGTTAACCTCATGACTGCGTGCGGCGTATTAAATTTAGATACGCCGCGCGGTGTAGAAGTGTCGCGCATGGTACTTTAGGTTCGGTCCAGGGCTTTTTGGGCTTTCTCTGGGCTTTTTGGGTTTTTTGGGCTTTTTCTGAGTTTTTCTGGGCTGATGGTTGGTTTGGGCTGTGGATGCTGGAGGAACACTTCATTCAAGCTCGCAAAAGGCTTTGTTTCCTTTATTTCATCATCGGGGAGGTCAAAGACCCTTCGAGGTCCGGATTGGGGTGTCTACAAATTGATATGGGTTGAACCCATATTTACATGAATTTAGGTGGGTTGAAAATGAGTTCAATATGGATTAGAATTAAAAGACCCATCCGTACACAAAAATGAACCAAAGCCCGATATACCTGGGTTCAACTAAAAATACGAATTTGTGTCTACTACTTAAAATACGACGTCATATCCAACTATTGATAACACCAACGAAGCAACTCAAATTTTCAGTTAACCGCACAATCTCGTCTGTCCGTTTCGGCAATCAACAATTGAGATGCATTTTGAAACTATTACCAGTTTGAACTAAATTTTAACTTTTTAGATTTCTTGTTGAAGTTACATTACTGTTTGGAAATGAAAAAAAAAAGTATTACATTGCTTCATGTTTAATAAGTATTACAGAGCTGTTAATTGCCCCCGTGTGAAAATGAAAAAAAGAATTATTACATCGCTTCATGTTTAATAAAAAAAATTGAGTTTTAGATTTCTTGTTGAAGTTAAGTTACGTTACTGTTAAGATTTCTTATTAGCCTCTAATTGCTTCATGTTTAATAAAAAAAATTCAAAGAGGGATATTACATTGTGCTTATACGTATTCATTTTTTTTGTTATAGATATTTGAAACTAGAGCTGTAATGGTAGATTGGGTGCGGAGAGTTGGTAAGGACAATGGTTTTGTGATTGTCATAAGTAAATCTGCTAGTATAAAGGGCAACAAGATGCCGAAGTGCATTCTTATTTGTGAAAGGGGAGGATTGTACAGACCGTCACTGGAAGGGCATTCAATGCAAAGGATTACTGGAACAAAAAAATGTGATTGCCCGTTCAAGCTGCGAGGTGTACCACAACCTCCAGACGGTGTCATGTGGAGTTTGCAGGTTGTTAAAGGTTTTCATAACCATGAACCAACAGAAAGTTTTGAGGGACATGAGTACCCGTCAAGGTTGACCCCAATCCAGCAGCAATTTGTTCGTGACATGTCTAGCAGCACCGCGCCTCGAGAAATTCTTAATATCCTGATACAACAAGACTCGTCAATTAGTACAGGAATCAGGAGTATTTACAATGTGAAGGCACAGTATAAGAAAGAGCAACTGGGGGGTCTATCTCCTATTGGGTACATTTGAATGAATTAAACGAGAAAAATTACATTTACGACTATCTTACAAATGAACACAACGAAATCACAGATATTATTTGGGTTCATACTAGAAGCCTTGAGCTATCTGTCAATTTTCCGTCCGTGTTGATTATTGATGCGACATATAAGAGTAATGAGTATCGGATTCCACTATTGGAAGTTGTGGGTATCACATCCACAATGAAAACTTACTCTATTATGTTTGCATATTTGCATAATGAGACAAAGAGCGACTGATATGGGCATTGGATACTTTAAAAAGATGGATGGTTGGAAAAGGGGCAGCGTTGCCATCGGTGATTGTTTCAGATAGAGATCTGGCACTTCTTGGCGCCATTGGAATATGTTTTCCCTTCGCACAACACATCCTTTGTATTTGGCACATAAATCAGTGTGTAATGAAGAAGTGCAGGCCTATGCTTGGTATGAGGTGGGACGAGTTTTCGAATGCATGGCAAGTTCTTATTCATTCATCGACACCGATGTCTTTGCAACAGAGGTGGACTGCCATGTGTGGAGAGTTTGAGCAATACTCCAATGCCATGCAATATCTTTGGGATACATGGTTAGGTCCTTACAAAGAGCGATTTGTTGCAGCATATATAAACCAGTTTATGCACCTTGGGAGCAATTCAAGCCAAATGTAACTTTCCTATAGTCATTGTATATTTACTGTCCTGCACTAAAGAATACTTTATGTAACTTTCCTATTTAACACAGTGTATTATTAAATCGCAGGGCAGAGTCTGCGCATGCGAGGCTCAAACAATACTTGGGAGATACCATGTCCTCGCTTCAAACATCTTTTCAGAAAATAGAAAAGATGTTGACCAGTCAGTTCACGGATATTCAGGGGTCGTTCCAGAAATCTCTCAACATTCCACGACACAGACATCTACATGAAGGCATTTATAGTGAAATCAGAGGGCGCATTTCATTACAGGCAATGAACTTGATCCATAAGCAGGCAGAACGCACTGATAACGAAGCCGGCCTTTGCTTTTGTAAGATTAAAAGGACACACGGATTGCCATGCTTTCACGATATCGCACTTTACTGTTCTGTGGACAGACCAATTCCGTTAAGCTCTATCCACCCTCACTGGAGTACGTTGTCCATGCATGCCCAGAGGCATACTGACGAGGGAGCACGACCTGACAGGGCAGCTCAGCCTATTGAAAGATTAAATGAAATGGATTCCGACAGTCGAGAGTCTATGATGGACAGGTTTCTCGATATGGCGGATCCATCTCGTTGTACAGTTCAACCCCCAGCATACAACACAGAACATAGGGGTCGACCTACAGGCAGAGATGAGCATAGTAGAGGTCACATACCTTCCTTCACAGTATCCACTTCAGAATCTCCGGCCTCACGTATTCCAATATCGTGAAGGAGCAATGGGAGGGATCACCTCGTTGAGAAATTTCCTCAGCAGTATCAGCGTTATATTTCCCACTGTGTTGACGTTCGACCCGACGGTCATTGTGGTTTCAGGGCGATAGCCGCGCAAGTCTATGGTTCTGAAGATGGATGGGCTCAAGTACGACAGGACCTTATCCAAAAGATTGAACAAAATTGGGTTCTGTATGAACAGCTTTATCCAGAACATAATTATATACCCCAGGTGCTACAAAGACTTCGTTACTTCCAGTCATCGGCACCAAAGGATCATTGGATGGATTCTATATCATTGGGACTTGTCATTGCATCAACGTACAACGTTGTACTGCATACATTTGATATGATTGCTTCGTGTTGTCTCACTCACTTGCCGTTGAGCTCCATCCAGTTCCATTAGCAACGCGCACACATATAGCTATTGGCCGTGTTAATGACTATCACTTTGTGCAAGTTTTTCTATACCGTCATTACCCTGTACCACCCATCATCATATGGTGGAGGCCAAATGCATCAAATGAAGCACAAGGATGGGCTCATCCTTATGAAGCACGCCTCCAATTGTGGTACGAAGTAATGCAGATAGATCCGCCGGGACGACAACCACAATTTGGCGGAAATATTGACTAAATTTGTGTATTTATTTATGTTCATGTATTGGTTGTTTGATTTCAGTTTGCATTATTGACTATTCAGAGAAATATAAAGAAAATTTAAGTGAATTCAACATACATAATTTATTTGGAAATTTAAATATAGAAGTTTAAAAAAAATGAAGGACAAAAAAATAAAAACAAAAAAAAAAAAGATATTAGGCCGAAAAAAATATAGTTTTTTCATTTTATATTATTTCACCATCAATATTAGGCTCGTTTGATAAGTTTCGTTGAGTAGATTTCATAAATATAAAATTTATTTAAAAAAAATATGTGAAAAAAAAGTTATTAGCATTTAAAATTTTATTTAAAAAAAATAAAATAAGAGAGAGAGAGAGGGGGGGGGGGGAAGGTGGATGGGTCTCGGACCCCCCCTGACACGGGGGGGGGGGCGAGTAACAGCTCTCCTTTCGCTAAGGAGCACAGAGAACAAGGGTGGATGGCAGGAAGTGGAAAGAGGATAAAGTTCTCTTGGGAAGTACAATTAACTTTTTAGAGCTTACATTATTATTTTTTCTTTTAGGCAACTGTAAAAAATGAAACACATATGTTTGTTAGGACAGATAACCTTATATGTCAATCTTTTTGGAATTAAGAGAATATATTTGAATAGATAACTAAATCTGTTAATTTCATTACGATTATATAAAATACAGAATTCGCGGAGTTGACCTTATTTATTGGTCTTTCTGAAGAAAAAAAAATGAATTTGGATAGAAAATCTTATTTGTCAGTCTTATGGGGATAATAAAGAGTGTAGATTTCGATAGATAACCATATCGATTGATTTTATTGTGATCATACAGAGTACATAATTAGCAAAAATAATCATATTTGTTGATCTTTTTGAAACAATACAGAGTATAGATTTGAACTGATAACCATATCTGTTGATTTTATTATGATAATAAAATAAAAAAACAAACTACAAAAAAGGTGCCAAACTCTCAGATAATGTTAACTGTGTTAATTTATTCTTTGTATCTTGTACAAAACAAAAAATAATATTATCTATTCCAATATATTCATTTATTGTTTTCAAAATAAAATAATAGATAATGTTATCAGTGTCAATCTATTCTTTTCTAGAAATATCAAGGAAAAGTCCTAAAAGCATTTTCCGGACCATATTGATTGTATAAATTTGGATAGATAACCTTATTTGTAAATCTTTTGGGGATAATAAAAGAGTTTAAATTTTGATAGATAACCATATCGTTTGATTTTATTGTGCTTTTACAGAGTACATAATTCGTAAAAATAATCATATCTGTTGATCTTTTTGGAAGAATACAAAGTATAGATTTGAACTGATAACTATATCTGTTGATTTTATTACGATAATAAAATAAAAAATAAACCACAAAAAAGGTGCCAAACTTCCAGATAGATAATGTTAACTGTGTTAATTTATTCTTTGTATCTTGTAAAGAACAAAAAATAATATTATCTGTTCCAATATATTCCTTTTTTTGTTTTCAAAATAAAAAAAAGATAATGTTATCAGTGCCAATCTATTCTTTTTTGGAAATATCAAAATACTAGTGACACCTTTGCAGACAAGTGCAGACAACTTTAACCGAATGAGGACCGGTTCACATCTTTGCTGGAACCAAAATACTAGTGACACATCACTTTGCCACACCCCAATAACACCTCTCACATATAGGTGGATTCCATTAAAATGAGACCTACATGTACGTGAAAGGAGTGTGGTTGAAATATGGCAAAGAGATGTGTCCCTAGCATACTTTAACCTTGCCGGCTGAATTGGCAACTGTCTCATCTCTTGTTCCCTTCTCTCTCTCTACTTTCCATTTTTTTCCTTCTCTCCCCTCATACTCTCATCTCTGAATTACATCTCTTCTTTTTCTCCCCAGTTATTTATCTTCAATTAAAAAATGATCCTACCACCAACACTACCTCTGGTGCTATCCCAATGTCTTCTCCACTGCCGTAACATCTTCCCGATTGAGCAGCCACAGTTGGGTGTCTCCCTCGATTGGAAAACCACATGACCTCCTTGGCCATCAAGTAGCAACGGACAAAACAAAGCAAATTACTTAACAATTGGAGAATTTGCCATGGCCACACTGTGGCAACGATCAGATTTTGTCTCCGATGAAGTATTCCGTCAAAAAATTCGCAATCAGAGAATTTATCGGCGAATTCGACCGTGTAAGTGAGCTTTGGGAGAGAATTGAGGATTTTCATCTTCGGGCCATTGTTCGCGGGCGGTGGAGGAGATAATCATCTGCTTGAACTCATCGGACATGACGAGTGGCTCTGCGACCATCTACTTGAACTCGTTGGCCTTGGTGTCGCCGGTGCCGCTACCAAATGCAGAACACCCTCTTCGTCAGCGAGTTGTCGAAATTTGTTTGCTTTGTGTTCGTGCGCAGTCTGTTTTCCAAATGAGAGACGCGTGCTGCAGGACATTTTTGTCAATACATGGACCTTAGACTATAAAACAATTTCGTTAATGGACTCTACACCTACAACTTAGCTTGGGCTAAGAGCCCTATTTGGCCACTTCTTTTGGACTGTTGCCCAATTTTCTGAACTTTTGTTATTTGTTTTCCTAACTACGTACTACTATCAAAAACATACAAAAAGTTCAATCTTAAGGCGGTAGCCGGTAAGGCCTATTCTGGCCTAATAATAAAGAGTTTTTTTTATTTATTTATCCCATAAACCATGCACCTTTTTTCTACTTAGTTCCTAAACTACCAATTTAACGATTTCATCCCCTCAACTATCATACCGTTACCTACTTAGTCCAATCGATAACGGAAATTAGGAATTTGGACAGGAAATGTCATGTAAGCCCTTGTTTGGGATCCTGTTGAATAGATACTTAATTATGAAAACCCTAGGGATAAAAATTAATTATGATTCCTTAGGATAAAATGATTAGAAAAATAAGACATTCGCACTGGGGTCAAAGAAATTAAAAATTGGAGCACTTTATTTTTTAAGCATTGTTTTAATATATGGACCTTCTAAAAAAAATTAAGTGCTCCAATTTTCAATCCATTTGAACCGGTGCGAAGATCTTTTTTTTTATCATATTATTCTAAAACGTCAAAATTAATTTTTATCTCTAAGGCTCTTATAATTAAGTATCTATTTTTTATTTGGGACACTTTAGAGCAGATATTTGATTATGAAAGTTCTAGAGACAAAAATTAATTATGACCTTTTAGGATAAAATAATAAAAAAAATAAGATCTTCACATCATTTCACATGGATTGAAAATTAGAGTGTTTAATTTTTAATCATATTTTTAAAATATAAACAGTCTAAATTCTATATAAGGCGCTCGGTCTTTTTAAAAAATATGTATGTGTCAGTCTCTATAAAATGCCACGTAAGATTCTGATATAAGAACCTTGTAAAAAAAATTAAGTGCTCCTATTTTTAATCTGTGTGAACTGGTGCGAAAATTTTATTTTTCTGATCATTTTATTTTAAAGAGTCATAATTAATTTTTATCTTTAGGACTCTTATAATCAAGTATCTACTCTACAGGGTCCCAAACAGGGCCTTACGTGACATTTTCCGTCCAAATTTCTTATTTTCGTTATCTATTAGACTAAGTAGGTAACGGTATGATAGTTGAGAGATTAAATCGTTAAATTGATAGTTTAGAGACTAAGTAGAGAAAACGTGCATAGTTAAGGGGATAAAAAGAAAAAAAAAACTCTTAAGTTAAAAGTTTTTTCGTATTTAATTTTTTTCGCATTTGTTAGTTTTTTGTCGATTTTTTGTGGATGAGAAATCTAAAAAGAAAAAAAAATTACAATCGAAACCCAATTTTTTTAATAAAGACGAAAAAAATGTTTATTAGCTTATTTTTTTATCTTTATTTAAAAAAAGGGTTTCGAATATTTCGATCGTAATTTTTTACTTTTTAGATTTCTCTCGTCATGACAAAGCAATCATCCACAAAAAAAATTAACGAAAAACAAACAAATACGATTTTTTTTCTGAATAAGGACAAAAAAATCTATTTGGCTTATTAGGCCAAAATAGGCCTAAGTCACATAATTTCTGTGCGAGAGCGCGGTGGCGAAAGCGTCTTCGAAACACATACAACCTACTAAAATTCATGAGACCAGGGGTGTTTGGGAGCTTACTTTTTGGCTTTTTAGCTTTTTGGATTATGGTAAGAATGTATTTTTGAATCCGGTAGGGTGTTTGGATGATATGTGCAGAATGCATTTTGCAATATGAGTAGTGTTTGGGAGAATATGATGAAAATGAATTATGAGTTGATTTTTTACCATGTTGCCCTTTACAGTATTATTTATGGGATATAATGTGTATAAATATTGGTATAATCAATTTTGTAAAATTTATTTTTTGAATTTGTATTATTTTTAGTTAATTGAACGTCTCCTACTAATTTTTTTGTTTTTTATAATTAAGAACAAATAACGATAACATAAATCCAAGAAATTTTCTAACGAATTAAACTCTTCCAATACCAGACCCACATGAAGAAATTAAAGTCTTACCGAAGAAATTAAAGTTTTAATTTTCTTAACCCAGGTTGTTTGTTTAATTTAGGTATTACCAGAAATTGTGGAGGGTTAGATACGTCTTTTGACCTGGACCAAAAGGAAAATGCAAAACCGAGAATTGGAAAAGCTCCTATTGGGCTCATTCTTCATTTCTGCCTCTATCATGCAAATTTCAGAACTCATTTTAGGAGAATGAGTTCTGGTGGTAGCAAGCCAAACACTGAAAATGAAAAAATGAATGGAAAATGCAAAAAGGCACCATCCAAACACCCTAAGCGTAGTGCTAAAATTGAGTGCGAGTGCATGGGATTTTAAACAATTACTCCGTATGGTCCAAACATGGACGAAAAGAGTCTAACTTTTCTGACTTTCTTTCCGATATGGTTTTGGGTACAAAATTTGGGCTTGCATTTTACAGTGTAAAACATCAAGAACCACATCTCTATTATAAAACAGACGGGTGTGGGGACAAGTTGTTGGAACGGTTTATATTCATTTGATCCAAAGGCTGTAGTGCATCCTCTCACTTCCCAGTTAAGTCCTTCCACCCGGGATGCGTAGTGCCGTAGGCACGGGCCAGCACTAGTTTACAATGTTACAGCACACAGCCCATGCATTATACAAAATCAAACTTGAATAAGGGCCCTATCTCTCAACAAAGCTTCCACTGCTTTCCTACCCGAAACCAAAGCCCCATCAAATGTAGCACTGGTCTGGTAATCACCACACAAGTACAAACCCGGCCCGACTCTCGGGTTTTTCATCAAATCCGTCGGCGGGCTTTGATTCGGCTGTGCAAACCCGATCCGATAAGTCCTCAAGTGCTTCCACGACCTGACCATCGACTCTCCAAACCAACCTGATAGCTCCTGAACAACCTCAGCTGTCAGATCCTCATCCCCCACATCCTCAAACAACCCGATCAACGAAACAGACACCAGAGCCTTCCCGGGCGGGCCGTATGATGGGGCCACATTGGTTGCGAAAAACATGTTGTTCACAATCCCCTTACCCGACCCGTTAAGAAACAGAATCGGGTCCCGATCCGGGACTTGACTTGGCTCCGCGGAGAAATACAAGCAAACCGTGCTCCGAGCCGGTTTCTGAACCGGCTTCCGGTTCAACTTTCCCGCCAAAAGCTTAACCGCTTCCGGTTCTTCAACTGCCACTATCACTCCCATCTCACTCCTCAATCTCTCTCCGCTCTCCAACCCCACAATCGCCCAACCCGACTCGATGTCGACCGACACGGCTCTCGAGTTCAACCGAATCGACTCGGCGGGCAATTTTGCAGCCAACTGTTCCGGAATGGCGGAAATGCCCTTTGCCGGGAGGGTATTGTTGCCCAGGGCGAGGCACTTGAACACGAAATCGAACAGCCGCGACGTCGTCTCGAGCTCCGTGTCAAAGAAGATGCCGCCGAAGAACGGCCGGAAAAACCGGTCCACCGCCAAGTCGGAGAAGCCGATCCGACTCAGCAACTCGGCCGTGGTAACCTCGTCCGACGAGAAAATTTCCTCGTCCGACCGGGTCAAAACCCTAATCCTGGTCATCGCGATGAGGAGCTTGTCGAGGACGGAGCCGATGGGGTTGGTCAGGGTTCGGAGGGAATCGAAGAAGTGGCGTAAGGGGTCGGATACGGTGTGGAAGCGCCCACCGTAAAAGATTCTTGCGCCGGAGTAGAATTTCTTGAGGTGTAGGGTTTGGTAGTCGAGAAGCATTTGGGCTTCGGGGTAAGAAGTGATGAAGATTTGGAAGCCGCGGTCGAGGAGGAAGCCCTCGACGGTGTCGGTTCGGACGCGGCCGCCGACGGCGTCTGAGGCATCGAGGAGGAGGAAGGGGATGTTTTGAGAGGCGAGCTGGGTGGCGGCGGCTAAGCCGGATAGGCCGGCGCCAATAATTATGACTCCGGGTTTCTGGAGGTGGAGAGGGGAGGGATCGGGTGGGGGGATGGAGATTTGTGAGGAGGATTTGGATGGTTTGAGAATGAGGCGGCAGCGGCGGGGGTGGGAGGAGGGGGAGGAGAGAGAAGAGAGGGAAGGGTTGGAGAAGGGAAGAGAGAGAGCGAGAGACATTTGGATGAGATTGGGATAGGGTCATCCTGTTTTCCATCGTCGTTTTGGGGCTGTGGTTTTGCCGTTTTGGTGGACTGTGTTTAGGCTTATCCATTTTCGGCATCTTTCATGTCGTGGGTCATGGAAAAATTATTTGGTGGTCATGCGGCATCATCACATGCGACACCCGTATTTTCTTTGGAACCTAATATTAAATGTATGAATCTCACAAAAATGTGTGGTGGATAGGGGTGTTGGGCACTACGTGACGGTGCCTCAAAACCACTAATCGAATAATTACTCGCGGGTCATTGGTGATTCTTCAACCATTTTGGAGCTGGGTTTTGGTGGACGTGAATTTCTCCATTTTGGTTTTGGGCAGCAACTGTTTCTTCCAAGTTCTGAAGGTGAGGTGTAGGCTGGTTGTAGTATTACTTTGACAAAATACAAGAAATAGGAGTAAATGAAAAGAGGAGATGAAAGTGTACAATTAATGACATGCATTCATCCAACAGCATGGTACTAGCTAGTATTCAGCAATTCAAGTTGGGATTTTATTTCTTTTGATAATGAGCATTTGTTTGGTGTGTGACTGACCCTGTTTGATGCGATTTATATAAGGCATGACCATGATGAGTACTTTAGATCACTAATGGGTATGGCGCGCCCTCATCGCATATGTTTTGTTGGCATTTTTTGTCTAACTGGATTGGATCCAATCCAGTAAGACCACAGAGTTATAAAGACAATCTGTTACACTTTTTTTTTGTATTTATTTAAAGCTTGATTTCAATCCTGTCTTTCCTTGCTTTTTCTTTCTTTCAGAAAGGAAAAGTAGAAAAAAAATCATAACAATGGCCCTTTTTCCAGTTCATATCCTCACATTCAAGGAGTGCTTCAAGCTACCCACATGAATCACATGTTGTCCCAAAGCAACCTTTCTAACCCCAACCTCATCAACCAAGCTCAAGTCCTTGCAGACATCCACCTTGAACCTCACCATCCCTTCTGTTTGGGGTTCCAAAAACACCTTCTCAAAACCCAACAAGTGCTTCTGAGGTGAATTGTGGACCGAAGGAGGGCTCGACGACAAGAAGACCGTGTCGCTTCCGCTCATTTTCCCAATGTTTTTAACTCTCAAATGGACAGGGAAAACCAAGTTCTGGCAACTTTGTTGTACAACGTCGATGGACTTGCATTTCGAGGAATGGCAAACGTGGCCTTCTTCCAAGGGGATTGATACTTGGTTAGGGGCAGCTTGGGCTAGTTGGTGGTAGAATGTAGAGTAGCTGAGTCCGTCCCCGAACGTGTAAACGCTTGGACCGGTGTAGAACCGGTAGGTTCTTCCCGGGTAGCCTGTTGCAGGGTCCGGTCTCATGTTCATGTTTGTCATTGGGATTTTTGTGTATGCTTGTGGGTACCATGAAATTGGTAGCCTCCCACCTGCAATAAAAAGGGACTTTGAACTTCAAGTTTCGAGTATTAAATGCATACATAACATAAACAGAACATTTTAACAACAATAACGAAATGGAAGTTCAAAAGGATACCAATACAGATTTACCTAGCCTGGATTGTACTAACAAGTAGTGCAAAAATTGGTCTTTTCTATATAGAAAACTGCAAGACAAATAGTAGTAAGACTTACTTGGATTGTAATACCCGAAAATGACATCAGCAATGGCGGCACCACCGGCTTCCCCGGGGTACCCAACCCAAAGAATACTTGTAATCTTCGAATCATCTTTAGCAAACTGCACGTCCATTCCCCCTGCGGACATGATCACAAGGATTACAGGCCCCTTGGAAACATTGGCAACTTGTGTTACCAAAAGTTGTTGTTGGCCAGGAAGGGTAAGATCGATCCTGTCGCGGCTCTCGGCTTCTATGGACAGGTCTGCGCCCATTATAAGGATGGTGGCGTCTGCTGCCGCTGCGATTTTCTTGGCATCGTCAAGTTGGGCCGCGGTGCAGGCCACGTTGGTGCAACCGGGAGCGTAGGTGGTTGCTGCTGAGGCTGTTAGGCCTTGTAAAGGAGTTGTGTACTTGCATGGAACTCCTGGAAAATAAATAATAATAATAATAATAATAATAATAATAATAATAATAATAATAATAATAATAATAATAATAATAATAATAATAATAATAATAATAATAATAATCCAACAAGTGCTTTCAGATTAACTTGAAATCGTAAATGCTAAAATGATTCAGAAAAGTGTTGATATATAGATGGATTTAACATGAGTTCTACTGAATGCCAACGTCTTTTGTTAAGTGATTTTAGATTTTTTTTTTTTTGTACTTGCTTTTCAACCAATTTTGTCCTAGTGAAACTTTTCTTTTCGTTAATTCATCCACCAGATTTATTAATTTTAGGTTACTCTTGACGGGAGGAATTTCAAAATTTTAAATTATGGAACAAAATAAAAAACCCTCAAAAGACCAAAAATAAATAAAATAAGTGTCCAAATACAACTATGGATACAATTGTACCCGGAGCCGTCAGATGTGTGTAAGTCCAATGTTATCAAACGGATTCTAATACCGGGTAAAAAAAAAAAAACAGATCCTAATACAATTATATTTTAAAATTGTGTTCCGAGTATTACTAAAATTTCATTTCGCAACTTTTTGGGCTTTGTATAGTGGACTTTTTATGTTTGATCCATGTTTTGAAGTTCCAGGTTTCTTAAGTCAAACCTCAAAAGGAAATTATTAAAGCACAAAAGTTGAGCAAAATCCTAAAAAGTACGAAGAGCAATATATATATATATATTCACCCAACAAAAAACTAAGGAAAGACAGGTGTGGTACAACTTGGGTAGTACTTCAATTCTGCTACGGAAATTGACCGGGCGTATCGACGATCACGCAGGGCCACTCTGGACCTTGCACTGATGATCTGAGTAGTTCAATAATTTTAAAAAAAAAATGAGCAGGCTTGTAAAAAATTTGCTCAATCCGATATGTGAAAGTGCTCGATCCAATCTTTCATTTTTTTCACAGATCCGAAATTTGAATGAAAGATTGGATCGAGTACCTACACATATCGGATTGAACTGATTTTTCCCAGGGCAACTCAGTAATTTTTTTAAAATTATTAAACTACTCGGATCATTCGTGTGGGTCTCGTGTGGCCGTGGGTACGGCTGGTCGGTGTGCCCGGTCGGTTTCCTTGGGTTTCTCGTTATTACTTAATCGTAATGATGTGAACATACAAAAATTTTCATATAGAAATCTCATAAAGAATGATGTGGTTTCTTTGGTCTTTTTTGTTTGAAAATTGAAAAAAGTTCACAAAAACGACTTCTAATTTCAGAAATATTCGTCACGCGTCATTCCGGGAGGATTTTCAGTAGAAAAAAAATTCATTTTTGTAAAACCATTGTCGGTCTTAGTTAACACCAAGAACTTATAACGTACCTTCATAGTTGCCAATCATGGTCTTTGTGACATTAGCATTGGGTCCAATAACAGCCAGTGACTTGATCTCTGTAGGAGACAGGGGAAGTGATCCTTCACTGTTTTTAAGCAGCACAATCCCTTGCCTCGCAGCCTCACGGGCCAGCTCCTGGCTTGCCGCTGTGCACACATCGCTCGGCCCGAGCTTCCCGTATAATTGCTTGCTCGGGTCGCCGTCAAAGAACCCGAGCCTCATCAGTGTGGCAAAATTGTTTGTAACAGCCTTGTTGATGGCCGATTCGTTGACTAGACCGGCTTTTACTGCAGCTCCCGTGTGTTGGCCTAGGAAAGATCCGCAATCGAGGTCCAGCCCTGTCGAATCGAATATGTTAAGACGGTAAAAGGTCGTTTCTCAGTGCACAAAGATTTTATTTAACGGACGAGTATAAGATCGGATTTGGATTAACACTCCGATTTACTGGTCACAGAAAAAAGGAAATGGGATCAAATTCAGAGATTACAAATAAAAGAATTCAAAGTCGTACAGTCTAAAGTTTCTTTAGTTCAGTGAAATTCCGAAGAAAAACAGCCAATGACAGAATGAAATTCCGCTAAAGACGGACCGAGAGGCGGATGAGCCCGGGCGACCACCCTATCCACATTTCAATTTCAGTAGAATTGTACTAGTAGTAGTTTTATCTCGAATACGTTGAAATCAAATATATTCACCAGCCCAATAACATTTTGAACAACCCTACACCTACCTACCCTGTAGTTTTGGGAAAAAATAATACTACTTTTTGAAGTAAATCGACCTAGTTAATGTCGCATTTACTATGTTACACCAACCGTGGAATTATGTGTCCATCCCTGCTTCTGCTCACATACAAATTAAACAAGAATTCACCAGTGAATGGGATCCAATTCTGAGATCAAGAAATATAAATGAATTTACAATTGAAGACTGTCTTTAGATTTGATTATTTGCTCACATATTAATGGAAGATTTTTCAGTGCCGGGTGGGTACCACGTGGTGCCCGCTCGATGCATCCGAGTCGTCCATTACATTTTTCGGACGGCTCGGATTTGGAGAGAGAGAAAGTGTTAGGGTGAGAGGAAAGAGAGTTTTAATTCGAGCCGTTCAAAAGTGTATTGGACAGCCGGAATGTGCCATGTGCCGAGCGGATACCACGTGGGATATACCCACCCGGCACCGGAAAATTTCTCCATATTAATACGTAAGTGTAAAGAAATCTGCAGTTGGTGTGCCAGTTCTTCGGTAGGTCAACGTAACTAAATCAGATTAGGAGCTGGGATCCTCTGAATCATTTCTTTGTACCATCCTTCCAATTCTGCCACATCATCACAACTTGACACTAATTTCCACTTACTACATCATCACAACTTGACATCATCACAACTTGACACTAATTTCTGAGATCAAGAAATATAAATGAATTTACAATTGAAGACTATCTTTAGATTTGATTATTTGCTCACATATTAATGGAAGATTTTTCAGTGCTGGGTGGGTACCACGTGGTGCCCGCTCGACGCATCCGAGTCGTCCATTACGTTTTTGGACGGCTTGGATTTGGAGAGAGAGAAAGTGTTGGGGTGAGAGGAAAGAGAGAGTTTCAATCCGAGCCATCCAAAAGTGTATTGGACAGCCCGAATGTGCCGAGCGGGCACCACGTGGGATATACCCACCCGGCACCGGAAAATTTCTCCATATTAATAGAAATCTGCAGTTGGTGTGCCAATTCTTCGGTAGGTCAACGTAACTAAATCAGATTAGGAGCTGGGATCCTCTGAATCATTTCTTTGTACCATCCTTCCAATTCTGCCACATCATCACAACTTGACACTAATTTTCACTGGCTAACAAGTTGTGGTTCAAAATTTATGACTTTTACACAAGTATTTTGAAAACTATTCAAACAAAAGCTCAAAAAACTTGTTGATTAGTGAAAATTCCCGTTAATCTTTTGATTAAAATTTAACAAAACTGCTACGTATGGAGAAAACTACCAATGACATATAATATACACGCACCTTGCTTGTGACCTACACAACCAAATCAACACCAAATAGGTATTTTCTACTCCCTCCGTCCCTTTTTAAATGTCCTGCTTCGTAACTCCAACTTATTAAAAAGACATCATCATTATACATTTCACATCAACTTTTTCCTCCACTTTCCCTACTTACCCATCATCATTACACTTTTACTCACTAACTTTTCAAAATGAAATCTAATTTTATGGACAAAATAGACAATTCACCAATTTTTACCCACTAACTTTACAAAATGGACACTTATTAAGGGACAATCCAAAATGAAATATTGGACTGTAATAAAGGGACGGAGGGAGTAGTGATTTCTCGAGACTTAAGTGTTACCATTAAGTTAATCAAATGATTCATGGAGTGACAAGCCGAAGAAGGGTGAGACAGAGAGACAGATGTAGAAAATATGAATAATAAAGTTATCCCTCTCTTTAATAAACTTAAGCTTTTAGATGAGTTTTTTTTTTTTTTGATAAGTCGCTCTTAGATGAGTTGGTAGTTAATAATCTAACATGGTTATTAGATCTATGTCTTGGTGGCCTCATTTCGTGTGGTCAAATCTCCGTCGCTCGAGTCAAATATTCTCACGTCATCAATTCATACCTTTCACATGTATCCAGGCTGCACGAAAGGGTTGCCAGAGTCAAATCTCCTTGTCTCCTCAATTCGTACCTACACGTGCATCCGGCTGCACGTGAGGGGAAGTGTGGGACTTTATCCCACATCACTCATCTAAGTCACGTAAGCTTAGTTAATATATTCTAGAGGTTACTGCATCTATCGCTAATTCGTTTTAGGTTGGAAACCTCTAAGAAATCTAATATGGTATCAGAGCAAATAATAGATCTTGTATTCGAATCTCACCGCCTACCTAATGATTAAAATTTATACGTTCTTAGCCCATTTAGGAAGAAGAGTCTGACTACACGTAAGAGGACGTTTAAGCTTTTAAATGAATTGATGGTTAATAATCTAATAACGGGCAACAAATTCTCCCCAGCCTATTGAAAAGTTGACTCAATTAAGATAACACTATTAATAATTTGACTAATGATAGCTCAGATTTTAAGGCTGGAAATCAAGTCACCTGCCAATATAGCCTTGGCTGCAGCCTCCTCTGGTGTTTTTGTGTAGTGTTGTTGATTATAAAAGACATCTACTGAATCACAATCAGAAACTATGTACCTGCAGCAACCAATTTTCAAGCAAATATAAGACTCAAATCTTTGCTCAAATAGTACTATTATAGGAGTTCAGATCCTCTATACCCAAATGTCTCTGTACCGGTGTATGGTCCATTTGCGGCGGCCACTGGATCAAGCAAGAATCGTAAAATCTCTTAACAGTTCTCACATGATTCAATGACCAAAAATCCACCGAACACCGGTGCAGGGAGGCATAGGGACGGAGGATTTGAGGAGCTGGTTAAGCAAAGGTCATGGAGAAAACGTGATTTACCCGTTTAGTTTCCATTCGCCCCGAATTACACCCGACAGGAGATCCGGGTCGGCGCATGTGGGTTTTCCATTAACTTGGTTGTAGGAACACATGACACTTGCAACATTCCCATCAAGAACACAGCTCTTGAATGGGGGCTGGAATGTGTCATCCAAATCTTGTTGTGTCACCTAACTCACCCACAATAGACAGCAAACACAGTCAGTAAGATCTAGAGCAAAGACTTTTTGGAAAACCGGTAACGCTTTTGTTTTTTTTGTTCTGAAAAAACTTGGAAGCGGAAACAAAACACCACTGTTGTTTCCAAAAAGAATACCCATTTCTTGTGTTATCTAGCTCGGCCACGGGCTTCCTTTTTCCGTTTTGATCTGTTTTTGTTTTCCGAAATAATAGGCATTGGAAATAAAAGAAAATAGTATCAGCCTTCATAATTTCTGAAACTCTAGGTAAAATTCTTTTCGAATGAAGTTTCCATTCTGTCCTCCGCGCGCCCACCCATTCTCCGGGCACACCCTTCTCCCTTCAACAACCCTTTCCCGGCCCGTCACCCACTACGTACTCACATGTTTTCAAAACTCAGATTTTTTGGAATCACGTTTACTGCTTTGGTAAATAGAAAACTGACCACGTTACCAAACACCCATAACATGAGTAAATACCACGGCATTGAAGCGAGTGCGATCAACTCCTTTCCAGTTGTCAAGATCGTATGCCGTGTAGTGTTTGCAGCAGGAGGCAACCTTGAGCCGGTCTTTGTCGCCATCGTCTCTCTGTTGTAGCCCTCTCACGTAAGCCGACGCATATTTGCTCGTGAGTACTGGGTCTTCGCCCGGGGTTTCTTGGATTCTCCCCCATCTTGGGTCTCGGACGATGTTGATATTTGGTGACCAATAGGTTAAACCAGCCAATCCAACATTGTACATTGCTCTTGCCTCAGTTGAAACCACCTGAACAAAGAAAATCATTACACTTAATTTTAGCTCTGTAAATTGTGTTTTTCAGTTAAAGTTTTGAGAGTGTGTGTTTTTAATTATACAAGATGAGAATTAATTTTTTTTCTCACCCAATACGATTATCCATTCTTATGTTCTCTTTGTCATCCAGAATGATAGCCACATTACTTAATTTTTGCTTGGCAAATACTCAGTAGAAAATAGCATAAAACAACATGAGATTGGTATAAATGAATCATGATTGGAATTGAAGATCGGCGCCACATTTTTGATAACTTGGCATAATGGACCGATTAATTTGGAGGTAAATTCCACCGTCCAATAATGAGGGTCAATTAAAATAGTGACAAAGTCACGTATGGACCGACTCCACGGGAGGTTTCATAGCATGGTGCAATCAGTGGTGGATCCAGGAATTGTATATAGATGGGTCATCTTTCAATCATAGCCTTGATTAAACAATAGATAGTGAAGAACATTAAGTAAAAAATAAACGGAATACTCCCTACGTCTCAATTTAAATGCTCCCTACAGAAATTTGTACAATTTTGAACTAAAAAAAACATATTTCTGCATATTATATTTTTATTCAAAATTGCATGAATTTTTGTATGGATTATGGAGCATTTAAATTGAGAAGAAAGAGTAATAGTTTATTATAATTAGTTGTGGAACTATGATAGAAAGCTATTTGTCGGCATTGTGGTACATCTATGATACAAGCTCTTGGTTCAACTCTTGCTAGCAGCAAGATGGAAGGGTTTTTTTCTGGTTTTCCAGCCGTTTGAGCATCAGCTATATAAAAAGAAAAGTTAGAGGAAGATGACAAGATTCCAACCAGCGGACCTATGGCATAGAAGTTCACATTCTTGCAACCGGTACAAGGCGCCAGTCTTGTTATGATTTGGGTAATTTTTCTATATATTACTTATTTTCTCGGTTTAAAAAACATAATTCTAATTTTTCTATATATTACTTGTTATGACCCGCCTATGCTTCACTTAAATCCGCCCCTGAGCTCAATCCTGAAATTTTGTTTGGTTGTCAAAAGCAAAGTTGTCAATCCCGTACCGGCCAGTACCGGACTGTATCTCGGTACCGTTCCGGATTTATTGCAATTAATATTTTATATATATTTAATATATATCTACCATATATATTAGTTTAGAGCCCACAAGTTAAAAGAAAAAAAAGAAGAAGACCGGAACGGAACGGAACACCGGAAAATGTCCGAAACAGACCGGTATCGTCCGGTACATCCGGTATTGGCCGGAACAGGCCGGTATTTCGACCGGAACGGATCTTGAGTTTTTGTGTTCCATTTAAGCACCGGTACGGTACGTACCGTACCGGTCGGTACTGACCGGTACGGAACGGATTTCACAACTTTGATCAAAAGACCAACACTACGCAAACCGTGAATTAAGATTGGAACTATACGACTGGAATGCCCCGGCATGTGTTAAAAGTTTTCAGCAATCAAACAAGAAAGCAATCAGTGCTCTCTCTCTCTCTCTCTCAAGAAAGCAATCAGTGTACACTCTCTCTCTCTCTCTCTCTCTCTCTCTCTCTCTCTTCTCCAATTCTAGTCTGCAAGCTGGAAGAGTCCCAATGCAGGACAGCAAATGGGGAGCTACTTTAGTTCAGGAGTCATAATCAGTTCTGATTATAAGCATAATACTAAAAAGCAAAGAAAAAATGCACAAAATTTTCAAAGTGCAGTTACTATGGGTGGCTGGCTCCACCAACTTTACTAAAAGTAAGCATACACAGCTCATTCCTTCATATCTCAAACATTATCCCCATCTCTCAAGGTACAGTATTTATGGTTACCAACTGATGACGACCTTTCACAAACTGTTTTCGAAAATGAAAGCTTATTTGCTCTTCATGTGTTACGTACGTACTAGTTTCACAAAAAATAATTTTTCAAAGCAAAATTTGCTTTCATTTTCTCTTTTGTTTGATACCCAAGTTTTCGGGCGTAGCTCGAATAATCATGTGAGATCATAAACCCAGAGTTTACTATCAGAGGCCGACTTGATGCCAAAGCAAATACTTCGTATCAGGGACGGAGGGAAAGGGGGGCACGTGCCCTCGCTTGAAACTAAAATAATTTTGTTATATTTTGCATAATTATGAAATTAAGTGTGCTACTACACATAAAAACGTGCATATATCTTAAAAATGTACCTAAACTAGTTTTATGTTTCATTTTCGTCATATGGTGCATTTATAATTGTTGATTTTCGAACTATTTGTCTATTTGGATCGATTCTTTCTTAATTGTACTTATTTTTAACTGTCTAAGAGCAATATTTTAAAATAATATCATTAATAAAACTATATTGATCATTCTAAAACTTGTCGATGTTCATGTAAAACATACTCTCAAATTTTTTCTGAGATTTTTTTGCTTATTTTTACATAATTTAAGTGAAAATATGTGTTATATATTTTTGTAGTTTGTATTGCATGCCTTAATTGTGTACGATCTTATTATGGTTAACTAGAAAAATAAATTTTCGCCACTGTTTCGTATGGACTAAACGACATTTCTAAATCTGTCCCTGTTTCGTATGGACTGACTTTAAAAGGGTTGATATCACCTGAGATATTTTGAACCCGAGACTTTAATGAGAGTTAGAGCAAACTCTTAAGTTTCAGGCGTTGACCACATCGATTTCTGGCATCACCCAAAAAATTCAAAAGTGAACACGAAACAAGAAAGCATGTGTACGTAAGCACATTAATGAAATCAAAGCCTGAAACTACTCTCTCATCGTAGATCAGCCCAAACCAATTTCCTCAATTGAAATTGAAATAAGGAGAGTGATTTTCATACTCCTCTTTCTATTATTGACACTCCCTTTTTTGTCTTTATCCAATTGAATTTATTATCTTGTCCTTTTTTCAATACACTTTTTCACACATCTTAGGGCAACATTATAAATTAATGTGAATAAAGACAAAAAAAGAAGTGTGAATTGTAAAAAGGAGAATGTGAAAATCATTTCCCTTGAAATAATAATGTTATATACATATGCCTTACATCAATTACACGGTTATTTTAACCGAGAATTGTGGATCAATCAAATTCACAGAAATTATCCCGAAAAAGTCCAAAAAGAAAGACAAAATGAAAATGTGGATTATAACAAAGTAGCAAATTATAATCCAGAGATGATAAAACAAGAGAGAGAGAACGCTATTCATTTGGGGATAAAAATACTCTTACTAATGAGAATATATTGTATTCGGAGAAAAATATGAACTGTCGGGCTGTCGGGGTCCGGGACAATAACGGGAGAAGATCTCTTTTTTTATAAATTTTTATTAGCCCAATCGCACAATTATTACCTCGAAATGAGAGATACCCATTTCTATAAACAAGTCCTTAATCATACGGATCAAACTCATGATCTGAAACCACTCAAAACATCAAAAGAAACACAACATTCTCACAAAAAAACATAGTTTAGATATAGATAGATGTGTACATACCTTTCCAATGGTTTCAAACAGAGTGACATTGAAAGAAGCCGCAGTGAGAATAACCTGAGGGAAACTCGTAGCACCAGGGACTACGCTCGAGAACTTGGTCCCGGGGCCCACATAGGACACCCCATGTAAAGCCTCAGACCACCACTCGTATTTTGGTATCCCCAGTCTGCTCACACTCCCAGCTGAGTTCCCCAGGAACCCGATTTTCTCCTCCAGCGTCAGCCGCTTCACCAAATCCGCAACCCGCTCCCCCGCCGGCAGCGCCGGATCGCAGAACGAGTAATTTGCCAGGCCCGGGTTCGATTTCACGTCGCAGGCGAAGACCGCCTTCGATTGGGCAGAAACCCGGGTCGAGAAATGGAGGAGAACCAAGATCGTAATGTGGAAGCAGAGGGAAGCAGGGGCATTCCCCTGTTTTTTTGCTCTGTTTTGAGCTGATGCCATTGTTTTTTTCGTTCTTGGGAACTTGGGTTGGGATTGGTTACAAAGAATGGGTTATTAGGGTGTGAGGGGATTTGTTATTTATATAGTCTCATTCTATAGAGAGAGAGAGAGAGAAGAGTGGGAGAAATATTCAATTTTCAGACACATGTTTGTTTTGTAGCAGTCCGCCAGTCCGTGAGGGATCAGTGTAATAATATGCTCTGATAGAAAGAAAAAAAAGGTACTTGATTTTTGTTTACAATACTGTATTATTCTGGAAATCTACTCTCTCTCTCTCTCTCTCTCTAGGTATATAATAGTATACATCTATTCCCTTTCCGTTTCTCTCTATTCGGTCACTCTGAATCTCTCCTTCCCTTTTCCAAATAAAATTCTCTGTAGTAGTATTTGTTAGGGCTGGATTTGTTGAATACGAGTCCGTGAAGGATTTTATTTTGTGAAAGCTGAGTTGGGATGTCGTGCTTTTTGGCTGGAAGTTCTGGTTCAGTAGTGGACCTACTGAAAGATAGAGAGAGAGAGTAGGAGATTTGTGTGCGGTGATGGGATCTTCTGTGACTAGGCAATATTATTGCACACTCCAATAGAATAAGCCCACGTCAAAATTATTACTCAAGCATTCACACTGGTGTTTATCATTTCACATTTGTCTTTCTCTTTTTTGGCCCATAAATACTTTCATTTTGCCCCAAAAATGGAAAGGGTGCTACACCAATATATGCATGTCATTTTATCATTCTCATTTTTTCTCCCTCTCTCAATTAAAAATGGCAATTTTGCCATATATTTTCTCAAATTTAGCAAATAAAATGGCATTTCCTATGATGTGAGAAGTTTTTGAGTTTGTGGGTGTGGGATGGTAGTTGTCATTTCTACAAAAAAAAAAAGATTCTCAAAAATAGCAACCGATGTGGATGCTTTTACGTGTTATTCTCCTTAGCTTTTTGTGTTAGCTTTTTGGGCTTTTTGATTTTGTCCTTAGATTTTTTTCGCATTTGTTAGTTTTACGCTAAATTTTTGTGATTTATTCATCTTGATGAGAAGAATCAGAAAAATAAAAAATTATGACTTTTACCAAAAAAATTGAAATATCCAAAATAAAAGCTTTTTGGATTTTTCCTTCGATATTTCAACAAATATTTGGGTAAAATTAAAAAAAATACTTTTCTGACTCTTCTCGTTGAGATAAATCAATTTAATCTACAAAAATTTGGCGCAAAACTAATAAATGCAAAAAAATTTAAATAAAAATAAGATCAAAAAAATCCAGAAAGCTAAGAAGGGGTGGATTTTAGATGGTACATCTCCAAATTTCTTTTTCTTTTTGTGTTTTTCAGATTTTGACAGCGAAAACTTAAGTTACATGATGCGTGTATATGAACGTGAGTGTAAGAAAAAATAAAGGTAGGAAGGTGCCTTTTTAAAAGGACGCTCGGCAGAAAGTTGGGTTAAACCCCTCGATTCTATCTGGTTCGATCGAGGCATTGACCAGGCCGCTGGGTTCGGTCGAGTTCAGTTCGGCACAAATGGCATTTGGACAAGTAGGTATGAACAATCGGCCTATGTTGAGGTTGACACTCAAGCTTTCTTTAGGCTCAAACACGGTAGTTCGGCCAGCTCATAATAAGGTCGAGTCAGGCATCGAACTCTTAGGTTCGGATAAATAGGCTCGGTAGAGGCAACGTTCAGATATGGAGTATCCAACCGCCAACTCATATCAACGACAATGCTCAACTAATGAGGTTTGGACTTTTAGGTTCGACAGACTCATGCAAGCCAGCTCATCCACATGAGTTTATTCGCCCTGGACCCTATGTTAGTTGTGACTTCACCTGGAACGGTTAGGGCACAAGATTGACCCAAACACACATGGGTGACAGCTCATGCATATGCACGATAACAACCTTATCCGGTACGTCACACATGAATTATGTCAACTGAAGCAGTTACTGAGCGTGCGAGGCACGCGCTGGCTTGGAAGGCAAACCAAAGAGGTCTCTATAAAGGCAAGGATGAAACCCCAGGAGGGTAAGCACTATTCACACCTCTCTAAACCCTAGTGCTTTCATCTTCTTCCTACACTTTCTGACTAGACTGTCGAAGGGCCTTTCGATCTAGTCTTCGACCGGTCTGGCCCTTAGTCGTGTGTTGCCTGTGCAGGTTAGGCAAAGTACTAGACGAACCCATCCATTCAAACCAGAGGCTCAAGCGATGTGTCCAGATCTTGATCGACAACCCCACAGAGTCGATGGAATTGGTCCTAAATTATTGATTTATTTTGAACACACGGGTCTCGTTCGAAGACTGGATAAGTTATAGCTCCTTATCTCTGTATTCGAATGGACATCATTTTAATTTGTAAGTGGCGAATGACTGATCAATGCAATTTTGCCTCGGGTGAAAAACAAGAAGAAAAAAAAAGTTAGTGAAATTTACCAAACAAGATTGCAATCTGGAGTAGACCGAACACAACGGTCCGAGCCCATTCTCAAGTAGGCTGGGCCAAGCTTGGGGTTGAGATTGTTGGCCGTACACAACCCCAGGTTTGGCCACATCCGGGGTCCGATAGCGGACGACAACGCATCCACCCGATAGCCAACTCGAAGAGATAGCCTTCAGGCTCGGCCACCTTCAGGACGGAGTCCCGTTGACACTTCCTACGAATCACCCATCCTCAGGCTCGGCCAACCGTGATGACATGTGCCTCCCCACGTGCAGAAGCGGTTACGCTAAAGGATAATGATGAGCGCACATGGGGGTGCCAGCTCACACCAAAACGGTTACCAGATCTAATCAGTGATGTCACTATGGCGTCACCCGACTCGTGCAAGGCACATGCCTGTACTTGGAGAGCAAGTCAAGCAGACTCTATAAATACTGAAGGATCACAACCCTAAGAGGTACACACACTCTTCCACACCAAAATCCTAGTCTCTTGCTTTGCTCTCTACATATTCTCATCCTTTCGCCGGAGGGCCTTACCAGGCAACCTCAGCCAGGTCTTAGTCGTGTGTTCCCTGTGCAGGTTAGGGTGAGAAGGCTAGGAAACCCTCGAACCACCAGAGGAGGAACTCAGATCAAGGATCGCAGGCCACACAATTGGTGAACCCGATGTGAAGAGGTTTCTGATTCAAACGGCTCGAACTCCCTTCAAACCACCTTCCTCCTCCCAAAAACAACCACAAAATCAACCACCATGGGCGGATATATTGCGGATGTTACCATTTCGGGGGCGAAGGACGCCAGTGAAAATGTAATCCTACCACCCCCGGAGAGGCACATGTTGATCTCGATCCCTGCTAGCTCTGGACTATCACCAGCCATGGATGATGTAACGGCGGCCTACATCCGTCTGTTGCAACGTCACGATGACGAAAGAGACAACGAACTGGTGGCTCTAAGGGCCGAAATGGCCTAACTGAAACAACACATGCAGCAAGGCGTTGCTCCAGCTACATCCAGGTCAGCTGGAGGCGGGAGGCTGCGAAGGCAAACGCCTCCTCCACCACCTCTTCCTCCACCGCAGGAGTACCACCCCGAGACGGGCCACCGTGGCTCCGCGAAAGATCGCCTAGGCTACGCACCAGAAAGGGCGATGCAAGGGAGATAATCCTCTACAAACGGCCAACAACCTCTGAGATGCACTGCTCAAAAAGCCACCAGGAGCGGAGCAGATCTAGGGACACCACCGGATTGTTCACAAGCACATACTCAACTGGTCGCGCGGAATTCTCCCGCACCACATCCCACCACAGCCGAGGCTTCCTCGAGACCAAGTGCCACGTATCTGAGCGTCTTGGAGAAATCCCGCTGGAGAACTTGAAAAATGAGACTCGATCTCGGTGAAATGGCAAAGGTGTTCGCATCGAACCTAAAGTCCATGAAAGAGAGAAGTCCATCGATGGGCCTCACCGAACAACAACTGACTTGAGGGATAAGCTTCAGCACCGAGACCATGAGAAACCCTTGGAAAAAGACTCCAAGGAAAGAGACTCCAAAAGGTCTCGAACTGATGGGCATGGCAAGCCGCCACACCCAGGCTTTGAACGACAGTTGAAGGACCTTGGCGTCTCGCCCTTTACATCTCATATCATCAACACGCCTCCCGAGCCCAACTTCCACCTGCCTAAATTTACCAAGTTCGATCCAACCACCTGCGAAGCTTACACCCACTTGATCCACTTCCGCCAAACCATTGAACTATGCACCCTGAAGGATAAAATCAAGTGCAAGGCGTTCCCCTCTAGCCTCGGCTCCCTTGGATTCCAGTGGTTCAACAAATAGCCCGCTGGATCCATACGGAACTTGGACGACCTTGAACGTGCATTCAACACTCGTTTAATCACAAGCAACAGGATGGCAAATGAGCCTGAATCCTTGTCCCAGATGAGGAAACTCCCAGGCGAAACACTCAGACAGTAGGCCGAGCGCTACTGGCAACTTTTCAACGAGATCCCTGGAATTGATGAGTACTGGGCCGCACGCACCTTCAAGAACAGTTTAGAGTCTGGCAGCAAAATTTTAGATGAACTGGCTATCTGCACGGGATAGGCGAATTGATGCGCATAGTGGAGCGATTCTGCGCTCTCGAAGAGTTCTACGCAAACCGAGCGGCTCAAGGAATACCAAACCCAATCACTCCCCTACCGACGGTCGTGCCCCAGCTGCCAGCACCAATCACCACTCAGCAATCCCAGCCAAAGAAACATGTCCACAACATCGAAGAAGGAAAGAAGCGTCCGCCAAAGGTCCACGACTATGCGGCCGAAACAACAGTCTTCAAGGAACCCATCTGGTCTTTTCTCAAGGAGATCATGAGACAACCATAGTTCAAATGGCCAACAGGCAAGCTCGGCACGGACACAGGCCAGCCAGATCAAAACCCAAGGAAGAAATGCTCCTACCATAATGAGCTCGGCCACTACACAACCGCCTGTGCCCCATACAAGGCACTTCTGGAGCGCCTAGCGTCCCAAGGTCACCTCGACCAATACATTGATCGAGCCAAAACACCCGCCCGCCCACCCGTCATCAATCTGAATCCCAATGAGCCGCGATCGACGATACATGTTATCCATGGCCCAGTCACAAAGGAATCCGAGACCACCCTAAAGGCCGATCTTGATTGTGCCTCCACTTCAAAGCAGGTACTCGCGGTAGGACCTGGGTCCAAGCGTCCACGCCCACAAGAGTTGCCAAAATGGACAATCACCTTCACCGAGCGCGATCTCGAGATGGTGCAAACCCCTCACTCCGACGCCCTTGTAGTCACTGTCCAAATCGGTGTTCACGATGTCAAGCGCATCCTCATTGACCAAGGGAGTTCGGTGGAGGTTATGTACTACGACCTTTTCAAGAAGCTCGATTTACCAGAGTCGGCCCTACAACCAGCCGAAGTACCCTTCATCGGTTTCAATGGAGCACCCGTTTGGCCACTTGGCCGAATCTTTCTTCCTGTCGTCGTCGGCTTGAAAACGTTGAGCGTTGAATTCATTGTCGTCAACCTGCCAAGGCCATACAACGCAATCCTTGGCCGAACCTGGCTTCACGGTATGCAAGCTATCGCTTCAACTTACCACTAGGTCGTCCGTTTCATTGGCGCAAATGGAAGGCAAGAAGACCTACGCGGCGATCAAGTCGCCTCCAAAAAATGCTACGTCTCAGCTGTTTACAACTCCACCAAGGCAAAACAAGTACAATGGGTTGAAGTCCCAGACATGACAGTCATTGAAGACGTCGGCGAAAAGGCCGAGGATAAAGCAATAGAAGACCTCGTCTCAATGCCCATCAACAAGGATGGCTCTCGTTTCTTTTTACTCGGCTCATCCCTCAGCGACATCGAGCGCGAAGAAATGTTCCAGTTCTTAAAAGACAACGTAGAAGTTTTTGCATGGACCCCCAACGAGATGCCGAGGGTCGATCCCAGCTTTATCAGTCACTCTCTCAACATCAAGAAAGACTCAAAATCAGTCGTCCAGAAGGCTCGACGCTTGGCACCCGAACACGCCGAAGCTGTCGTTGAAGTCAACTGCTTGCTAAAGGCTAAAGCAATTTAGGAAGTTCAATACCCAACATGGTTGTCAAACATTGTCGTCGTCAAGAAGAAGAGCGGCAAATGGAAAGTTTGTGTTGATTATACCAATCTTAACGACGCTTGTCCTAAGGATTGGTTCCCACTTCCAAAAATCGATCAACTGGTGGACGCCACGGCAGGCCACGCTCGGCTGAGCTTTCTAGACGCCTACCGTGGCTATCACCAGATCGCCATGGACCTAGAAAATATGGAAAAGACGGCCTTTATCACTCCATACGGCATCTTCTGTTATCGCGTAATGCCCTTTGAGCTCAAAAACTCAGGTGCCACATTCAACCGTGCCATCTTCAAAATGCTCCACGAACAAATTGGCCACACGGTGGAAGCATACATTGACGACCTTGTCGTCAAAAGTCATAAAGAGCATAACCACCTTCAAGAGTAGGCAGAAGTTTTTGAAATTCTCAAATTCCACAAGCTTCGCTTAAACCTGGAGAAATGCGTGTTTGGCGTAAGCGCAGGAAAATTTCTTGGACACTTGGTCACCAGACGTGGCATCGAAGCTGACCCCAACCAAATCAAGGCCATTGCAGACTTGTGACCACCACGAACAATCCAATAAGTCCAGAGGCTCACAGGCATGGCGGCGGCTCTAAATCTGTTTATCAGCAAGTCCTTAGACAAGTTCCATGCATTTTTCCATGCTTTAAAGGGTAAAAGCCGATGCTGTTTTGAATGGACTCCAGATTGCGAAACAGCACTGGCCGAACTCAAAGGCTACTTGAGCTCGGCCCCACTATTGGTGAAACCGAAGGAATTTGAGAACCTATACCTATATTTTACCGTCTCGGCCGACGCCGTCAGTTCAACATTGGTTCGGTGAGTTGGCGCAGACGATATGCCAATCTACTTCACCAGCAAAATGCTCCTCCCAGCGCAAACACGCTATCTCCCCCTCGAGAAGTTAGCATTTGCCCTTGTCTCGGCGGCAAGGAAACTACTACCGTACTTCCAATCACACACAATCACCGTCTTGACGGAGCACCCTCTCAAGAGCCTCTTTCGAAAGGCCGATCTCTCCAATAGGGTCTCCAAGTGGGCCGTTGAACTTGCAAATTTTGACATCCGCTTTGAGCCACGGACGGCAATCAAGGGGCAAGTTCTCGCTGACTTCATAGCGGAACTAACTCCAGAAGATACGGACATCCTCAACACTCCCACCCCACAACCTGTGGCCACACAAAATGCAGCTCCAATGCCTTGGCACCTTTTTCAAGGAGACATATGGCTCCTACACGTTGATGGAGCCTCTAACAGCAATGGAGCAGGGGCAGGGGTCGTCCTCGTCTCCCTTTGTGGGACACTTTATGAAAGTTTTATCAGCATCGACTTCCCCGCCATAAACAATGAAGCCAAATATGAAGCCCTTCTAGCTGGCTTGCGCTCAGCGATCGCACTGAAGGTGGAAGACCTGGTTGTTTTTTGCGACTCCTAACTCATCGTCAATTAGGTTCTAGGGGACTATGAAGCTCGGGATCCCAGGATGCTGAAATACTAAGCAATTGCAACCGAACTCATCTAACATTTCAAGAATTTCAAGATCGAACAAATCAACCGCGAGCACAACACCCATGCTGATGCACTCGCCGGCCTAGCTTCGGCATCCAAAGCCTCAGAATTCAGGACTATCAACCTCAGCAGCATTGACCACCCCAGCTTTGACACTATTCCAGAAGTACTCAATGTCGAACTCGATCTAAGTTGGATGGACAAGATCGTTGCTTTCCTTCGACATGACACTCTACCCATTGACAAGAAGGAAGCTTACCGTATCAGAAACAAGGCCGCCTACTATTGGCTCTCCGAGAGCGGCCAACTCTACAAAAAATCCATCTCTAGACCGTACTTTCTCGTGGTCCACCCAACCCAAGTCCCTGAGATCCTCGCCGAGCTTCACTCAGGCAGTTGCGGCTGTCATTCAGGTGGTCGCTCTCTTTGCCAACGTGCCATAAGCCAAGGATATTTTTGGAAGAATATGAAGAAAGACTACGAAGAGGATGTCCGCAAATGCCAAGCTTGCTAGCTATTCTCTCCCATCCCGAAGCAACTAGCCCAGAATCTCTCTCCTATCACAAGCCCTTGGCCTTTTGCACAATGGGGGCTTGACATCGTGGGCAAACTTCCAACGGCACCAGTTGGCTTCAAATTTCTGATCACAGCAACGGACTACTTTTCAAAATGGGTGGAGGCCGAACCTCTTGTCACCATAATCGAGACAGACGTTTGAAGGAACATTGTAACAAGATTTGGCATCTCATACGCTATCGTCTCGGACAACGGTACCCAATTCGTTGGCAATGGCCTCTCTAGTCTCTACGAGGAATTTGGGATACGATTCTTCAACTCCACTCCAACATACCCCTAAGGAAATGGCCAAGCCGAGGCCATGAACAAGACTGTCTGTGCCGGAATCAAGCGTCGGCTAAAATCCAAGAAAGGCAAATGGGTCGAGGAGCTGCCTCGCGTTCTATGGGCTTACCGTTCTACACCTCGACGATCAACAGGCTAGACACCTTTTTCAATGGCGTTCGGCATGGAAGCCGTAATCCCATTGGAGTCCAAGTTCCCTACTTTGAGAATAGAGAACTTCGACCCAAAGACAAATGAAGAAGCCGTGGACCAGGAGTTGATTTTGGCATAAGAGAAGCGTGATGATGCTCGGCTAAAACTCGCTGAGTACCAACAGCAAGTGGCCAAGGACTACAACCGTAGCGTGAGGATCAAGACCTTCAAGCCAGATGATCTAGTATGGAGAAAAGTTGTGCAAGCCAGCAAAAAGACAAAATTCAAGCCCAACTAGGAGGGGCCATTTCGTGTTGTTCGGATTGCTGGCGAAGGTGCCTATGTCTTGGAGGACATGAACGAGAAAGTCCTCACCAACCCATGGAATGCCCAGAATCTCAAAAAGGCATACATGTGATCAACCCTTCCCGTGCGTCTTGGGCTCGGCCACTGACCACCCTAGATAATCTATGTTTTCAACAACTTTGTTTTACATTATGTCATTTTTTGGATTCGGCCATTACCCTTGTTTAGTTTTATTTCAACATGGCTTCGGCCCAGGTCTTTACTTCAAACTTGTATTCGTAGTTTCTCAATAGAAGGCAAAATCTTGTTTGGCAATTGATGCCTTCTACAATTCTCAAACTTGATTTTGCTTATTAATATAATCCATCGTCGGCACTTGCTGCCATCCGCAAATGATGACTTCGGTCACATCCACAAACGGCGTTCATGCCTCTGCTTCGACCATTACGATGCCCTAAGAAGCAAACATGGGACATATGGTCCACCGCGCCTAAGGCACACATTAAGGCTGGTACTTAGGCTCCGGTTCGGCTTAGCAAGACACTACGGTCGGCCACAGCCCGATTACACTCACGGTTCGGTGAGCAAACCACCCACAAACATCAAACAATTTAGTCCTTAATACCTTGGCTAGGGGCTGGCACTTTGGCCGAGCCCCAACCACAGGTAGGGGGCACCTATCAAACTTTTGATTCACAACCTACGTATTTTTCCTGGGAACTGGCACATTGGCCGAAGTCAACTCCAGGTTCGGTCCCTATTCAACTTCCACCTGCTATTTCTACTTTGGTTAAAGTTCAGCTACTTAGCCGAATCCAAACCAAAGTGGGGGCTACGGATAACTACCACTCAAAAGCAAGCAAGCATATCGAAATTCTTCTAAGGCTTGGAAATAAGTAATCAAGAAGCAGAAACCAAAGCATTCGTAACTTCAAGACAAAGCGTTTCAGAAATTCCTAACTGGGAGGTACGGCGTGGTAAATCGTTCGGTGCTGACCCCCCACAAACTATTACATTTGGCGCGGAAAACTCCAACAACCGGAGCCGCCCAGTCCATCAAAATCCAAAGATCAAACAACGAAATTAACAGGCCTAAAGAAAAGAAAAGGGCTATCATCTACAGTAGCCGACCACCCCAAAGTCGGCACCTACAGGCATCTCTCTCAAACTTGGCTAGCATCTTCGGCCTGAACTTCAGCCTCGGCATTTGGATCGACATTCATGGCCTCGTTCCCAACGTCTTCGGCCAAGTTCTCATCACCAGCATCACCGACAACCTTCTTCGCACCAGTTCCGTCCTCATCCTCGGCATCTGAGACATCCTCGATGTCCTCAGCACTCTTAGGATATTCCTCGGGAGGGAGGGGTGCACATTCCTCGTCGGTGTACAGCAGGACGAGCTCAGGAACCACAGGTGCAGGAATTGAGTTGGTCAGATTCAAGTCAGTCTCCAGCTGAAGAACATTGGTAGCAGCAGCCTCGCTGTCTTCGTAACCTTTCCTATATGCAACGGGCACCCTCGTCTCCACCTCCTCGTTGACCATCTTTCGAGCTTGCCTTATATACTCGGCGCCGGCTCGGTCAAAACCCGCTTGGAAAGCCTTCCCATCGACCTCCTTCATCTTTCTCTTCTCTCTCCTCTGCACCCTCCCAACTCACGCTCGGCTTGCTTGGCCTTGTCTGCGGCCTCATCTCTCTCCTTCTCCAACTCCGCCGCTTTTAAGTTAGTCTTCAATGACTTAAGCTTCTCGCGCTCGGCTTTTAGGTCGTCGTGGTAACGAGACCTCTCGGCTGTAACAAGCTTGGCTTTGTTGGATGCATGGAGCAAAGCCTGCCCAGCTCGCACAACAAAGGGAGATAAGCTTGGATAGATGAAACCTTAAAACGTTGTTCGAAAGAAGTTAGGCTCGGGCGAACCTGCACCAGATAGGCACTCGCGTGGACTAGGCTCGACTGTAGGTCTCCTGGCACCTTCTCCATGTCCCTCGGTAGCGCGAGACCTCAAAGCATTGTGACAGCTAGGTCGGGTTTGAACTTGACGCTGTCTTCAATGCTCACTACCTTCCCGTCGGCCAAGGCAAAGGATGGAGCGAATTCCTGTACAACGACACGGTCGGTCGAGCCAACCGATTTCTCAATGGCCTTCGAGCCACCTACGGTCGATGACTTGGTCCTCTCCTTCTCGATAGGGCGTGGAGTCGGCGGCTTGGTGGTGAAAAAGTCATGAGTCACCTTCTGCCTTTTTTCAGCCGGCTCAGGAGGGTCGGATCCACGTTGCCGAGCCGCAGCACCATCCCTCAAGTTCATGCGGACAACGTTTCTCCTCGACATGTCTTTGGCAAACTCAGGGACAATTATCTGTAGAGGAACGTTGATGCTTGGAAGCCCGGTCTGCCTACTCTCTTGGAACCAAAACTCTGCCGACTTTCTGAAAGTGGGAAACTTCAGCCTCGGCTCCTTCCCCTTTTTACTTCCCCCCGGTTGCTGAGTTTTCCCACTCTGCTGTTCACCACTCTTCTTGCCACCAGCCTTCTTGCTCGGCTCCCCCTTCTTTTCTTTCCTCTTGAGCTTACCTTTATACGAAGGAACGTACCCAAGCAAGTTTGGCGCGTATCGGCAAGCTTGTGGTTTCAAAATGTCGACATGCTTCTCAACAGACAGGGACTGCTGAGTCTTTGTTATGGCTTGGTGATCTGCAAAGAATGTTAACAATCAATACTGAAATCAGAAACGAAAGAAAGGTCAGGCTCGGCAAAGTACAGGAAAGAATTTAAACAACCTCTGAAGTCCTTGACCTTCGGCACGCTATATCTACGCATTGTCTGGTCGTCGAACTCATAGTTGCCGTTTACTTCTACGTAAAAATTTGCCCACTTGTCAGTGTCGGGCAACTTGTCTATCAACGGTTCCTTATCTCTACGCGTCGATAAGTATCTACGTTCGGTCCGACCGTGCCTAGAAATGATGTATGTGTGAAAGAGGTCGACAACGGTGAATTCTAGATCATGAAGCTCCTTCAGTGCGATTACGGACATGACTATCCTATAGTTGTTGATGGCAAAATAGTGGGGAACTAGGCTGAACCAAGCAAAGAGTTCTCTCAAGAGTGGATGAAGAGGGAACCGCTACCCTGCTTCACATATGGCCATCAAGGGTACGGTGATATGCTCGGGATGGTGTTCTCTCCTGTCCCTTATCCTGTTGGCTAATGACAACGTCGTCGAGAATGTTGTATTCTCGGCAGAAGTTTTCATACTCACCCGGCTCTCCACTAAAAAAATGGGCATGGGGGCAAACCTGACCCCTCTCATAAAGGTCGGCAACCTCCCTATCCTCCGACGGGGCTTCACTACGACCCGATTGAGCAGAAGTGGAGGCTTTGGCTTGGGAATGGAATCTTGATTTGGCCTTTGGTCCCCGCTGGGGCTCGGCCTCGGAGTGGGTAGATGAGGTGAAGGAGATCTCGGGCTCGGTATTGAACCTGTCCGCACCATACTCGTAATCTCGCTCGGCATTTGAATCACCAGAGTCGTCTGACATATTTGAGGCAACAGATGAAATCTAATGTTGGCTTCTACTCCTACTCAACAACTCTCGGATCAGAGAGCTACCGGAGTCGTCTCCCGAGCTTTTAGAATCGGAAGAAATCACTATCACCAGGTGAGCCAGACCTAACAAAGCAAGAGAAGAAAAATGAGAAACCTTATTGTCGGCAGAGGACGAGGATCTCCCTAAGCTCGGCTACCCTACTGGCCCACCCTAACAGACGCAGGCTTGGGAATCGTTTGAAGACAGATTTGGGGGTTCGGCATTGCCCAGTGTCGGCCAAAGCCAACCAGCACTAGAACTAGGGCTTGGAAGAACAGATTGAAGATAGAGATGAGCATCACTGTTCACCTCCATCTTTGTACTATTCATACAGAACAAAAAAGCCCCAAGAAATCCAAAAAAACAACGCAAAAAGGGATAAAAACTATAGAAGAACAAAGAGCAACGGAAATCGAACACGTACCTGAAGTTTTCTGGAAGATTTGGTGATGGATCGATGAGAAATTGAAACTGGAAGACGACGAGGCGGAGGAAAGTGCTCTGGCTATGGAATTCTAAAGAGAGAGAGGATCTGTAAACTCTCTCTCTCCTTTCGTCACTCCTTATATAGAGGAAGGGGAGGAGTTCGAATTTCCCGCCCAATCATCACACCCCGAATTGATGACCAACCAGCGTCTGACACGTGTCACAGATTGGACGGTTTCGTAGAATCCCTTCACGCTCTAAGCATCCTTTCATCCACCGTACCCAAACAAAAGGTGACACCTGGCGCTGGCTCATTGGGCTCAGATCTGGCGTTTGCTCTTTCTTCGAGGAGACTGAAAGATGATTTAGGTTCGGCTAAGTCTCAGCCACATTTGTTACCACACAAGTTCGACACTCCATTAGGTTCGGCCAAGCTTGTTATCAATCCCCACTGAGCCATCAGCATTGGCGAAGATCGAGTGGCTATTGTAGTAGACCGAACACAATGGTCCGAGCCCACTCTCAAGTAGGCTGGGCCAAGCTTGGGGTTGAGATTGTTGGCCGTACACAACCCCAGGTTCGGCCATATCCGGGGTCCGGTAGCGGACGACAATGCATCCACCTGACGGCCAACTTGTAGAGATAGCCTTCAGGCTCGACCACCTTCAGGACGGAGTCCCGTTGACACTTCCTACGAATCACCCATCCTCAGGCTCGGCCAACCGTGATGACACGTGCCTCCCCACATGTTGAAGAGGTTACGCCAAAGGATAATGATGAGCGCACATGGGGGTGCCTGCTCACACCAAAACGGTTACCAGATCTAATCAGTGATGTCACTATGGCGTCACCCGACTAGTGCAAGGCACATGCCTGTACTTGGAGAGCAAGTCAAGCAGACTCTATAAATACTGAAGGATCGCAACCCTAAGAGGTACACACACTCTTCTACATCAAAATCCTAGTCTCTTGCTTTGCTCTCTGCACTTTCATCCTCTCACCAGAGGGCCTTGTCGGGCAACCCCGGTCAGGTCTTAGTCGTGCGTTCCCTATGAAGGTTAGGGCGAGAAGGCTAGGAAACCCTCGAACCACCAGAGGAGGAACTCAGATCGAGGATCGCGGGCCACACATAATCAACTAGTTGGCTAGGACTCTTGCATCTCACTAGGAGGTCAGACATCCGAGTCTTCCCACCTGCGTGTGGGTGTGTTCTTTCTTTAGAGGGTTTTTCCTTTATTTCTTTGTTTCTACCTTATAATAAGGCTTATTTCTTGAATTGGTTTAGTTGTTGGGCTTGGTTATCTCGTGGACTCTCACAATTGATGTAGTGTCCCGGATTTATACTATGTACTTCATATTTGATGTAAAATGATCTCTTCTATCGATTGATAAAAAAAAAACTAGTGCAATACGGTGGGGACCTTGGACCCAAATGCTAGTCACGGATAGGATAGGCAAAGACCAGCTGGGTCGGAGTTTAATTTGATCATAAAAGAAGTCCAATGTAGTACTATATGATTCTTTTTAATTCAATTATTGCCATTAAAAGCCAAATAATTAGAGTGGATCCATAAAAAGTCAAGTTGACTTTTTTTTCATTCAATTTTTTTTCACGTTAGGAATTGGAAGAAATGAAAAATATATGAAATAAAAGCCAAACCCTTAGACCAAGGAGCCCAACAACGACCTCGATGGGAGCCATGCCGGCCATGCCACCCCACCGTCAGATCTACCTTGCCGTTAGGAGAAAATCGTAAAACCCAGGAGTAAACCGACCAGAGATCGAGACGGGAAAGGGAGCATGGCCAAGAAAGGAGGGCGACCGGGAGATGTCGTGACAAAAATAATCCAAAAGGTAGAGGGTATGTGATGAGCACCCAATATTGTAAATATTTGGTGTGACTAGTCCCGTTTTATGTTGTTTTAACTTGCGTTTATTTAGCTTTTATAACGATATTGCACGTAAGGTGTGTTTTTAGTATTTTCAGGTAAACCATGTGAATAAGGCACATTGGAACGTCAAGGAATGCTCCGGGTACAACCAAGCGCTCAAGGCCACGTGCCACCCCATTGTGGTGCCCAAAAGGTCATGAAGAGATGGTTTGGAGGTTGTTCGGGTCGCCCAAGGGTCAAGAGAATTGAAGGAGATGTGAGAATTTTACCAAAGCTGTTCATTTTTCGACCAACTGAAGGTAGAATCGCCATATCTTTTGATGTACAAATTATCTTGGATCCAAACTACTTGGGTTAGAAAGTAGACTCAACGAGCTTTCTAATGGTCCAAGGAACACCCAAATCCGAGTTCGGGAGTGTCCGAAGCGAGCCCACAAAGTTCAACCAAAATCTGCCATAACAGCGTGGTATCGATACAAAAATAGTTGTATCCATACCAGAATGAAACAGAGAGCAAGAATTTCAGCAAAGCTTCAGCGTATCGATACCAAAATCTTATGTATCGATACCAGTTCACTACAACGGATTTTTGAAGTTAGGGATAACTGCTCGGTATCGATACATAAGTTCTTAATTGTATCGATACCCCATGCTTACCAACAGCTTTTTGATAGTTTTCAACTTTCCATTAGTGGAAACTTTCCATTAGTAGGTACCTTTTGGGATATTTTGCATGAAGAGAGAAGGTTTCTTGTATAAATACTCCTCTCTCTCTCTCTCTCTCTCTCTCTCTCTCTCTCACTTGTAAAGAAGGAAGTAGTTAGTTTACCTAGTCTTTATTTGCTTAAGTCTTTCAACTTTCAAGAACACCATGGTTATTGCTCTCAAGCTTTGAGTTAAATTCCTTAAGAACTCAAGTAAGTAATTGTTGTTTGTTAATTTTCCGTTTGTTAACGTTATAGCTACGAACTAGATTCTCCTTAATATCAAGTTTATTTCCGTTTTCGTCGGTTAAATATGTTTGTTATTTCTAACTTTATGCTTAATCTTTCTAGTATGGTTGAGTAGTTGTTTGGCTAAGTCTTGGGTTAATCTTACCCAAAGACTTAGGTTGTTACTATTTGGTTCTCAATCCTCGGGCTTAAAATCATGGTTTTTGGAATTGGATTAACCTAGTCATTTGGTTTAAACGAGGGGTGTTAACTCCTTGATATGTTGTTTAGTCAAGCGGTCTTGGCAAGCGGCATACTGAGGGCTCGTGGCCTCCTACGTGTTAGATTCATTAGCAAAAATAAGTTGGTTTAGTTCCGATAAATCACATCTTTCGATAAACGTAGTCGTTAAAGCTAAATCTTCCGAGCGTGAGCACGCGGTCGTAACTCTCATTTGAGTTGTAATCGAGAACCGATAACGGCCTTAGTTAAGGGATGGTTGATCCCTAGGCTTGCCTCTTTTAGTTCAAAAAACACATTTCTAGTCTTTTTCATTAGTGTTTCCACTTTTAAAGCAAAACCAAGTTGTCCATCTTAAACGCTGAAATCCACCATATAAAACCTACAACGAGCAAGCTATTACCGATTCCCTGTGGGTATGATCCTGGACTTTCCGGTTATTATGCTATCGACAACCTAGCCCTATGCTTGGGGTGTTCAACCTTATTTGAAGGCAAAGTTATTGACTAAGTAGTATGGGGTCAGAAAAAAGGAGAGAGGGAAAAGATAAGAACTAGAGAAACCATATCAGAACGCCAATCTCAACGAGATGTCTGAAACCCTTGAAAATGGTCGTCAAGAAGCCGCCAATTCGGCCCCAATAAACGATCAGGAGAAGCCAGACCTTTGAGATCCATAACGCCAACACCGTTCGCCAAAGTCACCGTTGCCAACCCACTCATTATGTCATTTTGAGAATAAAGGAAAAACAACAATAGAAAACAGAGGAGAAAACATGGGGGTGAGAAGGAAGAGTCATTTAAAGCGATATAAGCCATAACTAAAAGGGAAGGAAAACACCCATCATGGGTAAAGTCCTCCCCTCCTGCCACAACATAAGAGTGGTGAAAACCCTAGGGCAAGGCAGGGGAGGGATGAAAGGTGGCTAGGACTTTTTAGAGAGATATGCTCTTGATATATATATATTTCTATAGATAAGTTAGGTTTGATGTGCAAAAAAATTAGTAATTTAATTATGTTAAAACTAGTCTAGAAATAAGATTCTCATGTTTTGAGGGGAAGCTAATCCTAGTAAAAAGTTAGAGGAGTAGGTCCATAACTTTCTTGCAAGTTGTGCCTATTTATAGGATAATTAGCAATTATGTTGAAAGCATTAAAAATGGGGTAGTGATAACGTCAAAACTATTTTTGTTGGTGCCAAAACTCCAATACATAAAAGTCTTGTACATGGCACATAGTACAAGCCTTTTGTGCACTAGAGTTTTGGCACAAAAAAAAACAGTTTTGGCATTATCATTTCCCTAAAAATGCATAAAAGTTAAAAGATTTCCTTACTTTCATTTCCTTTCTTTTGTTTTCCCGTAAGCGAATGGGGTATAAGAGCATGTCCAAGGAGGTAGAAAAATCAAAATCAAATTACATTTGAAGAGCCACATAAGCAAAACACTCTCCAAGGGAGAAATCGAACTTGTTATACTCCCTCCGTCCCAAAATGGATGATAATTTTTGAAACTCGTGTCATTTTTTATCGTTTATATCTTTCAATCTATAATGTTTTTCATGAGTTTGAAAACTTTGCATAATAGAACTAATCAAGAACTATCAAACAAGATCCATATTGCATATCTTTTGAGATTCATATTGAAAGATATAAGGAGTTGAAATTGACACATATACCAAAAATTAACATCTAATTTGGGACGGAGGGAGTACTATTTTAGTGTAGCTATTTCTCTCTTCAACTTTGAAGATAGAGAAAATACTATTCAAATTTCCACCTTATCAACTTTAATATTTATTATTGGTGAATTATTGATTTAATTTTTGGGTAAAGTGGGTCCTTTAAAATTTAAAAAAATAAAAAAATATTAAAATTTGAAGAGTCCCTTGGAGTGTATAACTCTTCAACTTAATTGCCACATGGGCAACCAAAGTACATATTTAATGTAAAATTTTGTTTATTTCCACGGAAATGCTGTAATAGCATATCTGTATTGGCCTAATCAAAATTGGATAATCAAAAGTTATCATATCAGATTTTGGTTATCCATTTAAAGTATTATTAAAGTTAGTAATCTCAAGTCCTACATTGGTTATGGTCTTTATGGACAGGACCGGTGGTGTGCCATTTCTAATGTATTTAAAGGAAAGGATATCATTATTGATATGCGTGCTCTCTTAGCTGTAATCTGCTTGTTCTTATTATGGAAAGCACGTAATAAATCCTATATTGTTTTGTTTTGATGGGCATAGCTGGACTAGTTCGCTTATTTTGGAGAAGGCTTTGTCCCTCAGTTCTGAGTTCAAAGCTGCCAATGAAATCAACAATCCCTCTTCAACTTCCATTGCACCTGCAGTAATTCCGGTGAGGCACAATGAGTCCTTGCTTCCGATCTCAAGGAACATGCAAACAGAAAATTTGTAACATAATCAGTGAGGAACGCAGAAATTTCCCGAAAAGGGAACAAAGTCGCATAGGCATGATAATTTATAGTTGGAATAGACGGTGATAAAAGTTAATCAAAAATTTGATCTTTTATTCTAATTAAATACGTACCAAAGTAATTTAAGAAAAAAAGTTTGGGGTGTCGAGACCGCCGCGTAAATTTATCAGAAAGTCTAACTGCAAAGCAAATGTGCATAGATGATCACCATGTGGGGTCCACTCTAGATCCTACACAAACAATCCGAGCCATTCATTAAACGTAAAATACTTTTTCAACGGCCCTTGCAATAAATAGATTGGAAAATCCTGTAGTGCAAGGCCCTGCAAGGCACCCTGTAGGGCGCACACGGGCCATTGATCTTGACAATGAATGGTTGAGATATGATTTTTAATTATGACCGATTTACAGGTCATAATTGATTTTTGATCTGAACTATTGATTGATGAGATCGACGGTTGTGTCTCGTCCTACACATGCACTACACGGGGGTGCACTACAGCACCCCCGGATCCGCAATAAATCAGGTCAATTTAATATCTATATATAGGTGCTAGATCCAATCATTTAAGTTTTTGAGATCTTGAAATCTGAATGAAAAGTTAGATGATTGGATCGAGCACCTATAAGTATCGGATTGAGATGATTTTTTGCGGTGGCCATCGAAATGTTTTATGTTTAATGAACGACTCCAATCGTATGTGTGGGATCCAGAGTGGACCCCCACACCGTGATCTGTGCACATTTGGTGTGCAAATAGCCGGGTAGTAAAATTAGTGATAGATACGTTGGTGGGGGTCTCATCTATCAAAACTTGTACATTCGTGGACCATTCGTAGTCGGTTCTTATGTCTCTGAACTTATGCAGTTGATTTAACAGTTGTGTAGTCGTACTGTACGTACAGTAGGGGCGTGTTTGACTGCAGGGTTCGTTTCGAGGGGATTGGTAATGAGATGAGATTAGGATTGAGATTGGTAAGAAGATAAGATTGATAATGAGGTGGGATTAGTAATTTACATGTTTGTTTTGCATGAGATTCAACGATAGGATTATTATGTAACATGTTTGTTGTACGTGTGATAGGATTGGATTGAAAATGTCAATTTCCCTTTTTATCCTTGTGCCAAATTGATATAAAAAATGGTAAATGAAATTGAAGCAAACATTAAAAAATATAGTTAATAAATTAAGTTATAAAAAAATAATTATTTTAGATTGTTTATATATTAAAAAATTAAGTGTTCTAATTTTCAATCCGTTTTAACCGGTGCGAAGATCTTATTTTTCTAATTATTTTATCCTAAAGGGTTATGATCAATTTTTGTCTCTAGAACTTTAATAATCAAGTATCTGCTTTACAGGGTCTTAAATGAAAGCCGTAGAAACAAAAATTATTTATGACTCTTTAGTATAATATGATTAGAATAATAAGATCTTGGTACTGATTCAAACAGATTGAAAATTGTAGCACTTAATTTTTTAACCATTTTTTAATATATAAACAGTATCAAAAATATAATGCTACAATTTTTCCCAAAAATTAATTGCTCCAATTTGCAATCCATTTGAACCGATGAAAAGATCTTATTATTCTAATCATATTATTATAAAGGATCATAATTTAATTTTGTCTTTAGGACTTTAATAATCAAGTATTTGTTTTACAGGGTGCTAAATGAAAGCCATAGAAATAAAAATTATTATGATCCTTTAGAATAAAATGATTAAAAAATAAGATACTTGCACCGGTTCGAACGAATTCAAAATTGGAGAACTTAATAAAAAATTAAGTCTGATAATTTTTTATTGTACTCCCAAATAAAAATGATAATTTATTTGAGAAAAATTATAACAGGAACAATATATGTGTGTGTGTGTGTGTGATGAGGGCAGTTGTGTCAAAATATGTAAAAAGGGCAGGTATAAAATTCATTCACCACCAATCCCATGGGAGAGGGATTAATAATATACCACCCCCCTTGGGTTGACTAATCCTATCAGATGGGGGGATTGAAATTCCCATGGGATTTGTAATCCATGGGATAAAAATCCAACCAAACACATTTTTTGAACGGCACTTCACTTTCGGAGTCCTATCCCAAGCCCCAATCGGGCTATCAAATAAGCCCTAGGGGTGTTCTCTCTCTCTCTCTCTCTCTCTCTCTCTCTCTCTCTCTCTTCCATTCGTTGATTCTAATCCAAACTATCCTAGGGGAATTGGTTGGGAGAGGGGATGTGGCTTACGGGGATCGAACCCTGCCCATGTGCATAAGAGTATGTAAGGGAGACCAACTATACTCTACTCCACTTATACAGTAAGGGTGTTCAACTCTTATGAAAAGGATGTTGATACTCTTGGGGCATGTTTGATAATCGATATAGGTATGAGGGGATAGGTAATGAAGTAGAATTATGATTTGAATTGGTAATGAAAAGAGATTAGTAATGAGGTAGGATTAGTAATTTGCATGTTTGTTTTGCATCGGATTATAATATAGGATAATCATCGATGTAATATGTTTGTTTTACATAGGATAAGATTGGATTCAAAGTATCTATTTCCATTTTTACCCTTACAAAAGTGATATAAAACTGGTACATGAAAATGAAGCATATTTCAAACCATGCCTTGTTCGGTATATAACTAATACAACCATTATGATTTGAATTGGTAATGAGAAAGGATTAGTAATAAAATAGGATTAGTAATTTGCATATTTGTCTTGCACCGAATTAGAAGTTAGGATAGTCATCTAACATGTTTGTTTTACAAGGGATAAGATTGAATTGAAAGTATCTATTTCCATTTTTACCCATACAAAGTTGATATGAAATAGGTACATGTAAATGAAGCATAACAACCATAATCCTACTGTTTCAAACCATGGCTCGTTTGGTACATAAATAATGCAACCATAATTACTACTCCAGTATATTTGTTCTATTTTTTTTTGTTGGTTTGGGAAAATGGAAAGAAAATGAAGATTAGGGTTGTTTTAGCAAAAATAAGCCAGATTTTTTTGTATTTATTCAAATTTTTTCCGCATTGCTAGTTTTGTGTCAAACTTTTGTGGATTACTATTTCAAATTTTTTCCACTAGTTTTGTCTTTCAGGCTTTTTTTTTTGTTCTTTATTCAAAAAAATTATGAATTTCGATCATAATTTTTCCTTTTCCGATTCTTGATGTCAAGACGAATCAATAACCCATAAAAATTTTACGCAAAAAAAACATTGTTTTTAAATAAGCACATAAAAATAAGCTCGTGGAAAAGGATGAAAAAATTTGAATATACGCATTTGCTTTTATTCATGTCCCGTGAAAGAGGAAATTGAAAAATATAAAATTTTATTATATACTCCCAGATAAGGGAGTGGTGAGGGCTTCTAGGTTTTCCTAATTTATGTAGAACAAGGGCAATTGTGGAGAGAGAGAGAGAGAGAGAGAGAGAGAGAGAGAGAGAGAGAGAGAGAGAGAGAGAGAGAGAGAGAGAGAGAGAGAGAGAGAGAGAGAGAGAGAGAGTATTTGTGTCTTTCACTTTCAATCCCTCAGTATATGATTGCTAATAACAGCTCCTCCTGGCATGCCGTATGGGTAATCCCATTGAATTGAGGTATTCGTAATCCTTTGGACTAATAATCCTGTCTACAAAAACCAAATCAAACAACAAATAAAAATGTCTCACCAAGAGAGAGAGAGTATTTGTGTCTTTCACTTTCAATCCCTCAGTATATGATTGCTAATAACAGCTCCTCCTGGCATGCCGTATGGGTAATCCCATTGAATTGAGGTATTCGTAATCCTTTGGACTAATAATCCTGTCTACAAAAACCAAATCAAACAACAAATAAAAATGTCTCACCAACTTCCTAGTCCTCTCCCACCTCCAAGAAAGGGTTATCAAACACGCCCTTGTAGTCTTGTTGATCCCGGATTGAGTTTGTGTTAGGGTAATGCAGCTGCTTCTAAAATATGACCTAAAGAACTTATCATCTTATTGCTTTTATTGATTGATAAGTGTGCTGGTGACATCTATTTATTGTCACCAACTCCGTTCAGTTGGTAGAAATGTTGTGCAGAAAAGTTAGTTCTGAGAAAAGTAAATTGAAGTGAAGTAAAGGAAATGAAAATCAATTTTTCCGTGAAGTAAAGCATAAGTTTATTTGTTGTTTGATTTGGTTTTTGTAGACAGAATTATTAGTCCAAAGGATTATGAATACCCCAAGTCAATGGGATTACCCATACGGCATGCCAGGAGGAGCTGTTATTAGCAATCATATCCTGAGGGATTGAAAGTGAAAAGACACAGATACACACACACTCTCTCTCTCTCTCTCTCTCGGTTTCCATTATGTATGAAGCAGTAAGTTATAGAAGAAGCAGTAAATTAAAACTGAAATTTAATTGTTCATTTGCTAGGGAAAAGAAACTTATGCTTCTTTTATCTTGATTCAATGGTTATTTTGAATAAACGTAATTTTGGGACTAAATATCTGGCCACTATATTTTCAAGAAATTAATACATGTGAATTGTTATCTCTGAATCATCATGCAACTCTAAAATCAGCTATAGAAAAATAAAGACAATACATGTTTGGCTTAATTCAGCAATTTGACATCTTTTTTCAATTTTTTCTGCATTTGGTAGTTTTGCGTCAAATTTTTGTGAATTATTCATTCGTCTCGACAGGAGGAATAAAAAAGTGAAACATTATGAACGGAACTCTATTTTTTTTTAATAAAGACAAAAATAAGAAAAAAAAACAATTTGACGCGAAATTAACAGAAGCATTTTTTTTTAATTAAAGACAAAACAAGCCGACTGGCTTATTAAGCCAAACCAGACTAGTGTATTGTTATCAATCGCTATGTGATACTATTGAAGCTTAACAAATAAATAGATAACACAAAATAAAATCAAATGTTAACCAACAATAATTAATTATTTTGTTCAGACAATTAAAACAAAATATTGATAACAAGATTAAAAACATAATTTCAGAAAACCGTCATATTGACTGTGCTGCTTATATTTACAACATAAAATAAAAAAATTGAGATTTGAACGAAATAAGGGAAATAAAGAAGAGAGGGAGAATATTGGCGCAAAAAGACTGAGAACATTCCCGCTACTCTAAAACCCATATCTTTTGCAAGATATATGTGTCTTAAGGAAAAATGAATTCTGCTGGAAAAATCATTTTCTTGGGTCATATCATTTTCCTGGTAACTGAAAACCCAAAAATATGTGGGAAAGTTAACTCTTCCACATTTTTTCATCATTTCTTGACATTTGAACGGGGCCTAATTGTTCCATAACCCAAATGCTGTTTTTGCTCCCTCTTCGTTCTTCAAACAAAACAGACAGAAAAGAGTCAAAATCCAAAAGCCTCAAGTGGATTGACGCCCCAATTGTGCCGTAACTGTGCCTGTCAAGAATAACTTCTAGCCATTCGAACAAAAATGTGTGGAACATATTTTTGATAATTTTATCCATCGCTCCAAATTTATTTGGACGTCTGTTAGAATTCGATGGGATAATATCGGTCTTCATACGGGTACAGACTTGTTTTCAACAACAGCTGTACAAAGATAATGCGCCTATAGGCGAACTTCTATCTTTGAGGTGGGTAACGATTGATGTAACCCAGGGTCACAACACCGATATTTGTGAGTGGGAATGAGGTTCAATATTCATAATTACACAATTTGATTGAACAACTAATTATTTCTCAAATTGGTGATTTTTTCGGGTCTCATGCATCGAATGGCCGGGCACAACGGTAGTAAGCAATAAAATAAATATGTCCCGATCTAGTAATTAATGTCCAATTGGCCTAATTTATAAGATACTCTACTCCAGTCACGGGTCCGAGCCATGATTCCTGACAGGTGTATATACATGCGCAATTCAATGCTTTCAAGTTCAATTTCAAGTTGGTCCCAAGCTGATGGTAATGACAAGCACAATAAATTGAGAAAGACAAGTATCAATATGAGAGGTGCTACTGGTACAAATTTAATATCTGTACCAGCGAGTACAAATGACTTTTTGGGTCTCTTTTGGGTCTCAAAAAAATGATTGAAACCGCTCATTTTGTTTAGAATACATTGTTTATGATCCTTACAAAAAATAAGCTTAATCCGATATCGGTAATGGCATTTACAAAACATCCAACTTTGTCACAGAATTCAGGTCTGAATTCTAAAGCAAAGTTGGATATTTTGTAAACGTCCTTACCGGTACCGGATTGAGCTTATTTTTTGCAAGGATCATAAACAAAATATTTTAAACAAAATGAGCGGCTCCGATCATTTTTTTACCCAAAACATGACCAAAAATGAGTTTGTACGCACTGGTACAGACATAAATCTATACCAGCTGTATCATTTCTGTATCAATATCATCCCAAATTTCATCATAGGACAAACCAAATAAATCATGTGCAGACCTATAGATATAGCCACTGGCCTCAACTTATGCTTGTACTTATGTGACAACTAGGTCATCCCCTTCCGGGGTTCAAATCGGACCACAGGAGGGGATGGATAAAAGAATTCATCCTATCTCATAGAAAGTGCACCGTATGGCCTTTGTTAGTTTTGCGTCCAAATTTTATGACTTTCTAACTTATTTTCGTCTTTATTCAAAAAATTATGAGTTTCGATCATAAAGTTTTACTTTCTGATTTCTCTCGTCAAGATGAATTAATAATCCACAAAAGATTGATGCAAAATTAACAAATGCAAAACAAAAGGAGTGATTTTGCCACTACCCTTTTTGTTAATGTCACTCCCCTCTGTGTCTATAGATGATTTGTTTTGTGAGAGAAGGGAAGTGGTATTATCAAAAAAGGGAGTGACAAAATCAATTCCCAAAAAAAATTGAATAAAAACAAACCAATCAATCACTTTGACTTATTCATCCAAAACCAGCCTTATGATATACTCGTATATAGGAATATGTGTTTATATCAAAAACTAAAGGTGAAGAAAAGGGTGACGGAATATCTCCTTTAGTTCTTTTCTTAGATAACCGACGGATTTCGGGAGGGATTAGGATGAATTGGGGGATGGTGTTGTGTAGGAGTGCACAGCACCGTGCTGTGCGCATCCGAACCGTTGATTTCGACAATCAATGGTTCAGATTAAAAACAAAAGACTAATCACTCATAGATTTCTATCGTTCTATATATCAAGAGCTAGTGGATTGAAGTTAGACTTCACAGGAAGACAAAGTTTAAGTGAGTGTGGACCGCACTACTCAAACATTGAAAGTTGAAACTCTTCCCTACCAAAATTACTATAAGGGATAAAAGCAATCTACCTCTGAGCTACGATCCGTGCGTGGTGGTCAAAAGTCTGTCAATTTGAATTTCCGAAGTAAAAAAAAAAAATAGTCTTACGATTTTAATCTCTTTCTTATTATTATGATCTATGGATTATATTCGTTTTGGATCTCTAAACTAACCCTTTCTCTCTGCACACGGTCTCCAATAAGGTTTCTGTCCAATTATTACTCGCATTTATCTATCTCTCTCTAAATATTACCTCAAAAACCTCCCTTAAAATTCAAACCAAACAAAACTTTTCAATTTTGTGTCCTTCCTTGTGCCCAACTATTTCCTATATATAACAATTTTGTCATTGTTTAGAGGTTCTTAATATATATCATTAATTTAGTATGTGCTCGATTTCCTGGCTCTATATGAAAATGACCACCACAACCACATCAGAGAAAAAAATTTCAAGTTTCTTTTCTTTATAGTAAAATACTGAATATTGGTACTTTTTTTTGGTAACTATATATTGGTAGTTTGTTATGTTTTCTACTAAAAATATTCAACTTCTATGAGCACTTTGCCGCGTCCCCAAGATATGTTATCAGATACTATTATACAATTACAATTTGACTTTGTTCAATGGATACAATACACTCACGCTTTGGCACCTAGTGCAACGGCTTTTGTCACAACAACAAGCACTAGTTTAACTTGGGGGTAGAGAAATAGTAGTGGCGGGCGGCAAAGTGGCTCCGTTATCTATTTCATTAAGAACCACAGATTCTGCATTCATTGATTTATGATTCATGTAATTAACGGCACTGATATTCTTGAAAGGTATTCTATTTTCTCGTAGCTCCCGTCTGATACCGGATAAAGCAAATATTGGTCTTCGTTTTCCATGTGATGGACCTGGAAGAGGAGGAACATGTCAAGTATCGGCTTGAGATAATGTTTTCTTAGGCCTATTAAGATGTACAATGCAATTTCAATAGTCATTTTCTATTTTAGTTGGAAAATCCAGTCAGATGATTGGGGCCATATAAGTGATCAGGGAATTGCAATCCATATCACAGAAGGCTAGACCAACATATTTCCCCTAGAACCGATACAAAGATTGCTTGGCTGAGAAGCTTACAAATCTTCAAAGATATATAGAAACAGAAAATGGAAGGCTCGCTTCTACTCCAAGAATAATGGATTGTGGCGGTGGACCGATTTGTTAACTTACCACCGATCAAGAGCTAAAAATGGAAGATTTTTGTGATGTCAAGCAGTAGAAGAAATTTTATTTACATATGTCATGAGAATGATTATTAACAATGTCAGAGTCCTCAACAATTAAAGTAATTCAAAAAATAAATAAATAAAGTAAGTCAGTCCAATAAATTACAATCTAAGAAATAGCTCTATACGAGAAGAGACAAAACAACAAGAAATTAATAACTCTTATACAATAAATTATTATCTCCCGTAAAATTTGGCATTTTCTCTCTCAAGAGAGGAAAAAAAACATCAATATTTTCGAGAAAAAACTCAACAAACTCTATAGACCAGCCTTCACCCAATATAATATATGGTCCGCTTTGCTGGATAAAGGTATGTCTGTTCACATGTACACGCATGTTTCGCGTGGTCCAACGCATAATTTTTATATATTTTTAAAAAATTCTATTGAAAAAAAGTGGACCTTGTACTCTGAAGATTCATAATCTCTTATTCTTCTTTATTTTAAAAGAGAACAAATTTTATCCACCGCAGATGTAAAACCCCACTTTTCCACCACCGCCTAACATAAATAGATATTGCAACAATGCAATAATAGTAGTTGTTAAACCAAACATGAATTCATTCTTCAAACCCCCTCCACTTTAGACTTTAGTAATCCTATCCCAACCTTTGAAGCTGGCTGCTATCAACCATGGCCTTGAGGCTCACATGTAAATATAATATCTGTATTAAAACTATTATGCGGAAAACAGATATAACAGGATCTTGAATTTAACACATCTCAAGAACAATAAATTAAACATATGTTTGGTGGCTGTAGGTGGGAGGGTTCCGCTAGATGTGCTTATGTGTGTAGATGTGAGCTGGAGAGGTGCGATTGGCTGATGATTAGCAAAAGGGAAAAAAAGGGGAGAAATCTTGTGGGGTGAGGAAAAGAGCAAGAGGTATAGAAGGAATGAAGGCAGCGAGTTCCTTTCGTTCTCCGCGGGGGGGTGTCTGACCTTTTCTGGATTCGAATGGGTAAGGTCACCTTCTTTCTGGGGAAGAATGTTCTCCTTCCTCAAAATCAGTGCTCATGCCCTCTCTTTCCGGAAAAGTCAGCTTTCTCAATCATTGGGAATGTCAGGGGTAATTATAGGGCACCTGAGCCTAGGTCAGGCTCAGAACGACGCTCCTATAAGACCCCAACACGTGTCCCCTCCGTACCTCCAGGTCTTGGATAAGCTCGTACTCCCGTGGAAGCTTTCTCCGCGGGAGGGCTTGAATTTCCGCGACGCTACATCCATCCCAAGTCACAAGAAATTCCCCAATTCCCACAGGAGAAAGGTCGCGACCCGCGGCGTTCTTGTGTTTTCCGCGGAGTCCCTTTCGGGCCCTGCCTCTAGGCCCCGATGGAACCCCGGAGACTTCTCGATATGGCTTCTTTAGACTTATTAACATTCAGCAGTCCGCGGGGTCTTCTCATAACCCTCTGTTGCTGGAGCCAACTCGGGATATGTTTGGTTTTCCCGCGAGGCCAGCGGAGATCCCGCGGTAGCTTTCTCCTCCGAGAATAGTTCCGCGGGGACCACCTTTTTTAATGCTTTTTGCATGCGTCCTTTCTCCATTGGGCAGTCAACCATAAAGTTTTGACCAAGGCTTCTTTTCCGCGCGGGTCCCATTGCCTTGTGTCCATGTGCAATTGCAGGGTCAAAAAGTCCTCTTTGATTATGTATTAATAATTTTTTACCGCACCTACATGCCCCCCGCGCGGGTACGGCGGGTGTATGTTGTTCGCTTGCGCACTTCCTCGTTTGCGAGTTTTCGAAGTTGCCTTCGAGCTACTCCGCGGAACAATGGGTATGTTAACCGTTGACAACGTCCCTTCATGTACCGTCGCGCCTCTTCGTGTACTGTTGTCATAAATGCTCCACCGTTTGACCACTATATAAACCCTTTACTCATTATTTCCTTTTTCACCTACCGTTCAAATCTCTGTCGAAGTGCTGTCATTTCTCTTTCTCAGCGAGCAGTCACTTTCTACTCGTTGTTTTCTGTCCTTCGCGGTCACATCTTCTTTTTTTTCCTCGTAAAGTGCGAATGGTTGCACGGGGAGCGATTATCGAGGAGCCTGTCCCTACCGCGGACCAGTGGAGGAGGGCCCCGTACCTTTGCTCTGCTGAGGACCCCTTCTGGACCCCGGCAGGGGCCTACGCCGTTGAAGGGCCCTCTACCTCCAACCCCATGCTCTTCACGGCTCCTGCTGATTTGCAGGAAGCGGAGTTAGTGAATCCGTCCTCTGTGCTGCTCCTCCGCGTAGAGCGTGGAGATTTTCCTTACTCGGAATGTTGGTTTGGCGCCCAGGCCTCGCCACCCACTGACTGGGCGGAATGGGTGGATGAAGTCATCAGTGAAGCTCCCCGGAAACAGATCCTCATGGCCAACGGTACCTGTGCCGCTGTGATGCTGTCGCGGACCTTGCACATTCCAAGGTCCGGGGCGGCTAACAAGAACCTGAACCACGCGTGTTCACGCTGGAGCATTGACACGCACTCCTTTGCATGGGCATGGGGCGAAAGCGGCCTGTCCTTGGAGGACGTGGTTATCCTTACCCGTCTCTCTCTCCGCGGGGTCACTCTCCTTGACTTGAACAATCTCTCTCTCGCGGATCAGCATGACGTTACGGAACTGCGGAGGCTTAGTAAGCAAGCTTAGTCCGGTCCCAGGTTCACCGCTCAGGGCGTTCGCAAGGACACTGCAGCAAATTCTAAGAAGACCTCTTTCGCGAGCTGGATCCGCTTCTTTTTCAAGGATCTCCAACCCGCGAGGATGGTGGCCCCGGAGGTACCGCGGGACTTCGTTGCTGGTCCTCATTATGGAGAACGGCTCTATATGGCAGGTTTTTTTGCCTTCTTCTTGTCTTACTTCGCGCTCCCGAGCTATCTAGTGGACTCCCCTTCTTCAGCGATTTTCCCGCTTGCTCTGTTGCTGGCCTGGGGCGAGTGTGTTGCATTGGCCCCCTTATTCTTGGGATTTCTCCACTGTCAGCTGGACTTGGTGCATGCCGACCTCGCGAGGTCCCTCGGAAGGTGCGACCACCTTTCCATGGTCCATACTAGCTTCCTCCTTGCCTACTTCTTCGAGCATTTTTCGGTCATTGCCCCAGTTCCACGGGATTTCTTGGCGTCTGCCAGTCGGTCTCGGTCGGAGCGATGATTGAACGCCAGCGGCGACGTGTCCTGGCACGAGGTGTGCGATGTTGCGGAGAACTTTGTTCCGCGTCCTTATGGCTCCGCCACCCCCAGAGTAGTTGGCATTGGTCAATGTCTCCTTCCCGCTCGTTCTTCCCTCTCAGTTGCAAGCGGGAACAATCCGATAGCCCGAGGAGTTATCAATTTTGCTCTCATTGCCCTCCCGGGGTGGCTCCCTTTTCTCAACAACGAGGCCCATGGGGTGTCGGTCTACTGTCCGGACCGGTTCGTGAGGCAGTTGAGCCTTGATCAAGGGGTCCCCGGGCACGCTCCATTGGTGTCTTCTTTTGTCGATTCTCAACTTTGCTTTACGCAGCCCCATACTTCTGACATCTTGGCGGGGCTCGGGGATTTTCCCATTCCTTCCAGAGACGATGTCGGGAGCTACACTCCGGAGTTCCGCTTGTTCTGGCGGAGAAACTCGGACTCCTTTTTGCTCTTTGTCCGCGGGGAAGCTGAGATCCTGGAGGTGTCTGAGATCCGAACGCGGGACACCTCCCTCCGGGCCATCGCGGAGGCTAGAGGGGCTTCTTGGTGTGGGCCCCATAGCATGTGGGCGGTAACAGATGCCACTCCTTTGAACGTTGCTCCCCCGTCGGGGTTTCCTCCTGTGCCTCCAATCGACGTGAGACATGTCCCTGCGTAGGGTACTCGAGGAAGGGTGCATCCCCCGGCCCCAGCGGAGCCATCGCAATCATCCTCTTCAAGGATGCCCGTCGCGGGGGAGGGTCGCCGTCGCAAACGGCTTCGTACGGTACATTTCTTTCTGATTCTCGCTGCTTTGGCCTATCGGGTGTTAAAAAAATTTAGACTAAAAACGCGTCCCAAGTGTAGGACTCTCGACCAGTGTAGCACAATAAATCCGGAAGTACCGGAGTCGAACCACAGAGACGGACGGACGGTGCTTAACTTAAATGTGATGAATTCTAGTTTAATCTGGCTCTTAGGTAGCCACCCCTTGTTCAATTGATTGATTTTACCGACTAAATTACTAAACTGAATTAATTAACTATGAATTTAAAGGAGAGTACAGCCGTGGGAACCCAGCGTCTGCAACTAGCCTAACCAATATTCACTCGGGACACAATTATTCAATTCACTGGTTTCAGAATAAGGGAAGAGGGGGTTCCCAATAAATGCCTACCGCCTGTCACCAGCCCTCATGCGCATTTGAAATCTGATGATGCTTGGGTTTTGTTTATTAGAAAAGGATTCTCTTTCGTATCCCAAAATTGTTGGAAAAATAAATTAATTCGTACCCGAGGTGAAATATTGATTAAATTAGTCGCAGGACGCCTTCGTCCCGTGGCTGCACCCTAAGGAACTACTCACACATGCTTGAAGTAACAGGAAATAAAAACCTAGATCGAAACATGATCATCTATTTTAAAAGAAACGGAAAATAAAAGAACAGATCCACGTAGAATAACTAATAACGAACAACTTTAATTAATGAAGTAAATACTCAAACGTTACCAGAATCCAAGCGATTGAAGGAAGTAGTGCAGAAAACTTAAGAACTGAGAGAAAACAAAACAACGTTAGTCAAAAAGCTGCTACGTAAAGTCTGGAATGAAAAATCCACCCTAAAACTAAGTTAAAACGAGGTATTTATATTAATCCCCTTAAAAACAATTAAAATCCTAATAATAATCGGAATTCGAACCGACCCAACCCAAAACGCCACCGTTCCATGCACTCGTAAGCCCTCGGTAGCGCTACACCAAAATGGGTGTAGCGCTCGCGAGCCCCTTCGGCTGACGCCTTGGCCGTTGACTGGTGCAAAACCCGTTGACTTTGAACCTTTGTATAGCGCTATACCAAAATGCCTATAGCGCTCGCCAACTCTCTGATCTCTTCGTGCAACAAATTATGCCATTTTGAGCGCTATACCACTTCCTTTGTAGCGCTCACGAAATCTTTACTTCAACACTTAGACTCCTCAACCCTTTTTGCTCTCAAACTCCATCTCGGCTTTCCAGGACACCTCCTATTAGCGTCAAAACATCCCAATTTCCTGCAATTTAAGCACAAACACAAAAACCAACCACGTGCACGCATTAAACGGAAAATGAGCATAAAAGGCACGTCTAACGCGCTAATTTCCCCTACTTAGGCGCTAAAATCCTATGCATTTCACGCGCCTATCACATCCCCAACTTGAGCGTTGCTAGTCCCTAGCAACCAACGAAATAAAAATAACAAAACAAGACTCAACAGGGGATACGAGAGTTATGCAACCTGTACAAAAATTTAGTGAACATAAAATTTCCTCCTCATTGCCACCTTTAACTCAGTCACATGCATGCCCTAGCTATTATTTGAACAATTTCGCAGCAAAACATACTAGAGATGAAATGTCCCCACAAAGTCACAATGTTACTCTTGCTCACCGGAACACTCAACATCCCATGCGAGGCGCTTGGCGACCAACGTGAGATGGAACAAAAATCACCACGTGCCAATAAAAACAACGCCAGTTATAACAATGAAAGCTTAACGGAATAAAGATACCACATGTTCATAGCTAAATATAAAACATGCATGCAAGAGAGTTAACAACGTGCATTGGGTCAACTAAGGACTTCATTGGCTTTTAATGACCGTGGTTACGAAAAAAAACAAGGAACATGCTAAGGGTAGCGGCCTATAGAGACGCATGGTTAGTCTACCCTGACTGGCCGCCACCTTGACTCCTGCACCACACCGGTGCTCAACAAAAAACATCAGTCACAAACATAACGAAATACGAATTATTACACAATATCTGAATGACAAGACTCAATCCACCGACTCACAAAACACATGAAATAACACAAAAACTGACATGACTCGACAATTTAAACCACAAAAACTGACATGACTCGACAATTTAAACATAAAATAACACCACCACCATCCCAGCTCTATGCTCAGTTACCATCTCCAGCATCCGAATGCTGCTCCTCCTCAGGCTCATCCCCAAAATCATCGCTCACCTCTAATGCCGGCCACCTCCTAGGTCGGAAAGGGCCTGGATTTTCCCCAGACATCTGTGCCTCCATGTGGCGCTGCCTATCAAGTAAGTCCGCCTGATTCCGAGCCAACTGCCTTTGCTCTCTCTTTAACTTGCGCTGGCTCCTAGCAAGGCCCGTCAAACAACCAAAAATCTTTTCCAGCCAAGTCTTAGTACTAGCACTAGCCGGTGGCGGAGACAGTAACGATCCCTCAACTCCTCTTAACTGGGCCATACTCAGGTGAATAAACGAGGAATCCAAATCCCCCGGCAGTAGATCGTCATTACTATAGAATCGCTTTCCCGGAACATTTCTAGTCCTCAAAATTTTGGTAACTAAGCACGGGAAAGGCATCCTCAAAGTAGTCGGAGCATCCCTAAAATCACACATTTGTCCAAAAATATATAGGGCCCAATCAGAAACCGTGTCCTCACCCATGAATGCATACATCAAGTTTCCAACCGACCTCTGGGGTGCGCCCTCCCGACCCCGAGGATACAAATTAAAGCAAATCACTTGGTTGATAAACCTATACGCAGTCGTGAATCTACCAGGCCAATGAGGAATCCTAGCATTCCTTCGGTGCTCATACAGATATCCAGCTATCTCATTTTGATCAAAAGTTTCATCTGGCCTAGGGAAATTAACAGGTCTCGTGGGCCTCTGATAATCTAAAGCAGTGGCTATCTCAGCCACATCAATAAAAACTGAAGTATTACCTACTCGTGAAGTAATCCGGGCACCCGGAGCCAAAAAGTGACCCGGTTCCGGCACAACCATATTCCTATAAAACTCCTCACATAAAGCATTGTTGTACCCAGGATTAGGTGTGAACCAATACCTTAGACCTTGGTCCCGAATGGCGGCAAAAGGTTCAAAATTTGCCGGCCAGAACCCATCATCAACAATGTGTCTCTCGTTCTTTACGCCCCGCTCCTTTATGGAAGCCTCCCATTCCGCCTGACTATCTCTGTCAATCTGCTCCCGGTCTCTACGCTTAGCCCGGGTCTTTGGAACTTCCTCCGGTGGACCAGAGGCTCCAGCCACTGCCTTCCCCTTGCCAACATTCTGCTTTTTGGGTGCCATACTTGGTGGGTTTTGGGCTAAAAAGGTTGGTTTGGGATTTTCGGATCTGAAAATTTTATGGGGTTAGAATGGAATTTGGGTTGGATATTATGGTAGAGGAGGGTGAGAGGAGTATTTTTGTGGATTTTGGTAAAGATTGGTGGAGTTTTGAGGGGAGTATGGAGTTTTAAGGGTTAGGGTTTAAGGTTGGCTATGGAGGTTGGAGGGTCTGGTTATTGGAAGAAAGAAGTGGGGAAGATGATGGTGATAGATGAGAGAGAGAGAGATTCGTGGGGTAATGGAAAGGTGGGGAATCTGATAATGATGGGTTAATGGGGTGGACCCCCCCTTTTGACCGTCCAACTGCCTTTTTTTTTTTAATTACGGCACATTATAGCGCTACACCACTTTGGGTGTAGCGCTCCCGAGAAGCTATCTCCTTTTTTTTTTTTTTTTTTTTTTTTTAAAAAAAAAAAAAAAAAACGAATCAAAGGGGTCGGACGGGTCAACGGTTGGTTGACTGATTCCTCTCTTATTCAAATGGAATTATTGGTGGAGAATTTGGTTCAAGGTTTTGGGGTTTTGGGCTGGGAATAAGGCTTATTTTTTTACCAAGACACAGCACCCAAAAGCAAAATATTGATTCTTCCAAAATGACGATGCTCCTTAATCTCAACAATTCGAGGCCTCTAAACTGTGCACAGAGCTGGACCACCAAACACACACCCCATCCAAACACCGGTTTCCTAAGTGTGACACAGAAATTGACACGGACTGGTCTATAATGGATCAACGGAACACATATAGTGGTTTAATTATACAAGAACTGCCTTGTTTCATCCCCTAAGCGCGTTTCCAACTCTCAAACATGCATGCAAAATATTCAGACTACGACAAGTGGTACAAACGCCTACTATTTTATGCAATTGCGGAAATTGATGAACAAAGAAACATGGGAATATTTTTAGGGACACACTGTGAACTAAGTGGGAACACCTACTCAACATTGCTTATGGTGCGAAAATACTTAACCAGAGATACCAGATATATGCATGTAAACGAGTTAAACAGGCAAACAATAAGACAAAAATCTAGCATGCTCATCTAACTCATACAAACAAGCATAACAATCGTATCCCCAGACAAAAATAAAAATGAAAATAAAAATACCAACTAACAACGCTCCAAAAATAAAAATAAAAGCAAGTGTACAAAGTACACCCCTTCCCCCAACTTGAAATGCGCTTGGTCCCCAAAGCATGGAGACACTGAACAAGAACAGAGCAAAAAGAAGGAAAGAGTGAACCTGGGGTGGCAGCCAACCACCGTGACCTCGGCCGATGTTCGAGGAATTTACTGTCACTGTTGCGTTTCGTCATCGGAACTGCTTCCAGAATTCGCTCCTTCGGACCTCACGAGGTCCACAGCTAGTCACATAGAGCCGCGCCAATGCTTTATCGGACTGACAACCGCCACACATAGTGGCACCCCTGCTCGAGGCTCCTGAATGCCTCACTCACACCGGCGGAGAGGCCCAAACTACCAAGGCTGATGTGGTAGCATGCTCATCCTGCAAAAGTCTTAAGAACCAACTACCTACTAGGCAACATATGACATTAGTACCGCCCGCTAATATAAGCCGGGCCACTACAAGAAACAATAACAAAAATAAAAGAACACTACCAGACATTCACGCAGTCTCACGAGTCATACTTTTCTTCCCGAGTCTCACCGAAGAGACAAAACTCGGGTGGCTATACTAGACCGTCAAATGTGTTACATTACGCTCGAAGTAAAATTTACCGCTTGACCTCGCCAAGCAATTAAGCCCAGCGTTCCCTCGGTCGAAACAAAGTGAGACAAGAACAAAAGTAAATCTCACCCACAGACCTAAGCTGCCACCGATAGGGACAATTTCGGAGAGCACGGATCATTAACGGAAAACTACCACAAAGACGGACTACTAAAAGTCCGATACAATAATGCGTTGATGAAATCTTTTAAATGAAAAGCCCGAAACACAAAGAAACAAACAACCAAAGAGAACTATGTACAAATATACAATATGTGCAATATGTACAAGATGCATGAGTTAATATCAGAACTCGGAGCGTCCAAGTCACCGCTGGACTCCGCCAAACAATTAAGTCCAGCGTCCCCTAAGATCGTAACTAGGCAGGCACAAGATAGGGCCAAGTGCGGTTATGGAGCACGGGAATACCAAAGCCTAACCTATGATCTATACCGCCCCCGATGGGGCTAATCTGGAAGACGTGAGTGGTGCACGGTGAATTGCTCCTATCAGAAAAGCTAACTAAAGCCCTATGTCACTGATATTAAAAATTATCCTAGTAATAAAGAACAAAGAAATAAAAGACGAAAATACATAGATTGTGCCAAAAGCAAAAGATCCTAGGAAAAATCCAATGCTACGACACAAAATTGCCCTTACTAACCGGAGTTGGGCACACGATCCTTATTTTAATAGCGGCGTGCGGAGCTATAAACCCAAGTCAATGATGGGTACCCCTATCGCTAGGGGCCGGGCCCGACAAACAATTAAGTCCAGCGGTACGCTTTCGCTCCCCGTGCAAATCATGACTATCAAATTATGCAACCGGGTCATCCTGATAAACAGGATTGACCAATTCCTCATCCGGTTCACCTACTTCTAGAAATTCCAAATAGGGTTTCAGACGCTGCCCATTAACTTTAAACACCTGATCATCCTTAGAATCTTGGACATCGACTGAACCATTTGGATAAACCTGAACCACTACATAGGGACCGTCCCAACGTGACCTCAACTTCCCTGGAAACAAATGGAGACGCGAATTATAGAGCAACACTTTCTGACCAATCTTAAAGGTTTTGCGCTGGATATTCCTATCATGATACGCCTTAACCTTAGCCTTATAGATGCTAGCGTTCTCATACGCGTCATTCCGAAGCTCTTCGAGCTCACACAACTGTAACTTCCTATGCTCACCTGCCTCACGTAAACTCGAATTGACTTTCTGTATGGCCCAATAGGCCTTCTTCTCTAACTCAACTGGCAGATGGCAGGCCTTACCGTAAACAAGCCGGTAGGGTGAAGCACCCAACACGGTCTTATAAGCAGTGCGGTAGGCCCACAACGCATTGTTTAACCTGGTGGACCAATCTTTCCTCGTCACACCTACAGTCTTCTCTAAAATCCTCTTAATCTCTCTGTTAGCTAATTCGGCCTGGCCATTAGTCTGGGGGTGGTATGTAGTGGATACCTTATGAGTGATTTGAAACTCCCCCATCAATTTCCCAAATGACCGACTCGTGAAATGCGTGCCCTGATCTGAGATAATGGCGCGTGGCACGCCAAACCTCGACAAGATATTAGCCTTAAGAAACTCTAGGACGACTTTAGACTCCAAAGATTTAGTGGGAATCGCTTCCACCCACTTTGACACATAATCCACTGCTAACAGAATGTACTCGAAACCATGAGACATAGGAAATGGACCCATAAAATCGATGCCCCAGCAATCAAATACCTCTAACACAAGAATGGGCCGGAGGGGCATCTCCTGACGTGAAGACAGCTTACCAAGCCGTTGGCAACGGTCACATGACCTACAGAACGCATTCACATACTTAAACATATCGGGCCACCAGAACCCGCACTGCAAAATCTTGGCGGTGGTCTTCTTCGAAGAGAAGTGACCCCCACACGCCTCCCCATGACAAAACTCTATAATCCCCTGCTGATCAGCCTCGGGGACACATCTACGCACAATTTGGTCCGCGCAGTACTTGAACAAATATGGGTCAATAAAAATGTACTGTCGGACACTCCTTAAAAACCTCTGCTTTTCCTGGGTAGACCAATGGGAAGGAATCTGCCCGGTTACTAAGTAATTAGCAATATCAGCATACCACGGGCACTCGTTAGCAGCAAACAATTGCTCATCTGGAAAAGAGTCTCTAATGGGAAGATCCGAGGTGGGATCCTCGAACTCCAGGCGAGACAGATGATCAGCTACTACATTCTCTACCCCTTTCTTATCCTTAACTATGAGATGGAATTCTTGCAGCAACAAAATCCATCGAATAAGGCGAGCTTTCGCATCCTGTTTGGTCATTAAGTACTTTAGGGCCGCATGATCGGTGAACACCGTAATCTGCGACCCCACCAGATAGGATCGAAACTTATCTAAGGCAAACACCACTGCTAACAACTCTTTCTCGGTAGTGGTGTAATTCATCTGTGCCTCATTGAGTGTCTTGCTTGCATAGTAAACCACAAATGGGTCTTTCCCTCTCCTCTGTCCTAAAACAGCTCCGACTGCATAGTCAGATGCATCACACATTAACTCGAAGGGAAGACTCCAATCAGGAGACTGCACAATAGGCGGAGTAGTGAGACTCCGCTTCAACTCTTGGAATGCCTCCTCACACTTATCGGACCACACAAAGGGTGCGTCCTTTGCTAACAACTGACACAACGGACGGGAGATAGCACTAAAATTTTGAATGAATCGCCGGTAAAAACCAGCGTGTCCAAGAAATGAACGCACATCTCTGACAGACTTTGGAGTTGGAAGTTTACGAATTAAGTCTATCTTAGCCTTATCCACCTCGATACCCTTGGAGGACACAATGTGTCCCAACACAATCCCTTGGGTAACCATAAAGTGGCATTTTTCCCAATTTAGCACCAAGTGCTTCTCCTCACATCTCTGCAAAACCTTGCCTAAATTCTCGAGGCACCCATCGAATGAGTCCCCGAAGACCGAAAAATCATCCATAAACACCTCCACTATTCTCTCCACCATGTCACTAAAAATCCCCATCATACACCTGGAAAAAGTACCAGGTGCATTGCACAACCCAAAGGGCATGCGACGGTAAGCATAAGTACCATACGGACACGTAAAAGTGGTCTTTTCCTGGTCTTCTAACGCAACTTCTATCTGATTGTATCCTGAATACCCATCCAGGAAACAATAAAAAGCACGACCAGCTACCCTCTCCAGAATTTGGTCAATGAAAGGGAGAGGGAAGTGATCTTTCCGGGTGCTCGCATTTAGCTTCCGGTAGTCTATGCATACTCTCCATCCCGTTGGAACTCGGGTTGGTACGGACTCACCTCGCTCATTAGTAATAACTGTCACCCCAGCCTTCTTAGGCACTACCTGAACTGGACTCACCCACTCACTATGGGCAATTGGGTAAATGATACCCGCATCTAAAAGCTTCAAAACCTCAGCTCGAACTACCTCTTTCATGTGGGGATTCAAACGCCGCTGAGGCTGCCTAGAAGGCTTCACACTATCCTCAAGATCAATTCGGTGTGTACACACCGTTGGGCTTATACCATGTAAATCTGCTATAGTCCAGCCAAGCGCGCCTATGTGCTCTCTCAGCAAATCGAGCAACTTCCTCTCTTGATTCTCCTCAAGAGATGAGGAGATCACTACCGGATAAGTATCACTGCCCTCTAAAAAGGCATACTTGAGTGTGTCCGGCAGAGGTTTTAACTCTGGTTTTGGCGGCTGATCTGAAGACGGAAGAACCTTGGGCGGAGGGTCGCCGAGAGGCTCAAACAATGGGTCATAAGAGACCCCACATACTTCCTCTACTGAATCCTCAACATTTAATAACTCTAACAAACTTCCTACCTCTGGAGAATCTAAAAATGACGCCTCCTCGGCGGTAAGAGCAATCTCCAGAGGATCCTTATACAAAACTGTATCTATATGCTCCTGCACGAGCGCATCAATCAAACTCACCTCTTCTACCTCCTCATCATCCTCCTCAAGAGTGTTAACATTATAGACATCCACCTCCATCATCTCCTCGCCAACAGACAACTGGACTCTGCCAGTTTTGCAATTCATGACGGCATTGGAGGTGGCTAGAAAAGGACGACCTAGAATAATGGGAGTCTTCTCTAGAATCTCAGGGTTTCGGGAAGTGTCTAGAACAATAAAGTCTGCGGGAAATTTGAACTCACCTACCTGAATCATTACATCCTCCACCACACCTTTGGGTACTCTCACACTCCTGTCTGCCAACTGCAATGTGACAGGAGTGGCTCTCAAATCCCCTAGACCTAGCCTCAAGTAAACTGAATAGGGGAGCAAGTTAACACTTGCTCCCAAATCCAACAATGCCTTATCGAACGTCTGGCCTGCTATATCTATGGTAATGGTGGGACACCCAGGATCCTTGCACTTGGCAGGAATTTCAGTCTGAAGGATGGAGCTCACCTGCTCGGTCATAACCACATTATTCTGACCCTTGTGCTTTTTCGTGCAAAGGTCTTTCAATACCTTCGCGCACTGGGGAAAAGACTCAATAGCCTCCATCAGGGTGATAGGGAATTGCACTCTCTTAAAAAGCTCAATCATTTTATGATTCATGCTTTGCTTAGGTTTCACCGCTAACCTCTGGGGAAATGGAGCTACTGGCCCAACCTGCGGTGTTGGAGTCATGGGGGCTGCAGCTGCAGGCACCACCACCTCTGGTGACTCCTCATCATCTTTAATCTCTGGCCTAGGGACATCAACAACATCAGGGGTTGCTTTTGGTGTATCAACCGGCTCCGGGGGTGGAGCTGGTTTCTGCTTTGGCTGGATGGACTTATCGATCTCCTTCCCACTCCTAAGAATGGTGACCGACTTAGCCTCCTCCTGATTTGGGTTATGAATATTGGAACCTGAAGAATTTTCTAAATAATGGGCCCCTGCTGTACTACCCTGGGCCGGAAACTTACCTTTCTCCTGCTGCAGATGACCGATCACCGCAGTGAGCTGTGACATTTGGGTTGTAAGAGCCCCAATTTGCTGTCTCGTTTCCGTCTGAAATGTCATCTGTGATTGCATCAGGGAATTGACAGTATCATCTAACTTATGGTCACGCGCGGTCATCTGTGAATACCCTGGGGGAGGACCACGAGTGGATGGTCCTACCCCTCTACCAGCTTGTGGCTGGAAGTGAAATGGGATAACTTGGCCCTGAGGGGGCCTGGACGATTGGGCCTGTTGAAACTGCTGCGGCGGAGGTGACCCAAAGGATTGAGCTTGGCCTCCACCCACGGGCCTGGAGTCAGACCACCCAAAATTGGGGTGATCCTTCCATCCCGCATTATACGTGGTAGAATAAGGATCCCAAGTCCTAACTGCATTGACTTCCTCCTGGGTAAAATGACTTGCCCCCTTGGCGGCAATAAACCCAGGGCAAACGGTCGCGGTGTGCCCTTTACATTCACACCACACGCACACTTCCTCAATTGATACCTCATGAACTGGTCGAGTCTGCCTCACCTCTAGCTCCTCTAATCTCTGAGCCATTTTCTCAACTTGGGCCTGGAGTCGCTGGTCACGAATGGTAACCGGGACAACGCTGGACCCTGAAGGTCAGGATCGCTCAAAATCGGATGGCTCTAAAGCCCTCTGCCTATCAGCTAGGTCATCTAAGAAATCCCATGCCTGGTCTGCTGTTTTGGACAAGAAATCGTCCCCTTTACAAGAATATTCTATGTGCTGGACTGACTCAGCATTGAGACCAAGATGAAAGAACCCAATTAACTGAATTCTCTCAAAGCCATGGTGTGGCAGCCTTAGGAGCAATTCCTTGAAGCGCTCCCATGCCTTGAGAAATGACTCATCCCTCTCCTGCCTAAAACCTTGGATTTGACGCCTATAAGTCTTAGTCTTAGCCTCAGAGAAATACTTCCTATAAAATGCATCACGCACTTGTGCCCAAGTGGTGAAAGACTGAGACTTTTGCATTCGAAACCACAGAAGCGCGCCATCTTTCAATGTCGCCTCAAAAAGCTTGAGACACGCATTCTCATATTGGGTATTAGACGCAAGGTTGCGCACCAATCCCTCGAATGTCCGCACGTGCTCATACGGATCGTCACACTCTCTCCCGTGGAAACTAGGGAGACTATTCAGGACACCAGGTTTGACTGTAAAGGCATTACGTGCCTCTTGTGTTTCTTGAGGGAACACAATGGGTCCGAGAGGAGTGGTCCTCTCGGGATGCATGTGCTGTCTCAAGGACGGCTGAATAGCTACTTGCCTATCTCCCATCTCGACTGACTCTGATTCTGAAGCTGACTCTGGAACTGACTGGAAAAGTGGATTGCTGACACTAACTGACTCAAAAGGCAATTCTATATAAAAATCACTAATGGGAATAGACTCTGACTGATGCTCAGCTGAGTCTGACTCTAAACTAGAAGATGAAGAACTAGAAAACACAGGCTGACTCGACTCCAGTTCTTTTCGAACTAAACGATGTGTCGGGTCGCGATAATAAAGAGGGTCCTGTTTAAAGGACACCTTCTTATCTCTACCTATGGTGACTCAAATAAAAGACAAAAGACACGAAAACTCACACTCTAGAACACACGTCGCCGTCCCCGGCAACGGCGCCAAAAATGCTTTGGCCTATCGGGTGTTAAAAAAATTTAGACTAAAAACGCGTCCCAAGCGTAGGACTCTCGACCAGTGTAGCACAATAAATCCGGAAGTACCGGAGTCGAACCACAGAGACGGACGGACGGTGCTTAACTTAAATGTGATGAATTCTAGTTTAATCTGGCTCTTAGGTAGCCACCCCTTGTTCAATTGATTGATTTTACCGACTAAATTACTAAACTGAATTAATTAACTATGAATTTAAAGGAGAGTACAGCCGTGGGAACCCAGCGTCTGCAACTAGCCTAACCAATATTCACTCGGGACACAATTATTCAATTCACTGATTTTAGAATAAGGGAAGAGGGGGTTCCCAATAAATGCCTACCGCCTGTCACCAGCCCTCATGCGCATTTGAAATCTGATGATGCTTGGGTTTTGTTTATTAGAAAAGGATTCTCTTTCGTATCCCAAAATTGTTGGAAAAATAAATTAATTCGTACCCGAGGTGAAATATTGATTAAATTAGTCGCAGGACGCCTTCGTCCCGTGGCTGCACCCTAAGGAACTACTCACACATGCTTGAAGTAACAGGAAATAAAAACCTAGATCGAAACATGATCATCTATTTTAAAAGAAACGAAAAATAAAAGAACAGATCCACGTAGAATAACTAATAACGAACAACTTTAATTAATGAAGTAAATACTCAAACGTTACCAGAATCCAAGCGATTGAAGGAAGTAGTGCAGAAAACTTAAGAACTGAGAGAAAACAAAACAACGTTAGTCAAAAAGCTGCTACGTAAAGTCTGGAATGAAAAATCCACCCTAAAACTAAGTTAAAACGAGGTATTTATATTAATCCCCTTAAAAACAATTAAAATCCTAATAATAATCGGAATTCGAACCGACCCAACCCAAAACGCCACCGTTCCATGCACTCGTAAGCCCTCGGTAGCGCTACACCAAAATGGGTGTAGCGCTCGCGAGCCCCTTCGGCTGACGCCTTGGCCGTTGACTGGTGCAAAACCCGTTGACTTTGAACCTTTGTATAGCGCTATACCAAAATGCCTATAGCGCTCGCCAACTCTCTGATCTCTTCGTGCAACAAATTATGCCATTTTGAGCGCTATACCACTTCCTTTGTAGCGCTCACGAAATCTTTACTTCAACACTTAGACTCCTCAACCCTTTTTGCTCTCAAACTCCATCTCGGCTTTCCAGGACACCTCCTATTAGCGTCAAAACATCCCAATTTCCTGCAATTTAAGCACAAACACAAAAACCAACCACGTGCACGCATTAAACGGAAAATGAGCATAAAAGGCACGTCTAACGCGCTAATTTCCCCTACTTAGGCGCTAAAATCCTATGCATTTCACGCGCCTATCACTCGCGTACTAGGAGTTTGTACTTGTTTCATTATTCTTCGTTCTGCATTGATCTTCCTTTCGTCTTTTAAGAATGTCATTCTTTTTCTTCTAGCAGTGGGAGTTGGACACTAGCACCTTCGTGGTGTTTGATCCAACGGCGGCCGCCACAGCGGTGGCGGTGGAACGAGCCGTAACAGAGGGCCTAGAAGAGGACGCTTCGGACACACCTGTCAAGCGGCGACGCTTCGATGGTAAGTCACGTCAATCCAGTTGTTGCTCATTCTTTTCTTTCTTTAGCTTCTTGCTGATTCTCTGTCAAAATCTCTTGTACAGCTGCGGCGGAGTCCGAAGAGGAGGAGGACATGGACGCGGGTGGCGACGATGACAATGATGATGATGACAACGACGATGATGATAACCTCCCTCTCAATGTCCACTTGGAAACCTTACGCGCTCAGTCATCCATGCCCGCGGGGGGGCCTGTCGCGGAGAGCATCACCGTAGTGGCCATCTATGACTCTCTGGAAGAGTAGGGGGAAGTGGGGATTATTCAACCCAGGACGGGGCCAGTCCCTTTTTCTCACCCGGAGCTGGAGCATTCCGCGGTGATCGGAGGTATGTTACCTGATGAGCTTTCCGTTGTTGACCTTAGAGGAGATCCCAACACGGTCTCCACCGAGTCATCTTCTTCCTCCGAGGACTCTGAAAACATCATAATTTATTCTACTGATCAAGACCCCTCCCCATCTAATGCAGCATCTTCTGAGGCTCGCGAGTCCCCTTCGCCAATGGACACCCGTGAGTCTGTGGGTCAGGCTGATATTGCCGCGGAGCCAATCAACGCGGCGACCGCACAGCTCCTGAGGGAAGAGGAGGAGGACAATGTTGAAGAGCTCTCTCATGCTACTGCGGGGGGTCTTGCTGCGGATCAGCCCGGAGCAGGCTCAACTTCCACCCCTTCTGGCTCCCAGCAACAGTCTACTAGCGCCCGAATCCGCTCCACTGAAAGCTTCTTGGGTCGAGTTGCTGGCGGATCCCCAGGTGTCTCCAATGCCTCTTTCTTACAAGGCCCTGGGTCAGACGCGGGGAGGGACGTAGCCACAGACGCAACCATTCTTCATTCCCCAGCGTGCTCCACCTCCCAGACTCACTCTCCCCATCCATCTGCGAGGCACACAGCTACTCCTCCCGGTCAGGTTCCTTTAGCTATGGAAGATCGACAACTGGAGGTAAATGAAGAATTCCTTGGGGGGCCCACCTCCATTGCTGACTCAAATCTGAATTCTCTACTTAAATATATGACCTTCCTGCCAACTGATGATGTTTTGGGGGGGACAGGGAAGCCAAGCTCTTAGGGATTTTGGCCTTGATCTGAACGCAGAAATGGGCAAGCATCAAAGGGAAGAGGCGGAGTCCAGGGAGCAGCCCTCTCCTAGGCAGAGCCCCATTGCAAATCCGGAGAAGGAGCCCATGGTCACCGAGGCGGAGGTACCAATCCACCTCTTTCCCGCGGGCTATCTTGTGGACAAAGCTTATCATCTGCTATTCAACGCCATAGCCTGGGCTCATCCGGAGACATTTGGCCCTTTCAATCCGCGGTCAGCCCGGCTTGGGGCGCTCTTCCTTGGCAACCTCCATGAAGTGCTCGCCCCTTGGGCGCAACTACGCTTTGGCGACTTTACTGCTGCCACGGAAGCTGCCTTGCAGGAGGTCGCGCAAGACATGGAAGCCTTGGGATTCGACTTGGGCTGGCTATGCGCAAGGAGCTCTGCGCTGAGGCCCACGGGAGAAAGAACAGCTCTGAGGCCCGAGATCCAGGGGTTGGCTGCCCAGCTGGAGTCCGCTCGACAGCATGTGGCCAATTTGGAGGCCAGGTTTGCCCAAGTTATGCAGCGTGACGCGAAGCTGGCTGCCACGGCGCTGAATCTCGGGGATCCTGATCCGGAGGAGCTCGTCTTTGTGGAGTGGCTGGCTTAGGCTCTTTTTTTTTTTTTGTAACACATGTACTACCATTGTAACATTCTTGGTTTTTGGAATAAAAATAAAAAAGATGTCATTGTACCGATAATGCTATCCATGTGTTGATTTTGTCTTCTTAGGAAATGATATTACTATTGTCTCCTTTGTAGCATGCCTTAGTCACTTTTGACTTGGGTCATTACTTGGGATAGTTGCCAGCTGCCAGTCCGCGGGCCACCTCCTGGCCACTCGTGACTTAACATTATCTCCATTTGATAACCGTTAAGTTTAGAACTCGCGGGTCATGTTCTGACCCCTCGCGACTTAACATTATCTCTATTTGATAACAGTTAAGTTTAGAACTTCACGGGTCATGTTCTGACCTTTCGCGACTTAACATTATCTCTATTTGATAACCGTTAAGTTTAGAACTCCGCGGGTCATGTTCTGACCCTTCGCGACTTAACATTATCTCTATTTGATAACCGTTAAGTTTAGAACTTTGTGGGTCATGTTATGACCTTTCGCGACTTAACATTATCTCTATTTGATAACCGTTAAGTTTAGAACTCCGCGGGTCATGTTCTGACCCCTCGCGGCTTAACATTATCTCTATTTGATAACCGTTAAGTTTAGAACTCCACGGGTCATGTTCTGACCCCACGCGACTTAACATTATCTCTATTTGATAACAGTTAAGTTTAGAACTTCGCGGGTCATGTTCTGACCTTTCGCGACTTAACATTATCTCTATTTGATAACCGTTAAGTTTAGAACTCCGCGGGTCATGTTCTGACCCCACGCGACTTAACATTATCTCTATTTGATAACAGTTAAGTTTAGAACTCCGCGGGTCATGTTCTGACCTTTCGCGACTTAACATTATCTCTATTTGATAACCGTTAAGTTTAGAACTCCGCGGGTCATGTTCTGACCCCTTGCGGCTTAACATTATCTCTATTTGATAACCGTTAAGTTTAGAACTCCGCGGGTCATGTTCTGACCCCACGCGACTTAACATTATCTCTATTTGATAACCGTTAAGTTCAGATCGATAATCGTATGATGGGGGGTTTCCGCGGAAATGTTCTCTCTGCCTGACCATACCTTTTGTCACAACATATAAAACTAAGGAGACAGAATAAGGGAGAGATAATCATGGCGTTTCATTAAAAGTCCCCAGCAACAATCAGTCTGACGATTCATTCTTACAAAATTTCAACGTAGTTCATGTAATGATACCGCTTTTCATTGAATCTTGATACATCATTAAAAGAAAAGAAAAGGAGAAACTTGGAAAGTAAAATAGAAAATCAGGAATTCCATTGCTTTTCTCACGGGTAGAACTTCTTGATATACTTGGAATTTGCCGCCCCTATCCTGAAACCGTCTTCTACGCGGGCCAAGTGGTAGTATCCGCTTGTGGAAGCATTAATTACCTCATAGGGCCCTTCCCATTTGGGTGTGAACTTTAGAGTCTTTAAATCTCTCATCACTGCCGCGGTAGCCTTCCAGACTAAGTCCCCAACCTTGAACATTCGCGGTACCACGCCCTTGTTGTAGTAGCGTGCCACGGACTCCCAGTACTTCTCATGAGCGAGGGCTGCTATCACCCTTCTTTCTTCAAGGGCTTCTAGATCTGCTCTTCTTCCTTTTGCAGAGTTTTCCATCGCGAGGATCATCCGCGCGGAAGGGACACTCAGTTTTGCAGGCAAAACTGTTTCCACTCCATACACCAGGCTGAAGGGGCTATTGGTAGATGATCCGCCCAAGTACCCCTGCGTTCGTCCAGCAGCTTGCTCAGGATCCTTATCAGGGTCTTGTTTGTTGCCTCCGCTTGCCCGTTTCCTTGCGGATAGTAGGCACTAGAGGTACAGTGATCGACCACGTATTAGTCGAGGAGGCTTCCCACATGGTGATTAATGAACGGAGTCCCGTTATCAGAAAGAATCATCTTGGGTATGCCGAACCTACAAATGATGTTTTCTTTGATAAATGCTGTTACCGCGTCTCCCGTGGCCTTCTTCAGCGGAGCAGCCTCAACCCATTTGGTGCTAACTTCCGTGGCTACTAGGATCCATCTGTTTTTCCACGATGTTGGCCTGATTGGCCCAACCAAATCCATGGCCCAGGTGTGGAAGGGGTATGGGGCGCGGATTGAATGCAATTCCACGGAAGGAGCGTGAACCAAGTTCCCAAACTTCTGACAAGCTTGGCATCTCTGCACATGCCGCTTGGAATCCTTCTCCATGGTAGGCCAGAAATACCCCAGATGAACCAACTGTTCATGGAGCTTTCTCCATCCTTGATGCTCAGTTCCGTGGGTCTTTGTTAAAACCTCTTCTGCCTCCTCTTTATCTACACATTTCTGGGGCATTCCATTGAGGGTCCTTCTGAACAGGGACCCCTTCTCCAGGAAGAAGCGTCGCGCCCCGCGGATGATCCTCGCGAACTCAGTCCGCTCTATGGGCAAGGATCATTCCCACAAGTAATCAATGTAAACCTATCTCCAATCTGTCTTTTGGTCGCTAGTACCCGCCATTAGGCATTCTGGCTTAGCCGCGTATAAAGAGCACCAAGTGCAGTTTTTTGCGATTAGATCGGCGTCTTTCTTCATGCTGGGCCAATAGTAACCTTGCCTTTGAATTCTCCTGTACAGGGCTATCTCGTTGTCCGCACAATTGTTGTCGTGGATCTGGTTCAAGACTTCTCCTGCCTCCTTCGAATCAACGCACCGCGCGAGCCACCCCTGCGGAGCACGGTGATACAACTCTCCACACAAGACTACGAAGCATGAGAGTTCCGCGGTGGACAAGTGTCCTACGCCGGTGGTTAACTGAATCTTGATGGATCCGCGCCAGTCCTCCGTCGGCTCTGAAAAATCTTCTACCACGGATGGTTCGAACATCTTTACAATTTCTATACAAGCCTTTTCTTTCTCGAATTCCGTCTTTGCTCCCAGTGTTGCAAGGGCGTCCAGGAAACAATTTTCTGACCTGAGCTTATGAATGATATTGATGCTTTTGAAAAATTTCATCAATTTCTGGACCGTCGTTCGGTATGGTGCCAGGGTTGGTTCCTTCAACGCGTACACCCCTTCCGTCTGCAGAATTACCAATTTTGAGTCTCCCGCTATCTTCAGGTGCTTAACCCTTCTTTCTTTTGCTGCTAATAGACCCAAGATCAATGCTTCGTATTCCGCCTCGTTATTGGAGCAGGGGAAGCTCAATTTGTAGGCCAAATGGAATCTCTCCCCTTCTTCGTTTTGCAACACTATTCCCGCGCCTCCTGATCCACTACCCGCGGCCCCGTCAAAGCTGAGCGTCTAGTGCGATTCATCTGTGCTGGCCACGAGGGCTTCAAAACTATCTCTGGGTAGAGATTCTTCAAGTGGTTCGCACTGGCCGCTTAGGAACTGTGCCAAGAGGTCGGATAGGGCTTGGCATTTGATTGCTTTCGGCGTTGTGCATGAAATTTCAAATTCTGCGAGTGCTAACAACTAGCGGGCGACCCGGCCTGTGAGCGCGGGGCGGGACAAGAGATACCTTACTGGATCAGACTTAGTGATTACCTGTATGGGGAACGACAGAAATAATGTCTGAGCTTCTGCGCGGTGAAGACAAGGGCTAAACAGTGCCGCTCAATGGGTGTGTATCTTTCTTCCTCTCCTTGGACCTTCCTGCTGATGTAGTAAACTGGGCGCTCCATCCCATCTACTTCTTGCACCAACAGGGCCCCCGATGGATCTCGGGGTGGAGGTTAGGTAGAGTATCAGCGGCTTTCCCGCGACTGAAGCCGCCATAGTCTGGGGAGATGTCAGAGCCGCTTTTATCCTCTCAAAGGCTTGCTGGTGCTCCTGCGTCCATGCGAACTTTGCATTACCCTTCAATAATTCTGCGTAAGGTGCTGCAATTTCCGCCAGCGCGGGGATAAAACGCCGCAGGTAAGAAACTTTCCCCAAGAACCACTTGAGCGTCTTCTGAGAATGGGGTGGGGGCATTTCTGCGATGGACCTAACTTTTGCCCCGTCCGCGTCGATTCCGTGGCGATGCACGAGGAAACCTAGGAACTTTCCCGCGGTAACGCCAAACGTGCACTTCAGGGGGTTCATTTTAAGGTTGAACTTCCTGCATCTGTTAAACACGGTAGCTAGATCCGCTAGGTGGTCTTTCCACTCCCTTGATTTCACCACCAGGTCATCCACATAGTCTTCAATGATTTTGTGCATCAGATCATGGAAGATCACAGTCATGACCCGCTGATATGTTGCTCTCGCGTTCTTGAGCCCGAAAGGCATCACGATGTAGTAGAAGTTTCCCAAGGGGGTCCGGAAGGCCGTTTTCTCCGCGTCTTCCGGAGCCATCTCAATCTGGTTGTACCCGCTGAAGCCATCCATGAAGGAGAACATCTGGTGGCCCGAGGTGGCATCCACCAATGTGTCGATATGTGGGAGCGGGAACTCATCTTTCGGGCATGCTTTGTTGAGGTCGCGGAAATCGACGCATACTCTGATTTGGCCATTCTTCTTCTTCACCGGGACAATGTTTGCTAACCACTCGGGGTACTGGATTGGGCGGATAAATCCCGCTTTCCGCAACTTTTCGACTTCTTCCTTGATCTGCCCTTCCAAGTCGGGGTGGTATTTCCGCTGGGGTTGTTTCGCATGCTTGGAGTTGGGAAAGACGTCCAAATGATGCATTACTAGCTCCGGGTCTAAGCCAGACATTTCCTCGTAGTGCCATGCGAACACATCTGAATTGTCACGCAATAGTGCTATCAGCTTTTCACGGAATTCTCTGTCAAGCTCTTTGCTTACGAACACTGGTTTCTTTTGGCCCGCTCCAATATTAAGGTCAACTTCCTCTAGTGCTTCTTGCTGCGGCCTGGGTTGATCCTGCATGCATTCTGGAGCAGGTTCTGGCTTTTGGATTGTTTCTTCTTCTATCACGGCACATGTTCCGCCAGGGCCAGCGGTTTCATGATCGGCCGCTGCCCCGGTGGACCGTCATAAGTAGTACACTGTCTTGCCCCCTTCCTTTGTTTTGGTTATCTTTCTGGGGGCTGCGGCCTCCGCCGCGGACGGGTCTCCTGCTTCTCATCCTTGATGTCTTCCCACCTTGGGATCTTCACGCCGCGCGGCTTGGCAGTGATTGCTTGAGACACTTCACCGAGCTTCGAGAAGTAAATCGCGTCTGAGAGGTGTGCTTCGTGAGTGTCGAACGGGTTTTCTGACGTGCAAATGGTGACCTTCTTTTCTGCCCAAATTCCTTTCAGGCATTGGTGATAGCTGGATGGTACAACTGCGTACTTATGCATCCAACTCCTGCCGAGAATGATCTGATAATTTGGGTCCGCGTTGATGAGGTGAAATTTAGTGGTAGAGTGGATTGCCCCCACTTCTAGGTCTACCACAACATATCCCAGAGATTGCCTTCTGTCTCCTCCGAATCCCGTGATAGTGATCGGTGATTCCACTATCCGGTTGTCCTGTATTCCCAGCTTTTTGAACGTTGACACGGGCATGAGGTTTATGGAGGCCCCATCATCTAGAAAGATTCACTTCAACTCTATCCCATTGACGCGGGATGTAACATACATCGGGCGATTATGGGGGTATGGCACCCTTCGGTCCGCATCCGAGAAAGTGACAGAGTTAGATTCATCGCGGATTGTCTGCGGGACAGACCCCTCCACAGACATGCAAGATTCCTGGTGGACCTCCGCGATGTTGACGATTGCCTTAGTGATTTCCAATCTTGTTGCTGGTGTGAAGCCAAAACCATCAAAAAATGCGCGGAACTTTGTACTATTTTGCAATGTTTTGACCGAAGCGTTGGGATCGGGTGTAACCGCGGAGGCCGCACCGTCTCCAAATTCCTCAGTGATTTCGTAGCAAGAGACCATGTATGCCCATGCTTCCTCTTCCTATCCTTCTAGATAGTAATTGTTGTCTGCGTCTTCTTCATCTTCATACATAAACGGGTAACATTCCGCCATGTTTACTTCTCCATTGTTATTTCCGTGGGCTAGGTAGGGCTCGACGCGAATGTTGCGTCGTCCTATCCTCAGCTCGTTTGCATTCTGCTTTCTCTTGAACAACCTCTTTAGTGACCAACAATCACTAGTTGGGTGCTTGGTATGCCTGTGGTACATGCAGTACCACGGATGCTCGCGGTCTTCTCGCGTCGGTTCGTACTCCACTGGGGGAAGCTCTAGTTCTCCGTCTTGCACCCATGCATTCACCAAGGCTCGCACTTCATCCATGGTGAAGGGATAATCTGGAGCTGGCCCCATCTCATGCTTCCTCCGTTTTCTTCCTCTAGGGGCTTGCTGGGCCCGCGGCGCCTCTGCGACGGCAACGGTGGCGCCTGTGGCCTTGCCCTTCCAGCTATCTTTCCTGGCCGGTTTGACCATGTGGCGGATATTGTACATGGATTCCAATAGGGCAGAAAATGTTCCCAACTTCAAGTTGATGAGCAGCATCTTGAATTCATCCATCATTCCGCCAATGCAGATCTCGACAAGTTGAACTTCCTTGACTGACTCAGTATAGTCGACTGCGCGGTCCTGGAATAGTCTGATGTAATCCACCACATCCTCTTTGCTTGTTTGTGTTTCCTTCGTCAAACTAATCACTGTTACCTTCTCGTGGACCTGGAAGAATTTAACATAGAAGCTATTCACCATCTCCTCCTAAGTGGCGATCGAGTAAGGTTCCAAGTTGACATACCACGTGTATGCATGGGAAGTGAGAGATTTTGAAAACTCATGGAGACGCAAGTTGGAGTCGGACGCGTGGACCCCAAGGGATTCTATTAAATGGACCACGTGTTCCTGAGCGCTGCCTTTTTTTTCGTCAAATTTGACGAACTTTGGTGGGGTGTACCCTTCCGGGTAGGGTAGTAATAAGATCGTAACGGGGTAGGGAAGGCGGATATCCGGGCTAGGAAGGGAGGGTAAAACTGTCTTTGCCTTTTCTTTAGTAAAGAGGGCCTGCACGTCTGCCAGAGTGATGAACCGCCTCGCGGATGGGGCGCCAACTTTAATGGCGGCTGGCTCCTTTTTGCTTGCCTCACTTGCTTTCTGTTGTGCCAGCAGAGCCTGGACTTCCGCCATGGTGATGTAGGGTCCCGTGGATGGCGTGCTGGTACCATCGGCGGCAATCTCTTTCTGGCGCTCTCCAACGGGGTTTCCAGCAATGCCTCCTACAAGCACGAGACGCAAATGGTGAGGCGGAGACAAGGGGATCTGAGGTTGCACCGTCTGGCTAGTGCTGCTCCCAGCGTGGTTTTGCTGTAGTTCGTCGTTTTGTCCAACCACGACCTTCGGGAGCGCCGCTGAGATGAGCTCAGTGAGACCCGTAAAGGCTGCGAGCAGCTGTCTCTGCGTCTCGAGGAACTGTCGCTGGCCGTCCTGGAGGGCCCGCAGTGTTTATGTGACTGCACCTGCGCTGTTGGTTTCTTAGACTTCCTCGAGAATTGGTGCGTCGTTATCTGGCGCCGTCATTGCTTTCTGGCATGGTGGCTCGATGTATTCTCTGGAATGGGTACTAACCATAAACCAAAAGGCACCTCCCCAGCAGAGTCGCCTAAATGTTGGTGGGAGGGTTTCGCTGGATGTGCTTACGTGTGTAGATTTGAGCTGGAGAGGTGCGATTGGCTGATGATTAACAAAAGGGAAAAAAGGGGAGAAATCTTGTGAGGGAAAGAGCAAGAGGTACAGAAGGAACGAAGGCAGCATGTTCCTTTCGTTCTTCGCGGGGGGGGGGTGTCTGTCCTTTTCTGGATTCGAATGGGTGAGGTCACCTTTTCTCTAGGGAAGAATGTTCTCCTTCCTCAGAATCAGTGCTCATGTCCTCTCTTTCCGGAAAAGTCAGCTCTCTCAATCATTGGGAATGTCAGGGGTATTTATAGGGCACCTGGGCCTAGGTCAGGCCCAAAACGGTGCTCCTATAAGACCCCAACACGTGTCCCCTCCGTACCTCCAGGTCTTGGATAAGCTCGTCCTCCCGCAGAAGCTTTCTCCGCGGGAGGGCTCGAATTTCTGCCACGCTACCTCCATCCCAAGCCACCAAGCCACAAGAGATTCCCCAATTCCCACAGGAGCAAGGTCGCGACCCGCGGCGATCGTGTTTTTTCCGCGGAGTCCCTTCCGGGCCCTGCCTCTAGGCCTCGTGGAACCCCGGAGACTTCTCGATATGGCTTCTTTAGAATTATTAACATTCAGCAGTCCGCGGGGTCTTCTCATAACCTTCTGCTGCTGGAGCCAACTTGGGATATGTTTGGTTTTCCCGCGGGGCTAGCGGAGATCCCGCGGTAGCTTTCTCCTCCGCCCACCTTTTTTATGCTTTTTGCACGCGTCCTTTCTCCATTGGGCAGTCAACCATTTCTCTTTGAATGAAGTTTTGACTAAGGCTTCTTTTCCGCGCGGGTCCCATTGCCATGTGTCCATGTGCAATTGCAGGGTCAAAAAGTCCTCATTGATTATGTATTAATAATTTTTGACCGCACCTACAGCGGCCATCGAGATTAGAAGGAACAAACCCCTTAATTAGAAGCACCTTAATTCTTGTCTCACATTCTTCTCTCTGTCTCTACTTTTCTAGAATACCCGAATACTTTAATTGATGGAAAAACCATATGATGCAAAGTGGAGTCCCACATGCACAAAACGTGGAGGCTAGTGGGCCACACTAATAGAAAAAAATTAACATTTTCCCACTTGGCCCATCAAGCCGATTGTGATGCAAAGTGTATTTCTTCAAAATATGCATTTTGTTTAAAACAACTCGAGTGGGCTCCAAACAAAAAACTTTGATACATGATCACGGATTTAAAAACAGCCAATAGGTTCAAACCAATTAGAAACTTTAATACTGTGATTAACTCAGACCACCAATGTGAGTCATAGCGGTTGTATAGCACCATACCATTGTAACGCCCCGATTTTCGGAATAAAAATTGGAGGTATTAAATATTGATATAAGAAAAAGGTTACTTTATTAATGACTAAAACAGATAATTCGACATAAGAAATTGTTTATTACAACCAAATGTGGAAATCCTAAATTTGATTGTGGTATTGAATTTGACAAAACTCAGAGCTGATTCCTAAGCTTGATACGGGTCCTAAGCATACACTGCCCTCCTTTAGGGTCTTGTGTCTCCTCCTGATTTTCTACAAAATCTGACATGAATGCTAGACAATCCGTGCCTGTGTGAAAGAGTTCTCCCCGTAGTATAATCCAACCCAACCACCCCCTTACATTACAGCTAGCAGGTAACAATATATCATCAATGTAGAAAAGTAAAACAGAAGTAACACACATAAATTTATGCATTACTGTCCAATAACCTAACAACAAAGAAAAGCTAGTCATGCTCGGACCATAACTAGGGTTCGCATACCTTAATCACCACATCAAAATCACCACTGAACTCTCGTCAGTTCTATCATTACAAAAACATCACTGGACCACCCGCCAGGTTTTATCATCAAAATATCACTGGACCTCCCACCAAGTTTTATCATCACAGAATATCACTGGACCACCCGCCAGGTTTTATCATCAAAATATCACTGGACCTCCCGCCAGGTTTTGTCATCATAAAATCTCTGGACTATCCACCAAGTTTTATCAACACAAAGCATCTCTAGACTACCTGCCAAGTTTTATCATCTCAAAACATCACTGGACTACCCACCAGGTTTTATCATCACAAAACATCACTAGACTACCCGCCAGGTTTTAAATCATCACTAGACAACCCGCCAGTTTCGAATCACATCACTGGACTACTTGCCAATTTCAAATCACTTCACAAAATCCACCTGCAGACATCTTCTAACATCTCTTTCCCCTAAATAACCATGGCCTAGTAATGTCTAAGTGAAACCCTACTCGTTAGTCACCCCATATCTCTAGGTTCCAATCTAGCACAATAAATCAAGAGTCGGGGTAATATAGAATTAATCACAATAGTAATTGAAATAAACAATAAGCATAAAAATCACGTAACGTTTTATGAATGGACCGTAGCCCTTAGTCTTGTATGGAAACAATTACTAAGTTTTACAAATTTGATTAGAAAAAATAATAATAATAAAATAAGAAAATAATAATATTAATTATAAAGTTGCGAAAAACAATTAAGTAGGATCATTAGTAGAAAAATAATTACTATATTTTATTAGATCATTAGGTCACTAAGTTTCTACTTGTTTTACACTTATTAATTGGGCTTAAAAGGAAGAGAATTTGGTTTAAGTAATGATTTTTATAACAAAAGAAAGGATTTAATAGAAACACTTGATTTAAATTTTATAATTAAATAATTATTAGAATTTCTAATTAAAATACAACAACTAGAATAATCTGTTTTAATAATAATCTTGACTTTAGAGAGAGTCCTAATGGTCCTACGTTATATGTTCGAGAATCAAAAAGTAGGTCCGGAGAGTCGAGAGATTATTTTAAATAAAGATATTCTTGAAAATTATCGAAAGTAAAATAATTAGATAATAGATAATCTAATAAATAACTTGTGTTGGGATCAACAAGATTTCTTCTTAAGATGATAAAGTGTCATAAGAAAATTATTCAAGCAATAATAACATGGGTTATTAGGTCGCAAAATCATTTCGTTTGAAAACTTTGCGGAATAAATAATAAATAGATAAAAAATAAAAAAAATTGACATTAACAAGATATCATCTTTGAGATGCGAGGAGTCTAGGAAAAATAGTTCGGGTGTCAAAAATATTGTTTGGAAGGTCGAAAAATGGTTTCGTACGTTTTTTATTGCAACTGAAGGGAGTTTGCAGTGGGGAGGTGCTGCCGGGCGAGACAGTCAGCCGCAAGGTTTTGACTGGTCCTTGTGGCCCGCAGGTTGCGGCCGTACAGTGCAACACCGTTTTGATTTTTTTCTTTTTCCTCACGGTTTTCAATGCATGGGACCACGGGGGAGTTATGGTTAGGCCTCAAAATGAATGAATATACTTAGAGAATGGATGGGAAGGATTAAAATACCTCGGATTGGTCGAATTGAATCAAAAACCGAAATTTTGAATTTGGAGAAGATGACTTCGGGTTTGGCTATGGGGGAATTTTGGGACAGAATTGAATGATTATTGGGGATGCTTGGAGTTGTGGGAAGTGATTGGAATGGGTGAATTAGGTTTCAGTTGGGTCTAGGATACAAACCCACTTTTCTCTCTCTCACTTTCTCTCTTTAGAACTTCATTGATTGGAGCTCGAATTGGCCTCGGTTTTCTCTCTTTTTTGGCTCAGTGAAGCATGGGGGGATGGTGGTGTGCTCGTGGGATAATGGGGAAGGGTTTATATAGGTGAATTTGGGAGAGGTTGGATAAGATAGAATTTAATGGAGGTTGGGTTCTTAGGATTTGGAATTGATGAATTGAGCTCAATTTTAGGGCCAGGGAGGAAGTAGGAAATTGATAGGAATGAATTGAATTCGGATTATGCTTGGGGTTGAAGGAATTTTTTCAGTTTGGGTGAGGGGGAATGAATTTGGGTTTTCTTGGAAGGTAAGGAAGAGAGAGAGTTATGGCTGGAGAGAGAGGTAGTTGTGGGAGAGAGAGGGGCTGCAGGAGGGAGGGAGAAAGGCAAGGGAAAAGCATGCATGCATGTGTTTATTAAAAAAATTGTATAAAACTATTTAGTTTTTGCATGCAATTTTTTTTATTATTATAAAAAAAATAGGGTCGAAATTCCGGGTCATTACAACCTATCCCCCTTAAAATAATTTCGTCCTCGAAATTAGCGAGTACTAGATACGGAAGTTGGTGCGCATAGTATCGGTCCATTCCCAAGTTGATTCCTCGATTCCTCGATGTCGCCAAAGAATTCAAACAGGTTGAATAGTTTTGCCCTTGGACACACTTCTCGCTATGATCCTCGATCTCCATTGGTTGTTCCTTGAAGGTGATGTTCCCAATTAATATGATCAAGACTTTAGAGCGATCATTATGTAGACACCTCCCTGAAGCGGGGCATCGCCATACAGATTGATCGTTGTTGTTTGATTGGTTGTTTGCTACATAAAACAAGATTGTGGGTATTCCCATGGCTAGGAACATCACCACACGATAGCGGTTATCATTGAAACAGAGTCGCCACCTTGTTTAAGAAAACTAGAAAAAACAAATAGAGATTCTGGGCACGGGAGCCAAAGGTACAATGAGGGGAAGGTGTTAGGCACCCCTCTCTGCCCAGCCATGAGACTGGCCCATAATTGTTCGACATAAGATTAACGCATGTTTTATGTAATTCTAGCAAGTAATTGATTAATTAGCCTTTAACAATGAATAAGGTGAGCCGAGACGATAAGTAAAACATGCATTAGAAAAGCAGAATAAAACAACATGTCCCAGGGAGATGGATCTCGCGGCTGGAGAATGGATGTCACGGCCGATAGATCCTCCTGGTTTGATGTACCGGTCGATGGATCGAAGACCCGGCCGATGTTCTTCCTCACACCAGACTATACGACTAGCAGATAATCAAAAAGCTATGATTAAGCATAAAAATAGAAAATAAATTGAACTAGAGGCCCCTGGGCCTCACCACCTTGATCCCTCCGTAGGTTAATTGCTTTGGATTGTGGGTGATGGACTGATTGCTTCTTGAAACCCTAAGGTTAGGGTTTGAACTTCGGGGTTTGATGGTCGGATTAGTGGTTGCCTTCGGAAGGTTAGGGCTTTTATAGAGGGAATTTGAGAGTGTATTTCTGCAGAGTTTCGTGGTTGATGGGGGTGTGTTGGTCTCTTAATTTAGGAGCCAAAGGCCCTCTTATATAGGCATAGGGATGACACAACTCAACCAATCAAAACACACGATTGGAATTGGAGTTGGAGAGTGATGCAAACTCTTTAAGGCGATCCTCTAACGTAGGCCGAATGCATCGGGATTTGGCTGCTAGGGTTTTATGAACAAATCAAACGTATGACAGAACATTCCAGAATCTGAAAACAGACGATCTGGCGGCCGAGGAAAGGATGTGGTGGCCGAAGAATTGATGTTGCGACCGAGGAATGGTCCTGGCGGCCGGATAATCGATCTCTCAGGGAGTTTTTCAAGCAACAGGCTTCACGGGTGAAGAATTAAAGTTGAGGCCGTGCGATCAATGTCGCGGCCGACAGAAGGATTCTCCATTGATACTGTATTTCTGTCTAAAAGACTATTTGGCTCTAGATTGGATCCTCTAAGTGGCTAAAAGTTTTCTTACTGAAAGTCCTAAGGTTCACAGTAAGTCAATCAGCAATCACTGTATCTATATCATCATCGGGATGGTCCCCAAGGTGGGACTTGAAATAATCGTTAGGCCAAATTGGGGTGTCTACACATTACGACAACCAATTCCAAATTGCGGGTCTGATAGTTCCTTTCTTGCGGCCTCAATTGTCGAGATCTGTACGCGACAGTCTTTCCATTTTGCTTCATCCCATTCGAACTTAACCCCTCTTAGGTCAGTCGAGTTATTGGCTCACCTAAAAATTGAGAATTTTTTTTTGAATGACCCTCCTGTAGTAGCCGGCTAATCCTAAGCGACTTGTATTTCCGAATACCATTGAGGGTATTTTCCAGTGTATGCCCTCTTATGGTCGTCTACTGAGATTCCCTTTTCTGACGCTACATGCCCTTAGAAATTTGACTTCTTTTACTAACGATTTGCCCTTGCTAGCTTTTGCACATAGATGATTGTCCGGAGTACTTAAAGACCAATTCTCAAATGGTCTTTGTGTTCTCTCTCTGTTGGCGGGTAGACAAGGATGTCATTAATGAACACTGCCACAAACTTGTCAAAGTACGGTGAAAATCTTGTTGATCAACCTCATGAAAACGACAGGGGCATTGGTTAGATCGAAAGGTATGACTACGAACTCTTACTATACTGTAGACACCTCCCTGGAGCGGGGTATCGCCATACATATTGATCGTTGCTGTTTGATTGGTTGTTTGCTACATAAACCAAGATCGTGGATATTCCCATGGCTAGGAATATCGCCACACGATAATGGTTATCATCGAAACAGAGTCGCCACCTAGTTTAAGAAAACTAGGAAAAACAGATAGTGATTCTGGGCACGGGAGCCAAAAGTACAGTGAGGGGAAGGTGTTAGGCACCCCTCTCTGCCCAGCCGTGAGACTGGCCCATAATTGTTCGACATAAGATTAACGCATGCTTTATGTAATTCTAGCAAGTGAATTGATTAATTAGCCTTTAAACAGTTAATGGTGAGCCAAGGCTGTAATTGAAATCATGCATTAGAAAAGCAGAATAAAACAGGCTGTCCCAGGAAGATGGATCCCGCGGCCGGTGAATAGATTTCACGGCCGAGGAATCCTCCTGTTTCTATGTATCGGCCGAGGGATTGATCCCCCAGCCGATGTTCTTCCTCACACCAGACCAGACGATTAGCAGATAATAAAACAAGTACGTTTAAGCGTAAGAACGGAAAATAAATTGAACTAGAGGCCCATGGACCTCACCACCTTGATCCCTTAGTAGCTTGATTGCTTCGGATTGAGGGTGATTAACTGATTGCTTCTTGAAACCCTAGGGTTAGGGTTTGAACTTCGGGGTTTGGATCGTCGGATTATGGCTGCCCTCAGAAGGTTGGGGCTTTTGTAGAGGGGATATGAGAGTGTATTTCTGCAGAGTTTCGTGATTGATGGGGATATGTTGGTCTCTCAATTTCGGAGCCGAAGCCCTCTTTATATAGGCACTAGGGATGACACAACTCGTCCAATCAAAATGCACGATGGGAATTGGAGTTGGGGAGTGATACAAACTCTTCATAGTGATCCCTGAACGTGGCCCGAACGCATCGGAAAAAGGCTCCTAAGGTTTTGTGAACGGATCAAACGATTGACAGAACGTTCCAGAATCTGGAAAATAGACGATCTGGCGGCTGATCAAAGGATGTAACAGCCGAAGGAATGATATTGCGGCCGAAGGATAGATCTGGCGGCCAGCTAATCGATCTCTTAGGAAGTTTTTCAAGCAACTGGCTTCACGGGTGAAAAATTGGAGTTGGGGCCGTGTGATCAATGTCACGGCCGACAGATGGATTCTCTTGAGATACTATACTTCTGTTTGAAAGGCTATTTGGCTCTGGATTGGGTCTTTTAAGTGGCTAAAAGTCCTTAGCGAAACTCCTAAGGTTCACAGGAAGTCAATCAGCAATCACTGTATCCATTTCATCATCGGGATAGTCCCCAAGGTGGGACTTTAAATAATCGTTAGGCCAAATTGAGGTGTCTACAGATGCTCCTCTTTGACTGAACTTAGACGGATCGCAAGACATGTTTAAGTAAGAGTTAAAGCTATAAAAGCAACTCAATTTGGTCCAACCACTATTCCAAGGGGTTTTCGAAAGAGGTTTTTGTTATGGTCAGGCTGGGACGCTGCCTACGTATTCCACAGGGGAAATTCAAACCAACTGTAGTTCGAAAAGGCAATAAATAAAAATAAAAGTTTTGGAGGGTTATAGGCAGAAGACGTACCTTGGCTGAGCCAGGATTTTGGCGGAGGATAGTTGAAGGAGCGCGGGGCTGACGGGGAAATTTTTGCAGAGAGCGTTCTTAGTATTTTGGGGTAGATCAATACACAGCAGGTGAGTCGTTTGCTTTTCTTGATCATCCTTACTTTGACTGAGGAGAGCTCGGTAGAGTAGCTTATCCTTGCGAATGAGCTGGAATGAATTGATGTAATTGTAGACACCACCCAAACGGGGCATCGCTATACAGATTGATCATGTTTGCTGCTCGGTTGGTTGCTTGCTTCGTAAACCTAGATCGTGGACATTCCCATGGCTAGGAACATCGCCACACGATAGCGGTTATCATCAAAACAGAGTCGCCACCTAGTTTATTAAAACTAGGAAAATAGACAGAGATTCTAGGCACGGGAGCCAAAAGTACAATAAGGGGAAGGTGTTAGGCACCCCACTTTGCCTAGTCGTGAGACTGGCCCATAATCGTTCAACATAAGACATATAGATGCTTTGTTTAATTCCAACACATAACCTGTTTATTTAAGCCTTTAAACAGTAAATAAGGTGAGCCAATGCGATAAGTAAAGCATGCATCAGAAAGCAAAACAAAACAAGCTGTCCCAGGGTAATGGATCCCGCGGCCGGTGAATGGATGTCACGGCCGAGGGATCCTCCTGGTTTTATGTATCGGCCGAGGGATCGAAGCCCCGGTCGATGTTATTCCTCACACCAGACAGAAAGATTAACAAATGATCAAAACGCTACGGTTAGTCATAAATACAGTAAGTAAGACAAACCAGAGGCCGTTGGGCCTCACCACCTTGATCCCTCAGTTGCTTGATTGCTTCGGATTGTGTGTGATTGACTAATTGCCTCTGTGAAAACCCTAGGGTTAGGGTTTGAACTTCGGGGTTTGATCGCCGGATTGATGGCTGCCTTCGGGAGGTTGGGGCTTTTTGAGAGAGGGCTTGAGAGAGTATTTTAGCAGAGTATCGGAGCTTGGGTGAGTAATTTCACTTATGAATTTTGTGTGTATATTTTCGGAGTCCAAAGGCCCTTTATATAGGCAATTGGTGACTCACTCCGGCCAATCAAATGGCACGATTGCAATTGCAATGCAATTCGAACTCTTCGTCGCAATCTCTGAATGTGGCCCGAACACATCGGAGAGGTAAAGTAGTTGGATCAAACGTTTGACAGAACGTTCCAGAGTCTGGAAAAAGGATGATCTGGTGGCCGAGTAATAGATCACACGGTCGAGGAATGGATGTTGCGGCCGAAGGATGGATCTTACGGCCGAGGGATTGATCTCTCAGGGAGATTTTCTAGCAACAGGTTGCTCGGGTGAGGAAATGATGTTAAGGCCGTTAGATCGATGTTACGGCCAACAGATGGATTCTCTTAGGCTTCTGTATTTGCTGTCTGAAAGGTTGTATGGCTCTGGATTGGGTCCTCTAAGTGGCTCAAAGTTCTTACCGAAAGTCCTAAGGTTCTCGAGAAGGCAATCAGCAATCACTGTATCCATTTCATCATCGGGATGGTCCCCAAGGTGGGACTTGAAATAATCGTTAGGCCAAATTGGGGTGTCTACAGATTCCCCTCTTTGACTGAGCTCAGACGGATCGCGAGACATGTTTGAGTAATAGTCAAAGCTGTAAAAAGCAACTCAATTTGGTCCAACCACTATTCCAAGGGGTTTTCAAAAAAAAGTTTTGTTATGGTCGGGCCGGGAGGCTGCCTACGTATTCCACAAGGGAAATTCAGACCAACCGTAGTTCGGGCAATAAAGAAAAATAAAAAGTTTGGAGGGTTAGAAACAGATGACGTACCTTCGGGCTTAAAAAGCCGTAGTGCGACGTACCTAGACTGAGCCAGGGTTTTGGCGGAAGATAGTTGAAGGAGCGCGGGGCTGCCCGAGGAATTTTTGCGGAGAGATTCCTTAGTATTTTGGGGTAGATCAGTACACGGCAGGTGCGTTTGCTTTTCTTGATCATCCTTACTTTGACTGAAAGGAGCTCGGTAGAGTAGCCTATCCTTGCGAATGAGCTGGAAGGAATTGATGTAGTCGAGGTGGAATCCAAGCCATCTGCTGGGGATGAATTGGATGTCGGTTGTTTTGAGATATGGGGTCGCAGGACCAGTAACTAGAGCACGGAGCTTTGGGATGCAGGAACCGAGGCACAGAGCCGGTTGTAATCATGAGGCGAGAGCCTAAGGTGATAGAATCGAGGCGTGGAGCCTACTGTGGCCATAAGGCGAGAGGAGATTGGATTGAAGCGTGGAGCCTATTGCAATCTTGAGGCGAGGGCCTGAGATGAGCTTAGAGTCTTGATAGAACCGAAGCGCGGAGCTGGTATAAGGCGAGAGCCTGAGGTGTCGGAGCTTAGAGCTTGACGTGGTTTGAACCGAAGCGTAGAGCTGGTTGCATTCTGATGGTCTGTGCACGGAGCTTTCTCATCATAAATTTTGGTGTAGAGCTAAACGATCGAGGTACTGGACCGATCAATGAAAATCGAGGCGTAGAGCCGGTTGATTGCAGGGTTAACCTATTTCATGAGAGATATGCAGAGTGTATATGTGTGATGATGGTCGTTAGATGTGAACAGATATGATGATGCAGACTCGATGTGAAAATGTTGATGCATTTGATGCAAATGTGCACAGGCCCATGCGTGTGTGTCGATTTAAGCTTAGAGCTTCTATCAAGTTCCAGACTTGAGCATTTAGAGCGTAGAGCTCGAGCATTCGGACGGCAGAATCCGAGCATTCAAAGTACAGGCTTTGAGCATCCAGTACGCAGTGGTTGGGCATCCAAGCGTAGAGCTTGAGCATTCAAGGCATAAACCTTAAGCATCCATTACACAGTGGTTGGGCATTCGAAGAGCTTCGAGCATTCAAAATGTTAGATTTTGAGCATTCAGGCGTAGAGCTTGAGAACAGATGATGTCTTGATCGTTGGGGCGGCGTAGAGCCTGTTGAGATAGCTACGGCTTCGAGCCAGTTGAAATGATGGGCTTAGAGCCGCTGAGTTGGTTGTTACGGCTTAGAGCCTATTGAGATAGTGGGCTTGAAGCCGCTGAGTTGTGGTAGTGAGCATAGAGCTACTGAGTTGAGGGCTTGGAGCCGCTGAGTGAGTGAATACGGGCGTAGAGCCACTGGGATGGTCGTTATGGCTTAGAGCCAATTGAGATAATGGGCTTGGAGCCGCGGTGTTGATATGTGAGGGCGTGGAGGTGCTGAACGATGGGCTTGGAGCCGTCGGACGAGGTGAATATGGGCGTAGAGCCGCTAGGATAATGGGCTTTGAACCGCTGAGTTGAGCCATTGAAATGATGGTGGATATGATGGTGAGCTCTGAGCTGTCGAGTGAGCTTAGGGCTGTTGATGATGCTTAGAGCCTGTTGAGTAAGTTGACGGCGATATGGTCGTTGGAGTGGCAAGCGTAGAGCTGCTGTATGAGTTGATGTGGGTGAACATGGGCACGGAGCTGTTGAGTTGTCGGTGATGCAAGGAGCGTGGTGTTGTCGAGTGACCTGTGCACAAGGCTATCGAGCGTAAAGCTGCTGGGATAATGAGCTCAGGACTGCTGAGTGTATTGCTTTGCTTCGGCCAGCAGTTTGTGGAGAGAGGATTTCCTTATGCTCGGACATGCCCCCGAGGCTAGTTCTGATTACGTTGTATTGGTTCGGGGATGCCCCCAAGGTTGACTTGATTTTGCTTCTGTTGGTCATGGACCCAGAATTCCATAATGGCTTGAATCAGTGCACTGAGCAAAATCTGATGTGGCTGAGGGAAATAGATTGGGGGGGCCTGGAGATTGATCTCTCCGCGGAATATTGATGTCCCGGCCGAGGTATCGAATACTCGGCCGCTTAATCGGTTCGTTTCCAGGGGCCTATAAAAGGCCATAGACTCAGCCGTTTCACTTCATTTCTCTCTTTCCTCGGTTTCTCTCTTCGTCCGAGAAACTCTCCGAGAGCTCCTCTTGTCTTTCAATTGGTTCTTGTCAGCTCCGAGCCATGGTTAGCGTGCGGCTGGTGATCACGGAGGGAGTCCGCGACGTTCTTGGTCTTGTCTTGATGCTTGATTAGGGACCCTTGCATGGGTGGCTTGCTTTCGTGACGCGGAGCTCCTGGCGTGGCGGTGGTACGCGGTGTGGTGATTTTTCTGGGCCATGTGGTGATTCTTTTGAGCCACGTGGTGTCCCTTCTGCACCGTAGTATTCCCCTGGTATACACCGCCCCAGGGGTGTCCTTTTCTTTTTTACAGCTGGTCTTTGGTGTTCGGACCACCAGAGGGTTCGGCATCCTCTTCTGCTTCCTTTTTTTCTGTTTTTTTGTTTCTCTTCCTGCATAGGTTAGTTCGACAGGAAATCGATGTATAGTTTGTTTAGGAAATGTGGGATGATCCACCTTGTGATGTAAAAAGCTTTCGTTATATGAAACAAAAATCTTCTGCTCTGTTATGTGATTGTGTATGCTATATTTACGTTGTTTGTACGTAATAACTTGTTAATCTAGTGAAACAAACTGAACCGTGGAAGCAGTCTGTAAAACAGCCGTTCTGGCGGCCGATCTAATGATTACGCGACCGAGGCTTTGATCTGGCGGCCGAGGGATCGTTTTGTCTGCCTGGGTTTGACTTGCAGGTCAACCCTGATTTTCACGGGCCGATGGATAGATCCTACGGCCGTCATATCGAAGTGCCGGCCGAGAGACTGGCCGAATTACCAAGGATTAAGAATCCGATTCTGATTCGAACTAAGACTCGACTTAGTTCTATAAATACGCATTCTACGAACCCGATAGCATTGTCAGTAGCAATTCCTTGCACATGGCACAACCAGTCCTTGATCAGTGGCTGGATTCCTTTAATGGCCTCGACCGTTTACACTTTAAGTTCTTCGGCATGGACTTTCTCTTCTCCCTTCGCCAAATTCCTGTGAATTTTGCCTTCCTTAGGGCAGCCACTAGTTTGTGGGACCCTGCTTTTCACGTCTTTTGATTTAAAAAAGAGGAACTGTGTCCTACTATCGAGGAGTTTGCGGCCATCATGGGTCATTTGGATAGAGAGGGCTTCGTTGTCCCTAATCCTTTGTTCAACCGAGGTGATCTCTTGAAGGATTTGCTCCAAGTTCAGAAACATGAAGTTAGGTTCTTCATAGTGAAGGGAAAGCTAGAGATTCTTCAGTTTATCCAGCGCTTTGGTACAGCTGAGGCTCATCGCCAAGTTTCCCAACATAAAGCATGCTTTCATGCGTTGTGCATTTGTCTCCTTCATTATTACTTGCTTGGTCCTTCCTCTAGCCATGCTGATCCTATACTGCTTAACATCGCTCAACAAATTGGAAATCGTGTGAGTTTTGCTAGCTTAGTGTTGGCAGAGACCTTGATGGGTCTGGATGCGATGAAGGGTAATCCTACAGCTCAGTTCTCAGGCAGTCCTTTGCTATTGCAGGTTCACTCTTTGTTTGTTTATTTGTCAAGTTTATCTCTTCACTCATCACTCTTTTGTTTTGACTCACATGTTCTCTCAACTCACAATTTTCCCTTATTCTCTAGGTGTGGTTGTTTGAGAAATTAAAGGTGTGGGATGCGCCAGAGCGACTTCCTTATAGTCCAGACCAATGCACGGAGCGTCTCATGATTAAACAGTTCTCAACTGAGGCTGCTTGGGAAGCATGGATGAAGACTTGCAGAGGTGATTGGATTCAATGGGTTTGCCCCTGGTATGGTGTGGAGAGCATGACTGCGAGTACCATGAACCATTTTGGTGTAGCAGTGATTGGTATTACTCGAGCCATTTTCTACTTTCCTGCTCGCTTTCAAAGGCAGTTCGGGGCTGAACAAACCGCAATCCTGGGTGACCCTGAGTACATTGTTTCTAAGGTCCATGATGCCAATTTTCGTCGCAATATGCTACGTTTTTGGCCGAATAGAGTGATGCAGGAGGTTGCTGAGAACTTTGCTGTCAAGCTATCAGGTTCTTACAAACGCTGGTTGAAGAAAAACCTTTTGGAGGATAGTAGTGCAAAGAGAAGGAAGACCTAAAGATTGACATTTTGCTTATGTTTTTCAAAAGATGTTTGTTTGATTCTAGCTTTCATGGATTAAGAATTGTTTAGATTTGCTTTGTCCTTTTCCCTTGGAAATAATAAAATATTTGGTCATTTTATTTGAAGATGTTATTGCCATGATTTGATAGTGAACATGCTTTAGGATAGACCTAGAAATTTCGGAAGTGATGATGACAACAGTGGCCGGATCTCAAACTTAGAGATTGCCTACGTATCCCATGGAGGGAATCAGGCCATAAACGTAGTTCCAACAAAGGGGATTTGTTTTGTTTTTAGTTAGGGTTCACTCGGGTATTTTTCTCTCCTTTTGTGCTCTAAATTTTGCCTAGAAACCGCCCTTGCGGGTTTTCGGTCTAGCGAGCGTTTTATTTATGCCTTAGTTTTTGCCTAAGCCACCCTTGCGGGTTTTCGACCTAGCAGGCTGCTCTAATTTTTGCTTGGATCCGCCAACCCTTGTGGTTTTCGGCCCAACGAGCATCTCTCAGGGGTAGTACTTCCTCAGTTTGTCGATATTGACTGGCGTCGCGAATTCCATTCCATCCAAGTCTGCAATGTATGCTGCTCCTCCAGAAAGTATGCGTTTGATAAGGTAGGGGCCTCCCCAGTTTGGTCTAAACTTGCCCCTTGGGTCTGAAACGTGGCGACGGATTGCCTTGAGCACCATGTCTCCTACCTTGATGTCTCTAGGTTTTACCTTTTTGTTGAATGCTCGTACAATGCGGCGTTGATACCCTTGTACATGGTATAACGCTCTCAGCCTCCTTTCGTCTAGTAGTGCCAACTCGTCGTAGCGGTTTTGAACCCAATCTTCTTCGATCATTCCAGTATCAGCTAGAACCCTTAACGAAGGCAATTCCAGCTCGATAGGCAAGACAGCCTCCGTTTCATAAACCAGAGAGTAGGGAGTAGCCCCAGTTGAAGTTCTTTCAGTTGTTTGATAACCCCATAATGCCAAAGGTAGCATTTCTGGCCAGTCTGTGTAGGTGTCGGTAGTCTTTCGCAGAATCCTCTTGATATTCTTATTTGCAGCCTCAACTGCTCCATTAGTTTGGGGTCAATAAGTAGATGACCGATGATTCTGTATTCCAAATTCGGCAAAAAGCTTCTTTGTCGCTCCTATGAAGTGCGACCCATTGTCACAGATGAACTCGTGAGGCACACCATATCGATAGATGATATTAGTGCGAATAAATTTGGCCACATGAGTGGCTTTGAGAGTAGCATAAGAAGCTGCTTCTACCCACTTGGTGAAGTAATCGATAGCCACTAGAATGAACTGATGCTGTTATTTTCCCTTTGGATTTATACTTCCAATGACGTCTATCCCCCAGGTGGAGAATGGCCAAGGGGATGTCATGCTATACAATTCCGTAGGGGGAATACGCATGCGATCGGCGTGAGTTTGACATTTGTAGCATCGGCGGACATAGTCAGCACAGTCGGCCTCCATCGTGGTCCAGTAATATCCCTGCCGCAGGATCTTCTTTGCCATTGTTGCCCCATTCATGTGTGGCCCACAAATTCCTTCGTGTATTTCCTCCATTACCTTACGACTATCTTCCATTATGACGCAAAGTTGATTTGGGCCCAAGTGTGCCCTTCGATACAATGCTCCTCCACAGATTACAAATCGAGCGGCAAACTTTCGCAGAGCTGTTTTGTCTTTCGAGGTGGCCTCGGATGGGTATTCTCCTCCTTCCAAGAATTTCTTTACATCTTCGTACCATGGCTTGCCATCGTCTTCACCTTCCTCGGTAAAGGTACATTCACATGCTGGTTTGACCTTTTGCTCGATCATGAGTGGCCGCATTGTGAATCCCAGGGGTATTTCGACCATGGATGCTAATGTTGCCAGCGCATCTGCAAACCTATTGCTCACTCGGGGAGTGTGTGTGAAGATAACGGAATCGAATTGTGGAATTAGATTTTTCAGCACAGAGTGATACAGTTTCAGTGTGTCTTCCTTGACCTTCCAGTCTCCTTTTGCTTGAGATACCACAAGGTTTGAATCCCCAATGACTTCTACCCTTTTTGCCCCTAGCTCCTGGGCTGCCTCCATTCCAGCAATACAAGCCTCATATTCAGCCTGGTTGTTAGTGACTTCAAACCTTAGTTTATATGACAAAGGGATATAAGAGTCGTTTGGGGAAACTAGCAATACCCCTATGCCATAGCCACATTGGTTTGATGCTCCATCAAAGTAGAGCTGCCAGGTGTCGTCTAAGAGACATAAGATGTCCTCATCGGGGAACATGAAGTCTTCTGCCTCGGCTTCTGTCACAGGATGATCTGCCAAGAATTTTGCCACAGCTCTTCCCTTCACTGATTTCCTTGTCATGTATTTGAGGTCAAATTCTGCTAGCAGCAATAACCACCTAGCTAGCTTTCCGATAAGTGCTGGCTTTTCGAAAAGATACTTGATTGGGTCTAAACGAGAGACCAGCACCACCGGATGTGCTAACAGGTAGTGCCTCAGTTTCTTTGTGGCCCATACTAGCCCCCAACAGGTTTTCTCGAGGGGAGTGTATCTTGTTTCATAGTCCATCATCTTTTTGCTGAGGTAGTATATGGCGCACTCTACCTTGGCGTCGTTTTCTTGCGCTAGCATGCATCCCATGGATGTGTCCGTTACTGAGAGATACCGAATCAATGGTTTCCCAGGAATAGGCGATGACAGTACAGGCAGGTTCTGAAAATATTCTTTGATTGCCTCAAACGCTTGCTGACAGTCTTGGCTCCACTCAAAGTCAGTACCTTTCTTTAGTAGCTTGAAAAGGGGTTCGCAGGTAGTTGTGAGCTTGGAAATGAACCTGCTGATGAATTGTACCTTTCCCAAGAAACTTCTTACCTTTTTTTCTGTCCTAGGCGGCGATATTTCCATGATAGCCCTGTATCTTGGAAGGGTCTACCTCGATTCCTCTTTGAGTGATGAGAAATCCCAACATTTTTCCAGCCGTTACCCCAAAAGTGCATTTTTGAGGATTAAGACGTAGCTTGTATTGCCTAATCCTTTCAAAGAACTTCCGAAGTGCTTCATGGTGCCCTTCCCTTTTCTTTGATTTGACTATCATATCGTCGACATACACCTCGACCTCTTTGTGCATCATGTCGTGTAGTAGTGTTGTTGCCATCCTTTGGTAAGTGGCTCCAGCATTCTTTAACCCGAATGGCATCACTCGGTAGCAGTAGGTTCCCCAAGGTGTAGTGAAGGTGGTTTTCTCTCTATCCTCAGGAGACATAAGGATTTGATTATACCCAGAAAATCCATCCATGAAGGATAGCAATGCATGGCCTGCGGTGTTGTCTACCAGTTCGTCTATGTGGGGTAATGGGAAGTCATCCTTTGGACTGGCTCTGTTGAGATCTCGGAAATCTACACAAACCCTAATTCCTCCAGTTTTCTTTGGTACGGGAACGATGTTAGCTACCCATTGTGGATATTCGGTGACTATGAGAAAATCGGCGTTGATTTATTTAGTGACTTCTTCTTTTATCTTTAAGACCCAATCAGGGCGCATAAACCTCAGTTTTTGTTTAACTGGTTTTGCATCAGGATGAAGGGGAATTTTATGCTGAACAATTTCAGGGTCTATTCCAGGCATGTCCTCGCAAGACCAGGCAAAAACATCTTTGTATTCTTTTAGAAAAAAGATTAGTTTTTCACTTTCTTTAGGGGATAGCGTGGTACCAATTTTAACCATTTTAGGCTCGTTTTCAGAGCCTATGTTTGCTGTGATTATTTCCTCAGAAAAAGGTTTAGCGTGCCTTTCTTCTTCTCTATCGATGAATTCTAGAATCTCATTTGGAATTTCTTCCTCAAAATTTGGTGTGTCGGAATCCATACAATTGATTATAGGCAAAGTGAAATACTCTAAATCTTCCTTCTCATTGCTAAGATTATCAAAAGACATTTCAGAGTCAAACTCAAAGTAAATGTTATGCTTTGGTTCTTTGACCAGGTTTTCCTCACTAGACTTAGTAGTTTCAAAAGATGAAAAGCTTGACTCGGACTGAGTCGACTCGGAGCCGGAATCGGAATCGGAATTAAGACCAGAACTAGCGCTTTTCATTTTGTGTTTTAGGGTATGCTCCACGGTCTAGTTAGGGTAAGCCCCTTTTTCAGCATCCACAATCAATTCAGAGCAGTCTTTTTCATCACCAAGGTTGATCATCAGCACTTCACTGTCACCCAGATTCGCACTTTCATCATTGTCACCCTGCAAGTCTTGGAGGGCCATTTGGTTTGCTATTGCTGTTATCTCCTCCAATTGAGCTTCAATCTCTGCTTCGTCGCTGTTGTCGACTCTTCGCGTGCCAACAAAGCCCCACCAATTACCAAATCTATCTATGACGGGGTGGATCACCCTTATTTCATTGTTGGTGACCTCCTCATCAAAGAGTAGGTTTAGTGATATCTCGTCTAGTGGGTCATTGTAGGCAGACTCTTCTTCCTTTGCCTCTTCAGTTTTGAGGTTATTGACCTCGTCTATTGGCCAATAGTCGTCGGTAGGTGCATAGGGGTTGTTGTAAGTGTAGAAAAACCGAGAGTGGTTTAAGCAGCACAAGAACGTAACGGCTACTTCGAGATCCCCGCCGGAACCCTAATACGTCGCCGGAGTCTTTATCTGCAAAACAGACAAAGGGTGAGTGCACCTTTGCCTCTCGTGGCAAAGGCCCTCCGATGCCTAAGTTAGTATCACGTACTGATCGAAAACCCTAATTCAAGTAGGAGAAAACGTAAAACCGTAATGTATTGTGTACCTTTTTCCTCTAGGTTTACCTTGTATTTATAGGTTTATGGATGCTTGTTGCCCAAGTTCCCACGTTTCCCCAAGTTTCCTATCTCGTATAGGAAACCCAGAACACCTTGGATCCTCGTTCCCTTATCAGTTCATCACTTTAATCCGTTTAGGACTCTTTTCCATAACTGGCCGAACTTCCCATTCTCGTCGGGTATCTCTCCAAGATCCTATCTTTACTGGGATCTTATAATAATCACGGAATATCCCGTCACTAGAACCTTCTGGAACGTTTCCTGCTCCTGGGACTGCTTTTCGTACAATCCCCCTCCTGTTCGGCTCTTCTATTGCCGAACAGCCTATTCGGACCAATGACTTCGCATGTCATTGCTCTTTCGTTAATATCTCGGTCCAATACTCTCTCGTGTTACTGGACCTTGACTAAGTATAAACTCCCTGGACCAATGATCCTTCATATCACTGGTCCCTATCGCCGATCACCATTCTGCACGGCGATTGTTCTTAATGCAATTATACCATGGTCCCACGTACCACGTGTTCGGGCCCTGTTTGTGCTTGTTCGGGATTTACTCCCTACAATTGCTCCCCAGCTTTACTTCGTTATTTACTCTTAATATGACGAGCAAAGCTTCTCAGGATCCGAGCAACATTTCTCTTGCTCCCATATCCTTCGTAAAGTTGGTGTAGAGATCATCATTAGTCCAAACAGAACGTCTAATCGTTTGGGCTCTCCAAGACGTTTCCTGCCCCTTACTTTACACATGGCACTTATCGTACCGTTCGTATTAAATGCGGATGCACACCTCTCGGGGAACGGAACGCCCAAACGGCGTCTGGGGCGACGTTTCGCATACGTCACCCTACTAATTGGGGTACATTTGGGATTTCACCCTATTTCGAAACACCCTTTCTCTATTTCGATTCCCTCTGCAACCAGAGCTTTCAAACGCACCCGCCATTGGAGCCCTGTTCACCATCTCGAGGTTTCTCCTGTGCATTTTAGAACTTCGATCATCACAATCGTAAGTCATCGTTCCCTTTTGCCCCTTTCCTCTCGTTACTGTAGGGTTTCTCAGATCATATCTAGGGTTTCTTCGTACCCGTGATCTCCCACTGCAATAGACCCACTTTTTTTTTTTCAAAAATGGGGAGGTTCAGGCGTCACTGCAATACCCCTCAAACCATGGCCTCGTTTAGGTCTCGCTATGAGATCCCCGACGATGTGGCCATTAGTTTGGCTCCTGTAGACGCTATACGTCAGAGCCCTAACAACGACACTCTACACATTCCGGTGGTCGCCGTTGTAGAGGGCGGTGTTAGATTCCCCCTGGCGCCACTACTCCGCCAGGTTCTGGCTTACTACAGGCTATCCCCTATGCAGGTGTCTGCCAATTTTTTCCGAGTGGTTATGGGTATCAATACCCTAAACCAGATGTTAGGCACATCTTTAGGCCTGTACGATATTCATCATCTGTACAGCATTTCCCGTACGAAAGACGCCCTCACCTACTACCTAAAGAGTAGAGATTCCAGAAGGCGGCTGGTGCTTGAATTGCCCGACTCCGCTCGAGGAGACGACGACGATTTCCTCGTCGTAACTGGAAATTTCGAGCCCAGAGACGAGGACGGCCAAGTGATAGGCTTTCACGCCCCTCACAGATTTGGGCAACCACATCAGTTCTTTCTTCTTCGTAAAATTCATTCACCTAGCAATTCATTGGTATTGCGTATTCAATTTCATCCATCTTCTGACTGTCAACTTCTCGTGTTGCAGCTGAAAATATCAACCAGGGGTATGCTATCATCACCCCCCAAGTTCACGTAGCGCATATCACTCAGGCCCTAAATTTCAACGGTGAGGGCACCTATCTGGCTGGCCGAGCAAGGGCAGCATAAGTGCTTCTGAGCTACAGGGCTTCATACGGGGGTTTTATTGACCGGCGCATCCGTGCAGCCGACGACCCACCAGTTCCTGGACCTGCTGCTGCACAGCCCGCTCAGCCCGAGCAGATAGAGGAGGAAAGGCGTTCTCGGACCCCTCCGTTCCGTAGTGCATCTGTGGAAATCTGTGAGGAAGCATCCACATCATCGGATGACTATCCCCCGTGTTTTCAAGAGATGAACCAGCCGATCAACCTCGAGAGCCTCCTCACAATCCCAGGAGCTGGCCGAGGAAGGGGCCGCGGCACTGCTCGTGGCCGAGGTCGCTCCCCAAGCCCGGCGCCTTCGCATGGCCGCCGAGGAACAACACAACTTGACGCTCCCCCTGGATTTTCTCCCGAGGAACTTGCTAGCCATAGGGACAAACGCCCGCGCTTGGAAACGCATGGGGGGTCCTCCACTCAGATACCCATAACTCAAACTCCAATTTGGGCCCCCCAATTCACTCATGGCAACAAGACCGTCACTGTGCGGGACAGTGTGGAGTCTGAAGGGACTGCATTGGCCCTATCCCAGGCTCTCATGCTTCCGGGGGACATGCAGAAGGAGGTGGTCAATTCTCCGGACAACTTGCTTGGATCTTTCATGGTGCACAGTTTTAAGGTAAAGTTGTTGTCTCTTGTTCTTATAACTTGGCCCTTTCTCAACTGTGTTACTGAGTTAGTAATAATATGTTTAGGCTGCGCAAAAGATGGTGGCTATGGCCCAAAAGCTGGGCCACTCAGAGCCCCAACGTGCAAAACTGGCTAGTGAGAATGCCAAGTTGTTGACCACTGTTGCCCGGCTGGAGAGGGAGAGAAACCAGGCTCGAAATGCAACAAACGAGCTGAAGTCTAAACTGGACGGTGCTGAAGATAGCCTAAACCAGACCCTGATAGAGCTCGAAACGAGCAAAAACGATACAAAGGAGGCCTATCAGCAGGGGTATAACGAAGGGATCAATGTAGCTACTGATAGCTATAAAAATCAGATGCCCAAGATCCAAGATCAGATATTTGCTGCTGGGTGGACCGCTGGCCTCAGGAAGTCTGGTACAGCTGATTCTTCTGCCTTGTGGACGGAGATTGATCTTCCGAGCAATATAGTGGTCCAAGATGAAGATGAGATCGAGGAAGAAGTGGACAATCGCGATGAGGAGGACAATGCGGAGGTTTCCGAACAGCAGGATGCTGGTGCCAATGCTAATGATGAAGTGACCAACCCTGGCCAAAAGGAAGCTAGTGGTGGTCCAACTAATGGAAGCATTGCTGTGGAAGACGTCCCCGCACAAATCCCAACTCCAGTTGCTGAAGATCAAACCCCAAATCCAGTCACTCAAGATCCCATCGTGGATCAGTAGGTATGCACTCCTCCTCCTGGAACAATATAATTTTTGACACATCGTGGTGGCCCTGAGCGGCTGTAAGTTTGCCCTGTGTGGCACAGATACATTCTCAATACTTTAACTTAAGCATTTGGCCCTTCGTGGCGTCTAACTGTGTTTTGCCTGGCCTTTCGTGGCCTTTCGACATTGCTGGTGGCCCTTTCATGGCCAACTGTTTGACTTTCATTAATCTTGCTAGGGTGCTTCTCATGTTTAACCCATGCCTGGACAGTTAACCAAATGGATTCGAGCTTCAGCTTTTCGCTTAGCATGTTTTCGAATGCTTGCTGAATTTTCCTCGTAATTTGGAGGTGATTCTAAGTATGTTCGTACTTAGATGATTTCGTATTTTCGTCATACGTCTCTGAGTATTTCGTACTTAGTTGAAATTTGCATGTATTCATATGCTGCCCAAGTTTTCCTCATGCTTGGGGACAACTCCAAGTGTATTCGTACTTGTACAATTTCGTCTGCTCCCCATTCTTTATTGGTTTGAACTAAAAAACTATCTAAGTTTATTCGTGCTTAGATTCCCAAATGTTTTCGTATTTGGGGGAGCTATGCATATTTTCGCATGCACGTCAAACGTTCGTACGTAAGTCTAAGTGTATTCATACTTAGTTTATCCAAATGTCTTCATATTTGGGAAAAGTGTGTACATTCACGTATGCACACCAGGTTTGTTCATACCTGTGTTCGTAGTCGAGTATATTCGTACTTGCAAAGTTTTGAATCTGCCCTAATATATTCGTATTTGGTCATAAACCTATCCCTCTGCTCCCCAATACGAAGTGAGGAGCAAAAATTAGGTCCTAACTTCGTATTTAAACAAAACAGAAGACAATGTTTTTATTCTAAAACGCAGAATTCTATTCATAACTCAAAAAACTCAAGGGGGCGTTACGCGTGCCCCTTGCAACTAACAAAATAAAAGACAAAGGAACTGTATTCGTAATTCCCACACAATCACGATGTGCATCCTAAAACAGAAAAAATAAATTGAAGTCTGTTTTAAACAAAAAACTTCCTCAAATTGTGGACATTCCATGGCCTTGGCACCGGGTTCCCGTCCAGGTCCGCAATCGATAAGCCCCAATGCCCACAACTTCTATAACTCGATATGGGCCTTCCCAGTTTGCCCCCAACTTGCCCTCGTTGGCCACCTTGGTATTGCCGAGCACTTTTCGAAGCACAAGGTCCCCAATACCAAACTCTCGTGGATGGACAGTTTTGTTATAGCTTTTCATCAGCTGCTCCTGATAAGAAGCCAAGTGCACCAGGGCCCTTTCTCTACGTTCCTCGGCAAGGTCCAGCTTGATTTCCAGAGCTCTGTCATTTCCCCCACTTTCAACCAAAATGGTCCTGTTGGTCGGCAAACCAACCTCTAATGGGATTACAGCTTCTGTCCCATATGCTAATGAGTAGGGGGTCTCTCCCGTAGACCTCCTAGGCGTTGTTCGGTGCGCCCATAGAACAAGTGGCAATTCATCGGGCCATTTCCCCTTTGCTTTGTCCAATCTCTTCTTGATCCCATCAAGTATAGTTTTGTTGGACGCTTCCGCTTGCCCATTACTCTGTGGGTAGGCTGGGGTAGAGTAATAATTCCTTATCCCATACTGGGCACAAAAAGCCTTAAACTTTTTCTGAAATTGGGACCCATTATCCGTAATCAAGGAATAAGGGACCCCGAACCGGGTGATTATACTTTTCCAAACGAACCTCTCTATCATAGGCTCAGTGATCTTGGCCAAATGGTTCTGCCTCGATCCATTTTGTGAAATAGTCCGTTGCTACTAACAGAAATTTCCTATTTCCAGTTGCTTTGTGTAGTGGACCCACGATGTCCATCCCCCATTGTGCGAAGGGCCAAGGACTTGTCAAGGGCACCAGATCTTCGGCTGGTGTCCGTATCATTGGTGAGAATTTTTGGCACTTCTCACAAATCTTTACGTACACCTTTGCATCTTCCTGCATGTGAGGCCACAAGTACCCTTGGGTTATTGCTCGGTGGGCAATGGACCTACCCCCAGCATGACTCCCACACGTTCCTTCGTGGATCTCGTGGAGAAACTTCTACACCATCTCGGGGTGCACACAAAGTAAGTAAGGACCAGTGAAGGATTTTCTGTACAGCTTTCCTTCTGGTGATAGCCAAAACCGTGCAGACTTTGTTTTAATCTTGTGAGCCTCTTTTTTATCTGTGGGGAGTATCCCATCTCGTAGAAACTCCACTATTGGATCCATCCAACTCGGTCCTTGGTTCACGTCCAAGACCAATTCCACACTTCTTCCGATGCTCGGCTCAGCAAGATAATCTACTGCCACCCTTTTCTTAAATTCTGTTGGTACAGCTGCGGCCAACCAGGCAAGAGAATCAGCATGGGCATTCTGCCCAGAACTTATTTGCTCGATGTATACTTTCTCGAAAGTGTCAAGCAGATCTTTGGCGGCTATCATGTAGGCAGCCATCTTCTCGTTCCGGGCTTCATACTCCCCGGACAACTGGTTCACCACGAGTTGCGAGTCGCAATGCACTCGTATCTTTTTCACCTTCAGGGTCCTTGCACTTCTTAATCCTGCCAAGAGTGCCTCATACTCTGCCACGTTATTTGAAGCACTGAACCCCAATCGAAGGGACAGTTCTATCATTGCTCCTTTAGGAGGGAAAAGCACCACACCAATTCCTGAACCCGTGTTACATGCAGAGCCATCAACAAATAATTTCCATTCCGTGGGATCCTGTTCGGCCGGAGCTTTCTTTGTTCTCGTTGATTGCTTCTTCACTTGCTCCTTTCTCGGCTCCTGTCTCATAGGAGGCTTGGGAGCCACCGTAGGTGAAAACTCAGCTACGAAGTCTGCCAGCACCTGCCCCTTTATTGCGGTGCGCGGCTGGTAATCTATGTCGTACTGACTTAATTCGACCGACCAAGTCGAGATACGCCCCGAGAAATCCGCCTTTCGTAGCAAAGACTTCAATGGGAATTCGGTGTATACCACAATCCTGTGACTCTGAAAATAATGGGGCAACTTTCTCGCCGCCGTTCTTAAAGCTAAAACCAACTTTTCTAGGGGCAGATATCTCGTTTCTGCATCTAGCAATGTTTTGCTCACATAATAAACGGGGACTTGCTCGGATCCCTTATCCCTCAATAATACTGCACTGACAGCATGTTCGGACACTGCCAGATATAAAGTTAAAGACTCACCTTCTTCGGGTGTGGATAATAGGGGGGCTGCTGCCAAGTACTTCTTCAGGTCTTGGAACGCTTGCTCACACTCTGCTCCCCATTCGTATCCTTCCCTCTTTTTCAGCAATTGGAAGAAAGGTCTGCATTTGTCACTGGACCTGCTTATGAATCTATTTAGGGCTGCTGCCATTCCCGTCAATCTCTGGACCTCTTTCGTGGTCCTAGGACTCTGGAGCTTTTGCAACGCAGTAATTTGATCGGGATTGGCCTCTATCCCTCTTATGGTCACCAAATGCCCTAGGAACTTTCCCGAGTTTACACCAAACGCACACTTCGAGGCATTGAGTTTCAGCTTATACTCTCTCAGTATCTCAAACGCTTCCCTTAGATCAACAATGTGGTTTTCTTTCTCTTTGCTTTTGACCACCATGTCATCTATGTAAACCTCCATGGTTTTACCGAGCAGCTTCTTTAGCATAATTGTTGCTAACCTCTGGTATGTCGCACCGGCATTCCTCAGACCAAAAGGCATGACACTATAACAGTACAGCCCCCTTGGTGTGATAAAGGATGTCTTCTCCTGATCGGGGCCGTACATCGCTATCTGGTGGTACCCTCGATAAGCATCAAGGAAGCTCATCCGCCCGTATCCAGCGGTTGCATCGACGAGTTGGTCTATCCTGGGAAGGGGGAAGCTATCCTTGGGACACGCTTTGTTCATGTCGGTGAAATCGACACAGACTCGCCACTTCCCATTTTTCTTCTTCACCACCACAGTGTTGGACAACCATTCTGGGTAGTATACCTCCCGTATAGCCTTTGCTTCGAGCAGCCAGTCCACCTCCTCAATGACAGCATCCACGTGCTGTACGGGTAACCGTCTCTTCTTCTGCATCACGGGCTTATGTTGTGGATCCACATTCAAGTGGTGACAAATCACGTTTGCATCCACTCCAGGCATCTCCTCGGGCACCCAAGCAAACACATCGACGTGCTCCTTGAGGAACCCCACTAATTCTCTCTCCTCGGTTTCATTCAAATTTTCCCCAATCAGAAAATACCTTTTTGGATCATTTTCGTTGATCTTAATCTTCTTCAAGCCTTCCACCACTTTCTCGGCGGGATCCCCTCCGACATCCTCGATGGTCGGCTGATCCGGAACCTCGATTGCTTGAACTAACTGGGCCTTTGGTGCCTTCTTGATTATAGAAACCAAGCACTGCTGGGCGACCTTCTGATTTCCCCTAATTCTTTCGATACCATTTGACCCGGGAAATTTTACCATCTGATGGTAAGTGGAGGAAACCGCCCTCATCTTGTGTAACCACGTCCTTCCAATAATCGCGTTATAGGAAGATGGTACATCTACCACCAAAAAATCGGTTCTTAGCACAACTGTTCCTGCCAGAACAGGAAGAGTTACTTTGCCCAATGGCCACACTGCTCCTGCACTAAATCCGACCAAAGGGGTTGTTGACTGCACCAAATCCGCTTGTGTCAGCCCTAACTTTTTGAACGCGTCATAGTACAGTATCTCCGTGCAGCTTTCCTGAATCCACCAAGATCCTCTCCATGTCATATTCCCCAATACGTAGGGTTATGACTAAGGCATCATTATGCGGTACTTGGATTCCCCATGTCCTCATCCGTGAAGACTATGCCTCCGGTGCATTCTTCTCCTTCACGCCCTCGCTTTCTTTCCCAACCGCATCACGTGCTGGTCGTGTTTTACTTGTCTCTCGAGCAACCTCACCTCATTTCGTGTAAGGCGCGGCCAATCCATGTATCATATGGATTACCCTCTTGGATTTTGCTCATAATCCAATTCCAACGCTTTCTCGCACCCTTGTGCTCCTCCCGAATAAATTCTTTCAGTAACCCCGTGAGACCGAGATCATCGAGGTGTTGCTTGAACATCTCGCAATCCTCCGTCATGTGCCCCAGTCTTTATGGTAACTACAATGCTGACTCGTAGCCCTCTTTGCATCTTTGTCCCCTCCAGCCTTGGGGGCCACTTGAAATATGGGCGATTCTTTATTTTGTAAAGAATCCGATAGATTGGCTCCTTCCAAACCGTTGTCACCGAAAAGAAAGACTTGGGGTCTGGGGCGTGCTTCTCTTTATACGGTTCTTTCTTGAACTGCCCGTACTCCTTCCTTTCTTTGTAGGTCTTTGGCTCTGGCTTGTCCGCCCTCTTCGGTAGAACCTTCGCCTGTTCGGCAACCATCCTGTTGTCCTCTCGCAGTATGTCATCCTCGTTTCTAGCATGCTGCTCGATTCGTTCCATTAGCCTTGCCAGTGTATCTACCGGGCTCATGTTCAGGGATTTACGTAGCTCTCCCCGAACAGGCAATCCTGTCTTGAATGTGGCTATGGCATATTCCTCACTGCACCCTTAAATCTCGTTGAAAGTCTCCCAGTACTTCTTAGCATAATCTCTGATCGGCTCACTCTCTCCTTGTTTCATAACAGAGAGGCTTTCAAAGGTTTTTGGTGCTTTCCTGCTCGTCAGAAACCGAGCAGTGAATTCTTCGGCCAATTGTCTCCATCCTCGTACGGTGTTCGGCCCTAGCTTATGGAACCATGACAAGGCCACTTTCCCTAAACTCGATGGGAACATCTTGCACATGATTGCATTATCCCCGTCGTGCATGAACATTGCTTGCCGGTAGTGTTGTATGTGTGCCACGGGATCATTATTTGTTTTGTAAAGTACGAATGCCCCGTGCTTCACCCTGCTCGGAAGCCTTGCCTCCTGCAATCTCTTTGAAAAGGGGGATGAGGCTATATTGCTGAGGGCTTTCCGTGCCGCCTCTCGTGCAGACATGGCTCCCTCCTCTCACTCTTTTGCTTTCTTGGGAGTACTCTTTTCCCAATCGGAATCAGGTCTCTCGTACCTATCCCTGTGATGTCTTCTAATCTCTCCTTCTTCGGGGGTGAGGCTTCTGCTTCTTCTTTTTCGTGAAGAAGCCCTTTTCTTTTTCGGAGTGGGACTCCTGGACCTGCTCCTCCTTCCTCGTGAACGAGCCTTCTTGTGTTCCACTATTGCCAGCCTTTCTCCTCTGGAATCTCTTCGTGACAGTCCAGAATCCTCCGGATGTCCTCGTATCCGTTGCAATTCCTGTATCTCATATTCTCGTTTTTTAATCAAACGAGCGTACTCTTCGATCTCTTGTCTCTTTTTATCCAAGATATCGTCGCGGTTGTGTGCACTCCTTGAATGCGCCACTGATTCTCCCTCACGATGGGATTTACTCCTTCTCGTGGAACCTGTGGCTGTCCTTCCCTCCTTGTTCTTGGAGTCGTCATGGACAGTCAGGGGATTATCCTTGTATGTGGGCTTCTTTGCTTCCCCACCGTCGGGCTTTCTTGGAGGATCCGGTGGGGAATTGCCACCTCCTCCCCCCAACTGGTGTTTCGGATCATGTGGAGTTTTTGGATCTTCTTCCATCATGGTCGCTTTTCAGAGGGATCTCTTTCGTTTCCCACAGACGGCGCCAATTGTAAGTGCAGAAAAACCGAGAGTGGTTTAAGCAGCACAAGAACGTAACGGCTACTTCGAGATCCCCACCGGAACCCTAATACGTCGCCGGAGTCTTTATCTGCAAAACAGACAAAGGGTGAGTGCACCTTTGCCTCTCGTGGCAAAGGCCCTCCGATGCCTAAGTTAGTATCATGTACTGATCGAAAACCCTAATTCAAGTAGGAGAAAACGTAAAACCGTAATGTATTGTGTACCTTTTTCCTCTAGGTTTACCTTGTATTTATAGGTTTATGGATGCTTGTTGCCCAAGTTCCCACGTTTCCCCAAGTTTCCTATCTCGTATAGGAAACCCAGAACACCTTGGATCCTCGTTCCCTTATCAGTTCATCACTTTAATCCGTTTAGGACTCTTTTCCATAACTGGCCGAACTTCCCATTCTCGTCGGGTATCTCTCCAAGATCCTATCTTTACTGGGATCTTATAATAATCACGGAATATCCCGTCACTAGAACCTTCTGGAACGTTTCCTGCTCCTGGGACTGCTTTTCGTACAATCCCCCTCCTGTTCGGCTCTTCTATTGCCGAACAGCCTATTCGGACCAATGACTTCGCATGTCATTGCTCTTTCGTTAATATCTCGGTCCAATACTCTCTCGTGTTACTAGACCTTGACTAAGTATAAACTCCCTGGACCAATGATCCTTCATATCACTGGTCCCTATCGCCGATCACCGTTCTGCACGGCGACTGTTCTTAATGCAATTATACCATGGTCCCACGTACCACGTGTTCGGGCCCTGTTTGTGCTTGTTCGGGATTTACTCCCTACAGTTGTAAAAATAGATTGGAACCCTGCGAAGCCCTTCTTCTTCAATCAAATCTTCTACTTCTTCCTCATAAACCGTTCTAGTGAACATGACATTGATGTCTTCAATGATAGTCACCATAGCCTTTGGTTGATTTACCGGAGTGATGTATTCAGAGGGGTTGAAATCTTCAACAGCAGAGTGGAGCGGGTCAGACAGGTCGGTGACAACTCGAAAGTGCGAATCATACGTGGATAGTGAAGCAGTCATTCTCTTGAAAAGATTTTTGTTTTAGTTAGATTGGTTGACCTTACCTACTGTTCATTTGACTTAGAGAGATTCCTAAGGTTTAACCTGCAAAAGAAAAACTTTACAACATACATATATACAATGGGTGTGAGGAAGAACTTTTGCAAGTAAAATGCAAATAGGTTCCTAGCCTGTAGGTTCCTGTCTTAGTTTGATAAGTTCTATGGCTTTCTAATACATGCAAGGTTTTGGCAGTCTCAGGGTGTTCCGTTGTCAAAGGGCACCAATCCTCTCTCCAGCCCATCATAGGCGGTGATTGGGTGATTTCTTTTTTGATATACCACTAGGTACAAGTGACTGTGGAGTTTCCGGCCGTGACTCCGAACGTGCATTTCTGTGGGTTGAGACGCATCCTGTATTTCTGAATCCTTTCCAAGAACTTTCTCAATGCTGGGAGATGGTCTTTCCGCTCCTTTCCTTTCACTATCATGTCATTGACGTATACTTCGACCTCCTTATGAATCATGTCGTGGAGCAGTGTCGTGGCACCCCTTTGATATGTAGGACCGGCGTTTTTCAACCCAAATGGCATAACCCGATAACAGTATGTCCCCCATTCAGTGATGAATGTTGTCTTTTCCCTGTCTTCCGGAGCTAGGAGAATCTGATTGTACCCTGAGAAACCATCCATGAAGGATAGTAGAGCATGCCCTGCAGTGCTATCAACAAGTATGTCTATATGTGGCAATCGGAAATCGTCTTTAGGGCTTGCTTTGTTCAGATCTCTGAAATCGACGCACACTTTAATTTTTCCGTCCTTTTTAGGGACCGGAACGATGTTTGCTACCCAAGTGGGGTACTCTGTTACGATTAGAAAACCGGCGTCAATTTGTTTTGTGAGCTCTTCTTTTATCTTAAGCACCCAATCGGGCCGCATTTTTCTCAGTTTCTGCTTAACGGGTTTTGCATCTGGGAAGAGAGGGATTCTGTGCTCGACGATCTCCGGGTCGATTCCGGGCATGTCCGCGTGAGACCAAGCGAAAACTTCTTTGAACTCTTTTAGTAAATCGGTGAGCTCTTGAAGCTCATCGGGGGACAGCCTGGAACCCACCTGAACCAATCGAGGGTTCTCCTCATCACCCAAATTTATAGAGATTATTTCTTCTTTTAAAGGCTGAGCATGCCTTTCATTTTCGCGATCGATGAGGGAACGGATCTCCTTGGGGACGTCCCCATCGAGGTCTATTCCTTCATCGTCGGGATCTAAACAATTTATTTCAAAAATCGGCAAGTAAGCGAAAGCGTCATTCATTTCATAAGCACCCTCCTCAGAAGGGGGGAATATAGCGGTTGACTCAAACTCAAAGTAAAAGCTACGCTGTGGAGGGCCGATAGGCATAAACTCCGACTCTGTGCTAGACGATGAACTAGTGTCGGACCCGGATTCAGACTCAGTGCAGGTGCTGTGAGTGCGAGTTACATGTGGTATGAAAGTGCAATTATCATAAACGCCTACAGCCTCCACGATGAGTTTGGAAGGATCTTCAACCTCTTCTTCCTCTTCAAGCACCAGCACAGCAGCGTCTTCGACCATACCCTCCGGATCTTCACCCTCGAACAGGAGTTGGAGACTACCCACTCCAAAAGCCTCTAGCCAGTCGAGTGCCTCAGATACCTCTTCTACCTTGGTCACCACTTCATCTTCTTCCCAAGTGTCGTTGGCAAAGATTTCAAACCCCGGGTGCTTCATTTTCGTTTCAAGATCCACAAAGGGCTCGGGTTCTCCTTGGTACAGCGCTTCTTCCACTTTCGGCTTAATCCCGGCTGCATGAGCCCGGGCGCGGTTGCGCCACTTCTTCGCTGGATCACTCTTTTTGGCCTCATATCCTAGACCAAAGCGTTCGTTACTCCCAGGAAAATCAGGGAACTCCGGGACTCCTTGACCATAAAGACCCAAACCCATGCCTGGTAGATATTTCATCCTTTTCATAATTTCCAGCGCTACGGAGCTCACCAAGAAGCCGTCCTCGGCCTGGATGGTGCACACTTTTGAAGTCATAACCGCAAAGCCCCCCATGGTAATGTCCTCCTCTCCATGCATAATCTCTAGTAGTGGGGAGTTGTCCTCTGAGTGTGGACGGATGCCTGAGTCTCCATGGATGATGAGGGTTCCAGAATCTAAACCCAGAATGAGTTTTTGATGCAGCGTTGAGGGTACACCCATGACATCCGACCTGTGCAGCCATGGCCTCCCCAGCAGGAGGTTGAACGATGCAGGTATCTCTAACACACAGAATTTGACAGTGGTTTTAAACTTCCCCGTCACCAGTTCCAAATTGATTGTCCCCAAAACATCGCGGCGCGTATTATCATAGGCGCGGACACCCAGATTCGATGGTGCAAAGTCCTTGTTCTTGAGGCCCAAGCAATAAGCGGTGCGAAGTGGGCACACGTTGATGGCTGAACCATTGTCAATGAGAATTGCGGGGACCCATTTTCCAAGACACTTCATCGTGACGTGCGGTGGCTTGTTATGGTCAGCTCCCTCCGGCGGAAGGTCCTTTTCTGTGAACGATAGGGTGTGCTGGGTGAGGTTCATCGAGGTTATAAGGGCAATGAGAGCTTCTGGGGCTATATCAGAGGGGACTTCGAATTTAGAGAGAGTGTTTACGAGCCTGCGGCGGTGCTCGCGGGATGCAGCTAACACTCCCCACATAGACATACGAACAAGGGTTTCTTGGAGCTGTTGGATTATGGGGTCGGTGGTGGCCGCTGGGTTTTGTTGTTGGGAGGCATCAGGGTTTGAATTTATGAAAGGGTTGAGATGGACTGGTGGGTTAGATTGAGGTGGCGGGTTTGTGGAGTTAGGAGGGTTGTTTTGTGGAGCTTGAGGGGTGTTTGGGTTTGCCGAGTTGACGGGGTTGTCCTGCCGCGGCGGAGGGGCTCGGGACGAGCTTCCCCGCTGGAGGTTGGTTGGCTGGTACACTCTTCCACTCCTGGTAAGATTGCTGATTGTTTTGGGAATGGGCTCCCACCAAGTACCCTCCCAAAAGTTGGAGAAGTCAGAGTTGCAAGAGTCAGCCTTACGTTTTCCTTTGTCAAGTGTAGTTTTCTCCAAGGTTTCGTTGAGGGTTTCCATCTCCAGAGCGTGCCACATATTTCCTTCCTCCAGGGAACTCCAAAAGTTGACGTTGTTGTTACCGTTGTTGTTGTTGTTGATCTGCAGAGAGCCTTCATCTATCATGGCTCTATTGACGGTCAGTTCCTCGCCATCAACCCACACATTCACCAATTCAGATTTTCCCCACAGATCTTCAGGGTCCAGTACACAGATAGCGGGCTCGTCAGGGGTTTCGACTACGGGCTGCGGAAGGTGCTCCCCAATAATGTATTCCTGCGGGATGAAGGCCTGATCCATGATATGGTCCAGAGCGTCGGATCCTCTAGCAATATTGATAATAGCGCTGACAGTGAGCCCCGAAAACATGCGGGGGTTCATGAGGTCTATTTCTTCACGAACTTCTTCCTCTAGGAAAAGGTATGCCAATGACGTCTCGCGGGTCGGAATCATCCATCCAAAGCCACCCATTGGGTTCGGGCTCCCATGCCCACTCATCCTCTTCTTCAATCGATTTCGGCTCCAAAAACAGAGCAAACAGGGAGTACCCATCCAATGGGTCGGTCATCACTTCTTCGAATTCTTGCCTCCAATTCCCCTATTCCAATTCTGCGACTTGGTGAGCATCGAGAGCTACGGGCCATATTCCAGTTACGATAGCCCGGTTTTCCACCGCCAGAAAGTTACTTGCCAATTCTTCCCACCTTCTTAGGAAATCCCGATCCGCAGATTCAAGGGCACAGACTATATCCTCGGTTGGCAACTCGACAATTGGTTTGGGTTGGGCGGTAGGGAGGATGTAGATGCTTGGGTCAAAAGTATGGTCTAGGGAGATATGGTTGGTGCGGGCGTTAGTGTGTTTTGGGAGTGGGTTTGAGACGGTGTTTGGTTTTTGTGGTGGTGTGGGGAGAGTTTTATTATCTATGAGATCTTGGATAGCATGGCGCAGGCGGAAGCAATTGTCGGTTGAATGACCCGGGCCCTGGTGGAAGGCGCAGTATGCGTTAGGGTTGTGGGATGCAGGGAGTTTTTGTGGTATAGGAGCAGGGGCAAGTGGTTTAAGCATACCATCTTTGACCAACTTCTCGAGCACAGCAGAGAGGGGTGCCGAGAATTGAGCAAAAACACGGGATTGGGTACGGGGTTGACTGGCTTGGGTCACAATCTGATTGACGGGTTCGGCTTGAGTTGCGTTCGAGAAAGTATTTGGGAGGTTGGTGTAGTTCGAGTTGCCAAACAGGGCGTTGCTATTTCCGGAGAAAACCTTCCTGGGTTTGGACGCAGGCTCGGGTTTGTCAAGGATCCCCAATTGAACTGCCTCTTCGACGGCTAAGCCTGTGTCGAAGAATGTTTTAAAGTCCGAGCATGCTTGAGCCATAATCATGTGCCGTGCGAGAGTTGGTTGAAGGTTCCGGACAATCATCCGGATTTGGTCCTGTCACTTGGCCTGTCTTTCATCTGTGCGGCCTTAGCCCTCCACCTTTTTACGAACTCGGCGAAGGCCTCCTTTGCTTCCATCTTTGTTGATTCTAATTCTCGAGTGGTCACCTCCAACTGAATGTTGTAATCGTATTGCGCCACAAAAGCCGCGCATATGTCTTCCCATGAGCGTTTCTTTCTTTCATCCAGGGTGGTAAACCAGTGCAAAGCATGCCCCACTAGAGTCTGCGAGAACATCTGCGCCATAGCATCCTTCTCCACTCCCCACATGGAGAGTGCTCCGATGTATCCCGTCAAGTGAGCCTTTGGGTTTCCTATCCCGTCAAATTTAGCGAAGTCGATCAGCCTGAACTTTTCTGGAAGTTTTGCATTAGGAAACAAGCAAAGCTTGTTGATGTCAAAACCGGTTGATGCTATCTTCTCATTTCTTGCCACAGACTCCTCTAACAGGGTGATTTTCGCCAATACTGCAGCCATCCCGGGGTTTTACGGGGTTTCCAATTCAACGGTCAGCTGCTCCAGGTTCGGCATCGGATTAGGGTTTGGATTGAGGTTCAGGTTGAGGTTAGGATTGAGGTTTAAGTTGAGGTTAGGATTCGGATTTGGAATCGGATTGGGATTTGGGATCGGAATTGGGTTCGGATTCGGATTTGGGTTCAGTGGCGGAAGACGTCGTGCAACCCCAGTAATCATCATCATAAGCTGGGCGATTTGGTTATCAGTTCGCTCGCCGAGATGTTGGATACCTTCTCTTATCTGTCCCATTCCTCCGTACAAGTCTTCCAGACTCGGGTTTGGGTTTGGGTTTGGATTAGGAAGGGGGTTAGGATTTGGATTGGGCTCGCCCCCGTTTGGGTTTGGGTTCGGGTTACCTCCATTTGGGTTCGGGTTTGGATTGGGGTTTGGGTTTAGGTTCCCGATCAATAGATCCATTTCCTCCCTCAAATCTGATGTACCGACAGAAACTGCTTGAAGTTGAAGCCGTTCCAATCTCTGTCCCAAGGGTCTGGTCCAGGAGGGTATGGTGTCCTTCTTCTTCGGCCCAATTGCTCAGTACTGACAGCAAAGCAAAAACCGTGCTAAGACGCGATTCCTGTTTTTATTTTCATGAAATATGTGCATAGGTTTTTAGAAAATGTGCATCATCGTCACCGTCATCGACTCTGATTTTCCAAGAATGATCGAGTATCCTTCACGCGAGGTTGCCTTGATCCTCGGATTTCTTTTAGGGTGTATCCTTCGTTCAGAACGGCAAATTCTAAGAGATGTCAAAATGAACTAAGTATTCAACTAGTCCTCGTTCGAAGTTTCAATTTTGAACTTGGAATAACTTAGTATAGACGGCGTGATACCCCAACCATCGTGGTGTCAGTGACACGGTGCCATTAGCCAAGGTGGTGTAAGTAAAGTGGTATCACGGCATCGTTTTCCATGTTATTCCTTATTCTCTGTTGAAATTTCGATTAGGCATTAGTCAAGGACTTAGTATATTCTGATTTCCCAAAGTCTCCTCGTTCTAAGGACTCATGTAGTTAAACAACACGCATATAGAATGCGTGACTCTTCATCGGGTCTTGGCAACCTCGCGAAGACTGCGCAAGCGAGTCTTAGAATTCTATATGAGACACAAAAGGAAAGCGTAAGATGCAGGGTGCGATGTGCAAGGGTGATAAGATTACGGCCTATCAAAGGTTGCTTAATTCCTCAGAATTTCTTTTTAGGGTGTATCCTTCGTTCAGAACGGCGAATTCTAAGAGATGTCAAAATGAACTAAGTATTCAACTAGTCCTCATTCGAAGTCTCAATTTTGAACTCGGAATAACTTAGTATAGACAGCGTGATACCCCAACCATCGTGGTGTCAGTGACACGGTGCCATTAGCCAAGGTGGTGTAAGTAAAGTGGTATCACGGCATCGTTTTCCTTGTTATTCCTTATTCTCCTTTGAAATTTCGATTAGGCATTTAGTCAAGGAATTAGTATATTCTGATTTCCCAAAGTCTCCTTGTTCTAAGGACTCATGCAGTTTAGACAACGTACACCGGGGTGCACGACTCATCATCGGGCCTCGGCAACCTTCTACAGACCGTGCGAGCGAGATTAAAAGCACAGGACTCGAAATTGGACGAACAGCATGACGGCATGAGATGCATGGTGAGACGCAGAAAGCAGTAACATGTAGACAGGATATAGCACATAATCCTACCCTGCGGGTCCCTGTCCTAGTTTGGAAGGTTCTATTGCTTTCTAAACACGTATAAAGGCCGGTTTTGGCTTGAAGAGGGTTCCCCGGACTAGAGTCAAAGTATACCTCCCACTATTGAGCGTACACCCAATAATGGTATAAACGGTAGAGATGACTCATCACGGTCGAGGGTTGCTGAGCATTCCGGGATTCTCCATCACCGGCAAGCCGGGTAGGATTGCCGAAACACAACAGCGGGGCTGCACAAGATATATACAAGAAATAGACAATGAAACAAAATCCCTTTGAAAATCCCACAAACGTTTTTCAAGCTTGGCTCACAAGTTTAATTGATATTCAAGAAAAGCGGGCCGTTTTATCAACAAACCAACTTTTTCTCAAGTATTAATTAAACTAGTTCCCCAGCGGAGTTGCCACTGTGGGCTACCTGCCCGAAAAATAAAACAAACAAATGATGTTTTGCTTTATATTTTCCCGCTGCTTTGAAGAGAAATACGCCGTTTGAAGAGTCGCCACCCGGATTTGCGGTATATCACCCGAGAAACCGTTTTGTTTGGAAAATCGTTGATTTGAATTTGAAAACCAGAGATCAGTTTCAAGGGTCCGGAAGCCATGTTACGAGGGGGGAAGGGTTTTACGGCACCCCCCTCGCCCGATTCGAAATCGGTCTCTACTAAACGTTTGTGGGATTTTTCGAAGGGATTTTGTTTCATTTAAACCAGCTGGCAAGTATCCACAGTTATAACAGGTAATCAGTGCATGCATGTGCAGTTGTACAGGGGGAAGTGCAATGATGGAATAACGGTGAGCAAATGCATGAATGACAAAAAACTGAGGATCTGTCACTAACTTTACTCTCGAGCGCTCGAGAGCAGTCCCGAGCGCTTGGGAGTTCTGATACCCAACCTGCAAGCTTTGTTAGCGCAGTCAAAATACAATGCTAAAATAGGAACTAAAAAGCTGCTATATACACTACTGGCTCAGCAGAAAATTTGAAAGACTGGAAAGAAACCTCAATCTTTCAGATCTTGCATCCCTGCCTTAACAAGACCAAATCTACAAATTTAAAAGAGCAACAGGCTACACTTATGCATGCAGAGACCAGGTGACACAGCAGACTGGAAAATGGGAAGCAATGACATGCATGCACTCCCGAGCGCTCGGGAAAGGTTCGGAGCGCTTGGGAGTGAGCTGCATATCAACTTACCCTCAAACAGGAAATGGTACTGACTTGACATGCACACACCCTTGTTTTGGTATTTCCCAAGAGGAAAACATCTTTTGATCTTTAAAAGCAAGAGCCTTATTCACACATGAAGACTTTGTGAGAAAATGGTTATGTTTTAGTGGAAAACGACTTCCTCGTGCATGCATGCCAAATAAAAACCATTTAACTTAAGAGTGCACCTCCTTCCCCACCTGCTATGTGACAGAGGACCATGCATGGAAGCTGGGAACAGTCCTGAGCGCTTCAGAGTACTCTCGAGCGCTTGGGAGTGTTTCCAGTAAGGGTTTTATGAAAACGTTTTTTTGTACCCCATTGCTCTTGTTTTTACACTAGGGTCTCCCAACCATGCACCCAGTATTGAAGACTGGGTCAGGCTGACCCTCAGAAGGGATGAACAGCCCTTTTAGTTGTGATCAAAGGTAAAAGTTTCTACCTTTTTCTTGAACTCTTGCTCCTTGGGATGACTTTGAAATGTGGATGAAGAGAGGAGAGTGCAAGAGATCAGAAGGGTATTCTGGATTTCTTGCCCTTTTCCTTGGTGATTTCTAAAACTTTTGAAGTTTGGAAGGTGAACTTGGAGATTTTTGGTTTGTAGCTAGAGAGAGAAAGAGAGCAGAGAGTAAGGGTTCTGTGGGATCAAATTTCGTAGCCTCCTCCCCCTTCTCAGCTGAAAACCAGCCATATTTATAGGCCAAGTAACCCATGGTTTTGAAAATCAAATGGGCTTAATAAAAACATTTTTTTAATAGGAAAATCTTTGGCCTGAATATCTGCCACCAGAGGTTGAGTGTGGACCGAGCCATCGGCGGGCTCAAGGTGGTGATAATGATGAGTTGCAAGGGTAGTGGGTGATACGGCCATCCATTGGGCAACAGAATAGTCTCGAGCGCTCGAGAAAGAGCCAGGCCAGAGGTTTTTGGAAAATGGTTTTGAGCGCTCGGGACTTCTCCCAAGCGCTTGAAAATGCTTTTGACCATTTTTTTAATCCCTCTTCAAATCTTTCAAGGAGCAATGTTCCGATCGATACTAGGCTTGTTTCAATCCAAAGTCATCATCGGGGAGCCTCCGGGCCACAAATCAAGGAATTTTGAAAAGTCCAAATTGGGGTGTCTACACCTAGTTTATTAAAACTAGGAAAATAGACAGAGATTCTAGGCACGGGAGCCAAAAGTACAATAAGGGAAGGTGTTAGGCACCCTCTTTGCCCAGCCGTGAGACTGGCCCACAATCGTTCAACATAAGACATATAGATGCTTTATTTAATTCCAACACATAACATGTTTATTTAAGCCTTTAAACAGTAAATAAGGTGAGCCAATGCGATAAGTAAAGCATGCATCAGAAAGCAAAACAAAACAAGCTGTCCCAGGGTAATGGATCCCGCGGCCGGTGAATGGATGTCTCGGCCGAGGGATCCTCCTGGTTTTATGTATCGGCCGAGGGATCGAAGCCCCGGTCGATGTTCTTCCTCACACCAGACAGAAAGATTAACAAATGATCAAAACGCTACGGTTAGTCATAAATACAGTAAGTAAGACAAACCAGAGGTCGTTGGGCCTCACCACCTTGATCCCTCAGTTGCTTGATTGCTTCGGATTGTGTGTGATTGACTGATTGCCTCTGTGAAAACCCTAGGGTTAGGGTTTGAACTTCGGGGTTTGATTTCCGGATTGATGGCTGCCTTCGGGAGGTTGGGGCTTTTTGAGAGAGGGCTTGAGAGAGTATTTTAGCAGAGTATCAGAGCTTGGGTGAGTAATTTCACTTATGAATTTTGTGTGTATATTTTCGGAGTCCAAAGGCCCTTTATATAGGCAATTGGTGACTCACTCCGGCCAATCAAATGGCACGATTGCAATTGCAATTCGAACTCTTCGTTGCAATCTCTGAACGTGGCCCGAACGCATCGGAGAGGTACTGTAGTTGGATCAAACGTCTGACAGAACTTTCCAGAGTCTGGAAAAAGGATGATCTGGCGGCCGAGTAATAGATCACACGACCGAGGAATGGATGTTGCGGCCGAAGGATGGATCTTACGGCTGAGGGATTGATCTCTCAGGGAGATTTTCTAGCAACAGGTTGCTCGAGTGAGGAAATGATGTTAAGGCCGTTAGATCGATGTTACGGCCGACAGATGGATTTTCCTAGGCTTCTGTATTTTCTGTCTGAAAGGCTGTATGGCTCTGGATTGGGTCCTCTAAGTGGCTCAAAGTTCTTACCGAAAGTCCTAAGGTTCTCGAGAAGGCAATCAGCAATCACTGTATCCATTTCATCATCGGGATGGTCCCCAAGGTGGGACTTGAAATAATCGTTAGGCCAAATTGGGGTGTCTACAGTAATTGGGGTGGAATCCAAGCCATCAACTGAGGATGAATTTGGACGCCGGTTTTGAGATATGGGGTGGAACCCAAGCCATCTTCTAGAGACGAGTTGGATGCCGTTTTTGAGATATGGTGGGGCGCAAGGCCAGTAACTAGAGCACGGAGCGTTGAGATGAGGGAACCGAGGCGTGGAGCCGGTTGTAGTCATGAGGCGAGAGCCTGAGGATTTTGACAGATTTGAGGCGTAGAGCCAGTTGTATTCTCAAGGCAAGAGCCCGAGGTGTCGGAGCTTAGAGCTTGACGTGATTTGAATCGAGGCGTAGAGCCGGTTGCATTCTGATGGTCTGTGCATGGAGCTTTCTCATCATAAGTTTTGGCGTAGAGCCAAAGGATTGAGGCGCTGGACCGATCAATAAAACCGAGGCATAAAGCCGGTTGATTGCAGGATTGACCTGTTTCATGAGTAAGAGATATGCAGAGTGTGTATATGATGATGATGATGATGATTGTTAGATATGATAATGCAGACTCGATGTGACAATGGTGATGCTTGAAGCATATATGCACGGGCCCGTGCGTGTGTGTTTGATTTAAGCGTAGAGCTTCTTTCAAGTTCTGGACTTGAGCATTCAGAGCGTAGAGCTCGAGCATTCGGACAGCAGAATCCGAGCATTCAAAGTACAGGTTTTGAGCATCCAGTACGCAGTGGTTGGGCATTCAAGCATAGAGCTTGAGCATTCAAGTGTAGAACTTGAGCATCCAGTACACAGTGGTTGGGCATTCGAAGAGCTTCGAGCATTCAAAATGTTAGATTTTGAGCATTAAAGCGTAGAGCTTGAGAATAGATGATATCTTGTTGATTGGGGTGGCGTAGAGCTAGTTGAGGATTGTTTACGGTGTAGAGCCAGTCAATTTGTGGGCGTAGTGCTGCTGAATATGTGAAGCTGATGAGTAGCGAGCATAGAGCTGTTGAGTGAGCTTAGTGAGCATGGGCGTAGAGCCGCTGAATGTAAAAGGTGGCGAGCTTAGAGCTGCTAATGAATACGGGCGTAGAGCCACTGAGATGGTGAGCACGGGCGTAGAGCCACTGAGATGGTGAGCACGGGTGTAGAGCCGCTGAGATGGTTGAATACGGGCGTTGAGCCGTTGAGTTAGTGATGGTGGAGTAGCTTGACTACCGTAGCAAGAACTCGGATTTGATATTCCTTGGTGGTCAAGCGACCAGCTTTTGTGATCTTGCTTTTCACGAAGAGAGAGCTTCTTTATGCTCGGGCGTGCCCCCAAGGCTGAGATTCAATCAATGTTGATTAATGGTTTTGTCGGTCGAGGACCCAAAACCTCCTTTTGGCTCGAATTCAGTGCTCCGCTGCTACCGTAGGAAATAGATTAGGAGGCCAGGAGATCGATCAGGGGGCCAGTAGATAAATCTCTCGGCCGAACAATTGATGTCTCGGCCGTGAGAAAGCCAAAAGTCAGAAAATCGATTTAAGTTAAGTTTGATCGATCTCACGGCTCATTTGATCTTTCTCTTCTTCCTCTCTTCCTCTCGCTCGAGACCCCTCCTTCAACCAAAACTACTCCATCCCCCAACCGCCGCCGTTGCCGTCGTCGTCCCTCTCTCTCCTCCGATCTGTTGTCGTTCATTGTTATGGTTTTGTCGCCTCCACCTCCTCCAATTGACACTACATCCATGCCGTCATCCAATGTTCCTGCCGTGTCAAGGGACACGGGCAAGGCTCCGGCCATTGAGGCCACGGTTCTTGGCGGGGTTACGAGTACCTGCGTTCTTCGCTCGAGTTGACGTATACCGATTGTTGGAGGGGGGTCTTCGCAGCCGAATCCTCCCAATACTGAGTTCGAGACTCCTTCTGATGTGGGCAACGATGCCCTACCACCATTTAACGTCGATACGTATGTTCCTCCAATTCACGTAATAGGACGTGGTGGTTCGTTGTGATATCGTCCTCCTCTCAGCGATGTCCCGCTAGAGGTTTTGCACCGAGAGCCGGAGCAGCACTTCGGCTTCACTAACGTGAAGGTAAATTTTTCCTGTCAATGATTTTGTTTGCATTTAGAATTTATGAAGCAACGATTGATAAATGAAATTGGGTTTTAGAAATTGCCCCCTGTATAGGCACTTTGCTTTGATCTCTTCTTTCCATTTTGCCAGGTTGATGAGAAGCTACGCCTGTGGGGAGCGGTCCCCAAGTTTTCGAGTGGTACGAGAACCTCTCCCGGGATGCTAAAGATGCAGTTGCTTTAGCTGGTTTTGAGCAGTTGATACTTGGATTTCACCTTCCTAAAGCGGAACTGGGATTGACCACAACACTGGTGGAGCGATGGTGGGATACCACCAATACTTTCCATCTTCCTGAGGCCGGAGAGATGACAATCACGCCAGGTGATTTTGCTTTGCTTATGGGTTTAAGAGTTGGCGGCGATCCCCTTCCGATAGATCCGAGGATTCACGAGCGAGAAGGAGCTCTCTCATACCTTCTAGGGAAAGTTCCTGAAGTGCCAGCAGGTGGCCACATTACTTATTCTTGGCTTCGGGAACAGTTTGATTGCGCGGACATTGAGGCTGTGGTGTCGACGCAACAGCTGGTGAGGGCTTTTCTTCTTTACCTCCTTAGCCAGACCTTGTTCTGTAACAAGGAGAACTCGGTACACATTCAGTTCTTGGCTGCTTTGGTAAACTTGGAGACTATAGCAGAGTTTGACTGGGAACTCATGCTTTAGCTACGTTGTATGGGCACTTGAGTGCTTGTTCTCGAGGCGTTAGCCTCTCACTGGGTGGGCATCACCGCGTTCTAGAGGTACATGTTTTAGCTTTCTTTGTCGTTCCTTTACTGCTTTTATTCCTGCAGCTCATACTTGTCTTTTTCTTTGCTTGTAGCTATGGTCTTTCGAGTATTTGTTGCAGTTCCCTCCTCCAACTAGGCATATAGAGCTTAGGTTTGTCCCACAAGTAGCCTACTGGCTTAAAGGAATTCGAAAGAAACGGTCGCCTGCTATGGACCTGCTGGCCTGGAGGCGAGTTTTGGACCGTTTGACAGTGGATCAGGTAAGATGCACCCCATTTCTTTCATCTTCTTGCGACTTCTTCACTGTGTTATTATTGATGTCATTTCCTTGATTACAGGTGCGATTCGATCCATGGGTTTCTTTGCTTGATGATGCCCCTTTGGAGTTGACCTCGGCTCGGGCTTTTGGATAGCTAGCACTTCTTTCTAGAGGGGCCATTTTCGAGAGCTTGGTACCTTGGAGAGCGGGTAACGAGCCAGTACTTTCCACGCTCAGAGGCGCTGTAGCTCATTCCTCTCCCTCCTCCAGCTGGTATGAGGTCAACTCATCTTTTGACAGGGGAGGGTTTGATCCGTGCTCTTGAGAGACAGCTGGCTGCGAGTTTTCTCTAGCTGGGAGATTACTCGTCCTTCCGTTTGGTTTCACTGGCCCTACCTGCTACCACTGTTGCTGTTGCTCCTCCCGTTTGGCCACGGGCTCCCAGTTTCATCTCTTTCCATAATGCTAACGGAGAAGAGGAGCATTTGATGTTGAATCCATGTGCTAACCAGCTGTATGCGCTTCCTAGCGGCGTCCAACAGGTAACATTGTATATTTCGGTTGCCTTTGATATTCTTTTTATGCTTTGCTATAAATGATGCGACTTCCTTTGCAGGTGCCGGCAGACATAGTTCAGGAGTGGTTGCGTGCATTTCAGAGTGCAGAGGCCTTGGTTCGGAGGCAACACAGCCGAATAGTTACGGTATGTGTCCCCTAATTTTCTTCTTTCCATCCTGTATCCTTTGTGAATCTGAACATTCACATTTCGTGCTATGCAACTTGAAGCGGAGCGGGCGCCAACGGTGTCTGTTACTCAGAGTGCTGGCGTCATTGAAGGCGGAAGTACCAGAGCTGGTGATGGAGGCGCTGAGGCGGGTGATAGAGGTGCTGAAGTTGAAGGTGGAGGCGAAGGACGGAGGATCCGCATCTCAGTTCCTAAGCATTTTCGTCCTTCCTCTTCTCGACCTGCATCGAAGAGGGGTCGCGGGCAGTAGCTTGCCCTTTTCCTTGTTCCTGTATCATTAGTTCTAAAAATAGACATGGATATGTATTTTTGTGAAGCAACTTCAGCATTTATGATTGAACTATGTTGTTCCTATGGGAACATGCTTTGTCCAGAGATACTTCAGATTTGTAATGCAATGGTTTAAAACAGGTATTTGCTATGAGGGTTGATAAATGATCTTGTAGCAAATCTGTCTTTTGGTAGGTAAGTTAGAACATTGGCCGAGGAATGGATTGCTTGGCCGAGGATTCCATTCTTCGGCCGCCACTTTAATTCCCCAAAGAAGTCGGACCTTTTGTTTTAGTCAAGTGGCATTCCTTCCTTCTTACGCTTGAATCTGATTCATGCCTTTTAATTGCTTTTGCTATTTCCACAGTCTCCTTGCCACGTTTTGGGATTTTTGGGATATCTTGTCCCTTATGTTGGTGACTTTCGAGTCAGAGAGGACGATCAATGATTCTCATATCCTTTGGTCTTTGTCAATCCTCTAAAAAATGACTAACTCATCTTTTGCGAGCTCAATACGTAGGGTTAGCTACGCCTATCATTGGGTACAAATCTGCTTTGACATCTTCTCTCCAAATGTTTGGGTCGCATCTCTTTGTGAGATTGCCTACATATCCCAATCAGGGAATCAGGTCTTTTTACGTAGTTCCAAAATTACCACCTTTGAGGTTGGGTTTGCACTCTTGGTTTTTCTTCTCACATGCTCTTGATTTTGTGTAGGTTACCTAATGGAGGTTAAGTCCCTAACGAGCTTTTCTTTGAATGCCTTAACTTTTGCCTAGGCTGCATTTTTGCATTTTCTTGCCCTAGCAGGCTTTTGCTCTTACTTTTGCTTGGGTTGCTTGGGTTACCCAACGAGTGTTTCTCTCAAGAGGCTTTCTATATCTTGAAGAGGAATTTGGTGGAGATATCTTTGTGAATCTCCTTTGGTGTTTGTACTTTCATAATAAGCAAGCTAACTCTAAGTATTCTCATGGAGATAGCCTCTTCTTTCTAAGTTTCGACAAAAACATAGTTCTAAGTAATCAGGGCTCGTCCCTTCCTTCCTATTTGTTGACAACATAAAGAATTGGATTCTTAAAATTTTCCTTCTTTGGCAAAGAGACTGTAGTGTATAGCAATTGCATTTCAAGGATCAAACCATTTAATATAAGCATAAAACGGAAAGATAAAATGGTAGTTTGTTTATCTATGAAAATGCCCAAACAGGGGCCCAAAACGTGTTCTAGCTTGATTTAGGAAATGAAAGTAATGTTTTTGCCATGTCATGCAATTACTGTAGCATCTCGGGAGTTCCTCCTTTTTCCTTTCCTTTCACAGTTTTATACTCTTCTTCACCCTCCTATTTGCCAAACAGAATCTTTAGATCAAACTAAGCTAGCACCTTGGTCCAAACTTCGGGGATGGGGGATGGGTTTGTCGGCTCTTCTTCCATATCATTGTCAGTCCATTCTTGATCGAAGAAGATTTGCATCCCAGGAAGCCTTTGCTTGGTGGTCTCATCTTCCCATGTTTCTTCGAAACCACAGAATGGGAAGTCTTCGCCTTCTCTTATAAACCAACTGTTTAGTGTTTTTGGGATCATGAGTTTCTCTTCTTTGCCCTTTCTTCCTCTTGCCTTAGCTTTCTCCATGTTTCTCTTCTTTTCTATTTCGGCTTCTGTTGGGGTGTAGCCAAGACCAAAAGCGTATTGATTATGCGGGGGATCAATCATTTGCGGGATGCCCTGTGATCTTTTGCCTAAACCCAATCCAGGATAGTAGTTCTGCTTCTTCATCATTCGTATGGCGGGGGTGCTCATGTAGAAACTTCTTTTAGCCATTAATGCTTGCACAACAATTGCTTCCTCAAGACTGAACCCAGTAAGAAAGGTTTCTTCAACTCCTACTTCTTGCACAGGTGTGTTGGAGTGAGCTCAGATTGACGAGTCTCCTAGGATGGTTACGACCCTTCCATCTACTGCGAACTTGACCTTTTGATGTAAAGTGGAAGGTACTGCCCCAGCATCATGTAACCAAGGCCTTCCTAGTAAAAGATTGAAGGTGGCTGGTATATCCATCACATGGAATTCTACATCTCTTTTGACCTTTTCTACTTCTACTGGTAGGGTAACACATCCAACCACTCTTCTCTTCGAGTTGTCATAACCCCTTACACCTTGGCTTGAGAGGCGTATATCAGCAGTACCTACTACTAACTTGTTGAGGGTCCTTTGAGGACACACATTTAAAGCAGGCCCATTATCCACCAAGACTAGTGGGATCCATTTGGTGAGGCACTTGAGAGACATGTAGAGGGGTTTGTTGTGCGCAAGACCTTCAGGGGGTAGGTCCTTATCGGTGAAAGCTATTGTTGGCTTCAAGGCTATGGATGTCATTATAAAGCCTACCAAATCCTCAGGGGTAATATCGATGGGAACTTTGGCTTTTCCCAAGGTTTTGAAAAAGGAGTTGCGATGCTCATAAGAAGACATGAGCAGCCTCCAGATAGAGATATCTGCTTGAATCTTCTTTAATTGCCTCAGGACCCTGTCTTCCTCAGGTTCGATCTTTTGGTTTTCCTCTTCCTCTTCCTCCATTACTCGGGTTGAGGTTGAACTCTCTCCGCTTAGTTTGGGAGGTTTGTTTACTCTTCCACTTCTCGTGAGATGACCTATCTCCTTCTCTTGAGTGCCCCAAGGATCAGCAGGTTTGATTCTTCCCACTTCCCAATCGTTTGGCAGGGCTTGGCCCATTTCCAACCACCAATCCCCATCATCAATTGCATAGATGTGGGGGAAATGAAGTTCTTCTTTTGTCAGAAAGCACTCATCGTTCTCAGGGAAGGTCAGAGATGGTTTGGCTTGGGTTTTTGGGACAATGTATTGGATAGGATTATACGTGAGGCTGTTGGACAGGCTTGTGAGATTGATGTTTTGAGGTGGTGGCTCGGTGTTGTGAGTGGGGAGTGGGTTGGTTTGCACATTGGGTTTAGGCGGCTTTATAGTTTGGCTATTAATGAGGTCTTTGATATTGTGACGAAGACGCATGTAGCGGTATGTCTCATGTCCAGGGTGTTGGTGGTAAGCGCATTGTTTATTAGCGTCGTAGCTTGGGCCATATGGTGGTTGAGGAGGCGGGTTGTTCAAAGGCCTGAGATGCCCCTGACGGCTTAGAATGGCTAAGGCTTGGGATGAGGTCATATATAGAGGGTCAAAGTTGCGGCGGGGGCGATTTGAATTCCGAGATGAGCTAACTTGGAAAGGGTCTTGAGGTAAGGTTGAGTTAAGGGTGTTAACAGAGGCATGAGATGTACGAGTTGGGAAAGTTTTCTTGTGGAGGAATTTCTTCTTTTCCAATGGGCCCCAGTTCGATTCCTTCTTCAATCTGCATCCCGGTTGCATATAGGTGTTTGAAATCTGTGATAGCCTGTGTGTAAATATGTTTGAGATACTTAGGCTGCAGATTCTTGATGACTATTCTGACTTGATCTTCCTCGGAAGGACGGTTTTTCATCTTGGCAGCCTTTTCTCTCCATCTAGCCACAAAGGCAACGAAGTCTTCACTTGACTCCTGCTTGGTCATCTCCAAATCTCGAGTGGTTAACTCAACTTGGACATTGTATGCATATTGCTTGACAAAAGCGTTTGCAATTTCTGGCCAGGTGTGGTAATGCACAAATTCCAAAGTGAGGAACCAATCAAGAGCACTTCTAGTGAGAGTCCTTTGAAATAGTTGAGCGATGAGCTCATCATTCAAGCCCATCGGCTTTAGGGTGTTGATGACATGACGGATATGGCTGGTAGGGTTACCAGTTCCATTGAACTTCTCGATGTTTGGCATTTTGAATCTTTCGGGAAATTGAGAATTTGGAAAGAGGCACAGTCCTTCAAAGTCTAGAATTTGGTCCCCTTGTGAACGAGCCAGAGCGTGCTTGATTTCCTTGACTTGTTTGGCCAATTCAGGGTTCTCCGTTATTACCACTCCTTAAAGGTTTTCTTCCTCATCTTTCTTGTCCTCGGCATCTCTTGCTGCCTTCTCTGCCAGTAAGTAAGTAATTTGGGCTTGGAGTTCAGTGATGGTGATGTCCTTGTCTGCCATGAGAGGATTGCTTGGCAAAGTTTGAGACTTGGTAGATAATCGAGTTTGTTGAGAAGATGACCATGAATTCCCTGGAAGTGATTGGGACTGTTGAGGTGAAGGTGTCCTGACAGGCAAAGGTGATGAACGAGGCGGCTGTAAAGACCTCTGTTTGGTGTGACTTCAGGTGTTGTAAGAGTATAAAACTGGCTGAGGTTGCTTCTTTATTTTACCTATTGTGCCTGCTAGAAAAGTAAAGTACCTGTAAGTCAGTACTTGGTTGTATAGGGTTAGGATTTGGGCTGAAAATCCCAACCCTTCTGCACAGAAAGAGATGTTACAACAACAAATGATACAAGGTGTGAGGAAGAACTTGAAGACGAAATGCAGGAAAATTCCTTAACCTGCGGGTTCCTGTCTTAGTTTGATAGGCTCTATGGCTTTCTAACACATGAAAGGCTTGGGTAGTCTCAGGGTGCCCCGTTGTCAAAGTGCACCAGTCCTTCCGTCGGCCCATCATAGGCGGCGATCAGGCAGTTTCCTTTTTGATATACCACTAGGTACAAGTGATTGTGGAGTTTGCTGGAACCCCTAACATAGCCCGTGACATGTCGGGGTATTAGGTGAACTCAACGAGGTTGCCTGCTCAATGCATATGATAAAAGAATTAAACAAAACATGTTTTAGTCTTATGTCGAACTTTTTGGTTATGGCTCTCAATTCCCCAGCAGAGTTGCCAAAAAACTGTAGACACCTCCCTGGAGCGGGGTATCGCCATACAGATTGATCGTTGCTGTTTGATTGGTTGTTTGCTACATAAACCAAGATCATGGATATTCCCAAGGCTAGGAACATCGCCACACGATAACGGTTATCATCGAAACAGAGTCGCCACCTAGTTTAAGAAAACTAGGAAAAATAGATAAAGATTCTGGGCACGGGAACCAAAAGTACAGTGAGGGGAAGGTGTTAGGCACCCCTCTCTACCCAGCCGTGAGACTGGCCCATAATTGTTCGACATAAGATTAACACATGCTTTATGTAATTCTAGCAAGTGAATTGATTAATTAGCCTTTAAACAATTAATGGTGAGCCAAAGCTGTAATTGAAATCATGCATTAGAAAAGCAGAATAAAACAGGCTGTCCCAGGGAGATGGATCCCGCAGCCGGTGAATAGATTTCACAGTCGAGGAATCCTCCTGGTTCTATGTATCGGCCGAAGGATTGATCCCCCAGCCGATGTTCTTCCTCACACCAGACCAGACGATTAGCAGATAATCAAACAAGTACGTTTAAGCGTAAGAACGGAAAATAAATTGAACTATAGGCCCCTGGGCCTCACCACCTTGATCCCTCAGTAGCTTGATTGCTTCGGATTGAGGGTGATTAACTGATTGCTTCTTGAAACCCTAGGGTTAGGGTTTGAACTTCGGGGTTTGGATCGTCGGATTATGGCTGCCCTCAGAAGGTTGGGGCTTTTGTAGAGGGGATATGAGAGTGTATTTCTGCAGAGTTTCGTGGTTGATGGGGATATGTTGGTCTCTCAATTTCGGAGCCGAAGCCCTCTTTATATAGGCACTAGGGATGACACAACTCGTCCAATCAAAACTCACGGTGGGAATTGGAGTTGGGGAGTGATACAAACTCTTCATAGTGATCCTTGAACGTGGCCCGAACGCATCGGAAAAAGGCTGCTAGGGTTTTGTGAACGGATCAAACGATTGACAGAACATTCCAGAATCTGGAAAATAGACGATCTGGCGGCCGATCAAAGGATGTAACGGCCGAAGGAATGATATTGCGGCCGAAGGATAGATCTGGCGGCCGGCTAATCGATCTCTCAGGGAGTTTTTCAAGCAACTGGCTTCACGGGTGAAGAATTGAAGTTGGGTCGTGTGACCAATGTCACGGCCGACAGATGGATTCTCCTGGGATACTGTACTTCTGTCTGAAAGGCTATTTGTCTCTGGATTGGGTCCTCTAAGTGGCTAAAAGTCCTTACTGAAAGTCCTAAGGTTCACAGGAAGTCAATCAGCAATCACTATATCCATTTCATTATCGGGGAGGTCCCCAAGGTGGGACTTAAAATAATCGTTAGACCAAATTGGGGTGTTTACATGTCCATAACGTATGCGGGATGCCGTTTTAGGTATATCTCGATTTTTGATCCGTAGTTGGTGATATCCAGACCGTAGATCAATCTTTGAGAAATGAGTTGACTTTCTCAACAAGTCATTTATCTTCAGAAGAGGGTAACGGTTTCTGATCACGGTGGTACTTAACGTAGAGTTGCATGGTTCCTTCCTTCTTTTTGACGAACAAAGCGGGGGCTCCTCCTGGTGATGTACTGGTTCAGATGAAGCCTTGGTCTTTGAGTTCTTCAAGTTGTTTCTTCAGTTCTCGGGGCTCAGTCGGTGCCACTCTGTATGGGGCCATGGGTATTGGTGTCGTTCCTGGTTGCAATTCTATAATGAAGTCTATATCCCATTGGGGTGGTAGTCCCAGTAATTCCTCGGGAAGCATGTCCTCGTATTCTCATGTACTGTGGGGAAGACATACGATCCGTTTCCTCCAACTTGAGGCTTGCTAACCATCCCGTGAGTTTGTTATGCCACTTAGTTTTGTGAGCCTTGGGTGCAGAAGAGTCTTGCCTATCCCCCTTAAATTTGAAGCACGTTCCACCTGGTGAATAAGCTGTCACCATCTTTCGACGACAGTCTATGACAGCTCAATGTGAGGTCAACCAATCCATCCCAAGTATGAAGTCGAAGTCAATCATCTCGATTACTCGTAAGTTGCGTGTTAAACGTAAATTTGACACTTCCAATTCACTTCCTTTACAGATTAGTACTACTGATATCTTACCCCCTAATGGTGATGTCTCATGCATGGTCATCCTTAGGGTTTTCAGTTTCTAGTCCAAGTGCGGATACACATGCAGCAGAAATTAGTGCGAAGCTCCGGAATCAAATAAAGTTTGTACATAGGTGTATAAAGAATGAGTGTACCTTGAATTACAGCAAGGTTCAAAGAATGAGTGTACCTTGAATTACTTCATGGTTCATTTCTTTTTCCGTTCCTTGTAGTGCAAACACCCTCCCTGCAATGGGCTAGATTTGCCTGTTTGGTCCTTTGTTCTGAAAAGGGTGAGTTGGCGGTTGATTCCAACCACCGTGAGGCTGATTCTATTGGTTACCAAGCCCAGCCGGTCTAGCCTGATTCTGATTCCCAATCCCTGGAATTTTACCCTGATTTTGTGGCTGTCCTCCTTGGTTTAGGACAATAAGTCTTAATATGTCCTTCCTCCAGACAGTAATAGCAGCAGCGGTCTAAGTTTTGGTTTTGAGAAAAGAGGTTGCGGTTTGTTCCAGGGTTAGGGTTTAAGCCTTGGTTCTGTACTTGGATTTGGTTGGGATTAGTTTAGGGTTTCGGTTAAATTCTGGATTGGGATTCCTCCAAGCTTGGTTAAATTGTGGTTGCTGGGGGCGAGTATAGTTTGGGTCATAGGGTTGGGAGGTATGAGCATCTCTGTTGCTGTGGATTGAGCGGATAGGTCCTCTAGCTATTGTCATGGCTTTCTTTTGCTCACGTTTCGCCTTAAAATCCAAGCTTTCTCTCTCCATCTTAAGTGCGCATTGCACTACCTGTGAATAGGTGGGTAGAGTTTGTGTCACCACCTCTCGGTGTGTCTCAGTGAGTCCCCATTCGAACTTTCTTGCCTTGGTGTCGTCGGTAGGCACGACTGTTTGGGCATAGCGAGACAGTTCCTCAAATCGTGCGGCATACTGGACTACAGTCATGGTGCCCTGCTCGAGGCTCATGAACTCTTGGGCCTTTGCTTGTCTGACCGGTGTTGGGAAGTACTTTTCAAGGAAGATTTCCTCGAACTCTTCCCAAGTCTTGGTTTCCACATTATGCATGTTTTCCATCAGTTTCCACCAATGCTGAGCTTCCCCTTGCATCTGGTATGTAGCTAGCGCAATTTGACTGTCGGCCTCGCGGATGTCCAATGTTTTGAGAATCTTTTTGACTTCTTCTAACCATGCTTCTGTAGCTATGGGATCTGGTTCTCCTTGAAAGTAAGGTGGGCGCCGTTTGCAGAATTCGTTCAGGTTGATGTGATCTGGTTCTCCTTGAAAGTACCTATGTGGTTGTCTTTTATGTCTCAATCCGTTACTTGTCGTTAACGGCACAGTTAAAAAAAAAAAAACTTACCACCAGTTTGCAATCCTATGAAGCAGAAACGTGATTATGAGAGCCTTAGAGACAAAATTTGATTATGTCTCTTTAGAATAATATGATCAGAATAATAAGATCTTCACACCCGTTCAAACGGATTAAAAATTGGAGCACTTAATTTTTTAATCATATTTTTTAATATATAAACGGTCATAAAAAATTAAGTGCTCAAATTTTCACTCCGTTTTGAATCAGTACAAAGATATTTAAGTGCTCATAAAAAATTAAGTGCTCATAATCAAGTGCTCATAATCACATTTTTGCTCCATAGGGTCCTAAATAAAGAACACATACTTAATATGAGAGCCTTAGAGATAAAAATGAATTACGACCCTTTAGAATAGTATGATAAGAATAAAAAGATCTTTGCATCATTTATAAAAAGTGTAGATATGTATATATATAAATAGAGACAAGACATTGTAGATTTATTGGTTATATGCTCAGGTTGATGTGATCTACCCAATCTACCCAAGGCTGAGGGTTTGAACCTAAAACTCTGATACCAAGTTGTAATGCCCCAATTTTTGGAATAAAAATCGGAGGTATTAAATATTAATATAAGAAAAAGTTTACTTCATTAATGACTAAAACAGATAATTCGACATAAGAAATTGTTTATTACAACCAAATGTGGAAATCCTAAATTTGATTGTGGTATTGAATTTGACAAAACTCAGAGCTGATTCCTAAGCTTGATACGGGTCCCAAGCATACACTGGCTTAGTCTCCATCTTCGGATTCATCTCTGGATAGTACTGCCCTCCTTTAGGGTCTTGTGTCTCCTCCTGATTTTCTGTAAAATCTGACACGGATGCCAGACAATCCGTGCTTGAGTGAAAGAGTTCTCCCTGCAGTATAATCCAACCCAACCACCCCTTACATTATAGCTAGTAGGAAACAATATATCATCAATGCAGAAAAGTAAAACAGAAGTAACACACATAAATTTATTCATTACTGTCCAATAACCTAACAACAAAGAAAAGCTAGTCATGCTTGGACCATAATTAGGGTTCGCATACCTTAATCACCACATCAAAATCACCGCTGAACTCTCATCAGTTCTATCATCACAAAAACATCACTGGACCACCCGCCAGGTTTTATCATCAAAATATCACTGGACCTCCCGCCAAGCTTTATCATCACATAATATCGCTGGACCACCCGCCAGGTTTTAATATCACAAAACATCACTGGACCACCCGCCAGGTTTTATCATCAAAATATCACTGGATCTCCCGCCAGGTTTTATCATCATAAAATCTCTGGACTATCCGCCAAGTTTTATCAACACAAAGCATCTCTGGACTACCTGCAAGGTTTTATCATCTCAAAACATCACTGGACTACTCGCCAGGTTTTATCATCACAAAACATCACTGGACCACCCGCTAGGTTTTAAATCATCACTAGACAACCCACCAGTTCAAATCACATCACTGGACTACCTGCCAGTTTCAAATCACTTCACAAAATCCGCCCGCAGACATCTTCTAACATCTCTTTCCCCTAAATAACCATGGCCTAGTAATGTCTAAGTGAAACCCTACTCGTAAGTCACCCCATGTCTCTAGGGTCCAATCTAGCACAATAAATCAAGAGTCGGGGCAGTATAGAATTAATCACAATAGTAATTGAAATAAACAATAAGCATAAAAATCACGTAACTTTTTATGAATGAACCGTTGCCCTTAGTCTTGTATGGAAACACTTAGTAAGTTTTACAAGTTTGATTAGAAAAAATAATAACAATAAAATAAGAAAATTATAATATTAATTATAAAGTTGCGAAAACAATTAAGTAGGATCATTAGTAGAAAAATAATTACTATATTTTATTAGATCATTAGGTCACTAAGTTTCTACTTGTTTTTTACTCTTATTAATTGGGCTTAAAAGGAAAAGAATTGGTTTAAATAATGATTTTTATAACAAAAGAAAGAATTTAATAGAAACACTTGATTTAAATTTTATAGTTAAATAATTATTAGAATTTCTAATTAAAATACAACAACTAGAACAATCTGTTGTAATAATAATCTTGACTTTAGCGAGAGTCCTAATGGTCCTACGTTATATGTTCGAGAATCAAAAAGTAGGTCCGGAGAGTCAAGGGATTATTTTAAATAAAGACATTCTTGAAAATTATCGAAAGTAAAATAAATAGATAATCTAATAAATAACTTGTGTTGGGATCAACAAGATTTCTTCTTAAGATGATAAAGTGTCCTAAGAAAATTATTCAAGCAATAATAACATGGGTTATTAGGTCGCAAAATCATTTCGTTCAAAAACTTTGCGGAATAAATAATAAATAGATAAAAAAAAAAATTGACATTAACCAAGATATCATCTTTGAGATGCGAGGAGTCTAAGAAAAATAGTTCCGGTGTCAAAAATATTGTTTGAAAGGTCGCAAAATGGTTTCATACGTTTTTTATTGCAATCGAAGGGAGTTTGCAGTGGGGAGGTGTTGCTGCAAGGTTTGACTGGGTCAACCTTTGCGGCGAGACAGTCAGCCGCAAGGTTTTGACTGGTCCTTGCGGCCGCAAGGTGCAACACTGTTTTGATTTTTTTCTTTTTCCTCATGGTTTTCGATGCATGGGACCTCGGGGGAGCTATGGTTAGGCCTCAAAATGAATGAATATACTTAGAGAATGGATGGGAAGGATTATAATACCTCAGATTGGTCGAATTGAATCAAAAACCGAAATTTTGAATTTGGAGAAGATGACTTCGGGTTTGGCTATGGGGGAACTTTGGGAACGAATTGAATGATTATTGGGGATGCTTGGAGTTGTGGGAAGTGATTGGAATGGATGAATTAGGTTTCGGTTGGGTCTAGGATACAAACCCATTTTTCTCTCTCTCACTTTCTCTCTCTAGAACTCCATTGATTGGAGCTCGAATTGGCCTCGGTTTTCTTTCTTTTCTAGCTCAGTGAAGCATGGGGGGATGGTGGTGTGCTCGTGGGCTAATGGGGAGGGGTTTATATAGGTGAATTTGGGAGAGGTTGGATAAGATAGAATTTAATGGAGGTTGGGTTCTTAGGATTTGGAATGGACGAATTGAGCTCAGTTTTAGGGCTAGGGAGGAAGTAGGAAATTGATAGGAATGAATTGAATTCGGATTATGCTTAGGGTTGAAGGAATTTTTTCAGTTTGGGTGAGGGGGAATGAATTTGGGTTTTCTTGGAGGGTAAGGAAGAGAGAGAGTTATGGCTGGAGAGAGAGGGAGTTGTGGGAGAGAGAGGGGCTGCAGGAGGGAGGGAGAGAGGTACGGGAAAAGCATGCATGCATGTGTTTATGAAAAAAAAAATATATGTATAAAACTATTTAGTTTTTGCATGCAAAATAATAATAATAATAATAATAATAATAATAATAATAATAATAATAATAATAATAATAATAATAATAATTCGTTATGTAAATCGATTTACTTAAAAGGGAAAGTGGAGAACACTGGTGGAGAACCGTAATGATTACTAGCACAAACAATGCAATCAATAGTTTATTCAAATGTGATAATCATCATTACTATATATAGAATATAGTATTATATATGTTAAACTAATGATACGTATAACATTACTTATTATAATATTCAATAAATTATATAATAAGATATATATTAAACTAATGAATCAGTAGTTATACATATAGTATTATATTTAATAAACTAATCTATTAAATTATATTAATCAAAACATATACTAATCAAAGCGAGAAAGTACTTACTGAAACTGTTTGGTTTCAATTGCTGAATCAAAAACAGTACATGACTTGGAGGGTTTACAAGTGGACTAATGGGTAGGAAAGCTGGAGTATAATCAAACTCAACTCTTTACTGGACTGAATAGAAGAGCAAAACTGACTCTTTTAAATGACTTCAATACTTGACTCTGAAAACTGGAAAACAAGACTTAAAACAGACTTGGTTACTACTTCATTCTCAATTCCTTTTATAGAGTAAGGACCTGAGATTTACAAATGCTAGGTGACTCAGCCATGTGACTAAAGTTGGTAACTTTTCTCTTTTGGTGGAGAAATGACTAAAGCAGGTCAGAAGATGCTGTCTGTCTTCTGCTTTCGGTGTTGATAAGACCAAAGCAGAAATGAGATGCTGACTGCCTCTACTTTCGGTGCTGGTAGGGCCAAAAGTAAAAATGACTAAAAGTGGAATACAACTTTTGACTATTTCTTTCATAATGTTGCTCCAGGCTTTTTCCAAAGTGATTTCTTGACTGGAAATGATTTTTTTGGGCAAATGGGTCCTGAGCATCCTGGAAAGCTGATCCATATGGATTTTTGTGGGATGTTGCTGTGGCTGATTCTTCTGAGGACGCATCCTCCTCCTCCTGACTTGCTTGAGCAATCAATTGTTGGGCCAGCATTAAAAGTTGTGAGCACTTGGTTTTTGACTTAGATTTTGAACGTCCAGAAAAACTAGGTGTTGGGCTACCTAGCCTGATAGTGGAAAATGTAGGTGAGCTTGGCTGCGGAAGAATTGCTGCTTGCTGATTTGGTTGAATCTGTGTGACTGGAGTTGGAGTTGGAACCATGACTGGGAACTCTGCTTTGACTTGCTCAATGATTCGTTGATATTTGTACGCATCCCACCATTTTACCAGAAATTGGCGAGTAACTATTTTGTTGACGATATTATACCGCCATTTGAAGATCCATGGAACTTTGTACTTGGCCATGAATAGTAAAAGAGCAGGAAACTGACTAGTGTGACTGTTTACTTTATATACAGTGGAGAAATAAGTACTCCGTAACTTGATCCATAAGCTCAAGTGGTAGAAGATCAGGAATGGCACCATTCTAAACCCACCATCGGTGGAACCAAGATGGAATTACAGACTTGAACTTATGGTCAAAAGAGAAGAACCACGAATGACTAAAGGATTCATTTTCATGAAGAATGACTTTAAACCACGAATCAATATAGTCATAATAACTATACTGAATTGAATGAATGGGGAGGTTTCTGAGTAGAGATGGGTGACCCCATTCATCTAAACTGACAATGTTATGAATATAAAAAGAATGGTAAATGACTTTATGTGGGTTGACTCTGTCTGTAATAGGTTTTATTACTATGGATTTGTGATGCAAAAGAATGTCCTTGTAGAAGGAGAGTGTTTTCTCTGGATGAGTAGGGATAAAATGCCATCCGTGAGGAAAGAAGGCTTTTACTAGTTCAATTGGGTCTTGAATATTTCTGTGAACTGATTCAATGGAGAATAAGTTCATGGTGACTGGTTTAAGAACATATTCTGTGGTTCTTGCTGGGTAAGGGAACTTTGGTTGACTGGTTTGAATAGACTGGGATGAACAAAAAGGGTCAGTTTGAATACTTTGACTAGACGAAGGAATATGTGCTAATGCTGATTTGTACCCAGTTTTTGGGATTTGCCCAAGAACCTGAATATTTAAATTGGTTTTCATACACTTATAATAAATACGGTAAATTAAGGCAATTGATTGACTTCCTTCGAGCATTTGGGTAATTGCTCCAGCAGTTTGAATATTCAAAGTTAAAGCTTTTAATATATTCTTGTCTTTTAGACTAAGAGGTAGATCAGGGTAATAGTTAAAATAAACTGGACCATTATGTAAGCTTGACTCCATTAAGCCTAACAGACTGTCACTATAAACTGTGAATCTACTGTCTCTTAAGGATAATAGGACTGAAGAATTTAGTCCTTTTCTTGTAAGAGGTTTAATAGCAACTTGTACTAATCCTACATGGATATAATTATATCCTCTTTCGAGGTGTCTTTTGACTGATTCTTTACTAAGAAGTGTACATCTTTCTTCTTGTTTAGTAATAGCATAAACCTGTTCTACAGTTTTTGCTATCTGATCAGTTCTAAAAGTTTCTTCTAAAAAACTTGTTTTGTAAATTTCTTTTATTGGGATTTTGGGTATATTCCAATTTTCTAATTCTATATTTAAATCTTGATACACATGTTCTTCTTGATTGACTACGTCTGGAAATTCAGATAACGAAGCCAATGAGGAGCTGGCTGAAGAACTACACTTGAATAATCTATTCATTGTGCTTAATCCTAGAGATTCTTCTTTTAATATTTTAATCCTAGATTATCATGTTTAAGACCTATCCTGTATACACGCATACACTAGTTTTAATCCTATCCTTCTCGACTACCTCACACTAGGACTTACACATACGGATAGATAACAACTTGGGTGGCCATTGACAGAATGCTCAAACGATGATAGCAGAAATAAACTAATTGAAAATTCAACAGGAATAAAAACAACTTACAGATTACTTAGTGTTTACTTCTTCAACTATATCCTACTTGGCTCTGATACCATGAGGGGGCGGAAGCACAGACACAGTAACAAAGAACATGGGAGACAGAGTATTGTAATTCATTATGTAAATTGATTTACTTAAAAGGGAAAGTGGAGAACACTGGTGGAGAACCGTAATGATTACTAGCACAAACAATGCAATCAATAGTTTATTCAAAGGTGATAATCATCATTACTATATATAGAATATAGTATTATATATGTTAAACTAATGATACGTATAACATTACTTATTATAATATTCAATAATAATAATAATAATAGGGTCAAAAATCCTAGTCGTTACAGCCATATTCCCTTTTATGCACCACACCATTGATAACCTTCACTAACCAAGTCCATAATAGGAAAAATATCATTATTTAGGCTGTAGTGCCTAAAGCCCCAATAATTTGTCTTGTCAAAACATTTCCAGTTGAACATAATCCAAAATAATATGTGCACGCATAATTGGAAACAGGAAAATCAGAAACAAACTTTTTTTTGCGCTAAACAGTGTCAATCACAATAAGCACTTAACTACTAATAACACGGATTGCTTAAAAGACCCATCATAATAACATGTTCTTTGTATGTCTTTGGAGGCAATCCCTTTGTCAACGAATCAGCAATCATAAGAGTGGTGCTTATGTTTTCAATAGACACTTGTTGTTTCTGGACTTGTTCTCTAACAACCAAGTACTTTACTTCATATGCTTGGAATCACTTAAATACTTGACATTCTTAGAGAATAAAAATGCAGGGGAATTATCACAATAAATCTTCATTCAGTCTGGCAATTCAGTCGACAACACCGAGACTAAAGATGAAGTTCCGCAACTATAAACATGATATGTGGCCTCAAAGCACGTCACAAACTCGGTTTCCATATGTATGAAGCAGTAAGTTATCAAATGCTTCACACATTTCTTGAGATTGCTCCAGCATCTAACAGAAAGGAAAATAAACGATAATATTTACTTTCTGCTATCGAGACAACCAACAAAATCTAAATCCGAGTATCCAATCATGTCAAATGATCCGATTCTATAAGTAAGCATATAGTCCTTGGTTCCTCATAACCTTATTCACTGCTTTCCAATATTCCATTCCTGGATTACTTTGATATCTGCCCAGCATCCCTACTGCAAAACTAATATCCGATTTAGTGCAAGTCTGGGCATACATCAAACTCTCTAATGCTGATGCATATGGAATTTCATCCATTTGCTTTCTTTCTAAGTCATTCTTTGGGCACTGGCTTTCATTAAATTTGTCACCCTTGACAATGGGCGCATCACTTACTGAGCAAAACAACATATTGAATCTCTCTAACTTGGTTAATATAGCCCTTTTGAGACAGTCCTAGCAGTCCTCGAGATCGATCTCTAAAGATCTCTATGCCAATAACATAAGCTGCCTCACCAATATCAACCATTTTAAAGTTCTTCGAGAGATATCCCTTGGTTTCATGTAATAAACCAATGTCATTACTAACTAACAAAATATCATCCACATATAACACCAAAATAATAAACTTACTCCCACTGACCTTCAGATATATACATTGATCAACAACATTTTCTTTGAATCCGAAGGAGGTAATGGTATCATTAAACCTCAAGTACCATTGCCTGGAAGCTTGTTTAAGATCATATATGGATCTCTTTTTAATTTGCATGTCAAATGCTTTTTCTCTTTTATTGCGAATCCTTCAGGTTGCTCCATGTAAATATCTTCATCCAAACTACCATTCAGAAAAGTGGTTTTCACATCCATCTGATGCAACTCTAAGTCATAATGAGCTACAAAGGCCAAGATGATTCAAAGTGAGTCCTTCTTTGACAAAGGAGAGGTCTCCTTGTAGTCAATGCCTTCTTTTTGAGTGAAACCCTTGGCCAAAAGTCTGGCCTTAAATCGTTTGATATTGCCTTTTGCATCACACTTGGTTTTAAAGACCCACTTATAGCCGACTTTCTTACAATTAGCAGGCGATTCCACAAGATCCTAAACTTTATTCTGGTCCATTGATTTTAACTCATCATTCATAGTGTCAAACCATTTATTAGAATCATAACTATTCATGGCTTGTGAAAACGAAACCGAGTCTTTCTTAATCCCAATGTCGAAATTCGATTCTTGTAGATACACCATATAATCATCTGGAATGGCAGACTTTCTTTCCCTCTGAGATCTTCTTAGAATTGCTGGTTGTGGTGGTTCTACAATATTTTCAATGGCGGTATCCTCATGAAGTGAAGAATCATTACCTACATGTTGTTCATTCTCCTCAACTTGTTGAGAAATAACAACTTCTCGATGAGGAAGAATTGTTGGGATATCAACTCTTTCTTCATCGAAATTAACCTTTCTTGATTTCTCACTCCCACTATTCTCGCCATTCTCTAGGAATTTTGTATTTTCGGTTTCAACTATTCTCGTACTATGGTTAGGACAGTAAAATTTGTACCCCTTTGACTTTTCTGGATAACCAATAAAATATCCAGAAATTGTTCGAGAATCTAACTTTTTCTCTTGTGGATTATATATTCTAGCTTTCGTTGGACAACCCCAAATATGTAAATGTCTTAAACTGGACTCCCTACATGTCCACAACTCAAAAGGAGTAGTTGGAACTGCCTTACTAGGAACCTTGTTTAAGAGATACATAACGGTCTTTAATGCTTCACTCCACAAGGAAACAGGTACATTTGAAGAACTCATCATACTTCTAACCATATCCATAAGTGTACGACTACGCCTCTCAGCAACACTGTTCTGCTGTGGCGTACCAAGCATTGTGTCTTGAGCACGAATGCCTCGCTTTTCTAATAGTTTGTCAAATGGGCCAGGATTTTGGCCTGACTCATCATATTTTCCATAAAACTCACCACCTCTATCCGACCTCACTATTTTGACCTTTCTATCTAATTGTCTCTCGACCTCAGTAATGTATACCTCAATGATGTCAATAGCTTGAGACTTTTTATGAATTAGATATACGTAACCATAACGTGAGAAGTCATCTACAAAGGTGATAAAGTATTTTTGACCAGTAAAGCATGGAATATGACTTTCACAAATATCAGTGTGGATTATCTCAAGAAGTGCATTGCTTCTAGTGGCACCTTTCTTTGTGTGTTTGGTTTACTTTCCCTTAATGCAATCCACTCAAATTTCAAAATCAGTGAAGTTTAGGTCTTCCAAAATCTCATTCTTCACCAATCTTTCAATTCTATCACTGGAGATATGCCCCAATCGTCTATACCACAGGGTAAATGATTTTTCATCAATTCAACCACGTATTAAATCAACATCCGAATGCAGGGTTTCTAATGATTGTGTGAACTCATCATTTAAGGTGATTTTACATAAGCCATCATATCAATCACCAAAACCAACCATTATTGAATTAAACATCAATCTAAGTTTTTGACAACCAAATGAAACCGAATATCCAGAACAATCTAATCTAGATAAAGAAACTAAATTTCTAGAAATTGAGGGAACATAAAAAGTTTCTTCAAGAATATCTATCTGATGACCTGTCTCTAAAACCAAGCGATATGTACCAACAGCTACCACCTCAGCTTTGAGACGGTTCCCCATATAGACAAATCTCTCACTTTCCTTTGGTTTCCGATTTGAAAGGTATCCCTGCAAGGAATTTGTAATGTGAGTTGTAGCTCCAGAATCTATCCACCAAGTATTAGAAAGAACTTCAGCAAGATTTGATTCGTAACATACAAAAGAAAGATTATTATACCCTTCTTTTCGAACCAAATCTTACGCTTATTGCAGTCCTCCTTCACATGTCTCTTACTACCACAAAAGTGACACTTGACAGTGAAACCATAATGAGCCTGACTACTTTTCTCAGGTTCACTAACTTTCATTGGTGGATATTTTCTTACTTTACCCTTTTTCTTCATAGCAACTTGAATCACTGTTAATGCAGTGTGACGCCTTTCCTTTCTCAATCTCACTTCCTCACAAATACACAAGTTTGTTAGCTCATTCAAACTCCACTCTTTCTTGTTGGCATTACAATGAATTTTGAATGGGCCAAACTGTGCTAGAAGTGAGTTGAGTATAGCCTGAATAAGGAAAGACTCATCCATTTGAATTCTCAAAGTTGCAAGCTTTGTAACTTTATCATACATGTTCAAGATGTGCTCTTGAACTCTACGACTACCATCATATTTCATTGCGGTTAACTCAGCCATAATCGTACCTACTAGTGACTTATCAGCAGATTTAAAGCAATATTCCATAGCCTTTTGGTATTCTAGTGCATTAGTATTCTGTGGTAGGGAGGTTTTGATGTTATTCGCAATGGTCATCTTCATGAACATTAAACTGAGCCTGTTCGACCTTTCCCATGAATTGAAATTGAACACTTGTTCCTTGGAACTCTCATCAGTAATGTCCGCAAGTTTTTTCAACAAGTAATGACATATCAAGGTCCAATACACCCAGTGTCATGAACTGAATATGCTTAGACCATTCCGATAAATTTGGTCCAATGAGGGTTGGAACATTGGATGCATGAGAGTGCAGTGAAACAGGAACTGTAACTGAAATAAAATAGGACAATACTTAATAAAAGCTTTGAGAATTATAAACATTTATAATGATGAACTATTGACATCACCTAGGTCCTCCTTTGGGCGAAATCTAAGCATACCTATTGTTCACTCATTAATTAAGTGCAACATAATCTCACATAAGTAGGTCTAAATAATTTATACAGCTTATCAAGTTAGTCATGTTATCTTCGGAAATCCAATCCTAACCCGCCAAGTTGCACAAATTACTCATCCTACCCAGTTCATAATTATTTAAATGTGACTCTTCTTTGGGCCTAGTCCCATTCTTATAATTATGACTTCAATCGAGAATATCATTGACTTAATTGTTACCCTTTTAATAGAGCTTTAATGTAGTTTAATATTCATAAGTTTCACTAACCTAGGTCACTTTGGTGACTACCAAATTAGTAATTCCTATGAGTATCAAACTAACCAACGATATACTCTATTCTTTTATTCGAGTTATGCCAAAGTCATTCTTTTATTCAATCACTACTATCGAAAAATAAAACATATAACTAAGTATTCTTTTATGTGATTGATAATCCGCTCATGACATTCAATCTAACCATAACTCTCACATATACAATAACATTGTAATAGAAAAAACTTTCCCAATTAAGCTTCAAAATAATCATACATTATTGCAGAAAACATAATCTGACCAAACATATTAATTTTTGTAAGCATGTGATCATAACCTTTATCTCTATCACTGACCATAACAAAAAACACAATATCCATACTACATTAACAATATGTGTATGTGTTTTTTTTTTGTTTTTTTCAGTCTACTAATTATGATTAGAAAATCAATAATTTGATCCAAACCGAGAGTTAATCGATTTATCATAAACAAATTTGCCTAATCACGATGCAAACAATTGCAACAACATGCGTGGAACTATTACTTGCGAAGGCGTAAAATCTACTACCGCAATTTAGATCTAAAAAATCACATAAAGTTACATGTGAACTTAAGAAAAAAAAAAAAAACAATTATATGCCAAGTCGAGGACTTCTTTACCGTGAACATTAATTAGCAACCAACAGATCGAAGCAAGTAGAAATAGATTATGCTACTATATTAGGATTGTGATTTTGGCACTCCAAAAATTGATGGAGGGGCTCCAAAATTGATTGGAGCTCTTCCATCAATTTTTAGAGTACTAAAATCAATTTCCCTACATTAACCATCAATAACGGCATGAACGACGACTTTCCCGATTCAATAATAGAAAATCTAATATTCATGGCCAATTTCAGAGATCATGGATTTCTTTAATACAGCAAATGGGCAATAAACAAAGCAAGGAAAAAGAAATGGTTACAAGTCTACGTCCACTTTGTTAGCCCACAGTAGTAAACCAATGACGGCAAGTAAGTGATCCTTTTCTATCCGAATAAAAAACATCACAGTAGCATAAAATATTCAATCATTAACAATAACTACTTGCTCAGTTCGATCACCCTAAGAGCATATGTAGTGGTAATAATCAAAATCAATAACTAAAATGTACCATGTCAGCATTTGATTATTCATTTAGTTCATAATCAAACTTAACAACCTCTATCTCTATATTGGTTATTTTTGCATCCCTAACAACAACAAAAAAAAAACCCCACAATACACAATGCATGTTTGTCCAATCGCAAACGAGTTCCAATCACACATCCAACCACACTAAATTATTCGTCTTGATAAGACGATTCCAGTGTGGGGTGTTTTTGAGTTATTGAGTTTTGAGTTTGGTTATTGAGTTTTGGTTATTGGTAAAAGTTGTTAAGTTTGGTTATGGAATAGGTGGAATTTGGTTATTTGCTAAAAGACTTGTAACTTTGCTTATTACAATGTGGAGTGTTTTTTGAGCATTGTTGTTAAATTTGTTTATCCACACCCATTTGCTTATTACAATGGGGATGCTCTAAGGGCTAATCCACATGCGAGTATAATTTTAATCGACACATGACAGTATGTTCGAGATAATTTTATTCCAAGATGTATTGATTTAGAAAATTCTATGCTCTGATACCAACTGTAAATCTAATATCTGTATTAAAACTATTATGCGGAAAACAAATATAATAGGATCTTGAATTCAACACATCTCAAGAACAATAAATTAAACATACCTTTGGCGGCTATCGAGATTAGAAGGAACAAACCCCTTAATTAGAAACACATTAATTCTTTGCTCACTTTCTTTTCTCTGTCTCTACATTTCTAAAAATTCCCGAATACTTTAATTGATGGAAAAACCATATGAATAAGGGGTGGGTATTCTACCTTTTATAGATGAGAGAAGAGGGCCTTAGAGATAATTATTAAAAGACACATAGTCCATCAAGATCTCTTTTATTATCAAGAGTTTTCCTTAATCTATAATTCTAATTAGTTATCGTACCGAACCATACCACTTCATTGGCTTATCTGATAGTGGAGTTCCACATGCAAAAAACGTGGAGGCTAGTGAGCCACACTAATAGGAAAAAACTAACGTCACAGCCACCATATATATGAATATGATGTTGCAGCTCCACTCAAGATCTCACAATTCTCCCACCATACTTCTTCTCAATCCTACCAACACGTTCCTACCTGTCTAGTATATAATATTGACGCTTTGCCTAACTATATCGAACGTACGAGCTCATACACGCACGTCTACATGGCCAACACACGATTTTGATCTTCCAAAAAGTTAATTTCCTGGGGAAAGAACCTTGTAAAAACAATGTACATTATCTTGTTTAATTACCCTTAGCGATGGGGAAGGTTCCTATCCAACCATATTCAATCTGTAGCATGGTTCAGACCTATTTTATTTTATTTTATTTTATTTTTGTTGGTAGAGTAATTATTTATTAGAACACTACCAAAACCGAAGGCCAAGTGAGGATCCTTGAGAGCCTATACAAAGAAGGGAAAAATTCAAAAAAACCCCTGAACTTTGAACTCAATGTCAAATAGGCACCTGAACTTAAATAAACTTCAATTAAACACCTGAACTTTCACTCCGTTATCAATTTACCCCCTGCCGTCTCAATCCGTGACTTGTCGTTAACGGCACAGTTAAAAAAAAAAAACTTACCACCAGTTTGCAATCCAATGAAGCAGAAACGTGATTATGAGAGCCTTAGGGACAAAATTTGATTATGTTTCAATAGAATAATATGATCAGAATAATAAGATCTTCACACCCGTTCAAATGGATTAAAAATTGGAGCACTTAATTTTTTAACCATATTTTTTAATATATAAATGGTCTCAAAAAAAATTAAGTGCTCAAATTTTCACTCCGTTCAAATCGGTGCAAAGATCTTTTTATTCTTATCATATTATTCTAAAGGGTCGTAATTCATTTTTATCTCTAAGGCTCTCATATTAAGTATGTGTTCTTTATTTAGGACCCTATGGAGCAGAAATGTGATTATGAGCACTTAATTTTCTCAGCACTTAATTTTTTATGAGCACTTAAATATCTTTGTACTGATTCAAAACGGAGTGAAAATTTGAGCACTTAATTTTTTATGACCGTTTATATATTAAAAAATATGATTAAAAAATTAAGTGCTTCAATTTTTAATTCGTTTGAACGGGTGTGAAGATCTTATTATTCTAATCATATTATTATAAAGAGACATAATCAAATTTTGTCTCTAAGGCTCTCATAATCACGTTTCGCTCCATAGGATTGCAAACTAGTGGTATGAATTTTTGGTGTGTGGGTAGGGTCTGATGTGCCTTTGGGGCAGCAGAGCCCCCGGGTCCGGGTAATAAGTGGAGAGAGATAGAGAGAGAAATGTTGGAAGTAGGGAAAATTTTTTTTAAAATTCTTTTTGAAAATTTGAGCACTTAATTTTTTAGACCGTTTATATATTAAAAAATATGGTTAAAAAATTAAGTGCTCCAATTTTTAATCCGTTTGAACGGGTGTGAAGATCTTATTATTCTGATCATATTATTCTAAAGAGACATAATCAAATTTTGTCTCTAAGGCTCTCATAATCACGTTTCTGCTTCATAGGATTGCAAACTGGTGGTAAGTATTTTTTATTTAACAAAAACGTTCCCGTTCAGGTGTTCAATTGAAGTTTATTTAAGTTCAGGTGCCTATTTGACATTGAGTTCAAAGTTCAGGGGTTTTTTTGAATTTTTCCCATACAAAGAATACAAAGAAAGAACAGATCCTACTACAAAACTACTGTATAGTTCAAGCTGCTAATGAGATACCCAAGTACCAGACATATTCCAGGTAGCGCCTAATCTGGTATTTTCCTCGGAGCATGGGAGGTTCTTCCACCCCATAAGACCTGCCCTCATATCTCCCTCAATTGCCAAGATGATAGCTTCGACAGGTCTTTCCCTATGCTGAAAAACCCTGCTATTCCTTTCTAGGGTTCTTCGAGGTCTGGTTCGGTTCGGATTTCTAGGAATCCAAGGACCGAACTGCTAGTCGCGGTTTTTACAAAATGAAATTCGTGTCCGGACCAAAAGTCTTACGGTTCAGTTCCAATCCGATTTGTGACTCGCGGATCGGTTACGATTTTATCCACAGATTTTAGCAAAAATAAAGCTCAAGAATACATCCAACACTAAAAGGGAAGAATGTTATATTCAGAATTAAGTTTAACACCACCAGAAAGTACTTGTTACATAAACTACCAAAAGTCTACTTCAAAAATCAGATTCAAAAGAATCTAAACACTAGTAGGATTGTATCATTATAGTATATAACATAAAAGAACTGGAAAAGAAACGAACTAGTGAAACTTAACTAGGGTTACCCGTTATTTACACACACACACACACAAAAAACTACGATTTACTCCCTATATTTTATGTACATTTACACTATATCCCATTATTAAGATAAAATACTAAAATTGGTAGAAAAATGTGTTAACATTACTAACAATTTATTATATAAATACACACACACACACATATATATATATATATATATATATATTTATATACTCCCTCCGTCCCTTTTTTAAAGTCTAGTATTCCATTTTGGACTGTCCCTTAATAAGTGTCCATTTTGTAAAGTAAGTGGGTAAATGTAATATTCCGAAATTTTTAATAAAATAAAAATTCCGTAATATTAGTTTTTATTTAAATTCTTGTTATTCTTAGAATTTTTCGAAAACGAAAACCGGACGATCGAACACCACGCGACTCGTTTCTACGTATATCGGTACACTCTTTCGCACTAGATTATTTTCCTCCAAATCTTCCACGCCAAGATTTCCTCTCTCTCATCTCTCTGCCGAAACCTCTCTCTCTCTCCTCTCCTTTCCTCCCCAATTCCTCTATAAATACTACCCCTCCCTCACCTTCAAAACCACAACTCCTCACTTCTCTCTCAAACCCCTGTCCAGTTAGGAAGCTAATAGATAAGTAGGAAAAAAAAAAAGGAAAAGAAAAGCTTAAGCTCCTCCCATGGAGGATTAAGAGAGAGAAAGGTGGGTTTGCTTTTGCACCACCTCTTAACCCGAATTAACCTCCCCAAACTTCCATACACACCTCAAACTTCCCAAAACATCCATCATCGGCCCTAAATCAATCCCGGACAGCCGTACTCCGATCATCTCTCCGGCGAACCGAAAAACTCAAAAACTCTTTTTAAGCTTGTTTTGATCAAAACCGAATGTATGTACCTCTTCTCCCACTCTCCCTAAGTATAATAGAGTAGTTTTGACGTGTTATTAGGGCTTAAAATGATCCCAAACGAAAAATATAGCTTACTGTCTGTTTTCTGCCAGATTCATCAATTTGATATTATTTCTGGTCCCGACTATCTATTCGATATTATTCACGTAGAAGATGACCCTTATGATATTTATTTTAAAACCTTTATGATATTATTATTATGAAAAACTACTGACTTGATATTATTTTTGACTGAGTAATATCAGTTTAGTATTAAACGAATTAGTTATATCAGTTTGATTTATCTAGTTGATTAAGTGGATAATTGGTAATAATTTTAGATTATATGTGTGCTCAAATTTCTTTTCTACTTGATGATTACGCATATAATATCTTGAGATCGAAGATTAATAAAATATATATATATATATATATTAAATTAATAATACTTTTATTTAGTAATTTTAGAAAGGAAATTAGTGAATAAAAGATATTTATTTATAAGTGGTAATAAAATATTTCTTCAAATTATATTAAAGGATAAAACGATAGATTAATAAACCTTGTTAACTAATAATAGGATTTTCAAAAGAAAATGGTTTCCAATATCCTACTAAAATTTAGTATGTTGCACAAAAAGGAAAAGAAGATATTTCCTTATTATGATATTCAAATAAATATCATTAAGGAAAGTATAATATTTAAAGTAAATATTGATTAAAGAAATAACTATTCTTGTGATTAATCTTAAAAAGAAATTATTTTAAACTATTTAGTAATAGGTGGACTATTTTATAAATCATAAAAATTACTAATTTGTCATTATAATTAAAAACTAATTATATCACTAATAATAAATAAATATTAAAAGAATATATAAAAAAGGACGTTTTAATGATTAAAGGTACTAAAATTGTGAAAACGAATTTCATGAATTTCGATAAATTGTTATTGCCGTATTGTTGCTTCGTGAACGTAGAAATTGGACAATAGGTACCCCGGGTGGTATTTACATGTTGGAATAAATTAATTAGACGTTAAATTCCTAGGGAAAGTGAAATTTTGTTATGGTCAGGAGATAACCAAAGTGGCCGAGGACCGTGGGTTTCCTGAAAGATTGGTCGTCGGTATCGTCACTTGTGGTTAAAGACCAGTGGATTATCATCTTGCGAACCCTGAACATGGCACTGTTGGATTTATCTTCCGGATATTCCGGGGGTGGATTTATTGGATGAAACCGGAGTATGGGTATCATTTCTCGCGGTTGGTTGGTTATCATTCGCTCCTTGTGATGGTACAGCCGAGTTTGACCCGACATATAGTTTGGTCTTATTCGTCTGGGACCCCAGGCTGGGCAAGCAAGGAGAGGGTAAATCGACAGAGTCGCCATAGTTCAAAGGTTGTTCGGGAGGATTATTTCTCATGGTAGAGAAATCTAGAAATCACTTAAAGACAAGATAATCTCATAACATGCTCTTGATTGCTGTAACTTTATTCATTATGCTTATTATTATATTAATGTTTGTATTTTATGGGTTATGGATTTAGGGGTATCTACTGAGTGATTTATCACTCACGGATACGTTCGTATCCTGGTAAATCGATTGCTTCGGCGGTCAATTTGCCAGAAGCTGCAGGTAATGACGACATAGAAGAACAGGAACCCAGTTTGGAGCAGTTCATCACCGGAGAGATTCCAAGGACGGAGACTGAGCAAGAGTTCGCTTGGGATCCGTATCAGAACTAGAGTCGCTCTAAGTCTTTGCTCTGTGACGTCATGTCACCCAAGGGCCTCCGTACATGTGGGGTAGAGCATATTAACGTCATTCCAAACTGTAATAAAGAGATATTTTTTGGTGGTTTGTAATAAAAAGGATATTATTTATGCTAAGTATAATCTATTAATGCTTCCGAAATTCCTCAGAAAATTCGGGGCGTTACAACGTGGTATCAGAGCATAGGTTCAACCCCTCAGACTTGGGTAGATTGGGTAGATCACATCCGAGAGCGTAAACTCGATCGTATCTGTTACATATGTATTTTCTCTTAATCTATCAGTACTATATAATCAAGAACGTACGGTGAGAAAATATAAGTCTGACTTCTTTATTGGTTACTTACCTCTGTCAGTAGTTCGTACTTTCCCAAAAATAGTTTTGCCTTATATAGACCCCCTCTTAACTAAAATTCTGAACACTCATAGATGGTGAACACTCATTCGGGAAACGGAACCCCTGGCGACAACGGAAATGACCCTCATCGCGCTAGTACGAGTGGCGGAAATAATGGCAACAACCCTAACGGAAATCTCGGGGGATTGGACATGGCGCAGTTGGCACAGGTAATAGCCACTGCAGTAGCAGCAGCCTTGCCACAGGTTCATGGGGCCCGTCAACCGGCGCCACAGCAGGGCCGTCAAGTCAGAAATAGAGACCAGCTATTGGACGCCTTTTGCAAGCGCCGTCCACCTATCTGGGATGGGGAAGGTGACCCCACAGTCGCTGAGACCTGGCTGAAACAGATTGCCAAGTTTCTAGACACGATGAACATCACACATGCAGAGGATCGCATCGCTCTAGCTGCCTTTCAACTGCAAGGAGAAGCTGACCATTGGTGGGATCTGATCAAGGCCACCAACACTGTCGAGACAATGACGTGGCGGCAATTTGAGAATCTTTTCAACGAGAAATACTTTCCAGAGCCAATCAAGGACGCGAAACTGCAAGAATTTATTGATTTAAAGCAGGGGACGATGACTGTCTCCCAAAACATCACGTGCTTCGAAAGCTTAGCGCGTCATGCTACCAGCCTAGTAGCAACCCCTGCAGCACGGGCAAAGAGGTTCGCGTGGGGACTTCACCCTAGCATCCGGAAGAGTGTGGTATCTCAAAAATTCCGCACTTATCCCGAGGCTATTGAGTGTGCCCTCATAATGGAACGTGAGAATGCCGACTCCAAGGTGGTATGGAACAACATCAAGAAAGGAGGATCGTCGTCTGGAGGGCCGATTCGCAATAACCATAACAACAAAGGGTTTGCCAATCAGAAGCCGCATTACCAGAATAGCAATAACCGGCCGCAACAACATCAGATGCAACCATGGAGGAACCAGGGATCCGGGCAGGGACAAAGTCAATTCCAAAAATCCGGACCAGTCTGCTGTTTTCACTACTATGAAGAAGGGCATTTCAGGAATCAGTGTCCCAAACTGCAGAACAATAATTTCGGGAGTCAGCCAAAGTTGCCACTAAGACCTGCTCAACCCCAAAACAACCAGAATAGAATCGGGTGGAATCAGAATAACCAGAACTCGACAAGAATTGGGTGGCACCAGAATCAAGCGCAGAATCAACAGCAGAACCGCCCGCACCAGAGCAATGAAGCGGGTAAAGCACCAGCAGGGAACAACCAGGCAAGCGGAGCTGGCAGGATCTTCGCACTACAGGCAGAAGAGGAACAGAATGATCCCTCTATGATACAAGGTACACTTGTACTCTTCAACACTTGTGTACAAGCTTTAATTGATTCTGGAGCATCGCACTCGTTCATTTCTACTGCATGTACGAAATCACTTGGACTAGACACAGAACCCCTAGGAGCGATGATGCAAGTTACTTCACCATTAGGGGGTAAGATATCTGTTGGATTAGTCTGTAAAGGGTGCGAAATAGAAGCTTCTGGACTGCGGATAACTTGTGATCTCAGGGTTATCGACATGGCGGATTTTGATGTGATCTTGGGAATGGATTGGCTTTCTTCTTATCGAGCTGTCATAGATTGTCATCGCAAGATGGTAACGGCTTATTCGAAGGATGGGACGTGCTTCAAATTTAAGGGGGATAAACAAGATCCTGTCTCCACTTCATCAGCACACAAACTGCACAACCAACTGTCAGGATGGCTAGCTAAGCTGTCACTTCAGGAGAATGATCAGATGGACCTAGACTTACCCCGAGTTGTGTGTGAATTCGAAGATGTATTTCCTGAAGAACTGCCTGGGCTACCTCCACATAGGGAGATAGATTTCACTATCAAACTTCAACCAGGTACTGCACCAATATCTATGGCACCATACAGAATGGCGCCAGCGGAATTGAAGGAGCTGCTTGCCCGACCAAATTGTGTCGTGGTAAAGAGTGCCCCAAGCGTAGGGCTAGGTCGGTTGTAGCATAATAAACTCGGAAGTCCGAGGTCGAATCCACAGGGAGCCAATGGAGCTAGGTCGGAGGTTTGATTTACGAAGGGTTTTTAGCGTTAGGACCGCCAACCTAATTCGGCGTTGAGACGGCCAACTGAGTGATTTGGAAAGATGGCTACTTAACCTAACTACGGCTTTTTCTTACTGGAGATAAACTAAAGGTTAAGTCGAGGGATAATCAACACCCATAACACAAAGGTAAGCTCGACTCTTCTCTTTCAACAAAAGTGTTAACCATGGTTCGGGTCCTTTTTGGTTCATTTGGACAAACACAAAGAGGGACATAGCTTCAAGCATCAAATGTGACAAGTGGTCTAACCCTTGCCTACATTTGATCAAGAAGATTAACACCTCTAAGTTTTGATACATAAAATCACCCATGACCCATGCTTAAGCTAGAAAAACGGAATTTACAAGAGAAGAGCGAGCCACACCCTTGGTCACGGGATGTTAATCATCCCACAACCCAACCTTACTACACTACTCACTCATATTGAAAGAAGAAACGAAATGAGCAAGGGTAGACATGAAGAAAATACCAAACATTGACTAAATACGAAATAAATATAAGATCCTCGAAGAGAATGAAATTTCTTACAACATTAATGAAGGCGAAAAGCTTCGAATGCTAATGGATCGTACCCAAAACCCTCCTTAAACTTCAATGAGGAGAGAGGTGGGAGCTAAGCTTTAATGGAGGTAGAGAGAGAAAGTGAAAAAGTAACAACGCCCTAAAATCGGGCTAAGGGTGGTATATATACCCCCTTTACAAAAAATTACAAAAATGCCACTGAAATGTCCGCGCAGGAGTGAGGGATCGATCCCTAAACATTGGGGGATCGATCCCTGAGCTTTCTGGATGCTGCAGGAGCTGAAAGGGAGGGGGGGATCGATCCCTGAACATTGGGGGATCGATCCCTGAGCTTGCTGGATTCTGCAGACACTTTTCCAACTTCGCGGGCTCGCTCCGGACACTCCCGAACTCGGTTTTGGGTGTTCTTCGAAGCGTTGGAAAGCTTGTTGAGTCTACTTTCTAACCCAAGTGGTTTGGATCAAAAGTAATTTTTACATCAAAAGTTATGCCGATTCTACCCTCAGCTGGTCAGAAAATGAGTTGCTTTGGGTAACATCCTTGCATCTCCCTCACTTCCCTTGATCCTTGGACATCCCGAGTATGCTTCAAAGCTTCTTTTCATGACTTTTGGGACTCGGTCGCGGAGCGCCACGTGGTCTTGGGTACTTGGACACACTCGGGGCTATCCATGGCCTTCAAATGCGCCTTATTCACACGATTTACCTGCAAACGCCAAAAACACACCTTTCGTGCAATATCGTTCAAATCAAGCAAGTTACGCACGTGAGTGTGACAAAATAGAGAGAGATAAGCCCTATTATTTACACTATTGAGGGCTTATCAGGAGCTGAAGATTCAATTGCAGGAATTGCTGGACAAGGGTTTTATTCGGCCAAGTACATCACCCTGGGGAGCTCCAGCACTCTTTGTTAAGAAGAAGGAAGGAACGTTGCGGTCATGTATCGACTACAGACAGTTGAATCGCATGACGATCAAGAACAGATACCCACTACCGAGGATCAATGACTTGTTTGACCAGTTGAGAGGGTCAACTTGTTTCTCAAAGATCGATCTGAGGTCTGGATATCACCAGTTGCGTATTAGGGATAGTGATATTCCTATAACCGCATTCCGGACAAGATACGGTCACTATGAATTCTTAGTGATGCCATTTGGATTGACCAATGCACCAGCAGTGTTCATGTGCTTGATGAACAAGATCTTTCAACCATACTTGGACAAATTTGTGGTGGTCTTCATCGACGATATCTTGGTTTACTCGCCAACAGAGGAAGCACACAAAGAACATCTGAGAATCATACTGCAAACCCTTAGAAACAATCAATTGTATGCTAAGGCTAGCAAGTGCGAGTTTTGGATGAAAGAGGTTAAATTTCTGGGACATGTTGTGTCAGAAAAAGGAATCTCCGTCGACGACAGCAAGGTTGACGCCGTTCTGAACTGGAAGCGACCGACAACAGTGTTTGAGATTCGGAGCTTTCTTGGACTAGCTGGATACTACAGAAGGTTTATTCAAGATTTCTCCGCTTTATCAAAGCCCATGTTCCGACTGACTCAGAAAGGAGTCAAGTTCGTTTGGGATGAAGCATGCGAGAAGTCATTCCAGGAGCTGAAGAGGAGATTGACGAGTGCGCCGATACTGATCATTCCTGAGAGAAACATGGGATATTCAGTATATTGTGACGCCTCAAGAGATGGACTCGGATGTGTGCTCATGCAGGATGGGAAAGTTATAGAGTATGGTTCACGCCAGCTTAAGCAGCATGAAAGGAACTATCCCACGCACGATCTGGAATTAGCAGCAGTAATATTCGCCCTCAAGACATGGCGTTATTACTTATATGGGGAAGAATTCGAGGTATTCACTGATCATAAGAGTCTAAAATATCTGTTCACCCAGAAGGAGCTAAATCTGCGCCAACGACGATGGATGGAATACATGGAGGACTACAAGCTGACTTTGTCGTATCACCCAGGCAAAGCCAATGTAGTTGCTGATGCACTTAGCCGCAAGGGCAGAGGACAAGTGGCAAGTATGGCGGTCAGAGAATGGAAGATGATGGATGAGATCAATGAATTCAGACTTCAGCCATCACCAGAATCCAGCAGAGCATGCTTTTTCGCCATAATCGCTACACCAGCGTTGCACAGAGAAATCCTGCTCGCTCAGACTTTCGATCAGGAGTGCGACTTTATTCGATATCAGATGGCGACCAACAAAGCAGTTACAGGATGGACAGTTCACCCCGACAAGAGTTTGAGATTCAGAGACAGAATATTTGTACCAGGCATAGGGACCCTCAGAGAAGCAGTTTTGAAAGAGTTCCACCATTCTAATTTCGCTGTACATCCAGGAGGCAACAAGATGTATCATAACCTACGCCGTCTGTATTGGTGGAGCGGAATGAAGGATGACGTGGCCAAATACGTCTCCACATGCCTCACGTGTCAGCAAGTAAAGGCCGAGCACCAGAAACCAGGAGGACAGCTACAATCTCTTCCTATTCCAGGATGGAAATGGGAGCACATCACCATGGATTTCGTCACAGGATTGCCTAGATCAGTCAACAACCATAATGCTATCTGGGTAATCGTCGATCGTCTGACAAAGTCTGCACACTTCTTACCTGTGCGAATAACAGACTCCATGGACACTCTCAGTCGATTGTACATTAAGGAGATCATCAGATTGCACGGAGTTCCAGTATCGATTGTGTCAGATCGAGAGCCACGATTCACTTCGGCTTTCTGGCAAGGTTTACAGAAAGCGCTGGGAACAGATCTCAGGATGAGCACCGCCTTTCACCCTTAAACAGATGGACAATCCGAAAGGACGATTCAGACCCTGGAGGATATGCTCCGAGCCTGTGTACTAGATTTCAAGGGAAGCTGGGAGCGACACCTACCTTTGGTGGAGTTCGCTTACAATAACAGTTATCAGGCAAGCATAGAAATGGCTCCATTCGAGGCACTGTATGGACGCCCTTGCAGATCACCGGTATGCTGGACCGAAGTGGGAGAGATGCACCTGCTTGGACCAGATATTGTCAAAGAGACAAATGAGAAGATCAAAATCATCACTCAGCGGATCAAAACAGCACAGAGCCGCCAAAAGAGTTATGCTGACAGAAGAACGCGACCCTTAGAATTCACCGTTGGTGACCACGTTTTCCTTAAGATCAGACCTAAACGTGGAGTCATCAGGTTCGGAAAGAAAGGGAAGCTATCGCCTCGCTACATCGGACCATTTGAGATTCTCGAAAGGATTGGAGAAGTTGCGTACAGGCTAGCACTGCCGCCGCAGCTTGACAGAGTGCACAATGTCTTCCATGTTTCTATGTTAAGGAAGTACATGGCCCACCCTTCCCACATAATCAACTGGGAAGATGTCACAGTCGACGAGGATACGACATTTGAAGAGAGACCCGTAGCAATCCAGGACCATGGAGAGAAGGTCATCAGAGGAAAAACAATCAAACTAGTTAGAGTACTCTGGCGACACCGTGGAATAGAAGAGAGTACTTGGGAAAGAGAAGATGTAATGAGAGAGAATTACAAGGAGCTATTCCCTGTAGAGAGTGCACCTTAAATTTCGAGGACGAAATTTTGTTAAGGGGGATAGGTTGTAATATTCCGAAATTTTTAATAAAATAAAAATTCCGTAATATTAGTTTTTATTTAAATTCTTGTTATTCTTAGAATTTTTCGAAAACGAAAACCGGACGATCGAACACCACGCGACTCGTTTCAACGTATATCGGTACACTCTTTCGCACTAGATTATTTTCCTCCAAATCTTCCACGCCAAGATTTCCTCTCTCTCATCTCTCTGCCGAAACCTCTCTCTCTCTCTCCTCTCCTTTCCTCCCCAATTCCTCTATAAATACTACCCCTCCCTCACCTTCAAAACCACAACTCCTCACTTCTCTCTCAAACCCCGGTCCAGTTAGGAAGCTAATAGATAAGTAGGAAAAAAAAAAAAGGAAAAGAAAAGCTTAAGCTCCTCCCATGGAGGATTAAGAGAGAGAAAGGTGGGTTTGCTTTTGCACCACCTCTTAACCCGAATTAACCTCCCCAAACTTCCATACACACCTCAAACTTCCCAAAACATCCATCATCGGCCCTAAATCAATCCCGGACAGCCGTACTCCGATCATCTCTCCGGCGAACCGAAAAACTCAAAAACTCTTTTTAAGCTTGTTTTGATCAAAACCGAATGTATGTACCTCTTCTCCCACTCTCCCTAAGTATAATAGAGTAGTTTTGACGTGTTATTAGGGCTTAAAATGATCCCAAACGAAAAATATAGCTTACTGTCTGTTTTCTGCCAGATTCATCAATTTGATATTATTTCTGGTCCCGACTATCTATTCGATATTATTCACGTAGAAGATGACCCTTATGATATTTATTTTAAAACCTTTATGATATTATTATTGTGAAAAACTACTGACTTGATATTATTTTTGACTGAGTAATATCAGTTTAGTATTAAACGAATTAGTTATATCAGTTTGATTTATCTAGTTGATTAAGTGGATAATTGGTAATAATTTTAGATTATATGTGTGCTCAAATTTCTTTTCTACTTGATGATTACGCATATAATATCTTGAGATCGAAGATTAATAAAATATATATATATATATATATATATATATATATATATATTAAATTAATAATACTTTTATTTAGTAATTTTAGAAAGGAAATTAGTGAATAAAAGATATTTATTTATAAGTGGTAATAAAATATTTCTTCAAATTATATTAAAGGATAAAACGATAGATTAATAAACCTTGTTAACTAATAATAGGATTTTCAAAAGAAAATGGTTTCCAATATCCTACTAAAATTTAGTATGTTGCACAAAAAGGAAAAGAAGATATTTCCTTATTATGATATTCAAATAAATATCATTAAGGAAAGTATAATATTTAAAGTAAATATTGATTAAAGAAATAACTATTCTTGTGATTAATCTTAAAAAGAAATTATTTTAAACTATTTAGTAATAGGTGGACTATTTTATAAATCATAAAAATTACTAATTTGTCATTATAATTAAAAACTAATTATATCACTAATAATAAATAAATATTAAAAGAATATATAAAAAAGGACGTTTTAATGATTAAAGGTACTAAAATTGTGAAAACGAATTTCATGAATTTCGATAAATTGTTATTGCCGTATTGTTGCTTCGTGAACGTAGAAATTGGACAATAGGTACCCCGGGTGGTATTCGCATGTTGGAATAAATTAATTAGACGTTAAATTCCTAGGGAAAGTGAAATTTTGTTATGGTCAGGAGATAACCAAAGTGGCCGAGGACCGTGGGTTTCCTGAAAGATTGGTCGTCGGTATCGTCACTTGTGGTTAAAGACCAGTGGATTATCATCTTGCGAACCCTGAACATGGCACTGTTGGATTTATCTTCCGGATATTCCGGGGGTGGATTTATTGGATGAAACCGGAGTATGGGTATCATTTCTCGCGGTTGGTTGGTTATCATTCGCTCCTTGTGATGGTACAGCCGAGTTTGACCCGACATATAGTTTGGTCTTATTCGTCTAGGACCCCAGGCTGGGCAAGCAAGGAGAGGGTAAATCGACAGAGTCGCCATAGTTCAGAGGTTGTTCGGGAGGATTATTTCTCATGGTAGAGAAATCTAGAAATCACTTAAAGACAAGATAATCTCATAATATGCTCTTGATTGCTGTAACTTTATTCATTATGCTTATTATTATATTATTGTTTGTATTTTATGGGTTATGGATTTAGGGGTATCTACTGAGTGATTTATCACTCACGGATACGTTCGTATCCTGGTAAATCGATTGCTTCGGCGGTCAATTTGCCAGAAGCTGCAGGTAATGACGACATAGAAGAATAGGAACCCAGTTTGGAGCAGTTCATCACCGGAGAGATTCCAAGGACGGAGACTGAGCAAGAGTTCGCTTGGGATCCGTATCAGAACTAGAGTCGCTCTGAGTCTTTGCTCTGTGACGTCATGTCACCCAAGGGCCTCCGTACATGTGGGGTAGAGCATATTAACGTCATTCCAAACTGTAATAAAGAGATATTTTTCGGTGGTTTGTAATAAAAAGGATATTATTTATGCTAAGTATAATCTATTAATGCTTCCGAAATTCCTCAGAAAATTCGGGGCGTTACAGTAAAAGTTAGTAAATTTTTTATTTTGCCCCTAAAATTAGATTCCATTTTGAAAAATTAGTGAGTCAAAATATAATGATGATGTTTTCATAGAGGGTAAGAAGGGAAAATGGAGATAAAAGTTGATGTGAATGGTATAATAATGATATCTTTTTAATAAGTTGGAATTATGAAGCAGGACACTTAAAAAGGGACGGAGGAAGTATTTTATTTATATAAAATAAATATCTTACAGTCCGGTTCGGTTAATCCACGGTTTTGTAATGAAAATCCGTGTACCGAACCGCGAGTCACGATTTTCTAATTTTTAAATCCGTGTCCGGACCATTAATCCACAGACAAAATCCAAAAGGTACGGATCGGTTCGGTCTGGACCGATTTCACGGTTCGCCGGATTTTTTGAACAGCCCTATTCCTTTCCCTCCATAAATGGTAAACCATAGCCGAGAAGACCAGTCGAAGAACAATTTTAGAACCCACCCACCCCCCCCCCGTGTATGGTCAGCCATCCACAGCAAGATATCATCCCACGGTACGTGTAGGGAAGTTACTGTATCTACATTTCAGCAAAAAATACCTCAATATGATGACGAAAACTAACTGTGGTTTTAGTGATGATAATGTTTAGGTCCAAAAAAGCAAAAAATTCCCTTGCAAACTTAACTCTCTCTCTCTCTCTCTCTCTCTTTTGTGTGTGTGGTGATGATAAGGATCTGGAGTAGTATATACTCTTTCCGTCCCACTTTAAATATTTCCTACGAGAATTCGTGCATTTTCAAAACCCAAAAATATATATATATTTCTATATGTTATTATTTTTATTTGTTTTACACCAAATTAAAGTACTCGTTGAATACTTTAATTTGGTGTTAAAAAAATTAAAAAATAAATGTCTAGAAATATATTTCTTTTTGGTTTGAAAATGCACAGATTTTCGTAGGGAATAGTATATACCACCATGTTTTGAAATCCATGAGTACGTGGAAGAAAAATTCCTGGTACATTAATTGGGATTCCTTGAAAAATGTTTCGCAATAAATCAAACATCATATTAATTTTTCTCCCGTTGCCAAAGTTAGCATTTCCCTAGAATTGGGTTTTCAAAATTCAATCCCCAATAATGGTAATGGAAGAGCAGACCGCGAACAAACAGGTCCTGAAAACTTGAAAATTAGTAACCACCTACTCACCAATCTCTCTTTGTATATATTTTCCCATCGAACAAGGTTAGGGTGGGGGATCAGTTGGAATGGGATATTTCACAAGAGTCTCTGTTTTACGGCTCCGCGCAATATTCTCAGCCATCCAAACGATCCGGATTAAAAACAATCTATGAACATTAATAGATTATTTTTAATCTGGATCGTTCAAAACACTTTTGGACGACCGAGATTGAGCGCCGTACAACTTATTCACGGCTCCTCCGTGAATAAGTTTTTCTCTATTTCATATCGTATTAAAAAGAAGGAAAAAGAAGAAACACAAACAAGTACTAATGTAATCAATCGGAGACAATCACATTTTATTACTTGAAAATAAAAAAAGGTTAGAGAAAAAGACACGGCCAAACTAGTCCATGTTGCATGCCCAGACCAGACTATCTTCGTTTTTCTTTTTCCTTTTCTTTTTCTTTTTTCTTTTTATAATTTTGAAGACCGTCCAGAACAGACTATCACAGGTATTTAAATTGATTCCAATCGAAAGTCTTATAATAGCAAGTGAACATATTGGGCCAGGCATTATTATCCTACATGGGACTATTTGGTTCTTATTCTAGGATTGGCTAATGATTTGCATGTATCAAATGACTACAGTATAATACTAAGAAAATTTAACTCTCAGGAGTTAATTAAGTCTCTCGTTCTTAGATCTCAGTCCGTAACCTCTATCCACGACTAATCTGGGGTTTTTGTCCCGACTTAAATGACCCCTAAGAGTGGACGGAGAGGTTGATTATTACTCCCTCCGTCTCTAAATAAGTATTCGGCGCGCAAACTTAGACCTTACAAAAAAAATAAAATGCATATTTTTCGTTAAAAAATTTAATTTTTTTTCACAATCTAATAGAGCTCGTCACTATCTATATATTTGTGGAAAAAAATTGATTTTTTTAAACGAAACAAATGCATTTTTTTAAAGGCCTAAGTTTGTGCGTTGAACACTTATTTAAGGTCGGAGTTAGTAAAAAATTAATCAAAGTGCATACAAAATTGCCTGAACATCCTAAAATATGAAAAAAGATTAAAAAAAACCTCTTGGACAATAATGGGAACTTACCCATGTGAACTTTTAGACTCCATGTCAATGATAACTTTTGGAAAGTTCTAGAGTTAAAGTGCAATGTAGGTGTTATACTACATCAGAAACGCTAAAAGGAAACATCATAGAGCTACTTTGCTTAATTTCCCAAGCTGGAAATTCTTTTACAGTTAGAACAACTGCAAACAACATTGCCTAGGGTGGTTAGGCAATCAAATTTTAATTTTGTTGCAACCAGAAACACATTTACACTACAAATACAAATACAAACACATGAGCCCCACACACATGACACACATGAGTCCTAAATTTTGAAAAAACATTGAGTCCTAGCTAGTTTTGATAATAGTAGTCTCAGATTTTATCTCACATCGCTCATTAAAGTCACAAAATTTGGTTAGTTAAACTAGAGGCTACTCCACCTATTGTCAATTGGTTTAGGTTAAAACCATCCAAGAAATATAACATGGTATCAGAGCTAGGGCTTAGGTGGTCTCTCCTCACGTGGTCGAGTCTCTGTCACATGAGTCAAATCACTTTGTCTCATCAATTCGTACGTTCACATGCTTCCGGACTGCACGTAAGGGAAGGGGGTGTTAGACTTTATCTTACATTGCTCACTTTAGCCACCCAAGCTTGTTTAGTTAAACTAGAGGCTATTCCACCTATACCAATTGATTTTAGGTTGAAACCCTTAAAGAAATCTAACAAGTAGATTGGGTATATAAACTTGGAAAGCCCTCGATCTTGATGCTAATTAAGAAGTCTATATGTCACTACATGTAACTACTTCTTTCATTTACTATTTGTTTTGCTTAATTTTTTGAGTTAAACCTATAGAGTGATTTCATGTACATCTTCAATTGGCCCAGTAACCCATTGAATAATTCTTTTTTCTGCTAGTCATATGCCTCGGCCATATATTACAGTTTATTTTTCAGTTAAAGTTCATGACATCAATCCGGTTTCACTGGTTTGATAGCATACGCACAACGGTTGTGCAAAACTCTTTGCACAACCGATCGCTACCCGTCCATTATTGTAATGGACAATCCAGATTCGCTGAGGAAATAAATAAACTATTCACACGAATATATAGTTTACTTAAAATCTGGACCGTCCAAACACATCCGGATAGCCAGAATTTGTTACACAACACACAACGGTTGTGTGTGTAGCATTTTTGAAATTCAAATTATGAGGACACAGTACTCCTCATTTGAACTAAGATTAGATGATATATAATACAAAGTACGTACGTAGGGAAAAATTACTAGCACAAGGCTATTGGCGGAGCTACACATTGCTGGGAGGGGCCATAAACACAACCCCCCTCCCGCCCGTCTTTTTTTTTTTTTACACCTTTATACATACATACATAGTTGATTTGTACTCCCTCCTTGGATTAATGTTTTTATTTGAATTGTTATGAATAATTCTTTTGATTAATATAATCAATAGAAATCATGAAACTTGGAAGCTCGCCCAACATAGTTTATGTATAGTTAATGGTTCAAACCTTGCTCATTGCTAATGTTCTCTCTCTCTCTCTCTCTCTTGCCTTTTTTCGAAGAAAAAAACAAGGGCAAATTTCACTCAGACCCCCTGAGATATCTGACAATGACAGAAGGTACCCCTCAATTTTGAAAAATGACATAAACCTCCCCTAATTCACAGTTTGGGTTTCATTCCGTTAATTCCGTTAGTGAGATGGACGGAAAATGTACGGAAAATGAAATCTTCAATTTTATTTAGTTTTACAGCTATTTTAGGGCTCTCATTGAAAGTCCTAGAGCCAAAAATTAATTATAATCATTTAGGATAAAATGATAAGAAAAGTAAGATCTTCGCACCAATTTAAACGAATTAAAAATTGGAGTACTTAAATATCTGCTATTTGGTTCTGCGACTCTCCTAGGGCTCTCATTGAAAACCCTAGAGCCAAAATTTAATTATGAGCATTTAGGATAAAACGATTAAAAAAATAATATCTTCGCACCGATTCAAATGGATTAAAAATTGAAGCATTTAAATTTTTGCTCTTTATTTGGTTTTAGGGCTTTCAATGAAGAGCAAATACTTAAGTTCTCCAATTTTCAATCCATTTGAATCGATGCGAAGATCTTATTTTTCTGATTATTTTATCCTAAAGTGTCATAATTAATTTTTGGTTCTAAGATTTTCAATGAGAGCCCTAAGATAGCCGTAGAACTAAACGAAGAGGAGATACTTAAGTGCCCAAATTTTCAATCCGTTTGAATCGGTGCGAAGATCTTATTTTTTTGATTATTTTATTCTAAAGGGTTATAATTAATTTTTCGCTCTAGGGCTTTCAATGAGAGCCCTAAGAAAACCGTAGAACCAAATGAAGAGCAGATACTTAAGTGCTCCAAATTTTAATTCGTTTGAATCGGTGCGAAGATTTTTATTTTTTTATCATTTTATCCTAAATGGTCATAGTTAATTTTTGGCCCCAAGGCTTTCAATGAGAGCCCTGAGAGCCATAGAACCAAATTAAGTGCTCCAATTTTCAATCCATTTGAATCGGTGCGAAGATCTTATTTTTCTGATCATTTTATCCTAAAGGGTCATAATTAATTTTTTGCTCTAGGACTTTCAATGAGAGCCCTAAGATAGCTGTAGAACTAAATAAAATTGAAGATTTCATTTTCCGTACATTTTCCGTCCATCTCACTAACGGAACTAACGGAATGAAACCCAAACTATGAATTAGGGGAGTTTTCTGTCATTTTTCAAAACTGAGGGGTACCTTCTGTCATTGTCAGATACCTCATGAATATGAGGTCTTTTCTTCTACAAGATTCGGCTCTTTCCTAATTAAAATCCTGACTCAGCCACTGCACAAGGCTATATAGGATTAGGATGGCTATATAGGATTAGGATTTGGGTTGAATATCCCAACCATCCTGTACAGAAAAAGATGTTACAACAACAAATGATATAGGGTGTGAGGAAGAACTTTGAAGTAAAATGCAGGAAAATTTCCTTAACCTGCGGGTTCCTGTCTTATTTTGATAAGTTCTATGGCTCTCTAACACATGTAAGGTTTGGGTAGTCTCAAGGGTGATCCATTGTCAAAGGGCGCTAGGTAAAAATGACTGTGGAGTTTGCTGGAACCCCAAACATAGCTCGTGACATGCCGGGATATTAGGTGAACTCAACGAGGTTACCCGCTCGATACATATGATAAATGAATTGAATAAAGCATGTATTAGTCCTATGTCGAACTTTCTGGTTATGGCTCTCAAGTCCTCAGCAGAGTCACCAAAAACTTTAGACACCTTCCGAAACGGGGCATCGCCATACATGTAGGGAGGTATTCCCGAATAGATACAATTAGTAGTCGAACCGTGATATATGGGGGACACGTGATAAATAAAGTAAGGTAAGCCGCCATGGAAGGCGGTGGCCGGCGATGATGTCCGACGACACGACGACGACATGAGGTATTCCCGATTAGATACAATTAGTAGTCGAACCGTGATATATGGGGGACACGTGATAAATAAAGTAAATAAAGTAAGGTAAGCCGCCATGGAAGGCGGTGGCCGGCGATGATGTCCGACGACATGAGGAGTCATTGGACCGAACGGTCTGTTCGGCGGTGGGGACCAAAGACGTTAGAAGTCAATGGTCCATATAAGTTGATTAGGATCAGTGACATGTGAAGTCACTGGTCAAGGAAGTCTGTTCGGTAATGAGAGTGCCGAATAGAGGGAAGATCTCTGAAGAGGATAGCCTTAAGTGATAAGGCGGTAGGAGTGTTCTAGAAGAAGAACCGAATATCCAGTCGAGATAAGTAAGGAAGCAGTCTTATTTGGGGTCGAGCCCTAGAAGGAGAAGAATCCCTACGAGTGTGGGATCTCGGCTGATTGGAGGAAAGGATCCCCAGAAGGCTAGGTTTCCTACAAACCTAGGGCAACTAGGATGCTTGGGCAACAAGCATACGCATATCTATAAATACAACGTTAGCCTAAAGATAAAAGGCACGCAATACGTTGCACTCATACAATACGTCCTATTGATATTTAGGGTTTTCTGCTAGTACGTGACACTAACTTAGGGATCGGAGGGCCTTTGCCACGAGAGGTAAAGGTGCGCTCACCCCTTGTATGTTTTGCAGATTAGGGTTCGCACGAGTAGCCGTTACAATCTTGTGCTATTCAAAGCACCCTATGTTTTTGTCCACCTACAATTGGCATCGTCTGTGGGAATCGAAAGAGTTCCCTTTGAAAAACAACCATGGTGGAAGTAGATCCAGTAACACCACATAATCCGAAGGACCAGTTAGGTGGGGGAGGAGATAAATCCCCACCAGGCACTCCGAAAAAGCCCCATGGCGGACATGGCAGGAGGACAACGAGCAAAGATGACCCTCTGACCATCCCAGATAACTCAAAGAATAAGGAGGGCAGGACAGCCACAGGGTCCACACGGAGGAGAAGTCCCACCGTAGAGGATAGTCAATCGCACATTTGAGAAGTGTACACAACAATGAAGACATCCTCGATAAAAAGAGGCAGAAAATTGAGGAATTCGCTCGATTGATCAAGCGACATGAGCATGAGATCCGAGAGTTAGAATGGATCCGAGAACACCCTGAAGACTTTGGGCTTTCACGAAGAAATTCCAAAGGAGACAGAAGGGCTGTGGGGGAGTACAAAAAGGCTCCTTCACACAGGAGGAATAGAAGTAGGAGTAGGAGTCCTACTCCAAAGCAGAAAAGAGCTACTTCACGAAGAAGAAGAAGTAGAAGTCCAAGCCAAAGTCCAAATTGACGGAGGGCTTCTTTGCGAAAAGGAAGAAGCAGGAGCTGGAGCTCCACCCCCGAAGAAGAAGGGGCCAGGAAGCACCACAGGGACAGGTACGAGAGACCTGATACTGATTGGAACAAGTCTGGGGCACACAAAACTAAAGAGCGTGAGGATAGAATCACAACTGCACGAGAGGTAGCACGCAAAGCGCTAAGCAATATAGCAGCTTCCCCCCCTTCACGAGAAAGTTGCAAGAAGCACGACTGCCGAGCAGAGTGAAGCACGGGTCATTCGTTCTTTACGAGACAAATGTGGACCCCGTTGCTCACATACAACACTACCAACAGGCTATGTTCATGCATGATGGGAATGATGCCATTATGTGCAAGATGTTCCCATCAAGTCTGGGGAAGGTGGCTTTGTCCTGGTTCCATAAGTTGGGACCATGCTCCATACAAGGATGGAGGCAGTTGGCCGAGGAGTTCACTGCTCGGTTCCTAACAAGCAGGAGAGCCCCAAAGACGTTTTAAAGTCTCTCCACAATGAAGCAGGGGGAGAGTGAGCCGATTAGAGACTATGCTAAGAAGTACTGGGAAACTTTCAACGAGATTGAATGTTGTAGCAAGGAGTATGCGATTGCTACATTTAAAACTGGGCTGCTTGTTCTGGGAGAGTTGTGCCGATCACTTAACATGATGGTAGCAACATTGGCTAAATTAATGGAGCGTATCGAGCAACATGCCAAGATGGAGGACGACATTCTCCAGGACGATGGCAAGATTGTTGCCGAACAGACGAAGGTGCCTACAAAGAAAGTGGACAAACCAGAGCCCAAGACTTATAGAGAAAGGAAAGAGTATGGGCAGGCTAAGAAAGAGCCGTACAAAGAAAGGCAAGCACCTGACCCCAAATTGTTCTTTTCAATAACAACGATTTGGAAAGAACCCATTTACAGAATTCTTTATCGAATAAAGAATCGGCCCTATTTTAAGTGGCCCCCAATATTGGAAGGAGATAAAGATGCACAGCGAGCTACGAGTCAGCACTGCAGTTACCACAAGGATTGGGGCCACATGACAGAAGATTGCGAGATGTTTAAAAGACACCTTGATGATCTAGTCTCTCGAGGTTACCTCAAAGAGTTTATCCAGGAGGAACCCAAGGATGATGGGAAAGCAATGGAGATGGATTACGAACAGAATCCAAAAGGAGTGATCCATATGATACATGGATTGGCCACACCTTATACGAGAAGTGAGGTGAAGCTGCTCCAAAGACAAGTTAAACATGACCAGCATGTTATGCGGTTGGGGAACAAAAGAGGGTGAGAAAATGACATGCAACGAAGGCATAGTCTTTACAGATGAGGATCTGGGAGAAGTCTAGATACCTCATAATGATGCTTTGGTCATCACCCTACGAATTGGGGAGTATGACATCGAGAGAATCTTGGTAGACTCAGGGAGTTGTACAGAGGTACTATATTACGATGCATTCAAAAAATTGGGATTGGCCCAGGCAGATTTGGAGCAGTCAACAACACCCTGTAGACACCCCAATTTGGCTCAACGATTATTTCAAGTCCCACATTGGGGACCATCCCGATGATGAATAGGATATGTGGTTGTTGTGGTTGACTTCATGAAAGCCTTAGAAACTTTGTGGAACTCTTAAGGGATTAAGGAACACTTTGAAATAGGTGATAGGAGTACCAAGCGATACTTAGAGTGGATAGAAATGTATTTTAGCCTTGGTAGCATCGTCGATCTTCAAATAAGTCTGCTTTTAGCCCATTTTTCATAAATTAAACTTCCTTATTTTTGTGGTTGGATTCCACCATCTTGTAGTACTTTCAAAACCCTCTTTATTGATATATAATAAGTCTTAAACCAATTTGAAATGAGGGAGATACGAGAATTTTACCAAAATAATCCATTTTCTGACCCACTAAGGGTAAAATTGTCATATCTTTTGATGTACTAAATATATTTGATCCAAACTACTTGGGTTAGAAAGTAGACTCAACAAGCTTTCCAACGGTCCAAAGAACACGCAAAACCGAGTTCGGGAGTGTCCGGAGCGAGCCCGCAAAGTTTGGCCTTTTGCTGGAAAATCCTTTCCGCGGCCGCGAAATCCTTTCTTCGGCCGTGAAATCATTTGGGCGGCCGGCAGACCGATGTTTTCCAGATTCTGGAATGTTCATCAGCTTTTCAATCCGTTCGCCCAAACCCTAGCAGCCACGAACCATTACTTCAGGGCTACGAATACACTTACCATAGAGATCTTATTGCCCTAGAACTCCACTTTGATTCATGCCATTTGATTGGCCGGAGTGAGTCACCGATTGCCTATATAAAGAGCCTTAGGGTTTCGAAATAACAACCACAAAATACACATCTCTCCACTCCATGATCCACCCCCAAACTCTACAAAAATCATCTCCTATCAATCCTCTGCAAAAGCCCTAATCTCCCGTGAGTAGCCACATCCGAGAGTAAAAACCCCCAAAGAACTCACTTCGTTCTAGGGTTGATAAGCACCTAAGATTGTACAATCGTGGTGCTCAAATCCTCCAAATTGTGATGTTTCTATGCTTTATTTACTGTTTAAGTCGAATTTTGCTCGTAAGGTGTTTTGTTGAGCCGTGTAGGTGAAACGTGCCATTAACGTCGTTTTGAATGCCAAAGGGAGTTCCGTGTTGAAGCAAGTGACCAATTGGCCGCCGGCACTAATTTCTTTGTCACCATGGCTTAACGGCGTCCTACGAAGCCGTGGAATTCATTTAGTGGCCAAGTTGGCGAGGGCCGTGACAAAGCTTAGCAAGCGAGCCAAATTGCATCGAGAAAGTCCCTCAAGGATATCGGAGTGCTTGAGGCCACCATGAACTGCATTATCAAGTCCCTAAAGTCAAGGACCGATGGCCCGGAAGTTGCCCGAAGGTGCTAAGGCAGGGCTGGCAGCTCGAAGGCTTGGAATCTGCATTTCAGCAGTATGTTATTGATGACATACCCTGAGTTATCGATAACTTTTGTCTCATCTTGGTCCGGAAGGATTCCAGCCTTAAGGGTATCGATAACTCCAACCAAAGTTATCGATACCAGTCTGTTACGGGGGAAGTTTTTGAAGGGTGTTATCGATACCTTCACCTTAGGTATCGATAACTTTGGTCTTCAGCAGATATTTTTACTGCTTTTTCAGACTTTCTTCTAATGGAAAGTTTCTTTTTATAGCTGGTTTTTGGGATATTTCCAGACTTTTGAGGAGAGAGAAAGGCTCTTTTGTATAAATATGGACCTTCTCTCTCTCTTGTATCTAGTTCATTATTAACTTTAAGTCTTTTTAAATTTTGGAACTCCATTAATGGTCTTTTAAGCTTTCTAGTCATTTCTTCAAAGAACTCAAGTAAGTACTTTCCGTTTAATCTGTTCTCGTTTATTAATGTTGTAGCCCCGGACTAGATCCTTCTATAAATCAAGTTTATTTTCGATTCCATCGGTTAATTATGTTTTCATTTCCTAGCTTTATTTCTAGTCAATTTGCTATGGGTGAGTAGTCTTCTAGGCTTGGTCATGGGGTGATCTCTCTCCCATGGTTTAGTTGTTTTAGTAGTTTTTCTATAACTTGATCATGATTTTAGTAAGGGAAAGGCTTAATCTTTAATTTTCGGCCAAACCAAAGGGGCTAATACCTTCTTTGATCGTGTGTTGGCCGGGGCTACTACCTTCACCTTGCATACGAGGCTAGGAGCTTTTAACGCTACCGGCGTTTGATTTAAGTGATTTCCAAATGAGATTAAGTCATTTCTGAGCTAATGCCATGGTTACGCTCGACTTTTAGCATTGAGTGCTCCAAGCTAAGTTTGTCTATGCCTTGGCTTGGAGTTGTTAGAAAGAAACGGCTAAAATAGCTAAGTCATCGGGCGGTTTGAGCCCCTAAACCATGCCGCCTGTTTTTACCAAGCATAAACCGTTTTTCTAGTCATTTCACTATCGTTCTTTCATTTACTAAAGCAAAACCGACAATTGGCCGTCTTAAACGCCAAGAACCTTACAAAAGTCCTATAATCCGATTAAGCTATCTCTGAATCCATGTGGTACGATCCCGGTCTTACCGGTTTATTGCTACCGACGATCAAGCCCTACGCTTGGGGTTTCCGACCTTATTCCGAAGGCAAGGTCCATACGGTTAAGCAAGGGTTTTGTGAAGTTGACTACCACAATCAACCACTATTATCTACAATCAATCACAATCCAAGCAATCAATCTTTGAGGGATCAAGGTGGTGAGGCCCAGGGGCCTATGGTTTGATTTAATTTCCGTCTCTCGCTTTTAATTAATTCTTTCTATTAATTGTTCGTATTCTGGTGTGAGGAAGAACATCGGTTGGGGAATCAATCCTTCGACCGATACATCGATCCAGTGGGATTCCTCGGCCGTGACATCAATTCACCGGCCGAGGGATCTATTTGCTGGGACATATTGTTTTCTGCTTAATCTGATGCATGCTTTCATTTATCGTACTGGCTAACCTTATCAACTGTTAAAGGCTAAAAATCAGATTATGTGTTAGAATTAAATAAAGCAAATATACATTGTATGTCGAACGATTATGGACCAGTCTCACGACTGGGCAAAGAGGGGTGCCTAACACCTTCCCCTTATTGTACTCTTGGCTCCCGTACCCGGAATCTCTGTCTATTTTTCCTAATTTTAATAAACTAGGTGGCGACTCTATTTTGATGATAATCGTTATCGTGTGGCGATATTCCTAGCCATGGGGATATCCACGATCTTGGTTTATGAAGCGAAACCAAACAAGCGTGATCAATCTGTATGGCGATGCCCCATTTGGGAGGTCCTATAATGCGATTATAGGGAGGACATGGTTGCACAAGATGAGGGCAGTGTCCTCTACTTATCATCAGCTGGTGAAATTCCCAAGATCTAATGGGGTTGAAAAGATCAGGGGTAATCAGAAGGTAGCACAATAGTGCTTGATTTCCATTATCAAGAAAATCCCAAAGGCCCATCATGTTCATACGGTAAAAGTACCGGATCAGCCAACTATCAAAGATGTCGGAAGAAATCCAACAAAGAAAGTGGTGGAAGGCCTAAAGAAAATACAGATCAATAAGACTGATCTTGAGAGATATTTTTTGATTAGGGAATCACTGCCAGAGGCAGAGGAAGCCGAATTGCTGGAGTTCTTAAAAGAGCATGTTGATGTTTTTGCATGGGAACAAGAAGAGATGCCCAGAGTAGACACAGAGGTAATCTGCCACCATCTAAATATAGATCCATAACACAAACCTATGGTACAGAAGAAAAGAAAGGTAGCCGTACAGGATGTTGATGTTGTCATTGAAGAAGTAGACCGTTTGTTGGAGGCCAAAGCTATACAAGAGGTTTACTACCCGGAGTGGCTGTCTAACACTGTGGTCGTGAGGAAAAAGAATGGGAAGTGGCGTGTTTGCGTGGATTTCACGGACTTAAACAAGGAGTGTCCCAAGGATAGCTTCCCTCTCCCAAGGATAGACCAGCTGGTCGATGCAACTGCTGGATATGAACAGATGAGTTTCCTCAACGCGTATTGGGGATATCATCAGATTGCCATGTTTGGCCTGATCAGGAGAAAACTTCTTTCATTACACCCCGGGGACTGTACTATTATAGTGTCATGCCCTTTGGGTTGAGGAATGAAGGGGCAACGTACCAGAGGCTAGCAACGATCATGTTCAAAAAGCTGCTTGGCAAAACCATGGAAATATACATAGACGATATGGTAGTGAAGAGTAGAAGCAGACAAGGACACATAGCAGATTTGAATGAGGCCTTCGGAATCCTGAGGAAGTACAAACTGAAACTCAACGCCTCGAAGTGTGCGTTTGGAGTTAGTTCTGGAAAGTTCTTGGGTCACCTTATGACCATAAGAGGGATTGAGGCGAATCCTGATCAGATAACGGCCTTGCAAAGGCTACAGAGTCCGAAGACAACGAAGGAGGTCCAAAGGTTGACTGGAATGGCTGCGACCCTCAATAGATTCATTAGCCAGTCAAGTGACAAGTGCAGGCCCTCCTTCCAGTTGCTAATGAAGAGGGAAGGATATGAATGGGGAGCAGAGTGCGAGCAGGCATTCCAATACCTGAAGAAGTATTTTGGCGGAAGCTCCACTCTTGTCAACTCCAAAACCAGGTGAGTCTTTAGTTTTGTATTTGGTAGTTTCTGAACATGCTGTGAGTGCAGTTTTATTGAGGAATAGGGGATCCAAGCAAATCCCTGTGTACTATGTAAGCAAAACATTGCTGGATGCAAAAACAAGGTATCTACCCCTTGAGAAGTTGGTCCTGGCATTAAGGATAGCAACTAGGAAATTACCACATTATTTTCAGAGCCACAAGGTTGTGATTTATACTGAGTTCCCATTGAAATCACTGCTTCGTAAAGAAGACTTCTTAGGACGAATCTCGACTTGGTCTGTCGAGCTAAGCCAGTATGACATCGATTATCAGCCACGCACCGCAATTAAAGGCCAGGTGTTGGCTGATATGGCAGAATTCTCACCCGCAGTGGCACCCCGGCCTCCTATGAGAAAGGAAGAGGCTCTTGGGTTGCCCGTTAAGAAAAGCAAGGCCCCGGCTGAACAGCACCCTCTGGAATGGAAGATATTCATTGATGGATCAGCATGCAACACCGGGTCAGGGATTGGTGTGTTATTCTTTCCTCATGAAGGAGTGATGATAGAGCTATCTGTTCGGTTGGGCTTCAATGCATCAAATAAAGTGGCGGAGTACGAGGCACTCTTGATAGGTCTAAAAAGTGCAAAGACCCTAAAGGTGAGACGAATTAGGGTGTACTGCGATTCTCAACTCGTAGTGAATCAGTTGTCTGGGGAATATGAGGCCCGGTGTGAGAAGATGGCGGCCTTTTTGGAGGCAACCAAAGACTTGCTTGATACTTTCAAGAAAGTGTACATCGAGCAGATAAGTTCTGGACAGAATGCTCACGCAGACTCTCTAGCTTGGTTGGCTGCAGCCATTCCAACTAAGTTTAAAAGGAAGGTAGCAGTCGACTATCTCGATGAGCCAAGCATTGGAAGAAATGTGGAGTTAGTCTTGGACGTGAACCAGGGACTGAGTTGGATGGATCCAATTGTGGAGTTTTTATGAGATGAAACACTCCTCTTTGACAAGAAGGAGGCTCACAAAATAAAAACTAAATCTGCAAGGTTTTGGCTATCCCCGGAGGGAAAGCTGTATAAGAAGTCCTTTACAGGGCCTTATCTGCTTTGTGTGCACCCCGAGATGGTGCAAAAGTTCCTTCACGAAATTCATGAAGGGACTTGGGGGAGCCATGCATAGGGTAGATCCATAGCCCATCGGGCAATAACCCAAGGGAAGATGCCAAGGTCTACGTGAAAATTTGTGAGAAATGTCAAAAGTTTTCACCAATGATTAGGACATCGGCTGAGGATCTGGTGCCATTAACAAGCCCTTGGCCGTTTGCTCAATGGGGGATGGACATCGTGGGACCACTCCACAAGGCAACTGGGAATCGAAAGTTCCTATTGGTAGCAATAGACTACTTCACAAAGTGGATTGAGGCAGAACCCTTGGCCAAAATCACGGAACCTATGATAGAAAGGTTCGTCTGGAAGAGTATTATTACTCATTTTGGGGTCCCCTATTCTTTGATTATAGATAATGGGGCACAATTCCAGAAGAAATTCAAAGCTTTCTATTCCCAGTATAGGATAATAAACTATTACTCAACCCCGGCTTACCCTCAGAGTAATGGCAAGCAGAAGCATCTAATAAGACCATTCTTGATGGGATCAAGAAAAGGTTGGACAAGACAAAGGGAAAGTGGCCCGATGAGTTACCACTGGTCCTATGGGCGCACTGTACTATGGTGAATGAAGTGTTTCAAGAGTATGGCGATGCCCCGTTTCAAAAGGAAATTTTTCAGAAATTTTGTTACCACTAATCAAACTTTTTCAGAAATTTTGTTTCCCGTTTTGCGTGCTTCTAATTCTTTTATATTCTGACAATACGAAATAAGGTCTTGTTCTCCTTTTTTTCATATTGGGGAGCAGGGACTGGGCCATGCCTTAGTTGTGTACGATTAAACGCTAAATTGGTACCCAAGTATGAGTAACTTGGAAGCAAGGCCAAATGTGTACGTACAAGAAAACTGAAACATGGAAGCAAGGCCAACATGTGTACGTACAAGAAAACTTAAACATGGAAGCATGGCCAACATGTGTACGTACGATAAAACTTAAACATTGAAAACCTATGAGAAACTTATGGCAAGTTTGAAACACTCGGGTGGATACATAATGAGATGTGTCTAGCACAGTAGACTAAGTATGAAACACTTAGATAATTATGTGCATTTGAACATATGCATCTAGAGCAAACAGGTATATATGAGCATACACGTTTCTCCTAGATCAACCTGGTAAGTATGATTAAACAAAAAGTTATGTTGTACTCATGGATGCTGGTACGAGATACTTAGAGCTCCAAATTTAAAACGTGATTATAAGGCCGCGAAGTGCCAAGCAAATAGTAAGGCCATGCACGGCCACAAAACATACTATTATGCCACAAAGGGTCGAATACCTGTATTATCAAAGTATTACCAAAGTAATTGATAGTATTGATGCCACGCAGGGCTGAAACACTACGGTCACGGAGGACCTGCAAATTCTTTTAAGTGTTTAAGGGGTAAAACAAGTACTTACTTATCAATCCAAGTTCTGGACCTTTGGAAGACTCTTGTTAGGAACCTCTGTGTTGACCTCATCGTTTGAACCACCTCTAGCAGCATTCTCTTCCAAGTTGATGGGCTCATTGCTTGTCTCCTGAGCAGGTGAACGATCAATAGTGGCCTCAAGAGATTCAGTAGGCGTGTTCTCCTCCCCATCAGCAAACTCATCAATTTGTTGCTCGACGTCATCAACTTGATATTCCATGGGAAGGTGGGAAGCCGGAGCATGACTTCTCAGAAGGTCATTCTCAACCCACAGGGGGGAGTCATATGCAATTCCAGCCTTTGTTAAGCATGCTTCCCAGCATACGGCCCAAATCTGATCCTGGATAGCGGGCATCTGTTCGACATAGCTGGCCGTTGCTGCGACGAAACCCTTTTGATATCCCTCGTCAAAAGCGGCCTTCTTGGCACTGTCCATCTCAGACAATGCTTGGCTAAGGCTGTCCTCGACCCCCTCGAGTTTCACCTTCATTGAGTCTGCGTCCAACTTTACCTTGTCTCTCTCTTTCTCTCTCTCTCTCTCCAGCCTCGTGATGGTCTACAGCTGCCTTGTATTGTCCCTCAGAAGCTTGTTCCGCCCGGGCTCTATTTCCTGCAGCTTTTGACCGAGCACCACCATCTTCTGAATAAACTGAAGAGTACCAAATATAAAAAGGGAAGTTAAGTTCATGAATAATACACGAAAAGTTGTATACTTTACTAAGGATGTGATTACACCTTACCTTAATTCCACTGACGAGACCAGTGGACACTAGCCGATCTGAAGGGGGCGAGGATTCCTTCTACATGTCCACTGGCAGCAACAGGCCTTGGGCAAGGGCCAGTGCGATTTCTGACGAACTCGCACTGTCCCCGACATGAACAGGCTGATCACCCTTAGTGAGTTGGGGGCCCAAGTTTGAGGGAGAACCTGGGTGCTCGGTGAAAAGGGTTGCTGAACCGATGCAGCTGCCTACGCGGTGGCATCCTCGGAGTCTTCATTCCTGGGACGTTTGTCCCAATGAGTGTCCCCAGCTTCTAAGGAGGTATCAAGCTCCCGAGGAGAGGAAGTTGACCGTGTAGAACCCCCCTATTGCATCGAGGCGGTGGAGGGGCATTCCTGGTTGATGCCACCCGGCCCGTGGTGCCACGTCCCCGAGCAGAGACGGTAAGGAGAGAGCTAAGATTCATTGGCTGGCGAGACATAGTACTTGGAGATGGTGGTGAGGGGGTATACCCGGATGATGATGACTGGCTGGTATCACGATCTGGTACCTACTGATTGGCTTGTCGTTAAGCGACCCTCCTAACGATCAAGCGAGGTAGGGGGATACCTTCAGAAATGGGCACTTCACCCGACTGTCCGACAATCGTCACACCAGCAATTGACCTTAGGTTTCTTGATTGGGGAGCCGATGAGGTCGAGGCAGCGCTAGTGCTCGGATTGCTGAGTCTTCTGTCAATAAAGCCCTTGTAAGTAGGGTTGTATCCTAGCAAGACGTCTGCATTGCGACCCTGTCCGGTTGTCAGGGTACTAGGCTCTCTTGTGTACCTGAGAACCCTGTTGATGTCCGCTGTTCGGACATAGTTGGGTTCCCTTCTTGGACGTTTGTTAGTGTTGGTTGCTGCTGTAAGAAGCACAAAAGTGAATTAAAAACACAAAGAAAATGCAGGAGAGTAATACAACATAAATTGTAAAAACACAAAGCAAATAAGGAGCATATGTGGGTAGCCCCAAATGTGGGGACAATGGAAACCCACCACTTGACCATCTTCCCCCAGTGGTTCGAAGCCTCCGGCGACGTAGAGGAAATCAATTTCATGATCTCGAGCAGAATCTGGCAGGTTTAGCACGAAACGCTTTTCTACCTTCCTAACCTTGAAGTAATAGGTGTTGTATTCAGGGTTTAGCACGATGCTATACCACCATTGAATGTCCCAGATCCCAAGTTGAGTCCTAGAATCCTATTCAAGGCTACGACCCCCATTACGAGCCTAAAAAAGTTGGTAGAAACTTGCATGGGTGTGAGTCGATACCAGTTTAGAACGTGACTGAGTAATGGGTGGAGAGGGAAACAAACCCCACCCTCGACGATGGCAACGGTAGGGATGCACATTCTGTCCCACGAACCACCATCCCTATCTGCACCTAAGGGGGCGAGTTCGAGCCCTACATTATCAGGGATGTTGTATTTGGACCTAAAGGCCGCCGTGGCCGTGGGGGTTTCACAAAGTTTCCTAAACTTACTAGACTTAAGGGGGTTTTCACTTTCATCCGCCATGAACGCTGTTAAGAACTCCAAAACATAATGCAATCCAAAATTGGAATGAATGAAACCCTAAGAATGGGTAAATCTGAGAACAAAGTCTCATAAAGAAACGAAAGGCAAAGAAGGATTAGGAAGCTTACAAGTTTGGTTGCAGCGGATGACTGGGAAACAATCGAAGTTGCAGACGGCGGCATGGCGGAGGAAGGAGCTTTTATTCGCCTGGGAAAAGAAAGAAAGAGAAAAAGGATTTGATTTTGGGGGTGAAAACCCTAAAAGATCCCCAAAAGGGGTAAAAGGGGGGTTGAACGGAAGGCGAGACGTCACCCCTCACGCCATTACAAGAAAAGGTAACGGAAGGAGGGCTTGTAAGGATGTCGTTCTGATGCCGTTTGGCTAGAACGTCATCAAATTTAATGCAAGGCGTATGAAATACGCCACGTGGAGCCATTGCCCCGAAGAAGTATAATGACTAAGACGCCAAAAATATCAATGAGTGTAGAAACCATGATTGCACGAGACCTAACGAATTCTGCTCAAGATCTACTTCTAGCTTTACCCGTAGTCCCCCGAACAGTGGCAAAGAGCAAAGCTGGGGAGCAATTGTAGGGAGGTATTCCCGAACAGATACAATTAGTAGCCGAACACGTGATATACGGGGGACACGTGATAAATAAAGTAAGGTAACCCGCCATGGAAGGCGGTGAATGGCGATGAGGTCCGACGACATGAGGAGTCATTGGACCAAACGGTCTGTTTGGCGGTGGGGACCAAAGACGTTAGAAGTCAATGGTCTGTATAAGTTGATTAGGATCAGTGACATGTGAAGTCACTGGTCCAGGAATTCTGTTCGGTAATGAGAGTGCCGAATAGAGGGAAGATCTCTAAAGAGGATAGCCTTAAGTGATAAGGCGGTAGGAGTGTTCTAGAAGAAGAACTGAATATCCAGTCAAGCTAGATAAGTAAGGAAGCAGTCCTAATTGGGATCGAGCCCCAGAAGGAGAAGAATCCCTACGAGTGTGGGATCTCGGCTGATTGGAGGAAAAGATCCCCAGAAGGCGAGGTTTCCTATGAGAGGTAGGAAACCTAGGGCAACTAGGATGCTTGGGCAACAAGCATACACATATCTATAAATACAAGGTTAGCCTAAAGATAAAAGGTACGCAATACATTGCACTCATACCCGTGCTAGGGTTCCGGTGAAGAGGCACGAGTAGCCGTTACAATCTTGTGTTGTTCAAAGCACCCTACGTTTTTGTCCTCCTACAATACAAATTGATCATCGTTAGTCTGTTTACTTTCTACTTCATAAACCAAGATAGTGGATATTCCCATGGCTAGGAACATCACCACACGATAACGGTTATTATCAAAACAGAGTCGCCACCTAGTTTATAAAAATTAGGAAAAAACATATAGAGATTCCGGGTACGGGAGCCAAAAGTACAATAAGGGAAAGGTGTTTGGCACTCCTCTTTGCTCAGTCGTAAGACTAGCCTATAATTGTTCAACATATGATTAATTCGTGCGTTATTTAATTCTAACACATAGTCTGTTTTTAACCTTTAAACAGTTGATATGGTGAGCCGAGACGATAATTGAAACATGCATCAAAATAAGCAGAAAACAATACAGGTTGTCCCAGGAAATAGATTACTCGGCCGGTGAATGGGTGTCACGGCCGAGGAATCTCGTTGGTTAGATGTATCGGCCATAGGATCAAAGTCCCAGTCGATGTTCTTCCTGACACCATAATGAACAGTTTAAATAATGATCAAAGTTCTATGATAAAATACATGAACAGAAAATAAATCAAACCATAGGCCTCTGGGCCTCACCACCTTGATCCCTCAGTTGCTTGATTGCTTCGGATTAGAGGGGATTGACTGATTTGCTTCTCGAAAACCCTAGGGTTAGGGTTTGTACTTCGGGGTTTGATCGTCGGATTGCAACTGCCTTCGAAAGATTAGGGCTTTTGTAAAGGGGGTATGAGAGAGTATATGTGCAGAGTTTTGTGGCTAGAGAGGGTGATTGATTATTGATAATTTCAGAGCCAAAGGCCTCTTTATGTAGGCATGGGGGTGACTCACTCCAACCAATCGTAATGCACAATTCAAATGGGAAGTATATAACTAGAAGATCTCTTTTCATAATCTCCTTTCATAGCCCGAACGCATCAGAATTTGGCTGCTAGGGTTTTGGTGATTGGATTAAATGATTGACAGAACATTCAAGAGTCTAGAAAATAGACAATCTGGCGGTCGAGCAAAGGATGTGGCGGCTGAGTAAAAGATGTGGCACCCGAAGAATCAATCTGGCTACTGCGGAATCAATCTCTCAGGGAGATTTTCAAGCAACATGTTTCACGGGTGGAAGAATGAAGTTGAGGCCGTGAGATCAATGTTACGGCCGATAGATAGATTCTTCTAGGATTCAGTATTTCTGTCTGAAAGGCTATTTGGCTCTAAATTGGGTCCTCTAAGTGGCTAAAGTACTCACCAAAAGTCCTTAGGTTTACGAGAAGTCAATCAGCAATCACTGTATGCATTCATCATCGGGATGGTCCCTAAGGTGGGACTTGAAATAATCGTTAGGCCAAATTAGGGTGTCTACAGATGCCTCTCTTTGACTGAACTTAGACGGAAAGCAAGACATGTTTAAGTTAGAGTCAAAGCTATAAAACAACTCCAATTTGGTCGAACAACTATCCCAAGGGTTTTTGAAAAAGGTCTTAGTTATGGTTGGGCCAGGTGGCTGCCTACACATTCCACGAGGGAAGTTCAGACCAATCGTAGTTCGGAGGGGGCAATAAAAGAAAAAGTTCAGAGGGTTAGAAACAGAAGATGTACCTTCAGGCTTAGTGCAACATACCCGGGCTAGGCCAGGATTTTGGCGGAGAGTAGTTGAAGGAGGGCGGAGCTGCCGGGGAAATTTTGCAGAGAACGTCCTTAGTATTTTGGGGTAGATCAATACACAGCGGGTGAGTCGTTTACTTTTCCTGATCATCCTTACTTTGACTAAGAGGAGCTCGGTAGAGTAGCTTATCCTTGCAATGAGCTGGAAGGAATTGATATAATTGGGTGGAATCCAAACCATCTGCTAAAGACAATCGGACGCCAGTTTTGAGATTTGGGGGCACAGGGCCAGTAACTGGAGCGCGGAGCTTGAGATCAGGGTACCGAGGCATAGAGCCAGTATCAATCATAAGGCGAGAGCCTGAGGAGTCGGAGCTTAGAGCTTGAAGTGATAGAACCGAGGTGTAGAGCTGGTTGCAGTCTGAAGGTCTGTGCACGGAGCTTTCCCATCAGAAATTTGGCGTAGAGCCAGAGGATTGAGGCGCTGGACTGATCAATAAAACCGAGGCGTAGAGCCGGTTGATTGCAGGGTTGACCTGTTTCATGAATGAGAGAGAGAGAGATGCAAAATATGTATGTGATGACAGATATGATGATGATGGTTAGATGTGATAATGGTGATGCAGACTCGATGATGACAATGGTGATGCGATTGATGCTTATGTGCATGGGCCCGTGCGTGTGTGTTTATTTTAAGCGTAGAGCTTCTTTCAAGATCTGAACTTGAGCATTCAAAGCGTAGAGCTCGAGCATTCGAAGGGTAGAATCTGACCATTCAAAGTATAGGCTTTGAGCATCCAGTACGTAGTGGTTGGGCATCCAAGCGTAGAGCTTGAGCATTCAAGTGTAGAACTTGAGCATCCAATACATAGTGGTTGGGCATTCGAAGAGCTTCAAGCATTCAAAATGTTGGATTTTGAGCATTCAAGCATAGAGCTTGAGAACAGATGATATCTTGGTGATTGTAACGGCGTGGAGCCTATTTGGATAATGGGCGTAGAGCTGCTGAGTTTGTGGAGCTGATGAGATAGCGAGCGTAGAGTTGCTGAGATGGTTAGCTTGGAGCTGTTGAGTTTGTGGGCGTAGAGCCGCTGAATGATTTGGAGTTGCTGATGGTAAGTTCACGGGAGTAAAGCTGCTAGGTGAGTAGGCAAAGAGCCGCTGGGTGATTATGACAGTGAGCATAAGGTATTGAGCCGTTGAGACGATGAGCATAGGTGTGGAGCCGCTGAGATTGGCGAAGTAGCGAGATAATGGGCATATGGTGCTGCTGAGATAGTGAGATAGTGGGCACGGAGCTGCTGGGATGCGAAGCTGTTGAGGCAGGAAACGGAGCTGTTGATTGACTTGAGCATAGGATCACTGAGCTGTTGGGAGGATAGAGTTGTTGGATGGATGAATCATGGAGCTTGAGTGTGGAGTTGCTGAATGGCTGAGATAGTAGGCACGAAGTTGCTGGAGTAGTGAGCTTGGGGCTTGAAATAGAAGAGCCTGTTGATAGCGAGCGTAGAGCTGCCGAGCACAAAACTGCTGATAGTGACTTGAGCTCAGGGCTGCTGGAGGAGTGAATACAGAGCTACTGGGCATAGGGTTACCTGAATGATCTCGGGGCTTTGCTGAATGGATGAGGTAATGAGCACGAAGTCATATGGGGCTGTGTAGAGGCGGTGAAGCTACTGGGAGCTTGAAATAACGAGCATGGTGCTGCTGGGCTCGGGCTTTTGCATAAGATGTGAAGGCTGTTGAACTCCTGAAGTGTAGCAATTTGGGGGATGGGGTCGGAGTATGAGGTATCAAGGATTTTTTCGAGCCCCGTGAGCAAGAGTTTGAAATTGATAATTCTTGAAAAATAGGGCGCAGGGCTGTTGTGAACTTTTAAGTATTGGAGGATCAAAAAGGGAACCAAAGTGGGTCCAGCATCAGTATTTGTATTCTTCAGGTTTGAGGATGCCCTTGCTTTGGACCATCCTTTTGTTTTTGGTTCTATTGGCCGTGGACCCAAAACTTCACAATTGTTTGAGTTGGTGTACTGAGCAAGATGGATTAGGGGACCAGGAGATGGATCCAGCGGTCGAAGAATTGATATCTCGACCGAAGGGTCAAATTCTCGGCCGCGAGAAAACCAAAAGTTAGAAAATCGATTTAAGCTTGGTTTAATCGATCTCACGGGCCACAACTTCTTTTTTTCCTCTACCTTTCATTCTTCTCTCTTGTCTGAGATCTCCCCATTTTTCCGACCGCCGTCGCCATTGCCGTTGCTCTCTACTGCCGTTACTCTCGGCCACCGTCATTCTCAGCCTCCCCTCCGCTGTCGTTTTCTCTTCCATTCTCCTTGATGGCTTCGTCACCTCCTCCGATTGACAACACCACCACGCCGGCACCATCCAACGTTCCTTCATCTTCTACAGCTGCGTCGAGAGATGCAGGCAAGGCTCCGGCCGTTGAGGTCGCGGTTCTTGGTGGGGTTTCGAGTACCCGCGTTCTTCGCTCGAGTCGCCGTACACCCACTGTCGGAGGGAGTTCTTCGCAACCCAATCCTCCTGAGACAAAGTTTGAGACTCCTTCTGATAAGGGCAATGATGCTTTGCCGCCATTTGACGCCACCACGTATGTCCCTCAGGTTCACATAATCGGGCGTGGTGGTTTGTTGCGATATCGTCCTCCTCTTAGCGATGTCCCGCCTGAGGTTTTGCATAGGGAGTCGGAGCAGCATTTCGGTCTTACCAATGTGAAGGTAATTTTCCTCCTATCAATGAAATTGCTTATATAAGAATTTATGAAACAATGATTGATGTTTGAAAATGAAATTGAGTTTTAGGAATTGCTTATATAAGAATTTTCCTCCTATCGTATTGATCTTCTTTTGTATTTTGCCTGGCAAATGAGAAGCTACGCATGTGGGGAAGCTGTCCCCAGGTTTATGAGTGGTACGAGAGGCTTCCACAGGGTGCTAAGGATGCGGTTGCCTTGGCCGGTTTTGAGCTCTTGATACTTGGCTTTCATCTCCCAAAGGCAGAGTTGGGATTGACTACAGCGCTGGTGGAGCGGTGGTGGGACACCACGAATACTTTCCACTTCCCGGAGGTTGGAGAGATGACAATTACTCTAGGTGATTTTGCTTTGCTTACAGGTCTGAGGGTTAGGGGCGATCCTCTTCCACTTGACCCACGGATTCATGAGCATGAGGGCACTTTTGACTACCTTTTGGGGAAGACCCCTGACGTGTCGGAGAGCAGTCATGTCACCTATTCGTGGCTCTAGGCGCAATATGATCGGGAGGGTATCTTGGCAGAGGTATCTATATCCCAACTGGTGCGAGCTTTCCTTTTTATCTTCTCGGACAGACCTTGTTTTGCAATAAGGAGAACTCGGTGCATGTTCAATTTTTTGTTGCTTTGGTGAATTTGGAGACTATAGCAGAGTTCGACTGGGGGACTCCTGCTTTGGCTACGCTGTACGAGCACTTGAGCGCTTGTTCTCAGGGTGTTAGCCTGTCACTAGGTGGGCATCACTGTGTCCTTGAGGTATATGTTTTGGCTTTCTTCGTCATTTCTCTACTGCTTTAACTTCTGTAACTCATGTTTTGTCTTTGTCTCTCCTTGCAGCTTTGGGCTTTTGAGCATTTGTTGTAGTTTCTTCCCCCGACAAGGCATGGGGAACCAAGGTTTGTCCCACGGGCAGCCCGTTGGCTAAAAGGAATTCGAAGGACACGGTCACCTGCTATGGACCTGTTGGCTTGGAGATGAGTTTTGGACCATTTGACGGTGGATCAGGTATAACACATTTTACCCTTTCATTTCCATGCCACCTTTCCATTTTGTTATGTTGACATTATTTCCCTATTGCAGGTGCGATTTGATCCATGGGACACTCTACTTGATGACGCCCCCTGGAGTTGACCTCGGCTCAGGCTCTGGATAGCCAGCATTTCCTGTTGGAGGGGCCTTTCTCAAGGGCTTGGTACCTCGGGGAAAGAGTGGCGAGCCAATATTTCCCACGTACAAAGGCGTTGCAGCTCGTTCCTCTTCCTCCCCCAGCTGGTATGAGATCGACTCATCTATTGACGGGAGAGAGCTTGTTGCTTGCTTTTAAGAGACAGTTGGCCAAAGATTTTCTTGTAGCAGGAGATTACTCAGCCTTTCGCTTGGCCTCACTGACCCTACCCACTTCCACTACTGCAGCTGCTTCTCCCGTTTGGCCGCGGGCCCCTAGCTTCATCTTTTTCTATGACAACAATGGGGAGGAGGAGCGTTTGATGCTTACTCCGTGTGCCACCCAGCTTTACGTGCTACCCACCGGGGTTCAATAGGTAACTTTGTGAGTTTCGGTTGCCTTTTATATCCTTTCTATGCTTTGCTGTAAAATGATGCGATTTCCTTCACAGGTGTCGGCGGATATAGTTCAGGAGTGGATGCGTGCATTTCAGAGTGCATAGGCCCTGATTCGACGGCAGCGCAGCCGGATAGTTGTGGTATGTATCCTCCAATTTCCTTCTTTCCATTCTACTCCCTCCATCCCAATTTGTTTGTCCAACCTCGAAAATCCAACTTTTTTAGGGAACACAATGATTACATCTATAAAGGTTCAACTTTCCACATTTATCCTCAACTTTTTCAAAAAAGTTACTTTATTCCACTAAAGAAAGGGCAAAAAGGGAAAATCGATCCAATTAGAGGTCAAATGGACAAACATTTTGGGACACTTAAAAGTCAAAAAGTGGACAAACAAATCGGGACGGAGGAAGTATATCTTTGTGTGAATCTGAACATTCACATTTTGTGCCTTGTAGCTTGAAGCAGAGCGGGCGCCGACGGTGTCCGTTACTCAGAGTGTTGGCGTCAGTGAAGGTGAGAGTACAAGAGCTGGTGATGGTGATGCTGAAGCTGGTGATAGAGATGCTGGAGCTGGTGATGGAGGTGAAGGACGGAGGATCTGTATCCCAGTTCCTGAGCGTTTTCGTCCTTCTTCTTCTCAACATGCACCGAAGAGGGGCCGCGGGCAGTAGTTTAGCCTTTTTGTTCCTGTATTTGTTAGTTCTAAAACAGACAATGATATGTATTTTTATGAAGTAACCTCAGCATGCTTGGTGAGTTTATGATGTAAACTCTTTGTTTTATGGGAACATGCTTCGTCCCCGAGATGCTCCAGGATTGCTTGAAACAAATGTTTGCTATTTTTGAATGAGCAATGAGAGTTGGTAACTTTGAAAATGTTCTTTGGTTAATAGATCAAAACACCGGCCGTGGAATGGATTACTCGGCTGAGAATTCCATTCTTCGGCCGCCACTTCTATTTCCTAGAGAAGTTGGATTTTTAGCGTTTATGCTTGAATTTAATTCATGCCTTTTGTTTGCTTTTGCCATTTCTACAGTTTCTTTGCCACGCTCTGGGATCTCTGGGATATCTTGTCCCTTATGTTGATGACTTTTGAGTCAGAGAAGATGGGCAATGATTCTCATGACTTTTCGCTATCGCCAATTCCTTGAAAAATTACTAACTCATCTTTTGCGAGCTCAATATGCAGGGTTAGCTATGCCTATCATTGAGTACAAATCTTTTGATCTCTTCTCTCCACATGGTTGGGCCGCATCTCAAAGTGAGATTGCATACGTATTCCAATCAGGGAATTAGGCCTTTTACGTAGTTCCAAAATCACCACCTTTGAGGTTGGGTTTCCACTCTTGGTTTTTCTTCTCACATGCTCTTGATTTTGCATAGGTTACCTAATGGAGGTTGAGTCCCTAGTGAGCTTTTCTTTGAATGCTTTAACTTTTACCTAGAATGCATTTTTGCATTTTCTTGGCCTAGCAGGCTTTGCTCTTACTTTTGCTTGGGTTTCTTGGGTCACTCAACGAGCGTTTCTCATAAGAGGCTTTTCATACTTTGGAGAGGAATTTGGCGGAGATATTTTTATGAATCTCCTTTTGTGTTTGTACTTCTACGATGGGCAAGCTAATTCTAAGTGTTCTCACGGAGAGAGCGTCTTTTTTCTAAGTTTTGACAAAAACCTAGTTCTAAGTAATTAGGGCTTGTCCCTTCTTTCCTTTTTGTTGACAACATAAAGAATTCGATTCTTAAGATCTCCTTTCTTTGGCAAAGAGACTGTAGTGTATGGCAATTGCAATTCAAGGACCAAATCATTCAATAAGCATAAAATGGAAAGATAAAATGGGAGTTCATTTAGCTATGCCTGTAGACACCCCAATTTGGACTCTTCAAGTTTCCTTGATTTGTGGCCCGGAGGCTCCCCGATGATGACTTTGGATTAAAACAAGCCTTGCACCGATCGAGACTTTGCTCCTTGAAAGATTTGAAAAGGGAATAAAAATGGTCAAAAGCATTTCCAAGCGCTTGGGAGCAGTCCTGAGCGCTCAAAACCATTTTCCAAGCGCTCAAAACCATTTTCCAAAACCTCTGGCCTGGCTCACTCTCGAGCGCTCGAGAGTGAAGTCCCAAGCGCTCAAGACTACTCCCGAGCGCTCGAGACTGATGTGTTGCCCAATGGATGGCAGCTTCACCCACTATCCATGCAACTCATCATTACCACCATCTTGAGCCGGCCGATGGTTCGGTCAACACTCAACCTCTGGTGGCAGGGATCTTCAGGCCAAAGATTTCCCTCCATTTTAAAATGTTTTATTCAAAAACCATTTGATTTTAAAAACTATAGGTTAGTTGAGCCTATAAATAAGAGGGTCTGGTTCTAGTAGAAGGGGCTACGAAATCCTTCTCCTGGAGAACCCTATTCTCTGCTCCCTCTCTCTCTTGCTGAAAGCAAAGGTTTTTCAAAACTCAAACTCACTTTCCAAACTCCAAAGGTTTTAGAAATCACCAAGGAAAAGGGCAAGAAATCCAGAACACTCTCTGCTTCTGATTTCTTGTACTCTTCTCTCTTCATCCACATTTCAAAGCTATTCCGAGGAGCAAAGTTCAAGAAAAAGGTAGAAATCTTTACCTTTAATCACAAACAAAGAGGCTGTTCTTCCCTTCTGAGGGGGGTCTCTCAGCCTGACCCAGTCTTCAATACTGGGTGCATGGTTGGGAGACCCTAGTGTAAAAACAAGAGCAATGGGGTACAAAAAAATATTTTCACAAACCCTTACTGGAAACACTCCCGAGCGCTCGAGAATGCTCTGGAGCGCTCGGGACTGTTCCCAGTTTCATGCATGGTTCTTTGTCACATAGTAGGTTGGGAATGAGGTGCACTCTTAAAAGAAATGGTTTCATTTTGGCATGCATGCACAAGAAAGTCATTTTCCACTAAAACAGAAGTATTTCTTACAAGTTTTCATGTAAAATAAGGTTTTTCCAAAGTTAAAAGATGTTCACCTCTTGGGAAATATCAAAACAAGGGTGTTTGCATGTCAAGTCGGTACCATTTCCTGTTTGAGAGCAAGCTGACATGCAGCTCACTCCCAAGCGCTCGGAAACATTCCCGAGCGCTCGGGAGTGCATGCATGCCATTGCATCCCATTTTCCAAGTCTGCTGTGTTCTCTGGTTTCTGCATGCATAAGTGTAGCATGTTGCTCTTTTAAATTTGTAGATCTAGCCTTGTTGAGGCAGGGATGCACGATCTGAAAGATTGAAGGCTTAGCTCAGTCTTTCAAGTCCTCTGCTGAGCCATTGGTGTATATAATAGCATTTCAGTTTCAGTTTTACATTATATTCTGTCTATGCTAACAAAGTTTTGCAGGTTGAGAGTGTCAGAACTCCCAAGCGCTCGGGACCACTCTCGAGCGCTCGAGAGTGAATACAGTAACAGGGCTGCATTTTCAGTCATTTTGTATTTTGCATGGCCATTTCACCCTTTACTGCACACATGCACCAGTATACACCTCTTATTTGGTATAATTGTGGATATTTGCTAGTTGTTAAATGAAACAAAACCCCTTTTTAAAAATCCCACAAACGTTTAGTAGAGACCGACATCGCGTCGGGTGAGGGGGGTGCCGTAAAACCCTTCCCCCCTCGTAACATGGCTTCCGGACCCTCAAAACGATCTCTGGTTTTCAATTTCAAATCAATCATTTTCAAAACAAAACGGTTTCTCGGGTGATATACCACAAATCCGGGTGGCGACTCTTCAAATCAAACCAAAACAATTTTTCGAAACTATTTTATCCAAAACAGCACGAGGCGCGCAATTTTTTCCAAAATTGGGCCGCCCCGATCTCAAACACCCGGGGCTGTGGTAGCCCACAATGCCCAAACAGGGGCCCAAAACATGTCCTAGCTTGATTTAAGAAATGAAAGTAGTGTTTAATGTTTTTGCCATGTCGCAACTTTGCAACTACTGCAGTATCTCGAGGTTTGCTCCTTTGCCTTTCACAGTTTTATACTCTTCTTCACCCTCTTCTTTGCCAAACAGAAGCTTTAGGTCAAACTCAGCTAATACCTCGATCTAGTCTTTGGGGATGGGAGATGAGTTTGTTGGTTTTTCTTCCGTGTCACTGTCAGTCCATTCTTGATCGAAAAAGATTTGCATCCCAGGATGCCTTTGCTTGGTGGCTTCATCCTCTCATGTTTATGCAAAACCACAAAATGGGAAGTCTTCGCGTTCTCTTACAAACCAACCGTTAAGCGTCTTTGGAATCATGAATGCCTTTTCTTTGATTATGCTTCCATTTGCCCTAGCCTTTTCCATGCTTTCTTTTCTCTTTTCTTCTATTACAGCCTCCGTTGGGGTGTAGACAAGACCAAAGGCGTATTGATTTTGTGGGGGATCAATCATTTACGGGATGCCTTGTGATCTTTTGCCTAAACCCAATCCAGGGAAGTAGTTCTGCTTTTTCATCATTCGTATAGCGGGGGTGCTTATGAAGAAATTTCTTTCAGCCATCAAAGCTTGCACAGCAGTTGCTTCCTCGAGACTGAACCCACTAAAAAAAGTTTCTTTCGCCTCAACCCCCACTTCTTGTACAAGCGTATCAGAATGAGTTCAGATCGATGAGTCCCCTAGGATGGTCACAATCCTTCCATCTGCTGCAAACTTGACCTTTTGATGTAAAGTGTAAGGCACCGCCCCAGTATCATGTAGCCAAGGCCTTCCCAGCAAAAGATTGAAGGTGGCTGGTATGTCCATTACATGGAATTCTACGTCTCTTTTGATTTTCTCTACTTCTAGTGGTATGGTAACACACCCAACCACTCTTCTCTTTGAATTGTTGTATCCCCTTACGCCTTGGTTTGAAAGGCATATTTTTGTAGCGCCTACTCCCAGCTTGTCAAGGGTTTTTTGAGGGCAAACATTCAAAGCGGATCCGTTATCCACCAAGACTAACAGAATCCATTTAGTGAGACACTTGAGGGAAATGTACAAGGGTTTGTTATGTGCAAGACCATCAAGTGGAAGATCCTTGTCAGTGAAAGCTATTGTTGGTTTCAGGGCTTTGGATGTCATTATGAAGCCTACCAAATCCTCAGGGTTGATGTCGATGGGAACTTTGGCTTTTCTCAGAGTTTTGAAAAAGGAATTACGCTGTTCATAAGAAGACACGAGCAGTCCCCAGATAGAGATATCAGCTTGGATTTTCTTCAGTTGTCTCAATACCCTGTCTTCCTCAGGTTCCACTCCTTGACTTTCCTCTTTTTCTTCCTCCATCACTCGGGTTGCGGCCGAGCTTTCTCCACTAAGCTTAGGAGGTTTGTATACTCTTCCACTTCGAGTGAGATGACCTATTTCTTCTTCTTGGGCGCCCCAAGGGTCAACAGGCTCGATCCTTTTAGTTTCCCAGTCGCTTGGTAGGGCTTGGCGCATTTCCAACCACCAATTCCCATCGTCAATTGCATAGATGTAAGGGAATTCGGACTCCTCTTTTGTCGTAAGACACCCATTATCCTTAGGGAAGGCAAAAGATGGTTTGGCTTGGGTATTTGGGATGATGTATTGGGTAGGATTATATGTGGAGTTATTGGATAGGCTTATGAGATTGATGTTTCGAGGTGGTGGTTCAGCATTATGAGTGGGGAGCGGGTTGAATTGCACATTGGGTTTGGGTGGCTTTATAGTTTGGCTATCAATGAGATCCTGGATGTCATGGCGGAGACACATGCAATGGTCCGTTTCATGTCCAGGGTGTTGGTGGTAAGTGCACTATTTGTTGGCATCATAGTTTGGGCCGTAAGGTGGCTGAGGAGGTGGATTGTTCAAGGGCTTAAGATGCCCTTGACGGCTAAGAATGGTTAAGGCTTCAGATGAAGTCATATAGAGAGGGTCAAAGTTGCGGCGGAGGCGATTTGAGTTTAGAGATGTGCTAGCTTGAAAAGGGGTCTTGAGGTAAGGCTATGTTAAGGGTATTAACAGAGGTATGAGAAGTCTGAGTAGGGAAGATTTTCTTGGGTGGAGGAGTTTCTTCTTTCCCAATGAGCCCCAGCTTGATCCCTTCTTCAATCTGCAACCCAATAGCATGCAGGCGCTTGAAATCAGTGATGGCTTGAGTGTACATATGCCTAAGGTACTTAGGCTGCAGATTCTTGACGACTATCCTCACTTGATCCTCTTCAGAAGGACGATTTTTCATCTTGGCGGCCTTTTCTCTCCATCTTGCTACGAAAGTAGCAAAATCTTCGCTTGACTCTTGCTTAGTCATCTTCAAGTCTTGTGTGGTTAACTCAACCTGGACATTGTATGCATATTGCTTGACAAAAGCATTGGCAATTTCTGGCCAAGTATGATAGTGTACAAATTCCAGAGTGAGGAACTAATCGAGAGTGCTTCCGATGAGAGTTCTTTGAAATAGCTAGGCAATGAGCTCATCATTCAAACCCATTGGCTTTAAAGTGTTGATGACATGGTGAACATGGCTAGTTGGGTTGCCAGTCCCGTTGAACTTCTCGATATTTGGCATCTTGAACTTCTCAGGCAGTTGAGAATCAAGAAAAAGGTAAAGTCCTTCAAAGTCCAGAATTTGGTCCTCTTGGGAACGGGCCAAAGTGTGTTTGATCTCCTTGACTTGCTTGGCCAACTCGGGGTTTTTCGCCAATATCACTTTATGAGGATTCTTTGCCTCTTCCTCGTCTTTCTTGTCTTCAGCATCTCTTACTACTTTCTCGGCTAATAAATAGGTGATTTGAGCTTTGAGTTCAGCAATAGTGGCATCATTGTCTGCCATTCTTGAAATGGGAGTGGGAGAATAGCTTGGTGAAGCTTGAGATTTGGTAGATGATCGGGTTTGCTCAGAAGATGACCGCGAAGTCCCCGGAAGTGATTGGGATTGTTGTGACGAAGATGTTTTGGCAAGTGAGGGTGATAGACGAGATGGCTGCAAAGACCTCTGTTTGGCGTGACTTCGGGTGTTGTAAGAGTATAAAACTGGCTGTGATTGCTTCTTTATTCTACCTATTGTGCCTGCTTTGAAAGTAAAATACCTGTAAGTCAGTACTTGGCTGTATAGGGTTAGGATTTAGACTGAAAATCTCAACCCTCCTGTACAGAAAAAGATGTTACAACAACAAATGATACAGGGTGTGAGGAAGAACTTTGAAGTAAAATGCAGGAAAATCTCCTTAACCTGCGGGTTCCTATCTTATTTTGATAAGTTCTATGGCTCTCTAACACATGTAAGGTTTGGGTAGTCTCAAGGGTGCTCCGTTGTCAAAGGGCACCAGTCCTTCCGTCAGCCCATCATAGGCGGTGATCGGATGATTCCCTTTTGATATACCACTAGGTACAAGTGACTGTGGAGTTTGCTGGAACCCCTAACATAGCCCGTGACATGCCGAGATGTTAGGTGAACTCAAAGAGGTTGCCCGCTCGATACATATGATAAATGAATTGAATAAAGCATGTATTAGTCCTATGTCGAACTTTCTGGTTATGGCTCTCAAGTCCCCAACAGAGTCGTCAAAAACTGTAGACACCTCCCGAAACGGGGCATCGCCGTACAGATTGATCATCGTTAGTCTGTTTGCTTGCTACTTCATAAACCAAGATCGTGGATATTCCCATGGTTAGGAACATCGCCACACGATAACGGTTATCATCAAAACAGAGTCGCCACCTAGTTTATAAAAACTAGGAAAAAGAGATAGAGATTCCGGGTACGGTAGCCAAAAGTACAATAAGGGGAAGGTGTTAGGCACCCCTCTTTGCCCAGTCGTGAGAGTGGCCCATAATTGTTCAACTTATGATTAATTCATGCTTTATTTAATTCTAACACATAGTCTGTTTTTAGCCTTTAAACAGTTGATATGGTGAGCCGAGACAATAATTGAAACATGCATCAAAATAAGCAAAACACAATACAGGCTGTCCCAGGAAATAGATTACTCGGCCGGTGAATGGGGGCCGAGGAATCCCGCTGGTTTGATGCATCGATCGTAGGATCGAAGTCCCAACTAATGTTCTTCCTCACACCAGAACGAACAATTTAAATAATGATCAAAGTTCTATGATAAAATACATGAACAGAAAATAAATCAAACCCCCCTGGGCCTCATCACCTTTGATCCCTCAGTTGCTTGATTGCTTCGGATTAGAGGGGATTGACTGATTTGCTTCTCGAAAACCCTAAGGTTAGGGTTTGTACTTCGGGGTTTGATTGTCGGATTGCAGCTGCCTTTGGAAGATTAGGGCTTTTGTAGAGTGGGTATGAGAGAGTATATGTGCAGAGTTTCTTGGCTAGAGAGGGTGATTGATTATTGATAATTTCTGAGGCAAAGGCCCCTTTATATAGGCATGGGGGCGACTCACTCCAACCAATCGTAATGCACGATTCAAATGGGAAGTATATAACCAGAAGATCTCTTTTCATAATCTCCTTTCGTAACCCGAACGCATCGAAATTTGGCTGCTAAGGTTTTGCTGATTGGATCAAATGATTGACAGAACATTCCAGAGTCTGGAAAATAGACGATCTGGCGGCCGAGCAAAGGATGTGGTGGCCGAAGAATCAATCTCTCAGGGAGATTTTCAAGCAACATGTTTCGCGGGTGAAAGAATGAAGTTAAGACCGTGAGATCAATGTTACAACCGATAGATAGATTCTCCTATGATTCTGTATTTCTGTCTGAAATGCTATTTGGCTTTGAATTGGGTCCTCTAAGTGGCTAAAGTACTCACCAAAAGTCCATGGGTTTACGAGAAGTCAATCAGCAATCACTGTATCCATTCATCATCGGGATGGTCCCTAAGGTGGGACTTAAAATATACGTTAGGCCAAATTGGGGTGTCTACAGTCATAAAACTTATTCACGACTCCTCCGTGAATAAGTTTTTCTCTATTTCGTATCGTATTAAAAAGAAGGAAAAAGAAGAAACACAAACAAGTACTAATGTAATCAATCGGAGACAATCACATTTTATTACTTGAAAATAAAAAAAGGTTAGAGAAAAAGACACAGCCAAACCAGTCCATGTTGGCCAGACCAGACTATCTTCTTTTTTCTTTTTATAATTTTGAAGACCGTCCAGAACAGACTACAGACTATCACAGGTATTTAAATTGATTCCAATCGAAAGTCTTATAAAAGCAAATGAACATATTGGGCCAGGCATTATCCTACATGGGACTATTTGGTTCTTATTCTAGGATTGGATAATGATTTGCTTGTATCTAATGACTACAGTATAATACTAAGAAAATTAACTCTCAGGAGTTAATTAACTCTCTCGTTCTTAGATCTCGGTCCGTAACCTCTGTCGACTAATCTGTGGTTTTTGCCCCGACTTAAATAACCCCTTAGAGTGGACGGAGAGGTTGATTATTACTCCTTCCGTCTCTAAATAAGTGTTCGGCGCACAAACTTAGACTTTACAAAAAATGCATATTTTTCGTTAAAAATTTTAATTTTTTCACAATCTAATAGAGCTCATTACTATCTATTTATTTGTGGAAAAAAATTGATTTTCTTTAATGAAACAAATGCATTTTTTTAAAGGCCTAAGTTTGCGCACTGAACACTTATTTAAGGTCGGAGGGAGTAAAAAATTAATCAAAGTGCGTACAAAATTGCCTGAACACCCTAAAATATGAAAAAAGATTAAAAAAAACCTCTAGGACAATAATGAGAACTTACCCATGTGAACTTTTAGACTCCATGTCAATGATAACTTTTGGAAAGTTCTAGAGTTAAAGTGCAATGTAGGTGTTACACTACATCAGAAAGGCTAAAAGGAAACATCATAGAGCTAGTTTGCTTAATTTCCCAAGCTGGAAATTCTTTTACAGTTAGAACAACTGCAAACAATCATTGCCTAGGGTGGTTAGGCAATCAAAGTTTAATTTTCTTGCAACCAGAAACGTATTTAGAGCAAGTTTATCAGTTATTAGCTAAAAAAACTTGTGAACAGTGCATATTTTTCATTTTATCTACTCACATTTCTTTCAACACTACATCAACACTATCTATTTAACATATTCTCTATTAAAATATCATTACTTTTAATTTATTTCTTAACCCTATTTTTAAATTGGAGCAAAAGGGGAGAAGGGAGAGACCTGACAAAAAAAAATAATAAAGAACTTTATTGCTTGTGGACAGTTCTTCTCTAGAAATACCTAACTACTGTAGTTGGAGCAATAATACCTATGGCTTTACAGAATCTGGTGCAGGGCTGTTTTCTTGTTTTGCATAGCTAAAATAGATTCAAAAGCATGTATAGCTAAGCTGGTAAACATGCTCTTACACTACAAATACAAACACATGAGACCCACACACATGACACACAAGAGTCTTAAATTCGGAAAAACATTGAGACCTAGCTAGTTTTGATGATAGTAGTCTCAGACTTTATCTCATATTGTTCATTTAAGCCACAAAATTTGTTTAGTTAAACTAGAGACTACTCCACCTATTGTCAATTGGTTTAGGTTAGAACCATCCAAGAAATATAACATAGTATCAGGGCTAGGGCTTGGGTGGTCTCTCCTCACGTGGTCGAGTCTCCGTCGCTTGAGTCAAATCGCCTTGTCTCATCAATTTGTACGTTCACATGCATCCAGAGATTGTTTAGTTAAACTAGAGGCTATTCCACCTATTGATTTTAGGTTGGAACCCTTAAAGAAATCTAACAAGTAGATTGGGTATATAAACTTGGAAAGCCCTCGATCTTGATGCTAATTAAGAAGTCTATATGTCACTAGCTACATGTAACTAGCTACTTCTTTCATTTACTATTTGTTTTGCTTAATTTTTTGAGTTAAACCTATAGAGTGATTTCAAGTACATCTTCAATTGGCTCAGTAACCCATTGAATAATTCTTTTATCTGCTAGTTATATGCCTCGGCCATATATTACAGTTTATTTTTCAGTTAAAGTTCATGCTATCAATCGGGTTTCACTGGTTTGATAGCATACGCACAACGGTTGTGCAAAATTCTTTGCCCAACCGATCGCTATCCGTCCATTGTTGTAATGGACAATCCAGATTCGCTGAGGGAATAAATAAACTATTCACACGAATATATAGTTTACCTAAAATCTGGACCGTCCAAACACATCTGGATAGCCAGAATTTGTTACACAACACACAACGGTTGTGTGTGTAGCATTTTTGAAATTCAAATTATGAGGACACAGTACTCCTCATTTGAACTAAGATTAGATGATATACTTGTTGGGATGCGATTCCCAGAAACCAGTAATGACGCGTACAAATTAGACAATAAGAAAACCGCAAAACCCTACAAGGCGGAATTAGGGTTTTACCTCAACTCCCTGCGAACACGAACGCTGGTTGAACTTGTTATAGCACGTCTTGCTATAAGCCACGTATACTGCTCAACTGCACCTTACGATCTTCTATCGTATTCCCTACACGTCTAGAACACGAACTGAGTGTGGACTCTCTCGTGATCTGTTTGCTCTCTCTAAGCCTCCCACTATTCCGTGAATAATAGAAAACGTGAAAAAAATCCAACTGACCTAGAGAGCATAACGTGTATATATAGGGCTACGATAGGGACCTAAGGAGTAATAAGTTTGGGCTCCCAGTGTAAATAAGAAAACCTAATCCCACCAGGATTCTATTTCTTATTTCACTAATTATAATTCACCCCACTACAGAATTATAATTGCACTCCCATCCTTATCTCAATTATATTACGAGCTCCATGATATTAAATACTTATTAATCTCCCCATGTTAAGATTACAGATACCCGTTGATTAAAATAAATTACTAACAATCTCCCACTTAATCAACATCTTAACTTGAGACTATCCACTTAACCTATTCGATATGTCGGATACAAATATCTACCTGCAGGGTTTGACATAATCGAAACTTATAAGCTTACTCAAGGGGTATCATCAATCCCTATCGGGACGTGGATTCCATTAATAATTAATAGTTGTCATATACACAATGTTGCGACCCAACTCACCGAGACTATTGACCGTATAAAGATCTTACCCTTTAATGATTCAAAATCAACAACATTAAATATATACATCTAATAATTATCTTTGGATTAAGAGCATAAGTATTCATAATAACCATGAGGTTCCAATTGTCTTATAAAGTTAGTACAAAGACAATTACCTCAATGCGGTCCCGTTCAATACACACAAAGTGTACTAGCACAATGAGTTAGAACTAGACCGTTCCCTGTAGTCAAGATAGACCTACTAAACATTGTACTACAGTCCTACCGATGGTGTGTCAAATTCCATCGAAGACTGTGAACTATCTCTTATATTCCACAAGAACCGATGATCCAATCTTCTGTGTGTAAGCCGTACTCTACACACTGGATTATCTACTATGCAGAATAAAAGACACACATACACAACATACAAAAATATCATGCAAACATTGCCCATAAAAGATTCTCATCAAAAAGGGATAAAACTGATTAATACATAACAATATTAATCCATCATATAAAAACATAGCTTTTACATAACCTCCTAACAAACTCCCACTAAGACTCAAAATCATACTGCCACGCATCTCACTCCCATTCCTTCTACGTGACTATCAAAAGTCTTAGCCGGTAAGCTTTTCGTAAAAGGATCTGCCAGGTTGTTTGCTGATGCAATCTTGGTCACAGAATAACATCACCTCTCTGTACGATCTCTCGAATCAGATGATACTTACGCTCGATGTGTTTGCCCTTCTTGTGAGTCCTTGGCTCCTTCGAATTAGCAACTGCACCACTATTGTCACAATAGAGTGTAATGGCTGATTGCACTGAAGGGACAACTTCCAGATCCAACAAAAAGTTTCGGAGCCAAACGGCCTCCTTGGCTGCTTCAGAAGCTGCCACATACTCTGCCTCCATGGTAGAATCAGCAATGCAAGATTGTTTGATACTCCTCCAACTTATGGCTCCACCTCCCAAGGTAAACACATATCCCGAGGTAGACTTTCTGGAATCCCTATCTGACATAAAGTCTGAGTCTGTGTACCCATGAGGTACCAGACTATCTGACTGGAACACCAACATATGATCTCTAGTTCTTTTCAAATACTTGAGTATATGTTTCACTGCAGTCCAATGTTCTTGCCCTGGATTAGACTGAAATCTGCTAACCATGCCAACGGCAAAGCAAATATCAGGTCTAGTACACAACATAGCATACATAAGGCTTCCTACTGCCGAGGCATAAGGAACTGCCTTCATTTTCTCCATCTCCTCAGGTGTTTTAGGACACTGATCCTTGGAAAGGTAGATTCCATGTCTAAAAGGGAGGAACCCTTTCTTGGAATCTTGCATGCTAAAACGGGCAAGAATGGCATCGATATAAATAGCTTGTGATAAGCCCAACATCCTATTCTTGCGATCTCGTATAATCTTAATCCCTAGGATGTGACCGGCTTCTCCCAAGTCCTTCATTTCGAATTGGCCGGATAACCACACTTTCACTGAAGACAACACTCCCACATCGTTTCCGATGAGCAGGATATCATCGACATATAGCACTAGAAACACCACAGCTTTTCCGTTGCGCTTCTTGTATACACATGACTCGTCCGGACATTGATCAAAACCAAAAGACTTGATTGCTTGATCAAAACGGATGTTCCAAGATCTAGATGCTTGCTTAAGCCCATAAATGGACTTCTTGAGCTTGCACAACATGTGCTCTTGACCTTTTGCTATGAATCCTTCTGGTTGCACCATATAGATACAATCATCCAGATTTCCATTAAGGAACGCGGTCTTGACATCCATTTGCCAAATCTCGTAATCGAGATGTGCCGCAATGGATAAGAGAATCCGGATGGACTTAAGCATGGCTACTGGCGAAAAAGTTTCCTCATAGTCGATCCCTTCTTTCTGAGTATACCCTTTCGCAACAAGCCTAGCTTTGAAGGTATGTACCTTCCCGTCCACCCCTCTCTTCTTCTTGTAGATCCACTTGCATCCAATGGGTTTAATCCCTTCAGGTGGTTCTACAAGATCCCAGACCTGATTAGAGTACATAGACCCCATCTCTGATTTCATAGCCTTTTGCCAAAGTTCCACATCTTTATCTTGAAGTGCCTCATTGTAGTTACAGGGTTCGGCATGTTGATCATCAGGGATCATTTCAAAAGACTCTCCCCAACAACGTATACCGACTGGGTGGAACAATAACCCTCCCACTACGTCGAGGTACTAGTGTATCAATAGGTGCCTCTACAAATGTCTCTTGTGGCGTTTCCTTCTGCACTATTGGTGGTAAAGAAGTTTGTGCTGGTCTCTCTCCTCTCAATTCCTCTAGAACAATTTTACTTCTGGGTTTGTGGTCTATCACATAGTCCTCTTCTAAGAACCGGGCATTAGTGCTAACAATGACCTTCTTATCTGTAGGACTAAAAAACAGTCCACCTTTCGTTCCTCTAGGGTACCCCACAAACAAGCAAACTTCTGTCCTCGATTCCAATTTATCTGCGTTCCCATTCAGCACATGTGCTGGACTACCCCAAACCCGAACATGCTGCAGACTAGGTTTGCGCCCAGTCCATAGTTTTGTGGGTGTAGATGGTACTGACTTAGATGGTACCAAGTTAAGAATGTACGCTGCTGTTTCTAATGCATGTCCCCAAAACGAAATTGGTAAATCTGAATAACTCATCATTGATCTCACCATATCCATAAGAGTCCTATTCCTTCTCTCTGCTACACCATTTTGTTGTGGCATACCTGGAGCTGACAACTGAGATGTAATCCCTTCAGCTAACAAATAGTCCCTAAATTCTCCCAAGAGGTATTCGCCACCACGATCAGATCGCAGTGTCTTGAGACATTTACCTAGACGCTTTTCCGTTTCTGCCCTATACTCCTTGAATTTCTCAAAGCATTCGGACTTACGGCGCATCAAATAAATGTATCCATACCTTGAGTAATCATCAATAAAAGTGACAAAGTACTCAAAACCACCTCTAGCTTGGATATTCATAGGCCCACACAAATCAGAGTGAACCAATTCCAACGGCTCTTTGGCTCTATATCCTTTTGCTAAAAAAGGTCTTTTGGTCATCTTACCTTCCAAACAGGATTCACAGACTGGAAGTTCCTTAACTTCTAATGAACCTAAAGGTCCATCTCTAACCAGTCTAGAAATCCTATTCAGATTAATATGACCAAGACGTAAGTGCCAAAGATACGTTTGATTCAATTTAGAAGGGTCTTTTCTCTTACATGGTAATTTATTAGTGTTATTCAATTCATGCAGTTGCACTGTAGGAAACATAGGATTAATAATGTAGAGATCATCCATCAATGAACCAGAACAGATAAAACGTTTATTTAACTTAATAACCACAGAGTCACTAAAATAAACCAAATATCCATCCTTAATTAACTTAGAAACTGAAACCAAGTTTCTTCTAATAGTAGGAACATAAAGACAATCTCTCAAAATCAAATTCCTATTTCTATTAAAACTTAAAAAGACATTTCCTACTGCAACTGCTGCCACTCTCGTAGCATTTCCCATATGTAAATAAATCTCCCCATCACTGAGTCTTCTGGTTTCCTGGAACCCCTGCAATGAATTGCAAACATGATTAGTGGCTCCCGTATCTACACACCAGGTACTGGTAGATAACACCGCTAAACATGACTCAACAACTAGTGAATAAGATTTACCTTGTTTGTTCACTTTATTGAGAAAGACTGGACAATCCTTCTTCCAGTGTCCTTTTTGGCTTGCAGTGAAAACACTTACCCGCAGGCTTTTTCACTCCACCCTGAGGCGCATGAACTGCCTCCACAACCTTTTTCTGAGACTTGTTCTGCTTCTTCTTGCCTTTCGACTTAGAAGTAGAAGCCTTCTCTGCCACTAACACTGATGGTGGTTTCTTCACAACCAAAAGACCCTCAGCTGCTTGGAGTTCCTTAAGAAGTTCCGCCAAAGATAAATGCATTTTGTTCATAGAATAAGTCAGGCGAAACTGCTTAAAACTCTCAGACTGCAGTGAGTTAAGAACGAAATCGATCTGGGTTTCCCCATCAATTTCAGCTCCAAGGATCTCTAGTTCATTAAGAAGAGCTATCATCTTTAGAACATGATCCCTAATCGGGGTCCCTTCAACATGGGTGATGCTCACCAATTCTTTCATAGCAACTAGCCTTGCTGCCCGATTCTGATCCCCAAACATTTCTCCGAGGTTCAGCATCATATCGGAAGCAGTTTCCATAGCTTGATGCTGATGTTGCAATATATTCGACATAGAAGCCAGAATATAACACCGCGCCATCTCATCAGCCTTAACCCAATCTTTATAAGGCTTTGCTACCTGTTCTGTGGCATTCTCTTCAGGTATAGGAGGGCACGCCGTAGATAGCACATATTTGTGGCCCTCAGCAGTTAACACAATATCCAAGTTTCTTTTCCAATCAACATAGTTTGGTCCAGTAAGTTTATTATCTTTGAGAATAATGGCAAGTGGATTGAAAAAGCCCATTTTTGAATCTGAGAATCAAATAACATAACAACAATTATGAAGGGCAATAAAAACTTGAATTTCATCTTAATATTGGTTCCCTCAACCACATGTTAAAAGAAAAACATTGGCAACCCTACACACCGTGAAGAGCATGCCTCGATGGGAAGGTCGTCTACTCTTCATCATTCGTGTAGATAGGCACAACCTTTTAATTTTACTATCTAGACACTATACCGTGCCAAGCAAACTTAAATAGCCAATATAGCTTCGGTCCTATAAATAATAATAGTGACTCAGATGGTGAGGATACTATTATTTACAGCTAAGTGTATACCATTACCTAGCTCCATGACCCATTGTTCCGTTATGAATTACCTCAGATGGAGAAGTAATTCACACAACAATTATCATAGACCTATCCATTTAAGGAAGTTTGTACCGATGAGGCCATAATTAATTTTGCCCGATGGGGGGGAAGGTTCTAAAACCATCACACAAAATTAATTACATCATCTACATACTAGTAATGGAGACCGTGGGCTTTATAAAAATAAACTCCCTCTCCCACTTAGTTATTTAAAAAAAATTTGTGAGGGTTATCAAAATTTTTGAGTTTGCAAAAACCGTGATCTAGGTCAAAGCCAAAAATTACCATGTTGTCCAATATGGTAAAACTATCACACATGCAAACACCCATGGAAACATGCATAAACATAAATAAGGAAACATATTAAAATATGCATCCCAACTATTATGGTCAATATCCTTGTTTCCAAAAACAGCCAAGATTGCAGCCGCGTCTTGCCCACCAAGTCAGAGGTTGATGCTGGCACAGCCGCCAGAGCCGTTTCTTCATTAAAAAACGCATCTGCTTCATCAAAAAATTGATTTTCGACCTCCATACAGCAACTTCGGCTACCATACAGAAAACATGATTCTATACATCAATCCTATGCCTCCTTTACAGAGTTCACATAATCTGGATCTATAACACATACTGCATGCCTTGTAATCTTACAACAGTTCTACATATCAAATAACGATATAACTGGAGAAACAAAGATTACACAAAAACCTTATGCCTCCCACAAACCGGAGTTCACATACTACTTTTAATATTACAACCACGAAAAATAATCGTGGCACCCAAATATAAAAGCAGTAACCACGTATACAAAAACGTGGGATCCAATCACACAAACATACATGCATGACCATAATAGTGGGATAAGATTATCTGCAAAACAGACGTTAGTAAAAACTGAACCCTGCAAAACAGCGGTTACCACAGTTTCATACTATGCGATCTACGGACAACATGGCCTGTTTAATTCATACGCGCGATTACAGCCGGCTCTGATACCACTGTTGGGATGCGATTCCCAGAAACCAGTAATGACGCGTACAGATTAGACAATAAGAAAACCGCAAAACCCTACAAGGCGGAATTAGGGTTTTACCTCAACTCCCTGCGAACACGAACGCTGGTTGAACTTGTTATAGCACGTCTTGCTATAAGCCACGTATACTGCTCAACTGCACCTTACGATCTTCTATCGTATTCCCTACACGTCTAGAACACGAACTGAGTGTGGACTCTCTCGTGATCTGTTTGCTCTCTCTAAGCCTCCCACTATTCCGTGAATAATAGAAAACGTGAAAAAAATCCAACTGACCTAGAGAGCATAACGTGTATATATAGGGCTACGATAGGGACCTAAGGAGTAATAAGTTTGGGCTCCCAGTGTAAATAAGAAAACCTAATCCCACCAGGATTCTATTTCTTATTTCACTAATTATAATTCACCCCACTACAGAATTATAATTGCACTCCCATCCTTATCTCAATTATATTACGAGCTCCATGATATTAAATACTTATTAATCTCCCCACGTTAAGATTACAGATACCCGTTGATTAAAATAAATTACTAACAATACTCCATCCGTTCCAAATTGAGAGTCCATTATTCCATTTTGGGTTGTTCCAAAATGATGGCCCTTTTTCAAAAATGGAAGACAAAATTTGGTGATTTTCCAAAAATGTCCCTCACAAGTGAATATAAGTGTTATAAAATAGGTAAAATATAGGGGTAATGGTGGAAATGATAGACAATATAGGTGTAATCATTGGCCCTAGTTTTTCAATTTGGAACAGGGAGTATAATACAAAGTAATGGAGCACAAGGCTATTGGCGGACAAATTTGGGAAGGGCCATTACACAACCCCTGGTGATTTTCCAGTTAACTTAATGTCCCGATGATGAAACGGATCACGGGAATGTCGAGTGTTTGAATAACCCTTACTGATGCGCGCCCGGGCGCAATCATCGCGCGCCAGAAACTATCGCGCGCCGGGCGCATCGTCGCGGTCGGGAGCAAAGATACCCTCGCGCGAGGTCGGTAATTTGGCCACCGTGGAACCCTCCATGATAGCCCCATTTGTTCTCTTTCAAACGGAAGTACAAAAGGTTACACAAACCCAAATACACTTGATACTTCATCACTCAAGCACCCGAGCGCGACTGTCTCACATACTCGCGCGACACTTTGTGTTTGCACGTACAGACAGCGTGGGGATGGGTGCCTTGTTGTTTTATGCATTTCTTTGTATATAGATCAGTAAAGCATGCTAACAACCAATTTATTGCTTTCCATTTTGGACTCTCAATTTGGAACGAAGGGAGTATAATACATGTTTAACTTGGTTTTAGGCTATTATTTTGTCCCCACACTGTTTATGGGGTGTTTTTGTATATTACTCAACTGGTGTGCACTGGTCCTTCCAGAGCCCAGATGATTGCACAGAAGGTTTGAGAATAAGAGCTGTGGGCTTAGGCTAACTGGCGCGCGCATGGATACTGGTTACCTCTTGCGTGCGACACTCCAAGACAGAGCTTTCCGGTCTGTTTAAACTCCCACAAGTCTGTTCTCATCCTATACTAACTAACTGCTCATCCATGCCATCTCCATTTTAACTGTTTCCTCGCCCTAATTGGCTAAAATCGATACGTTTTCAAAATGCTCAAGTAGAGACCGATCTCCGGATTCCTCTCCTAACCTGGTTCCCGAACCCAGATATGGTTATGTTCCTTAACTTTTTCAAATCAATGCTTTGAAATACGGTTCCTTGAGTGTCGGACATTCAAAACTCAAGTGGCGACTCTCTATTTTTGAGCGCGGGCATGCTGCCCACACCTCTACTTCATTTTTAATCACTCACACCCCTTGTACTTAACACTGGTTTGGAACTGTTAGTATTTCTGTCCAAAGTAACAAAAAGACTGAAATACCCATTCGTATTCCCCTTTCTTTTTCCCCTTTTTCATTTACGTATTATCCTCTCTCTCTCTCTCTCTCTCTCTCTCTACAAAGCTCTGGTTCTGCAATGTGGAGAGAGAAACGTAAGATCGTGAATCATCTGCTTCAAAGAACAGAAGATTGTGTTCGTAAGGTACGTTGATAGCCCCAAAATCGTCTAGGGTTTTTGTTTGTTTCTGGTACTTTGATAGCCCCAAAATCGTATGGGTTTTTGTTCATTTATGGTACGTTGATAGCCCCAAACCTATGCATGCAAGGTATTTTAAGAAATAAAAACAATACTTTGTTCATTTACTAAAATCTGTCACCCTTTCTTTGAAAAATCATAACTTATTCATATAAGGTTCAAAAATACTCAAACCAGCGCCCAAACTTGCGTAACATCCATGTGTATCTACTGTAAAAATTGAAAGATTAGTTATCAACCAAATATTCTCCAAATTTCAAAATAACAAGCTGTTCTACAGAAAAACAGGGCAAAACATGTCTTCATAGAAAATCTATAACTAATTCATTTCAATTCCAAAAATATTGAAACCAACTCTCAAAGTTTCTTAACGTAAAGTATTATTCTCAGTAAAAATATCAGATTCATATCTTAATAGGATAGTTCCTAGAAATAAAAAGAAGATGGCTCTGCCCAGATTTCGAAACATGTGTATCAGTCCATATTCCGAAAATCATAACTAATTCTTTGTTTATTGGTTTTGCATGTTTTTGGTATCAAAATCTTCGTCTTTAAACGTACTTTAAAAGTTATGAAGACTTCAAAAATTGAATCATAGCAGAAGATTTCTCAAAATACGAATTTGTGATGGTCCAGAAAGCTGTCAGGAAAGTTTAAGAAGTTACCGGCAAAAAAACAAGTTTTCCGACGAAAGAATGGTGACGGGAGGTGGTGGAACTGAGGTGGGGGGGTGGAAGAACACCATCCTCCTCTTTATTCAAATTTCGTAGCTCCCTCTCTCAAAAATTAAAATACATGTTTGACGAATTATCATTGTACTAATATTTTTAACGTGAGAGCTCTCACTGTATATATAGGATGTAAATGGGTTTTGGGGGCAATTTGGTCTTACAAAAGATGTTTTAGAAGGGAAAATTCCCGCCAACAAGCCATTACCTGCTTTTTCGTTACTTTGGACGGAAATACTAATGGTTCCAAACCAGTCTTAAGTACAAGGGGTGCGAGTGATTAAAAATGAAGTAGAGAGGGTGTAGTTGAAAAACGACCAAAGTACAGGGGGTGTATCTGGAATTTACCCCTTTTTTTTACACCTTTATACATACATACATAATTGATTTGTACTCCCTCCTTGGATTAAATTTTTTATTAGAATTGTTATGAATAATTCTTTTGATTAATATAAGCAATAGAAATCATGAAACTTGGAAGCTCGCCCAACATAGTTTATGTATAGTTAATGGTTCAAACCTTGCTCATCGCTAATGTACTCTCTCTCTCTCTCTCTCGCCTTTTTTCGAAGAAAAAAAAATTACTGATTTTGTAGTTTATTATGAATATGTGGTCTTTTCTTCTACAAGATTCGGCTCTTTCCTAATTAAAATCCTGACTCAGCCACTGCACAAGGCTATATAGGGTTAGGATTTGGGCTGAAAATCCCAACCCTCCTGTAAAGAAAAAGATGTTACAACAACAAATGATATAGGGTGTGAGGAAGAACTTTGAAGTAAAATGCAGGAAAATTTCCTTAACCTACGGGTTCCTGACTTATTTTGATAAGTTCTATAGCTCTCTAACACATGTAAGGTTTGGGTAGTCTCAAGGGTGCTCCATTGTCAAAGGGCACCAGTCCTTCCGCCAGCCCATCATAGGCGGTGATCGGATGATTCCCTTTTGATATACCACGAGGTACAAGTGACTATGGAGTTTGCAAGAACCCCTAACATAGCCTGTGACATGCCAGGATATTAAGTGAACTCAACGAGGTTGCCCGCTCGATGCATATGATAAATGAATTGAATAAAGCATGTATTAGTCCTATATCGAACTTTCTAGTTATGGCTCTCAAGTCCTCAGTAGAGTCGCCAAAAACTGTAGACACCTCCCGAAACAGAGCATCGCCATACATGTAGGGAGGTATTCCCGAACAGATACAATTAGTAACCGAACACGTGATAAACGGGGGACACGTGATTAGTAAAGTAAGGTAAGCCGCCATAGAAGGCGGTGGACGGCGATGAGGTCCGATGACATGAGGAGTCATTGGACCAAACGGCATGTTCAGTGGTGGGGACCAAAGACGTTAGAAGTCAATAGTCCGTATAAGTTGATTAGGATCAGTGACATGTGAAGTCACTGGTCCAGGAAGTCTGTTCGGTAATGAGAGTGCCGAACAGAGGTAAGATCTCTAAAGAGGATAGCCTTATGTGATAAGGCGGTAGGAGTGTTCTAGAAGAAGAATCGAATATCCAGTCGAGATAAGTAAGGAAGCAGTCCTAATTGGGGTCGAGCCCCAGAAGGAGAAGAATCCCTACGAGTGTGGGATCTCGGCTGATTAGAGGAAAGGATCCCCAGAAGGCTAGGTTTCCTTTGAGAGGTAGGAAACCTGGGGCAACTAGGATGCTTGGGCAACAAGCATACACATTTCTATAAATACAAGGTTAGCCTAAAGATAAAAGGTACGCAATATGTTGCACTCATACAATACGTCCTATTGATATTTAGGATTTTCTGCTAGTACGTGATACTAACTTAGGTATCGGAAGGCCTTTGCCACGAGAGGCAGAATTGCGCTCACCCCTTGTCTGTTTTGCAGATTAGGGTTCCGACGAAGTGATAGGGTTCCGGTGAAGAGGCGAGAGTAGCCGTTACAATCTTGTGCTGTTCAAAGCACCCTACGTTTTTGTCTACCTACAATTGGCGCTATCTGTGGGAATCGGAAGAGTTCCCTTTGAAAAATGACCATGGTGGAAATAGATCCAGTAACACCACATAATCCGAAGGACCAGTTAGGTGGGGGAGGAGATAAATCCCCACCAGGCGCTCCGAAAAAGCCCCATGGTGGACATGGCAAGAGGACAACGAGCAAAGATGACACCCTGACCATCCCGGATTACTCCAAGAATAAGGAGGGCAGGACAGCCACAGGGTCCACACGGAGGAAAAGTCCCACCGTAGAGGAGAGTCAGTCGCACACTCGAAAAGTGTGCACAACAATGAAGACATCCTCGATAAAAAGAGGCAAGAAATCGAGGAATTCGCTCGATTGATCAAGCGACGGGAGCATGAGATCCGAGAGTTAGAACGGATCCGAGAACACCCTGAGGACTCTGGGCTTTCACGAAGTATTCCAAAGGAGACAAAAGGGCTGTGGTGGAGTACAAAAAGGCTCTTTCACACAGGAGGAACAAAAGTAGGAGTAGGAGTCCTACTCCAAAGCGGAAAAGAGCTACTTCACGAAGAAGAAGAAGCAGAAGTCCAAGCCAAAGTCTAAATCGACGGAGGGCTTCTTCGCGAAAAGGAAGAAGCAGGAGCCGGAGCTCCACCCCCGAAGAAGAAGGGGCCAGGAAGCACCACAGGGACAGGTATGAGAGACCTGATACTGATTGGAACAAGTCTGGGGCTCACAAAACTAAAGAGCGTGAGGATAGAATCACAACTGCATGAGAGGCAGCACGCAAAGTGCTAAGCAATATAGCAGGTTCCCCCTTCGCGAGAAAGTTACAAGAAGCACGATTACTGAGCAGAGTGAAGCACGGTGCATTCGTTCTTTGTGAGACAAATGTGGACCCCGTTGCTCACGTACAACATTACCAACAGGCTATGTTCATGCATGATGGGGATGATGCCATTATGTGCAAGATGTTCCCATCAAGTCTAGGGAAGGTGGCTTTGTCCTGGTTCCATAAGTTGGGACCACGCTCCATACAAGGATGGAGGCAGTTGGCCGAGGAGTTCACTGCTCGGTTCCTAACAAGCAGGAGAGCCCCAAAGACGTTTGAAAGTCTCTCCACAATGAAGCAGGGGGAGAGTGAGCCGATCAGAGACTATGCTAAGAAGTACTGGGAGACTTTCAACGAGATTGAAAGTTGTAGCGAGGAGTATGCGATTGCTACGTTTAAAACTGGGCTGCCTGTTAGGGGAGAGTTGCGCTGATCACTAAACATGAATCCAGTAGCAACGTTGGCTAAATTAATGGAGCGTATCGAGCAACATGCCAGGATGGAGGACGACATTCTCCGGGAGGATGGCAAGATTGTTGCCGAACAAACGAAGGTGCCTACAAAGAAAGTGGACAAACCAGAGCCCAAGACTTATAGAGAAAGGAAAGAGTATGGGCAGGCTAAGAAAGAGCCGTACAAAGAAAGGCAAGCACCTGACCCCAAATCATTCTTTTCAATAACAATGGTTTAGAAAGAACCCATTTACAAAATTCTTTATTGAATAAAGAATCAGCCATATTTTAGTGGCCCCCAAGATTGAAAGGAGACAAAGATGCAAAGCGAGTTACAAGTCAGCACTGCAGTTACCACAAGGATTGGGGCCACATGACAGAAGATTGCGAGATGTTTAAAAGACACCTTGATGATCTAGTCTCTCGAGGTTACCTCAAAGAGTTTATCTAGGAGGAACCCAAGGATGATGGGAAAGCAATGGAGATGGATTATGAGCAGAATCCAAAAGGAGTGATCCATATGATACATGGATTGGCCATGCCTTATACGAGAAGTGAGGTGAGGCTGCTCCAAAGACAAGTTAAACACGACCAGCATGTTATGCGGTTGGAGAACAAAAGAGGGCGAGAAAATGACATATGCAACGCAGGCAAAGTCTTTATAGATGAGGATCTGGGAGAAGTCCAGATACCTCATAATGATGCTTTGGTCATCACCCTACGAATTGGGGAGTATGACATCGAGAGAATCTTGGTAGACTTAGGGAGTTGTACAGAGGTACTATATTACGATGCATTCAAAAAATTGGGATTGGCCCAGGCAGATTCGGAGCAGTCAACAACACCCTTGGTTTGGTTTGGTTTGGTGCAGGAGCAATGTGGCCCCTTGGGAAGGTAACGTTGCTTGTTCGGGAAGGAACAGTAGTATTATGAACTGAATTTTTGGTAGTAGATATACCGTCCTCCTATAATGCGATTATAGGGAGGACATGGTTGCACAAGATGAGGGCAGTGTCTTCTACTTATCATCAGCTGGTGAAATTCCCAGGATCCAATGGGGTTGAAAAGATCAGGGGTAATCAGAAGGTAGCACAACTTGTTTGATTTCCATTATCAAGAAAGTCCCAAAGGCCCATCATGTTCATACGGTAGAAGTACCGGATCAGCCGACTATCGAAGATGTCGGAAGAAATCCAGCAGAGAAAGTGGTGGAAGGCCTAAAGAAAATACAGATCAACAAGACTGATCCTGAGAGATATTTTTTGATTGGGGAATCACTGCCAAAGGCAGAGGAAGCCCAATTGCTGGAGTTCTTAAAAGAGCATGTTGATGTTTTTGCATGGGTACCAGAAGAGATGCCCGGAGTAGACGCAGAGGTAATCTGCCACCATCGAAATATAGATCCATAACACAAACCCGTGGTACAGAAGAAAAGAAGGGCAGCCGTATAGCATGTTGATGCTATCATTGAAGAAGTAGACCGTTTGTTGGAGGCCAAAGCTATACGAGAGGTTTACTACCCGGAGTGGCTGTCTAACACTGTGGTCGTGAAGAAAAAGAATGGGAAGTGACGTGTTTGCGTGGATTTCACGGACTTAAACAAGGCGTGTCCCAAGAAAAGCTTCCCTCTCCCAAGGATAGACCAGCTGGTCGATGCAACTGCTAGATATGAACGGATGAGTTTCCTCGACGCGTATCGAGGATTTCATTAGATTGCCATGTTTGGGCCTGATCAGGAGAAGACTTCTTTCATTACACCCCGGGGACTGTACTGTATAGTGTCATGCCCTTTGGGCTGAGGAATGCAGGGGCAACGTACCAGAGGCTGGCAACGATCATGTTCAAAAAGTTGCTTGGCAAAACCATGGAAGTATACATAGACGATATGGTAGTGAAGAGTAGAAGCAGACAAGGACACATAGCAGATTTGAACGAGGCCTTCAGAATCCTAAGGAAGTACAAATTGAAACTCAACGCCTCGAAGTGTGCGTTTGGAGTTAGTTTTGGAAAGTTCTTGAGTCACCTTGTGACCATAAGAGGGATTGAGGCGAATCCTGATCAGATAACGGCCTTGCAAAGGCTACAGAGTCCAAAGACAACGAAGGAGGTCCAAAGGTTGACTGGAATGGCTGCGACCCTCAATAGATTCATTAGCCAGCCAAGTGACAAGTGCAGACCCTCCTTCCAGTTGCTAAAGAAGAGGGAAGGATATGAATGGGGAGCAAAGTGCGAGCAGGCCTTCCAAGACCTGAAGAATTATTTGGCAGAAGCTCCACTCTTGTCAACTCCAGAACCGGGTGAGTCTTTAGTTTTGTATTTGGCAGTTTCTGAACATGCTGTGAGTGTAGTTCTATTGAGGAATAGGGGATCCGAGTAAATCCCTGTGTACTATGTGAGCAAAACATTGCTGGATGCAGAAACAAGGTATCTGCCCCTTGAGAAGTTGGTCCTGGCATTAAGGACAACAACTAGGAAGTTACCACATTATTTTCAGAGCCCCAAGGTTGTGATTTATACTGAGTTCCCATTGAAATCACTGCTTTGAAAAGCAGACTTCTCAAGACAAATCTCGACTTGGTCTGTCGAGCTAAGCCAGTATGACATCGATTATCAGCCACACACCGCAATTAAAGGCCAGGTGTTGGCTGATTTTGTGACAGAATTCTCACCCGCAGTGGCACCCCGGCCTCCTATGAGAAAGGAAGAGGCTCTTGGGGCTGCCCATTAAGAAAAGCAAGGCCCCAGCCGAACAGGACCCTCTGGAATGGAAGATTTTCGTTGATGGATTAGCATGGAACACCGGTTCAGGGATTGGTGTGGTACTGTTTCCTCCTTAAGGAGTGATGATAGAGCTATCTATTCGACTGGGCTTCAATGCATCAAATAAAGTGGCGGAGTACGAGGCATTCCTGATAGGTCTAAAAAGTGCAAAGACCCTAAAGGTGAGACGAATTAGGGTGTACTGCGATTCTCAACTCATAGTGAATCAGATGTCCGGGGAATACGAGGCCCGGAGTGAGAAGATGGGGGCCTATTTGGAGGCAACCAAAGACTTGTTTGATACTTTCGAGAAAGTGTACATCGAGCAGATAAGTTCTGGACAGAATGCTCATGCAGACTCTCTAGCTTGGTTGGTTGCAGCCGTTCCAACTGAGTTTAAAAGGAAGGTAGCAGTCGACTATCTTGATGAGCTAAGCATTGGAAGAAGTGTGGAGTTAGTCTTGGACGTGAACCAGGGACCGAGTTGGATGGATCCAATTGTAGAGTTTTTACGAGATGAAACACTCCCCTTTGATAAGAAGGAGGCTCACAAAATAAAAACTAAATCTGCAAGGTTTTGGCTATCTCTTGAGGGAAAGCTGTATAGGAAGTCCTTTACAGGGCTTTATCTGCTTTGTGTGCACCCCGAGATGGTGCAAAAGTTCCTTCACGAAATTCCTGAAGGGACTTGAGGGAGCCATGCAGGGGGCAGATCCATAGCCCATCGGGCAATAAACCAAGGGTAATGGCGGCCACATATGCAGGATGATGCCAAGGTCTACGTGAAAATTTGTGAGAAATGTCAAACGTTTTCACCAATGATTAGGACATCGGCTGAAGATCTGGTGCCATTAACAAGCCCTTTGCCGTTCGCTCAATGGGGGATGGACATCCTGGGACCACTCCACAAGGCAACTGGGAATCGAAAGTTCCTATTGGTAGCAACGGACTACTTCACGAAGTGGATTGAGGCAGAACCCTTGGCCAAAATAACGGAACCTATGATAGAAAGGTTCGTTTAGAAGAGTATTATTACTCGTTTTGGGGTCCCCTATTCTTTGATTACAGATAATGGGGCACAATTCCAGAAGAAATTCAAAGCTTTCTGTTCCCTGTATGGGATAAGAAACTATTACTCAACCCTGGCTTACCCTCAGAGTAATGGGCAAGCAGAAGCATCTAATAAGACCATTCTTGATGGGATCAAGAAAAGGTTGGACAAGGCAAAGGGAAAGTGGCCCGATGAGTTACCATTGGTCCTATGGGCGCACCGTACAACGCCTAGGAGGTCTACGGGAGAGACCCCTTATTCATTAGCATATGGTACAAAAGCAGTTATACCATTGGAAGTTGGTTTGCCGACCAACAGGACAGTATTGGTTGAAAGTGGGGGAAATGATAGGGCCCTAGAGATTGAGCTGGACCTTGCTGAGGAGAGGAGAGAGAGGGCCCTGGTTCATTTAGCCTCTTACCAGGAGAAACTAATGAAGAGTTACAACAAGCACGTTCACCCGCGAGAATTTGGTGTTAGGGACCTTGTACTACGAATGGTGCTCGGCAGTACCAAGGTGGCGAACGAGGGCAAGTTGGGGGCCAATTGGGAAGGCCCGTATCAAGTAATTGAAATAGTGGGCATAGGGGCCTACAGGTTAGTGGACCTGGAAGGGAACCCGGTCCCCCGACTCTGGAATGTTCACAATTTGAGAAAGTTCTTTGTTTAAAAGACTTCTGTTTGTTTTATTGTAAAATACATAACATGATTGTGTGGGGGTTATGAATACAACTCCCTTGTTTTTTCTCTTTTATTAGTTGCAAGGGGTACGAGTAACGCCCCATTGAGTTTCAAAATTATGAATACAATCCCATTTTTTGCAATATATCAATTTTTCAGAAATTTTATTTCCCATTTTGCGTGCTTCTGATTCTTTTATATTTTGACAATACGAAATAGGGTCTTGTTCTCCTTTTTTCGTATTGGGGAGCAGGGATTGGGCCATGCCTTAGTTGCGTACGATTAAACGCTAAATTGGTACCCAAGTATGAGTAACTTGGAAGCAAGGCCAACATGTGTACGTACGAGAAAACTTAAACATTGAAAACCTATGAAAAACTTATGGCAAGTATGAAACACTTGTTTGTTTTCCAAGTATGAAACACTTGGGTGGATACATAACGAGATGTGTCTAGCACAGTAAAATAAGTATGAAACACTTAGATAATTATATGCATTTGAACATATGCATCTGGAGCAAACACGTGTATATGAGCATACAAGATTCTCCTAGATCAACCTGGTATGTATGATTAAACGAAAAGTTATGTTGTACTCATGGATGCTGGTACGAGATACTTAGAGCTCCAAATTTAAAACGTGATTATAAGGCCGCAAAGTGCCAAGTAAATAGTAAGGCCATGCACGGCCACAAAACATACTGTTATGCCACGAAGGGCCGAATACCTGTATTATCAAAGTATTACCAAAGTAATTGAAAGTACTGATGCCACGCAGGGCTGAAACACTATGGTCACGCAGGACCTGCAAATTGTTTTAAGTGTTTGAGGGGCAAAACAAGTACTTACTTATCAATCCAGGTTCTGGACCTCTGGAAGACTCTTGTTAGGAACCTCTGTGTTGACCTCAGCATTTGAACCACCTCTAGCAGCATTCTCTTCCAGGTTGATGGGCTCGTTGCTTGTCTCCTGAGCAGGTGAACGATCAACAGTGGCCTCAAGAGATTCAGTAGGCGTGTTCTCGTCCCCATCAGCAAACTCGTTAATTTGTTGCTCGACGTCGTCAACTTGATGTTCCATGGGATCGTGGGAAGCCGAAGCACGACTACTCAAAAGGTCATTCTCAACCCACAGGGGGAGTCATCTGCAATTCCAGCCTTTGTTAAGCATGCTTCCCAGCATGCGGCCCAAATATGATCCTGGATAGCGGGCATCTATTCGACATAGCTGGCCGTTGCTGCGTCGAAACCCTTTTGATATCCCTCGTCAAAAGCGGCCTTATTGGCACTGTCCATCTCAGACAAAGCTTGGCTAAGGTTGTCATCGGCCCCCTCGAGTTTCACCTTCATTGAGTCTGCATCCAGCTTTGCCTTGTCTCTCTCTCTCTCCAGCCTCGTGATGGTCTGCTGCTGCCTTGTATTGTCCCTCAGAAGCCTGTTTCACTCGAACTCTATTTCCTACAGCTTTTGACCGAGCACCACCATCTTCTGAATAAACTGAAGAGTACCAAATATAAAAAGGGAAGTTAAGTTCATGAATAATACACGAAAAGTTGTATATTTTACTAAGGATGTGGTTACACCTTACCTTAATTCCATTGACAAGACCAGTGGACACTAGCCGATCTGGAGGGGACGAGGATTCCTTCTGCATGTCCACCGGCAGCAACAGACCTTGGGCAAGGGCCAGTGCGGTTTCTGACGAACTCGCACTGTCCCCGACATGAACAGGCCGATCACCCCTAGTGAGTTGGGGGGCCCAAGTTTGAGGGAGAACCTGGGTGCTTGGTGAAAAGGTTTGCTGAACCGACGCAGCTACGTGCGCGGCGTCGTCCTCGGAGTCTTCGTTCCTGGGACGTTTGTCCCGATGAGTGTCCCCAGCTTCCAAGGAGGTATCAAGCTCTCGAGGAGAGGAGGTTGACCGTGTAGAACCCCCCTATTGCATCGAGGCGGTGGAGGGGCATTCCCGGTTGACGCCACCCGGCCCGTAGTGCCACGTCCCCGAGCAGAGACGGTGAGGAGAGAGCTGTTCTGCCCTCCTTATTCTTGGAGTCATCTTGGATGGTCAGGGGATGATCCCTGCTTGTCGTCCTCCTGCCATGCCCGCCAGTAGGCTTTTTCGGAGCACCTGGTGGGGATTTATCTCCTCCCCCTCTAGCCTGGTCCTTTTGATTAAGTGGTGTGACTGGATCTACTTCCACCATGGTTGTTTTTCAAAGGGAACTCTTTTGTTTCCCACAGACGGCGCCAATTGTAGGTGGGAAAAAACAAAATAGTACCTAGAGCAGTACTGGAATGCAACGACTCCACGTGTTGTTCGATCGAAACCCTAATGTCTTCGCCGGAACCCTAATCTGCAAAACAGACAAAGGGTGAGCGCACATTTGCCTCTCGTAGCAAAGGCCCTCCGATGCCTTAGTTAGTATCTCGTACTGTATGAAACCCTAATTATCAGTAGGAAGGTGAGGAATGAATGCAACTTATTGCATACCTTTTGCCTCTAGGTTTACCTCGTATTTATAGATATGAGCATGCTTGCTTTCCAAGCATCCTTGCTACTATAGGTTTCCCTCCTTGTACAGGAAACCTAGCCTTCCGGGGATCCTCTTCCCCAATCAGCCGAGACCCCACATTCATAGGGGTTCTTCTCCCTATTGGACTCATTCCTCACCAGAACTTTCTCCTTACGTATTCTAACTGGACATTGGGTTCTTCTTCTAGAACACTTTTACCGCCTTATCACCCAAGACTATCGCCTTTCAAATAACTCTATCTGTCCGGCATCCTCATTGGCGAACAGACTGTATCAATTAATGACTTCTCATGTCTTTCGTGCTTCACTGCCGAACAGACTGTACTAATTTGATGACTTCTCATGTCTTCGATACTTTACTGCCGAACAGTTTGTACCAATCTGATGACTTCTCATGTCATTGGTTCTTACCATCCTGCACGGCGTCTTACATTACTTTTCTCATAACACGGTCCCCGTATATCATGTGTTCGGCCCCTAGTTCTACCTGTTCGGGAATACCTCCCTACATTGGTCACATTGTTGTATTAGTTAGGTGGTATTCCGCTAAGCAATTTTTACACTTTTTGAGTTTTTCTTGTTATGTCCTTATTCAATTTTTTTCACATTTGTTAGTTTTTCACCTCGCTTTTTTGGTTTTCTATTCATCTCGTCAAAATGAATCGAAAAAATAAAAAATTATTAATTTTACCCAAATACTTTTGAAAATATTCAAGTTATTATAAGTTATAACATACCTCAAAAAGTTAAAGCTATAGAACTAAACAAACTGATATACCTTGCAAGAGTGGTTTGAAGATCTCATCATCTCATCTATGAAAACCTACAATAGAATTAGCAACCCACAACCGAATGGCAAAAACCATTTTTTTACACTCTTTGATCAATCAAGCACTTATACACTCTGATGAACTTTGCTACCCACATTAAAAAAAAAAAACTGTGTTGTTTGTTTGCTCAAGTCACTGCAAGCAAAAATGGTAGGGACTCCCAAAAACAGTCAATACCTTACCACTATTTCATTGGCCATAGAGTTTGGCATAACACCTGCGAGCAACAAAATAATCACAAACTAGTCACACATATACTGACCTAAGTATGCATAATAGAAATCTACAGGTGAATATTATGTTCTCTATGAGAATATTTTCTGCCAAAACAAAGAGAAACTACAAGCTTTAACCGATGCTAATGAAACAAAAACTTAAGGAGATCAAAGAGAGAGAAAGATCTACAAACGTATTTTCTCGCGATTTGTGCATTCCTAAAGATGTAATCCCTTTCAGACTCTGACCCTGCCCTGCTGTCGGTGATGGTTTGCACTAGCCCATACTGTCTGCTCCTCTAGAGTGGAGCTATAAATCACAATGTCGCAGTGTTCTAAAAGGCGGCTGCCTAGGCCGATTAGTCTCCGCCTAGGCGCTAGGCAGTGGTTTGATGCCTAGATTAGACAGCCGACTAGGTGCCCCTCTTTCGCCCGATTAATGCTTAGCGATTTTTAGAACATTGAATGTCGTCAAGATAGACGACCACAAACTTGTCTAGATACTCCTGAAACACTTCATTCACCATAGTACAAAATGTAGCAGGAGCATTAGATAAACCAAACGACATCACAAGAAACTCATAGGAGCCATACCTAGTCACACAGGAATCATTAGAGAAAGAACCTATGATTCTGATTTCAAATATTGCGGGTACGTTAAAAATTGACGTAGGCTACAAGTAGGGTCACACTAACAGGCAGAGAGAGTAGAGAGAGGAAAGCCACATTCCCAGTATAGTATAGTCTACTGCCATCGATCCCATGATGCCGATCAGTGGCTCCGATAACCTCCAATCCAATCCCCTCATGGCCTCACCAAAAACATATCAAAACCATCTATGGAGTGGATAAAACAGCTAAAATGAAGATACCCAAAAGCTAAAAGCAAATAGTTTGATGCCCCATTTCTTACTCCCTACGTTTCATTTTGGGCTGTCCCTTAATAAGTGTCTATTTTGTAAAGTTAGTGGGTAAAAATTAGTACATTTTTCATTTTACCCCTAAAAGTAGATTCCATTTTGAAAAGTTAGGGAGTAAAAATAACTCTTAAAAAGGGACGAATGGAGTATTTTTTAAGTACTATTTCCTGCTTTATGAGACATGTCATTCTCACATCACATTTAATTCAATAAATAAGTACTTATTTTTCAATTAGCGGAACAGGGCAAGAGTACAGTTGGAAGACTAAAGTCTAAAATACCCCAACATCCAAGAACAACCATTATGAACTAAATGGGAAAATTTGACTTTCCAGCTATGCAAAATATACTTCTCTCTTTTGCCCTCCAACTCAATATCAAACTACATAAAATACATCAAAACTCTTAGATCCACTCTTATCAAATTACAAGGGCAAAACCATTTTTTCACGATGTGGCTATGCCAACAACCCTTCTCCTGCTATGCCAAAGTGTATTGATTGGGAAGTGGAGCGCACTAGTTTTGTTTTTTTAATTAAGATATGAGAACATGTTACAAGGTATAGTATAGTCTAGATTGTGGGAGGTTTGAGTGTGTTGGTCCTCGTGCATTCCCAAAATGTACAAGTGACGAGTGTCCGCCCCCAACCAAACATACATCCCAATTCCTAGTCAATTAACTAGTACAAAAACATTTTCATGAACCATGACAACTCAGATGTAGGTATCACGGGAGCCATGAATCTATTAACCTTATTTGGTGGCACTGAATAAGATATCTGATGCTATACTGGGTTCTTTTCTAGATTGTTCCTCTCCTGACCATCAAATGAGACCTTTCTGTATGAGATTGCTCCAAACAACACAGATCCTTCAGGACAGTTCTGCAATAAATTAAGCACCATTAATCATACAATCCACTGACAGGGAAAAGGGGCATTCCTTGTATTCCAATACCTTTGGGAGCTTGTCTTTAATTGGTTGGTGGCCCCACATAAAATGCCTCAAGCACCATTAATCATACAATCCACTGAAAGGGAAAAGGGGCATTCCTAGTATTCCAATACCTTTGGGAGCTTGTCTTTGGTTGGTGGCCCCACATAAAATGCCTCTCACTCTTAAAACAAAAAACGCAATAGTTAGTATGTTATCAGAAGAGTGACGACTATCGTACATAGTTTCATGAAGAAAGCTACATACATAGGCACTAAACTAGAGGATTTAAAAGCCACTGTTACCCATCACTAGGCCATCTGGTTGAGAATAAAAGCTCAGGCGAATGACTTCTTTGATTATGAAGTAATCGCAAGATCATTAACAAAAATTCCAAGCTAATATGCAATAGATCTTTCCGAAATTACATATTTGAGACTGATGAAGAGTAGTATGGTAAAAGACTGATACCACAATACCTATCCCTTTTGAAACCTTTTAACATATTTGATATGAAACTTGAGAGTGGAAGTGATGAAACAAAACTATAAGACAGGTGATGAGGGAGTAGCAGATTAGTGAGACAACATAGCGGACAGAATACGATTAAATTTCCACTTAATAATTTCTCTTCTCCATTATGCAATAATGATCCTAATGCTTTTCAGAAATAATATACACGTAACATTTTGCATTTGATGAATTTAATAGCATGCACAAGCAAGCTAGTAATCTGATATCCTATGTCACGACTCACATCTATAAAGTAGAGATCATTTCTTATATTCAGTCATGCGTGGAACATGTCTCATATGGAACAGAACTTCCATAGGAAATGGACCAGCATATATCAGTAGTGCATTATGCGAGTAAAATATGATGCATAATATCATTAAATTATTTTCAAGAAAGTTTTCTGTGGCTATAGAGTATAAACAGGTTCTGTAAAGTATTTGTTAAAAATGTATTGGTCTGCAAATGATGAAAAGGGAACACACTGAGTGGCTGTAGAGTGATGTGCAATGCAACACACATTATCACAACTAACATATGAGAGGCAATACGAGAATTATTGAAGTGGAAGGTCGGTTAAGGTACACACAATTTATCTCATGAAAAGCCTACCAGCTAGGAATTTGGTGAGATTCAATGAGTACCAACATAAGCGTACTACTAAGGAGTTCCCAACTAAGACATCGGCAAACAGAATAGTGAAGCTCACAAGTATCTTTGTATTGATTTTTACAGTAACCCAGTATGCAAGTATGCTTTGCACTAAATCAAGTCGTCAAATAGGACTATCACAATTATATTCTTCCATAAAGATAATTGTAATTCAAGACATCAGTTAACTGATGACAGAGAGAAGGCAAAGTCAACAACTTGATAATTCTTATCTCACATGGTTTATGCAGTCATGAATGCGATTGGCAACAAAAAAGAAATTAATTGAAGATGATGAAAATGCAAACAAACAAGCACTACACATATTCTTAAAAACATGCTAATAGCAGTTGCTCCTTCTGAAGCAATTCACCACATTTCGGATGTTTCTTAAAATAAGCCACTACCTTGTCCTCCAATTTTCTTTCAATGAACAGCAGCATCAGCTGCTGATTCATCTTTTCCAAGTATTGCACATCATCATGCCTGAAACAGGATAAGTGCCTCAAGAAATTAGCAATAGCCTAAAGTTGAAACTAGAAACTTGATGCACTGGTAGAAGTTAAAGGTTGTTCAAAGTTGTCACCGAATTCTAGAAACCTTATGTGCAACCAACAGCTCAATTATGAACTATATGATTAACTCAACCTTCTACTCGAATTTATTAACAAAAAAGAAACAAAGAACATCAGCTACTTATTTTGAGAATAGGATGATCTTGGTTGCCGATACCAAGCAACTTGTTTGCCGTTACCCATCAACATTTTAGCCGTTGCCCAGCAACTTTTTTGCCGACACCCAGCGTTACCCGACAGCTTGGTTGCCGATACCAAGCAACTTGGTTGCCATTAGCCGTTGCCAAGCAACTATTTAGCTGACACCCAGCGTTACCCGATAGCTTGGTTGCCGATACCCAGCAACTTGGTTGCCGTTACCCATCAACATTTTTGCCGTTGCCCAGCAACTTTTTAGCCGACACCCAGCTTTACCCGATAGCTTGGTTAATGATACCCAGCAACTTGGTTGCCGTTACCCGACAGCTTGGTTGCCGATACCCAGCAACTTCGTTGCCGTTATTTTAGCCAACATTGTAGCCGTTGCCCAGCAACTTTTTAGCCGACACCCAGCGTTACCTGACAGCTTGGTTGCCGATACCCAGCAACTTGGTTGCCGTTACCCAGCAACATTTTAGCCGTTGCCCAGCAACTTTTTTGCCGACACCCAGCATTACCCGACAGCTTGGTTGTCGATACCCAGCAACTTGGCTTCTGTTACCCAACAACTTTTTAGCCATTGCCCAGCAACTTTTTAGCCGACACCCAGCGTTACCCGATAGCTTGGTTGCCGATACCCAGCAACTTGGTTGCCATTACCCAGCAACATTTTAGCCGTTGCCTAGCAACTTTTTAGCCGACACCTAGCGTTACCCGACAGCTTGGTTGCCAATACCCAACAACTTGGTTGCCAACATTTTAGCCGTTGCCCAGTAACTTTTTAGCCAACACCCAGCATTACCCGACAACTTGGTTGCCGATACCCAACAACTTGGTTGCCATTACCCAGCAACATTTTAGCTTGCCCAGCAACTTTTTTGCTGACACCTAGTTTTACCCGACAGCTTGGTTGTCGATACCCAGCAACTTGGTTGCCATTACCTAGCAACATTTTAGCCGTTGCCCAACAACTTTTTAGACGTTACCTGTAACAACTCCGATTTTCAGTAAATAAAAATCTCGTTGTTTATTCGATAATCCTTTTATTCTTCCTTAGAGCCCTTGTTAATTCCTTCCGATTCCTCTCAAAAACCCTAGATCGTCCTCAATAATCCGCTAGTGTTAGATTCGACGTTTACAAATAGATTTCCGTCACCAAGTAACTCGGTCATTCTTTTAAGAGACGAGCATACTTATCTAACGTCTTATAATTCCTAATATCGTATTTAAGTATTAGAAATTTAGTTACCTTTGACTAGAAATCCAACTAGACTAACTAGGACTTGTTTCCAACCAGCTAGTTAGCCTAACCTAAGTACCATTGACTTAGTTACCTTTCCCTAGCCATCTAGAACCAATGGTCAATAGAAGTAATCATGGCATGCCTAAAGTAGAGCACATGGCCTAAATAATCATCACTTTTAAAGCAAAGTTACTTTCTAGGAAAGTTACTTTTAGAAAGTTACTTTTACTTGTTACCTTTTTACCTTTTTGCCTTTTCCTTACTCTTTCCATATATAGACTTATATATATATTAGGACCTAACCAAGTAGGGGAGAGAGAGAGAGAGAGAGCCGTGAGGGAGAGAGAGAGAGAGAGAGGCCGATAGAGAGAGAAAGGGGAGAGAGTGAGGAAGATCTCACTTTAGCCAACCAAAGTACAAACCTTTTGTGATCTTCTTTGATCTTTTGCAAAGCCAACTCACCCTAGCCTACCAAAGTGACAACTAGCCTTGCCACTTGTCCCACCTTTTATGGCTAAGCCCTTAAAGATAACCTAGACCTAACCTAAGAATAGAAGCCATGCTTGACATGCTTTAAGCATGATTTGACAATACAATGGGAGAGAGAGAGAGAGAGTGTGTGTGAGGTGTGTGCTTGTGTGTTGGGCACCTCACCAAGCTACAAGCTTAGCTTTAAGCCTAAAACTCCATGTGTCACCATTCTAGTCTTTCCAAAGATCCTATCCTTCATGCCAACCAATTCTAGACAAGACAAGACCTTAAGCCTTCCATGATAATCTAGGATTTTAGCCCTAAGCCTAAAAAGTTGAAGATGACAAGCCATTGGCATGCTTGCCATGCTTAAAAAGCTTGATTTGACAAGACAATGGAGCAAATCCATGGGAGAGATAGAGAGAGAAAGGGCCGGCCAAGAGAGGAGAGAGAGAGCCAAGGCTTTGCCTATAAATAGCACCCCATTCTCACCATTCAACTCACACCTCTCATTCCACAACTTCTCTCTCTAGAAAGCATATTGTTCTTGCTTGTTCTTTGTTGTTCTTGAAAGTTCTTCCTCGTTCTTGAAGAGCAACCACCAAACCACTTCCAAAACCACCCCTAGATCTCTAAAGTAGTCTAGTTTAGTTAGCAAAGTTGTTTCTAGGAAGAGAACATCCATATCTCTTCCTTTCGAAGCAATCCGGAGCCGTTACGCCGCCGATCCACCAAAACCGACGATTAATCCCTTAGATCGACCTACCGTCGAGAAGAACGGTAGATTTCCACATCTACTTCCTTGAAAATAATTAGAAATATGTATACTTTTGAAACGTAGAAATATCTTTATACGCTTGATGAAAAATGATACCTTGCTTATTGTCCAAATGCATGATGATTAACAATAAACATATGCTGTTTTGAACTTCCTTAAAAGAAAGAAAGAACGACTTTTAAAGATAGGAATTTATCGCTTAGTTCAATTATAAGGATGGTGATGAGCTTGTTGTGTGATTGCTTAACTAGTTGTTGTTGATAAAGCATAAGTGGTTTACCACTCCAAAGGTGTCCGTCCATGTGGCACTATGCTTTAGTTTGTGTGTTAAATGTTTGAATATGATTAGAATGAGCATGCTAAGTAATATAGTGTTGAATGATCTTGTTAGTTTAATTCCAAGAAGTCAATACTTACTGCCGCTGAGTCTATGCATGAAAACGAGACACAGAAACAAGGAAAATAGAAACATGACACTTAGGGTGTGTTAAACAAGGTGTGTTTTGAAAACCGCAATGCGGCCAGACTTGCCCATTGTGTGGTGTGTGTGCGTGCGTAAAAATATTTTTGAAATTACATAATGACAAGTGTATGAGTCATTATGTGTGTGTGTGTGTGTGTGTGCCAATGGGAACCCGGTGTAGCGGAACCATTGTGAGGATACTCGGGAACCCAGAACGGCGGAACCGAGGTTGGGTGTGTGGCTTGGTTATCCGTGGAGAGGAGCCAATGCAAAGTTTTTGTGTGCCAATGGGAACCCGGTGCGGCGGAACCATTGTGAGGATACTCGGGAACCCGGAACGGCGGAACCGAGGTTGGGTGTGTTAAAATGTGATTTTCAAAATGATAATTGGGTAAAAGAAGTGAAATTGTGACACGGTCTACGAAACGCTGCGTAGGAGAAACTCTGATGACACAGATACTTACGATAGCTAGGAAAATGGACATGTTATTGTTAAGTACGTATGACTTTTACTGTGTAGATATCGTTATCTGTGTGACTGCTTGTTTGTAAGTTAAGGGTTAGCGTGTATGGATTTCTCTATTGAGCGTTATAGCTCACAGTGTTACCTTTGGTGACCCTGACATATTATATTGGTGGCGACGCCGGTATAATGTGTCAGACTTCATAGACGAACAGGGGGAACTCTACACTTTGGAAGCCTTTGGAGCCGAAGAACTGGCAAGAATGGAGGAACAAGAAGAGTAGTCGATAGGAACCCTAGTACCCTACCCTTATTGAATAAAAGTACTTTTGTAAGGTTTATGATGTAATAATGAGCTTGACTCTATTTACCTTTCAATGAAATTATCCCTTTAACGTACCCGAATTTGGGGGCGTTACAACGTGGTATCAGAGCTCTAGGCTCAAAACCTCGGCCATGGGTAGAATGGGTAGAACTATAAGATAGTTTGACCATTGCACAAACGTGAATTGAGTTTAAGTTTACCGTCCCAAATTGGGTGGAATTCTGTCAAAGCAATCTTCGGATTGAAGCAAGGTGTGGAACTGGCAATACCACCGAGCTGGGAATTCCCGAACAATTGGATGATGACTTAAATCAAGAAACGAATGTGGAATTGGATAATCCAAGTTCTTTAGTATTAATAAAACCTTGTCTTAAAGCGTTACTGATTGAGGTTTAAAACTTTCCTTGTAGATGAATCACCTGGGCCGCCGAGTCGGCCTATTGGCAGGAGTTCGCCAACTCAAGACCACCATAGAAATTCTGACCATTCACCTAGCAGAGAGCCCTGACTTCATTGCCGCTGTACTCGCAGAAAAGCAAGATTTCATAAGAGTGCAGCAAAACACCCCTATCCCCGTGGAAACCGACCCTTGGTTTCCTGCACTATTCCCAACCCTATGTGCCTACCATGAGATCTTTGGTACCTTACCCCCGATGGGAGACCTTGAGATTGATGACCAAGAGGAAGAAGTCGATGGTGAAAAGGACACCGACGGAACGACCAAGGAGGAAAGCCTAATCGGTGAAGCAAATCTCGAAGAAAACGAGACCCCTAGGGCTGAGAACGCCAATCAGGCTTAGCTAAGATAACTTAGTGATAATGGTGATCCTTCGGGATGTAGGAAGTAGCATATAGACGAACTTACGGTATGACTTTGTTGTAGTATAACTAAGGAAAGGCATGTCTTAAGTAGGACTAGTGTTGTATATATCTGTGGTAGGAGCTTGGGCTAGTCTAAAGCCATCTATGATGTACTTGTTTCGTTGAGTAATGAAATCGTGTATTTCCTTTCTAGTCTGTGATCACTGTTATTACTTGTATCTATTACGTGTATCTACTCGTATGAGATTTCCGCCTCACCCACTTAAGTTTAGTATATAACTCTTCTAGTGTTATAGAAGTCACGCCGAGGCCGAGGAGGACAACCACCCTTCAACTCGTGAGCCCGGACCCAATACCGATCACTGCTGGCACCAGAATACCCCGGACCAACACTTCCATCCGTAGACGACATGGAACTCTATGAAGTTCCAATCACTTGGGAGACACCCCCACCCGTTGCCATCCCCGAGAACATCCCGCCTACTCCCGTCCCTGCCCCACCTGTGCAGAACTATGAGTAGCCACTTGACTACCTTATGTCTAACCCGGAACTACAGGCTACAATGCTGAATTTTCCCCATTGCTACATGGAGCCATTAGAGGAACCACCTGTCCTTACGATAGAGGAGATGATGGCACAAGAGCGTGATCGCCTGCTTAGGGAGGAAACCGTTGCTGAGATCAACTATACGAAGTGGCTCCGCGAATACTTTGGACTCACCCCACCCCGTCAGTAGTATATTAGTACTAGAATAAGATTCCAGAAGTTGTAGCTACGCCTGTGGCACCCGTGGACTAACCCCGTGGTAGAATAAAGCTTTGTAAGCTGTAGGATCGTAGAATAAGAACGCGTAGGTTCATTTCCAACTGGTATTAGGGAATCTTGTTCTATGTTTTATAGTAGAACTCTATGTTAAGTTGTAATCCTCTGTTTATCTATGAAATGGCCCATTTCGTTCCAAAGAATTTAGTGCATGCTGTCTTTTATTCTGCTTTCAACCTCCCCTTTAAAATTGTTTAGTAGGCTAAACCTCCCCTTTACAATTTTACTCGTAGATGGTGAACCGACGCAGCGGTCTAGGATACGAAACTGAAGAATCCTCTAACGCAAACCCTAACCTAACCTAAGTCATGCAAGCATTGGTAACCGCTTTGAACCGAAACCAAAACCGCGAAGATGGACCTATGACCCGAACCCGAGCCATGAACGAATTTTGCAAACGCCGACCACCTACGTTCCATGGAGACCCCAACCCCATCGTGGCTGAAACTTGGCTGAAGGAAGTCAAGGTGATCCTGGACACCTTGGAGATCACCCGGGATGGAGATCGTGTAGCCTTAGCTGCATACCAATTTAAGGGAGAAGCCCGTTATTGGTGGGAATTGATGGAGGCTACTCACGCCATAGCTACCATGACCTTTGCCCAGTTCGAAACCCTATTCCTCGATAAGTACTTTCCCACACCCCTCCGTTTGGTCAAGGAACAAGAGTTCATGAACTTGGAACAAGGGACGATGACCGTTACCCAATACGCGGCCAAATTCGAGGAGCTATCCTGTTACGCCACGGACGCTGTATCAACGGAGGATAAGAAGGCAAGAAGATTCGAGTGGGGGCTGACAACCGCTCGAAGGGCCGTAGTGGCACAAACTTTCCCCACCTATACTGGTGTGGTGAAATGTGCTCTCCGGCTAAAGAGTGAGGAGAATGACTTCAAGAACCGATGGAGGAAGGTGACAGGCAACGCTGGCGGACCTATCCGCACTCAACCTTCCAACAACAACAACCGCGGACCCTATCCCACCAAGCCCTTTACCCCATCTTCAAACAACCAAGCTTGGAAAGCTACTGCACCAGGCCGTGATGAACCACAGAGGAACGGCCAGAACAAAGCATTTGTCCAATGCTTCAACTGCCAGGCCATGGGCCACTACAAACGTGAATGCCCCCAGCCCCCGAGAGAAGGGAATGGAAACCTTGGAGGCCAGAGAGCCCCATAGCCAGGACAGACTGGATTTGGGAGGCAGAATACCGGAGGACCATCTCAGCAGCTGAACGGACAAAATAAAGGGAAGCAGCCAGTAGGAGCCCAGCAAAGTGCTGGAGGGCGCATCTTCGCACTACAGACAGAGGAGCAAGAACAGGATCCCTCTGTGATCCAAGGTACGTTGCTATTGTACAGTACCTGTGTGCAAGCCCTGTTTGATTCCGGTGCATCGCATTCGTTTATATTTACTGCCTGCGTAACTACTCTAGCACTAGAAACAGAACCCCTAAGTACGTGTACGAAGGTATTATCACCGTTGGGGGGGAGTGTAGCTGTTAGTCTAGTGTGTAGAGGGTGCGAGCTAGAAGTAGCCAACTTGCGTCTAACCTGTGATCTCCAAGTGATCGACATAGCAGACTTCGACGTAATCCTAGAAATGGATTGGCTGTCAGCACACCGTGCAGTTATAGACTGTCACCAGAAAATGGTAACGGCTTACACCCCAGAAGGAACTCGCTTCCGTTTTAAGGGGGATAGACGGACGGCGAGGTCGATGACAAAAAGGTCGAGGTGACAGAATCAACTCTTTGGATGGCTAGCCAGCCTCCAATTGGAAGAAGCCGATATAATGGAAGTGGGATTACCACACATTGTGTGCGAATATGCCGATGTTTTCCCTGAAGAACTTCCTAGCTTACCGCCTCAGAGAGAGATAGACTTCTCTATAGAACTCCAGCCGAGAACGGCCCCAATCTCTATGGCACCTTACCGAATGGCCCCCGCCGAGTTAAAGGAGCTCAAAACCCAACTACAAGAACTGTTAGACAAAGGATTTATTAGGCCTAGTACCTCACCTTAGGGAGCACCCGCCCTATTTGTAAAGAAGAAGGAAGGAACCCTCCGTTTATGCTTTGACTATAGGAAGCTTAACCAAGCCACAATCAAGAACCGATACCCTTTGTCGAGGATCGATGACCTATTTGATCAATTGAGAGGGGCAACCTGCTTCTCAAAAATCGTTCTCCGATCAGGCTATCATCAGCTTAGGATCCGAGATGAAGACGTTGCCAAGACCGCTTTCCGCACCAGATATGGACACTACGAGTTTGTAGTGATGCCATTTGGACTAACGAACGCTCCGGCAGTGTTTATGTGTCTCATGAACAAAGTCTTTCAACCCTACTTAGACAAGTTTGTAGTGGTGTTCATTGACGACATATTGATATACTCCGCCAATAAGGAGGAGCATGAAGAACACCTTCGGATAGCACTGCAAGTACTTCGGGATAACCAACTCTATGCCAAGGCAAGCAAATGTGAGTTTTGGCTGGAAGTGGTTAAGTTCCTGGGGCACGTTGTATCCAAGGACAGGATAGCAGTGGACGAAGACAAGGTTAAAGCGGTACTGAGTTGGAAGCAGCCAACTTCAGTGTTTGAAATCAGAAGCTTTCTAGGATTGGTTGGGTACTACCGAAGATTCATACCGGATTTCTCTACCCTAGCCAAGCCAATGACGAGGCTAACTCAGAAAGGAGTGAAGCTGGATTGGAGCGAAGCCTGTGAAAAATCTTTCCAGGAGCTAAAGAAGAGGCTGACTAGTGCACCCGTACTCATCATACCTGAGCGGGGTGTAGACTATATAGTTTACTGTGACGCATCAAGAGATGGCTTGGGATGCATGCTGATGCAGAATGGAAAAGTTGTAGCCTACGGATCGCGACAACTCTGACAGCACGAGAAGAATTACCCCACCCACGACTTAGAATTGGCCGCAGTAGTATTCGCCCTCAAGTCTTGGCGTTACTATTTGTGGGGAGAACAATTCAAAGTTTTCACCGACCACAAGAGCCTCAAATACCTTTTCACTCAGAAGGAGTTGAACCTGAGGCAGCGACGATGGATGGATATTTGGAGGACTATAAGTTTACACTTCAATACCACCCCGGCAAGGCCAATGTGGTAGCTGACGCCCTGAGTCGGAAGGACAGGATGCAGAAGGCCAAGACTGCCATCAAGGAATGGGAAATGGTGGACATGCTTAATGAATTCAACCTGCGACCGTCGTTAGAAAATGGGAACACACGTCTGTATGCCCTAATTGCAGAACCGGCACTTCACCAAGAAATCTTGCTAGCCCAAACCTCCGAACAAGACTGCGAGTTCATTCGGTACCGAATCCGATAAGGAAAGGCCGTGCCAGGATGGATGATCGAGAAGGACAACAGCCTAAGATTCAAGGGAAAGGTATTCGTACCTATTATTGGAACCCTCCGAGAAGCTGTACTCCGAGAAGCCCACCATTCAAACATTGCGGTCCACCCCGGCGGTACAAAGATGTATCACGACCTGCGAAGAACGTACTGGTGGGAAGGAATGAAAAAGGACGTAGCCCGATTTGTGTCGATATGCTTGGTGTGTCAACAAGTCAAAGCCGAGCACCAGAAGTCTGGAAGAGACCTTCAACCACTACCAATTCCGACTTGGAAATGGGAACACATATCGATGGATTTTGTCGCTGGACTACCAAGGTCCGCCAAGTCCAACACAGCCATTTGGGTGATTGTGGATCGACTCACCAAATCCGCGCATTTTCTGCCTGTAAAGATGACAGAAAACGTGGAACAACTGAGTCTCCTATACATTCGAGAAATCGTACGACTCCATGGAGTACCCATCTCGATTGTATCTGATAGAGACCCCCGATTCAAATCACACTTCTGGAAAGGATTACAGAAGGCATTGGGAATAGATGTAAGGCTTAGCACGGCCTTTCACCCTCAGACAGATGGACAAACGGAGAGGACTATTCAGACGTTGGAAGACATGCTGAGAGCCTGTGCCTTGGATTTCTCAGGGAATTGGGAGCAACACTTGCCATTGGTGGAATTCGCCTACAACAATAGTTACCAAGCAAGTATCGAGATGGCACCGTATGAAGCTCTTTACGGTCGACCCTGTCGATCTCCAGTCTGCTGGACAGATGCTGGAGAAACGAGATTGATTGGGCCTGACATCGTACGAGATACCACGGAGAAGGTCAAGACCATCAGACAAAGGATACAAACTGCTCAGAGCCGACAGAAAAGTTACGCGGATAAGAGAAGCCGACCCCTAACTTTTGCAGTAGGAGATCATGTATTCCTAAAGATCCGACCAAAGAAAGGAGTCATTAGATTCGGGAAAAAGGGAAAGCGGTCCCCACGCTACATTGGACCCTTCGACATCGTGGAGAAGATCGGGAAAGTTGCGTATCGTCTCGCGCTGCCACCGCAGTCAGATAAAGTACATGACGTATTCCACGTTTCAATGCTCCGCAAATATCTTGCCCTACCCTCGCATGTTCTCAACTGGGAAGATATCACCATCCAAGAAGACACGACGTACGAAGAAGAGCCAGTAAAGATTCAAGTCCGAAGCGAGAAGAAAATCCAGAATAAGACTATCAAGCTGGTGCGAGTTTTATGGAAAAACCGTGGAGCTGAGGAAACCACATGGGAGAGGGAAGAGACCATGAGGGCGAGTCATCCCCATCTATTCGAAACTGAGCGTGCACCAAATTTCGAGGACGAAATAGTTTAAGGGGGATAGGTTTGTAGACACCTCCCAAGTGGGGCATCACCATACAGATTGATCACATTTGTTTGCTCGATTGGTTGCTTACTTCATAAACCAAAATCATGGACATTCCCATGGCTAGGAACATCGCCACATGATAGCGGTTATCATCAAAACAGAGTCGCCACCCAGTTTATTAAAACTGGGAAAATGGATAGAGATTCTGGGCACGGGAGCCAAAGGTACAATAAGGGGAAGGTGTTAGGAACCCCTCTTCGCCCAGTCGTGACACTGGCCCATAATCGTTCAACATAAGACATGTAGATGCTTTGTTTAATTCTAACACAGAGTCTGTTTATTTAAGCCTTTAAGCAGTGAATAAGGTGAGCCAGTGCGATAAATAAAGCATGCATCAGAAAGCAAGAAACAGAGCAAAACTGTCCCAGGGAGATGGATCCCGCGGCCGGTGAATGGATGTCACGGCCGAGGGATCCTCCTGGTTTGATATACCGGCCGAGGGATCGAAGCCCCGATCGATGTTCTTCCTCACACCAGACTATACGATTAACAGATGATCAGAAAGCTATGATTAGTTATAAATGCGATAAGTAAAACAAACTAGAGGCCGTTGGACCTCACCACCTTGATCCCTCAGTTGCTTGATTGCCTCAGATTGGGTGTGATTAACTGATTGCTTGATTGAAAACCCTAGAGTTAGGGTTTGAACTTCGGGGTTTGATCGCTGGATTGATGGCTGCCTTCGGGAGGTTAGGGCTTTTGAAGAGGGGGATTGGGAGAGTATTTTGGCAGAGTTTCGTGGCTTGAGAGAGTGTATTCTCTAATGAATTTCGTGTGTGTATTTTCGGAGACCAAAGGCCCTTTATATAGGCAATTGGTGACTCACTCCGGCCAATCAAATGGCACGATTGCAATTTCAATTGCAATGCACCTCTAACTCTACGTCGTAATCTCTGAGCGTAGCCCGAACGCATCGGGAAGGTAGTGTAGTTGGATCAAATGTCTGACAGAACACGTTCCAGAGTCTGGGAAAAGGACGATCTGGCGGCCGAGTAAAGGATATCACGGCCGAGGAATGGATGTCTCGGCCGAAGGATAGATCTTGCGACCGAGGGATTGATCTCTCAGGGAGATTTTGCTAGCAATAGGTTGCTCGGGTGAGGAAATGATGTTAGGGCCGTGGGATCGATGTCACGGCCGAAAGATGGATTCTCCTAGGCTTCTGTATTTCTGTCTGAAAGGCTGTATGGCTTTGAATTGGGTCCTCTAAGTGGCTCAAAGTTCTTACCGAAAGTCCTAAGGTTCTCAAGGAAGCAATCAGCAATCACTGTATCCATTTCATCATCGGGATGGTTCCAAGGTGGGACTTGAAATAATCGTTAGGCCAAATTGGGGTGTCTACAGATGCCCCTCTTTGACTGAACTCAGACGGATCGCGAGACATGTTTGAATAAGAGTCAAAGCTGTAAAAAGCAACTCAATTTGGTCCAACCACTATTCCAAGGGGTTTTCAAAAAAGGTTTTGTTATGGTTGGGCCGGGAGGCTGCCTACGTATTCCACAAAGGAAATTCAGACCAATCGTAGTTCGGGCAATAAAGAAAAATAAAAGTTTGGAGGGTCAGAGACAGAAGAAGTACCTTTGGGCTTAAAAAGCCGTAGTGTGACGTCCCTAGACTGAGCCAAGGTTTTGGCGGAAGATAGTTGAAGGAGCGCGGGGCTGCCAGGGGAGTTTTTGCGTAGAGCTTCCTTAGTATTTTGGGGTAGATCAGTACACGGCAGGTGCGTTTGCTTTTCTTGATCATCCTTACTTTGACTGAAAGGAGCTCGATAGAGTAGCCTATCCTTGCGAATGTGCTGGAAGGAATTGATGTAATGGGGTGGAATCCAAACCATCTGCTGGGATGAGTTGGATGCCGGTTCATTTTTGAGATATGGGGGGCGCAGGGCCAGTAACTGGAGCACGAAGCTTTGGGGAATGAGAGAACCGAGGCACAGAGCCGATTGTAGTCATAAGGCAAGAGCCTAGAGAGTGATGGAATCGAGGCGTGGAGCCTGTTGCAGTCTTGAGGCGAGGGCCTGAGGAGATTGGATTGATAGGACCGAAGCGCGGAGCTGGTGTTGATCATAAGGCGAGAGCCTGAGGTGTTGGAGCTTTGAGCTTGATAGGACCGAAGCGCGGAGCTGGTATTGATCACAAGGCGAGAGCCTGAGGTGATTAGATTAAGGCGTGGAGCCTGCTGTGGTTTATAAGGCAAGGGCCTGAGGTGAGCCTAGAGCTTGATGGGACTGAAGCGCGGAGCTGGTATTGATCATAAGGCGAGAGCCTGAGGTGATAGAACTGAGGCGTGGAGCCTACCGCAGTTTTGAGGCGAGGGCCTGGGTTGTCGGAGCTTAGAGCTTGACGTGATTTGAACCGAAGCGTAGAGCTGGTTGCATTCTGATGGTCTGTGCACGGAGCTTTCTCATCATAAGTGTTGGCGTAGAGCCAAAGGATCGAGGCGCTGGACCGATCAATAAAACCGAGGCGTAGAGCCGGTTGATTGTAGGGTTGACCTGTTTCATGAGAGATATGCAGAGTGTATATGTGTGATGATGGTTGTTAGATGTGAACAGATATGCTGATGCAGACTCGATGTGATAATGGTGATGCAATATGTGCACGGGCCCGTGCGTGTGTGTTTGTTTTAAGCTTAGAGCTTCTATCAAGTTCCGGACTTGAGCATTCAGAGCGTAGAGCTCGAGCATTCGGACGGCAGAATCCGAGCATTCAAAGTACAGGCTTTGAGCGTCCAGTACGCAGTGGTTGGGCATCCAAGCGTAGAGCTTGAGCATTCAAGTGTATAACTTGAGCATCCAGTACACAGTGGTTGGGCATCCAAGCGTAGAGCTTGAGCATTCAAAATGTTAGATTTTGAGCATTCAGGTGTAGAGCCTGAGCATAAACGTCTTGACTGTTGGGGCGGCGTAGAGCCTGTTGAGATTTGCTTGTTTACGGCTTCGAGCCAGTTGAGATGATGGGCTTTGAGCCGCTGAGTTGTGATAGCGAGCGTAGAGCTGCTGCTGTGATAGCAAGCATAGAGCTGCTGATATTGGCTGTTACGGCTTCGAGCCAGTTGAGACGATGGGCTTTAAGCCACTGAGTTGTGATAGCGAGCGTAGAGCTGCTGAGTTGAGGGCTTAGAGCCGCTGAGTGAATATGGGCGTAGAGCCGGTCGACAATGGGCCTCAAGCCGATGAGATTGGTTGTTACGGCTTCGAGCCTGTTGAGATAGTGGACTTGGAGCCGCTGAGTGAGTGATAGTGGATATGGGCGTAGAGCCACTGAGTTGATGAATTGGTGAATTCGGGCGTAAAGCCGTTGTATTGGTTGTTATGGCTTCGAGCTAGCTAAGATGGTAGATATAGGCTTCGAGCCTGTCAGGATAGTGGGCTTTGAGCCTCTGAGATTGGTTGTTATGGGTTCGAGCCAGTTGAGACGATGGGCTTTGAGCCGCTAAGTTGTAATAGCGAGCGTAGAGCTGCTGAGAATGGCAAGCGTAGAGCTGCTGATAGTGATTGGGCTTAGAGCCGCCAGGTGAGTGAATACAGGCGTAGAGCCTATTGAGGTAACGGGCGTAGAGCCGCTGAGATAACGGCTTTGAGCCTGTGGAGGTGGTGGACCTGGAGTCACGGTGTTTGATGCCGCTACCTACATTTTTCCTTCGCGTAGGTTGGGTTTTGGCGGTTTCCTGCAGTACCACCCTCCTGTTGGTGGCCCAGAAGCCGAGGTAGTTCACAGAGAGCCTGAGCAGCACTTGAGTGTTCTAAATGTGCCGGTGAGTTTCCTGAAAAGTAAAAAGTTTACTTTAGTTCGGAGTTTGGAAATCTTTGTATGTTTTAAGAATGAATTTTTTGTGTTTGCAGGATGTGCGGGATGAAAATCCCTTTTGGCTAGGAGCGTGAATGAGAAGAACCCGTGTTAGGGTTGAGTTTGTTTTTGTTTAAAGAAAATAACTGTGCCCCCTGCTTAGGCAATGCATGCTTTTGAATGTTAATTGGAGGCCCTAGCCTTTCCTTTGTTTATGCAATCATGAAATTAACTCCCTTTTTGGTCTCTGACAGAGAAACAGGAGGCTTGAGGCTCGCGGTGGAGGCAGGGAGGCACACAGGTGGTTTTTGACACTGCCAGAGCAGGTTCGGGAACTAGTACGTGCTGCAGGCTTCGAGGCGTTCATTCTGGGCCTCAATGTTCCGAAGATGGATTGGTCGTTGATGACGTCGCTGGTTGAGAGGTGGTGGGATACCACCAATACCTTCCACCTTCCTTCTGCTGGCGAGATGACTATCACTCCGGGTGACTTCTCTTTGCTGACTGGCCTGCGGGTAGGCGGAGTTGCTCTTCGAGTTGACCTCCGGCTTTGGGAGCGAGAGGGTGCTTTGAGGTGGTTTCTGGGCAAGGTGCCCCCTGTTCGTTCTCGGGGTCATATCGATCTTGCTTGGCTAAGCAAGACTTTCATGGTGGCTGACATTCTGACCCAGGTGAGTGTTGAGCAATTGACGCGGGCTTTCCTTCTTTACCTCCTTGGGCAAACGTTGTTTGCCAACAAGGATGGTTCGGTACACACGCAGTTTCTAGCCCCTTTGCAGCACTTGGGGGCTATTCGGGAGTTTGACTTGGGCTCGTCTGCTTTGGCCACTTTGTATGGTAGTCTTGGAGCTTGCTCGCGGGACAAGAGTCCCATTCTTTGTGGTCACTTTCGAGTGCTTGAGGTATGTATCATTCCTTTGTACTTCTGTTCTTACTTTGGCTTTTTCTAGTTTTGAACTTGCTTTGGTTAACCTGCTTTTCAGCTCTGGGCTTTCGAGCACCTTCTCCAGTTTCCCCCTGAGACTAGGCATGGTGATGCGAACTACATACCTCGTTACGAGCGATGGTCGGTGGGGCAACGGAGGCCACGGTCACCAGTTTTGAGCCTTCCTGAGTGGCGGCGAGTTTTGGACCGACTGACAGTCGATCAGGTACCTCTTTCTTTGTACCTCTTGTCCTTTAGACTTTGTAGACACCCCAATTTGGCCTAACGATTATTTCAAGTCCCACCTTGGGACCATCCCGATGATGAAATGGATACAGTGATTGCTGATTGCCTCCTTAAGAACCTTAGGACTTTCGGTAAGAACTTTGAGCCACTTAGAGGACCCAATTCAAAGCCATACAGCCTTTCAGACAGAAATACAGAAGTCTAGGAGAATCCATCTGTCGGCCGTGACATCGATCCCACGGCCCTAACATCATTTCCTCACTCGAGCAACCTGTTGCTAGCAAAATCTCTCTGAGAGATCAATCCCTCGGCTGCAAGATCTATCCTTCGGCCGAGACATCCATTCCTCGGCCGTGATATCGTTTACTCGACCGCCAGATCGACCTTTTTCCAGACTCTGGAACGTGTTCTGTCAGACGTTTGATCCAACTACACTACCTTCTCGATGCGTTCGGGCTACGCTCAGAGATTACGACGTAGAGTTAGAGGTGCATTGCAATTGCAATTGCAATCGTGCCATTTGATTGGCCGGAGTGAGTCACCAATTGCCTATATAAAGGGCCTTTGGTCTCCGAAAATAAACACACGAAATTATCAGAGTATGCACTCTCTCAAGCCTCGAAACTCTGCACAAATACTCTCTCAAACCCACTCCTCAAAAGCCCTAACCTCCCGAAGGCAGCCGTCAATCCGGCGATCAAACCCCGAAGTTCAAACCCTAACCCTAGAGTTTTCAATCAAGCAATCAGTAAATCACACCCAATCCGAGGCAATCAAGCAACCGAGGGATCAAGGTGGTGAGGCCCAACGGCCTCTGGTTTGTTTTATTTATCATTCTTACGTTTAATCATGGCTTTCTGATTATCTTTTAATCTTTCTGTCTGGTGTGAGGAAGAACACCGACCGGGGCCTCGATCCCTCGGCCGTTATATAAAACCAGTGTGATTACTCGGCCGTGACATCCATTCACCGGCCGAGTAATCGATTTCCTGGAACAGCTTTGTTTGCTTTTTTTGCTTTCTGAACGCATGCTTCGATTATCGCACCGGCTCACTTTACTTACTGTTTAAAGGAATAAATAAACAGACTATGTGTTGGGATTAAACAAAGCATCTATATGTCTTATATTGAACGATTATGGGCCAGTCTCACGACTGGGCAAAGAGGGGCGCCTAACACCTTCCCCTTATTGTACTTTTGGCTCCCGTATCCGGAATCTCTATCTATTTTCCCAATTTTAATAAACTGGGTGGCGACTCTATTTTGATGATAACCGCTATCATGTGGCGTTGTTCCTAGCCACGGGAATGTCCATGATTTTAGTTTACGAAGCAAGCAAACAACCGAGCAAACAAACGTGATCAATCTGTATGGCGATGCCCCGTTTGGGAGGTGTCTACAGACTTCCATATTCTTGTGTCTGGGCTAATTTGTCTTTGCTTTGTTGGTACGGTTTGACCCTTGCGGTGGTGTACCAGAGGATGCCCCTCTTGCACGTTGTAGGGTCCTGGACCGGACCCGTAGCTTGCTCGAGGGTCCATTTTGCCGAGCCTGGTACTTAGGCGATCGAGTGGCTAGTCAGTGGTGATCACGTGTTGAGGCTCTTCAGCTTGTTCCTCCTCCTCCTCCAGTGTCTATGAGGTCCACTTCCTTGATGTCGAAGGAAGATCTGAAGAGTGCTCGGATCAGAGATTGGGCGGGTTTACTCCTCTAGGCAGGTGACTATACGGAGTATTGCCGTCTTTTCTTGGCCTCCCCTGTTGCGGCTCCTCCCGTTGCTCCTGTTTGGCCACGAGCTCCTTCGTTTGTCTCCTTCCACTCTGATGATGGGGAAGAGGAGCGTCTGGTGCTGACTCCTTGCACTACCTAGCTTTACACCTTGCCAGCCGGGGCTTCACAGGTATCTTTAGCTTTTCATTCTAGCTTTCATTACCTCGCACTGTATCCCTTGCTTAGATGTTCGTAATGTTTGATTGTTCCATAGGTACCTGCCGAGATAGTGCAGGAATGGCTTCACGCCTATCAGAGTGCGGAGATTTTGGTTCGGAGACAGCGCCGTAGGATCCTCGAGGTACGGCTCTCCTCATGAATTTTATCTGCTGTGTATTATCCCTTGAATCTGAATGTTTGTATCTTCCTTGGCTGCAGCTTGAGGCTGATGGAGTACCGGCTGCTGGTGGGGGGAATGTGGGGACCAGTGAGCAGCCCTTGCCTTCTTCTCAGAGATCGCCTAGCTTTTAGGGCTTTTCTTTTTCCTGTTCATAGTTAATGGGAGATAAGCAGAAACTATATTTGTATAGTGAAAGCAACCACAACAATGGTTTTGTAAACAAGTTTTTGTCTATGAAATGAGAAATGTTTTTTATGCCCCTAGATGTCTTGAGTTTGCATGCGATAGTCAGAACATGGCTTTTTGAACAAGTTTTTGCTGATAGACAGTAATTTGTGTAAAAACACTTGGCCGAAGCATCGATCACTCGGCCGAAGGATCATTGTTGCGGCCGAGGTATTGATTATTCGGCCATTACGTCTATTTTCCCAAGGGAGCTAGGTTTTGCTTTAGCCAAGTGGCATCATGTTTCACATTCCTTCCTATGCTTAGTCTTTGATTTTCTGTCTTTTGCTTTTGCCATGCTCTATAGTCTGATTGCCAAACTCAATAGTTTTTTTTTTCTTTTTCTTTTTTTTTGAGGTATCATACTCATTGCGTTGATGACTTTTAGGTTAGAGGGGATGAACTATAATTCTTGTGTCCATTGCTTGCTGCCAATTCTTTGAGAAAAGCATACTCATCTTTTGTGAGCTCAATACGCAGGGTTAGCTATGCCTATCATTGAGTACAAACCTGTTGATGTTTTCCTCTCTCCAAATGTTTGGGCCGCATCTCGATGCGAGATTGCCTACGTATCCCAATCAGGGAATCAGGCCTTTTACGTAGTTTCAAGGTCACCACCTTTGGGGGTTGGGTTTTCACTCTTGGTTTTTCTTTCTCTCATGCTCTAAGTTTTGCCTAGGTTACCTGATAGAGGTTGAGTCCCTAGCGAGCTTTCCTTCAAATGCCTTAACTTTTGCCTAGGCTGCGTTTTTCGCATTTCCTTGTCCTAGCAAGCTCTGCTCTTACTTTTGCTTGGGTGCATAGTTTGCCCAACGAGCATTTTTCTCTCACGAGGGTTTTAGTGTTTTGGAGAGGAATTTTGATAGAGATGTTTTTATCAATCTCCTTTTGCCATGCTCTATAGTCTGATTGCCAAACTCAATAGTTTTTTTTTTTCTTTTTCTTTTTTTTTGAGGTATCATACTCATTGCGTTGATGACTTTTAGGTTAGAGGGGATGAACTATAATTCTTGTGTCCATTGCTTGCTGCCAATTCTTTGAGAAAAGCATACTCATCTTTTGTGAGCTCAATACGCAGGGTTAGCTATGCCTATCATTGAGTACAAACCTGTTGATGTTTTCCTCTCTCCAAATGTTTGGGCCGCATCTCGATGCGAGATTGCCTACGTATCCCAATCAGGGAATCAGGCCTTTTACGTAGTTTCAAGGTCACCACCTTGGGGGTTGGGTTTTCACTCTTGGTTTTTCTTTCTCTCATGCTCTAAGTTTTGCCTAGGTTACCTAATAGAGGTTGAGTCCCTAGCGAGCTTTCCTTCAAATGCCTTAACTTTTGCCTAGGCTGCGTTTTTCGCATTTCCTTGTCCTAGCAAGCTCTGCTCTTACTTTTGCTTGGGTGCATAGTTTGCCCAACGAGCATTTTTCTCTCACGAGGGTTTTAGTGTTTTGGAGAGGAATTTTGATAGAGATATTTTTATCAATCTCCTGTTGCGTTTGTACTTTCACAATGGGTAAGCTAACCCTAAGTGTTCTCACGGAGATAGTCTTTCTTCTAAATTTTGACAAAAACCTAGTTTCTTTAAGTAATTAGAGTTCATCCTTTCCTTCCCTTTGGTCGAGGACACAAAGATCTTGATCCCTTCGAATTTTTCCCTTGTTTTGGCAATGAGAGTATAGCGCATGGCAATTACAATTTAAGAATTTAGATTTAGATAAGCATAATCTGGAAGATGAAAAAGAAATTCTCTTAGCGGAAATAAAATGCCCAAACAGGGGCCCAAAACTCGTTTTAGTTTTTTTTAGAAAGCAAAAGCAATGTTTTAATGTTTTTTGCCATGTTGTGACTTCTCAGCTACTGCAGCATGTCGGGGTCATTTCCCTTGCCTTTTGCAACTTTATACTCTTTCCCACCCTCTTCCTTGCCAAACAGAGCCTTTGAACTGGGTTCATATTTGAAGCTCGTACGACGGCTACCTCCCTGAGCCATGAGTAATCCCCAGATGGAAGCGTCAGTTTGAATCTCCCTTTCTCCTTCCTTATTGATTGTGTGGTCATCAGCTATTTCCTCCTGATTGAATAGTGATGCTAAGGAGGTTTCGTCGAGTGGATCATTGCACTCTTCTTCCATTTCATCAAAATCGCTTTCCCCTGTCTTATAGGGTTCTGTGCATATGAAATCTAGATCTTCTCTTTCCTCTATCCATTGACTATAGTCGCACTCGTCGTAAGGGTTGACCCATGGTTGCATTTGAAACTCTTCTACTTTTTCTATGAGATTGATTATCTCCCAAACAATGGGCGGTGTTGGAATTTTGGGACGGTTAATGCGTACCACTATTTGGGCAGGCTCGAAGCGAGCGTGCCTTCTCATCATGATGACCCTTTCTTTTTCCTTCTTCCTATTCTCAAACCAGATACGAAGCCATTCGTCATCTTCTACAAATGGAATGTCTGGATCCTCCAAATTGTGTTTTGCCCAGGAATGTTCTTTCCATTTCCTTAGCTTTTCCTCCTCTGCCTTATCTTTGCTACTTATGTCGGGCATGTCAGCGTCGATTACTTCTGACTGATCAGAGCTTTTATCCTCCTCCTCCTCCATCATGAAACACTCGTCCTCCTCGGGGAAGGTTAAGGTAGGTTTGGTTTGGTTGTCTTGGACAATGTATTGGCTGGGAGTGTATGTGGGGTTGTGAGATAGATTTATAAGATTGATACTTTGATGTGGCAGTTTAGCATTATGGATAGGGAGTGGGTTGGCCTGCTCATCAGGTTTTGGAGGTTTTATGGTTCGACTATCAATAAGGTCTTGAATGTCGTGACAAAGACGCATGCAATTGTCTGTTTCGTGCCCAGGGTGTTGGTGGTAGGCGCATTGTTTGTTTGGATCATGGTTTGGACCGTAAGGCGGCGGAGGAAGTGGTTTGTTTAAAGGTTTGAGATGCCCTTGACGGCTGAGAATGGTCAAGGCTTGGGATAAGGTCATGTAAAGAGGGTCAAAGTTACGGTGGGGTCGATTTGAGCTTCGGGATGGGCTAGTTTGAAAAGGGTCTTGAGACAAGGATGTGCCAAGGGCATTCACGGAGGCGTGAGATGTACGGCTAGAGAAGGTTTTCTTAGGCGGAGGAGTGGCCTCTTCTTTCCCAATGAGTCCTAGTTTGATTCCATCTTCGGTTTGTAACCCAGTGGCATGCAAGCGCTTGAAATCGGTGATAGCCTGTGTGTAAATATGCCTGAAATATTTGGGTTGTAAATTTTTGACAACTATCCTCACTTGGTCTTCCTCGGAGGGGCGGTTCTTCATCTTGGCAGCCTTTTCCCTCCATCTTGCCACAAAGGTAGCAAAGTCCTCATTGGAATCTTGTTTGGTCATTTCCAAGTCTCGAGTTGTTAGCTCAATTTGGACATTATATGCATATTGCTTGACGAAAGCATTGGCAATTTTTGGCCAAGTTTGATAATGCACAAACTCCAAAGTGAGGAACCAGTCGAGAGCACTTCCAGTGAGAGTTCGCTGGAACAACTGGGCGATGAGCTCGTCATTCAAGCCCATTGGCTTCAGGGTGTTGATAACATGGCGAACATGACTGGTAGGGTTGCCAGTTCCATTAAACTTCTCGATGTTGGGCAACTTGAAATTCTCAGGCAGCTTGGATTCTGGGAAGAGGCAAAGTCCCTCGAAATCCAGAATTTGGTCCCCTTGTGAACGAGCCAAGGCTTGTTTGATTTCCTTGACTTGCTTGGTCAACTCAGGACTTTCTGCCAACACCACTTTATGGGGATTCTCGTCTTCCATTGATCTTTCCTCATCCTCAGCATCTCTAGCTGCCTTTTCTGCTAGTAGTGCAGTGATTTGAGCTTGGAGATCAGCAATAGTGGCGTCATTGTCTGCCATGAAGGTAGAAGGGTTGCTTGACGAAGCTTGGGGTTTAGTTAATGACGGAGTACGTTGAGGGGATGACCGGGAAGTTTCTGAAAGCAGTTGGGATTATTGTGGTGGGGGTGTTTTGTCAGATGAGGACGATAGACGGGAGGGTTGCAGAGACCTCTGTTTGGCGTAGGTTCGGGTGTTATAAGAGTACAAAGTTGGTTGTGGTTGCTTCTTTGATTTACCTATTATGCCTGCTTAAAAAATAGAATACCTGGAAGTTAGTATTCGGCCTGTGTAGGGTTAGGATTCGGGTTGAAAATCCCAACCCTTCTGCACAGAAAGAGTTAATTACAACAACAAATGATACAAGGTGTGAGGAAGAACTTTTGCAAGTAAAATGCAAATAGGTTCCTAGCCTGTAGGTTCCTGTCTTAGTTTGATAAGTTCTATGGCTTTCTAAAACATGCGAGGTTTTGGCAGTCTCAGGGTGCTCCGTTGTCAAAGGGGACCAATCCTCTCACCAGCCCATCATAGGCGGTAATTTGGTGATTCCCTTTTTGATATACCACTAGGTACGAGTGACTGTGGAGTTTGCTGGAACCCCCAACATAGCCCGTGTCATGTCGGGATATCAGGCGAACTCAACAGGTTGCCCGCTCGATGCATATGATAAATGAATTAGACAAGACATGTATTAGTCTTATGTTGAACTTTTGGTTATGGCTCTCACATCCCCAGCAGAGTCGCCAAAAACTGTAGACTCCTCCCAAGCAGGGCATCGCCATACAGATTGATCACATTTGTTTGCTCGATTGGTTGCTTACTTCGTAAACCAAAATCATGGACATTCCCATGGCTAGGAACATCGCCACATGATAGCGGTTATCATCAAAACAGAGTCGCCACCCAGTTTATTAAAACTGGGAAAATGGATAGAGATTCTGGGCACCGGAGCCAAAGGTACAATAAGGGGAAGGTGTTAGGAACCCCTCTTCGCCCAGTCGTGACACTGGCCCATAATCGTTCAACATAAGGCATGTAGATGCTTTGTTTAATTCTAACACAGAGTCTGTTTATTTAAGCCTTTAAGCAGTGAATAAGGTGAGCCAGTGCGATAAATAAAGCATGCATCAGAAAGCAAAAAACAGAGCAAAACTGTCCCAGGGAGATGGATCCCGCGGCCGGTGAATGGATGTCACGGCCGAGGGATCCTCCTGGTTTGATATACCGGCCGAGGGATCGAAGCCCCGGTCGATGTTCTTCCTCACACCAGACTATACGATTAAAAGATGATCAGAAAGCTATGATTAGTTATAAATGCGATAAGTAAAACAAACCAGAGGCCGTTGGGCCTCACCACCTTGATCCCTCAGTTGCTTGATTGCCTCGGATTGGGTGTGATTGACTGATTGCTTGATTGAAAACCCAAGAGTTAGGGTTTGAACTTCGGGGTTTGATCGCTGGATTGATGGCTGCCTTCGGGAGGTTAGGGCTTTTGAAGAGGGGGATTAGGAGAGTATTTTGGCAGAGTTTCGTGGCTTGAGAGAGTGTACTCTCTAATGAATTTCGTGTGTGTATTTTTGGAGACCAAAGACCCTTTATATAGGCAATTGGTGACTCACTCCAGCCAATCAATGGTACGATTGCATTTGCAATTGCAATGCACCTCTAACTCTACGTCGTAATCTCTGAGCATAGCCCGAACGCATCGGGAAGGTAGTGTAGTTGGATCAAACGTCTGACAGAACACGTTCCAGAGTCTGGGAAAAGGACGATCTTGCGGCTGAGTAAAGGATATCACGGCCGAGGAATGGATGTCTCGGCCGAAGGATAGATCTTGTGGCCGAGGGATTGATCTCTCAGGGAGATTTTGCTAGCAACAGGTTGCTCGGGTGAGGAAATGATGTTAGGGCTGTGGGATCGATGTCACGGCCGACAGATGGATTCTCCTAGGCTTCTGTATTTCTGTCTGAAAGGCTGTATGGCTTTGAATTGGGTCCTTTAAGTGGCTCAAAGTTCTTACCGAAAGTCCTAAGGTTCTTAAGGAAGCAATCAGCAATCACTGTATCCATTTCATCATCTGGATGGTCCCAAGGTGGGACTTGAAATAATCGTTAGGCCAAATTGGGGTGTCTACAAGGTTGTAACAACTCCGATTTTCAGTAAATAAAAATCTCGTTGTTTATTCGATAATCCTTTTATTCTTCCTTAAAGCCCTTGTTAATTCCTTCTGATTCCTCTCAAAAACCCTAGATCGTCCTCAATAATCCGCCAGTGTTAGATTCGACGTTTACAAATAGATTTCCGTCACCAAGTGACTCGGTCATTCTTTTAAGAGACGAGCATACTTATCTAACGTCTTATACTTCCTAATATCGTATTTAAGTATTAGAAATTTAGTTACCTTTGACTAGAAATCCAACTAGACTAACTAGGACTTGTTTCCAACTAGCTAGTTAGCCTAACCTAAGTACCATTGACTTAGTTACCTTTCCCTAGCCATCTAGAACCAATGGTCAATAGAAGTAATCATGGCATGCCAAAAGTAGAACACATGGCCTAAATAATCATCACCCTTAAAGTAAAGTTACTTTCTAGGAAAGTTACTTTTAGAAAGTTACTTTTACTTTTTACCTTTTTACCTTTTCCTTATTCTTTCCATATATAGACTTATATATATATATTAGGACCTAACCAAGTAGGGGAGAGAGAGAGAGAGAGAAAGGGGAGAGAGTGAGGAAGATCTCACTTTAACCACTCATGCAAGGAAGATCCCACTTTAGCAAACCAAAGTACAAACCTTTTGTGATCTTCTTTGATCTTTTGCAAAGCCAACTCACCCTAGCCTACCAAAGTGACAACTAGCCTTGCCACTTGTCCCACCTTTTATGGCTAAGCCCTAAAAGATAACCTAGACCTAACCTAAGAATAGAAGCCATGCTTGACATGCTTTAAGCATGATTTGACAATACAATGGGAGAGAGAGGGATAGGGGATTTCGGCCAAGGAGAGAGGGAGAGAGAGAGAGTGTGTGTCAGGTGTGTGCTTGTGTGTTGGGCACCTCACCAAGCTACAAGCTTAGCTTTAAGCCTAAAACTCCATGTGTCACCATTCTAGTCTTTCCAAAGATCCTATCCTTCATGCCAACCAATTCTAGACAAGACAAGACCTTAAGCCTTCCATGATAACCTAGGATCTTAGCCCTAATCCTAAAAAGTTGGAGATGACAAGCCATTGGCATGCTTGCCATGCTTAAAAAGCTTGATTTGACAAGACAATGGAGCAAATCCATGGGAGAGATAGAGAGAGAGAGGGCCGGCCAAGAGAGGAGAGAGAGAGCCAAGGCTTTGCCTATAAATAGCACCCCATTCTCACCATTCAACTCACACCTCTCATTCCACAACTTCTCTCTCTAGAAAGCATATTGTTCTTGCTTGTTCTTTGTTGTTCTTGAAAGTTCTTCCTTGTTCTTGAAGAGCAACCACCAAACCACTTCCAAAACCACCCCTAGATCTCTAAAGTAGTCTAGTTTAGTTAGCAAAGTTGTTTCTAGGAAGAGAACATCCATCTCTCTTCCTTTCGAAGCAATCTGGAGCCGTTACGCCGCCGATCCACCAAAACCGACGATCAATCCCTTAGATCGACCTACCGCCGAGAAGAATGGTAGATTTCCACATCTACTTCCTTGAATATAATTAGAAATATGTATACTTTTGAAACGTAGAAATATCTTTATTTGCTTGATGAAAAATGATACCTTGCTTATTGTTGTAGACACCCCAATTTGGCCTAACGATTATTTCAAGTCCCACCTTGGGGACCATCCCAATGATGAAATGGATACAGTGATTGCTGATTGCCTTCTTGAGAACCTTAGGACTTTCGGTAAGAACTTTGAGCCACTTAGAGGACCCAATTCAAAGCCATCCAGCCTTTCAGACAGAAAATACAAAAGCGTAGGAGAATCCATCTGTCGGCCGTAACATTATTTCCTCACCCGAGCAACCTGTTGCTAGCAAAATCTACCTGAGATATCAATCCCTCAGCCGCAAGATCTATCCTTCGGCCGAGACATCCAATCCTCGGCCGTGTGATCTATTAATTGGCCGCCAGATCGTCTTTTTTCCAGACTCTGGAACGTTCTGTCGATTGTTTGATCCAACTACACTACCTCTCCGATGCGTTCGGGCCACGTTCAGAGATTGTGACGAAGAGTTTGAATTGCATTGCAATCGTGCCATTTGATTGGCCAGAGTGAGTCATCGATTGCCTATATAAAGAGGCCCTTAGACACACGAAATTCACAAGAGAAATCAATCACCCAAGCTCCGATACTCTGTCAAAATACTCTCTCAAACCCACTCTTCAAAAGCCCTAACCTCCCGAAGGTAGCCATCAATCAGACGATCAAACCCCGAAGTTCCAAACCCTAACCCTAGGGTTTCCAAGAAGCAATCAGTCAATCACACACAATCCGAAGCAATCAAGCAACTGAGGGATCAAGGTGGTGAGGCCCAACGGCCTCTAGTTTGTTCTATTTTCTGTCCATAATCATAATCTTAGCATTTTGATTATTTACTAACGTTTCTGTCTGGTGTGAGGAAGTACACCGACCGGGGCTTCGATCCCTCGACCGGTACATGAAACAAGGAGGATCCCTCGGCCGTGACATCTATTCACCGGCCGCGGGATCCATTTTCCTGGGACAGCTTTGTTTTGTTCTGCTTTCCTGATGCATGCTTTATTTATCGCATTGGCTCACCCTTTTACTGTTTAAAGGATTAAATAAACAAACTATGTGTTAGAATTAAACAAAGCATGTACATGTCTTATGTTGAACGATTATGGGCCAGTCTCACAACTGGGCAAAGAGGGGTGCCTAACACCTTCTCCTTATTGTACTTTTGGCTCCCGTGTCCAGAATCTCTATCTATTTTCCCAATTTTAACAAACTGGGTGGCGACTCTGTTTTGATGATAACCGTTATCGTGTGGCGATGTTTCTAGCCATGGGAATGTCCACGATCTTGGTTTACGAAGCAAGCAACCAATCGAGCAACAAATGTAATCAATCTGTATGGCGATGCCCCGCTTGGGAGGTGTCTACAATTTTTGGCGACTCCGCTGGGGAGATGAGAGCCATAACCAAAAAGTTCAACATAAGACTAATACATGCCTTGTTTAATTCGTCTATCATATGCATCGAGCGGGCAACCCGTTGAGTTCGCCTGATATCCCGGCATGACACGGGTTATGTTGGGGGTTCCAGCAAACTCCACAGTCACTCGTACCTAGTGGTATATCAAAAAGGGGATCACCCAATCACCGCCTATGATGGACTGGTGAGAGAATTGGTCCCCTTTGACAACGGAGCACCCTGAGACTACCAAAACCTTACATGTATTAGAAAGCTATAAAACTTATCAAACTAAGACAGGAACCTACAGGCTAGGAACCTATTTGCATTTTACTTGCAAGAGTTCTTCCTCACACCTTGTATCATTTGTTGTTGAAAATAACTCTTTCTATGCAGAAGGGTTGGGATTTTCAACCCAAGTCCCAACCCTACACAGGCCTAATATTGACTTCCAGGTATTTTACTTTTCAAGCAGGCACAATAGGTAGATTAAAGAAGCAACCTCAGCCAGTTTTATACTCTTACAATACCCGAAGTCACGCCAAACAGAGGTCTTTACAGTCATCTCATCGGTCGCCTTCACCTATCAAGTCGCCTTCGCCTATCAAGACACCCTCACCGCAATGGTCCCAATCAATTCTAGGGACTTCGCGGTCATCTTCTCAACAAACCCGATTATCTACCCAATCCCGAGCTTCGCCAAGCAATCCCTCTACCTACATCCCAAAAATGGCAGACAATGACGCCACTATCACTGAGCTCCGAGCCCAAATTGCCTATTTACAAGCCGAGAAAGCAACAAGAGATGCTGAAGATAAGAAACATGAGGAAGAAGCCGAAAATCCTCATGAAGTTACAAAAAATCCTGAACTGATCAAACAAGTCAAGGAAATCAAGCACGCTTAGGCTCGTTCACAAGGAGACCAAATTCTAGACTTCGAAGGGCTCTGCCTCTTCCCAGAATCTCAGCTACCTGAACGGTTCAAAATGCCAAACATTGAGAAGTTCAACGGGACTGGCAACCCTACCAGCCATGTTCGCCATGTCATCAACACTCTGAAGCCTATGGGCTGAACCGATGAGCTCATCGCTCAGTTGTTTCAAAGAACTCTCACCAGGAGCGCTCTCGATTGGTTTCTCACTCTGGAATTTGTGCACTATCAAACTTGGCCAGAAATTGCCAATGCTTTTGTTAAGCAGTACGCATACAATGTCCAAGTCGAGTTAACCACTCGAGACTTGGAGATGACCAAACAAAAATCCAATGAGGACTTTGCGACCTTTGTGGCAAGATGGAGGGAAAAGGCCGCCAAAATGAAGAACCGCCCCTCTGAGGAAGATCAAGTGAGGATAGTTGTCAAGAACCTGCAACCCAAATATCTCACCCACATTTACACTCAGGCTATCACTGATTTTAAACGCCTGCACGCCACTAGGCTACAAATCGAAGATGGAATCAAGATGGGCCTCCTTGGGAAAGAAGAAACTCCTCCACCCAGAAAAACCTTTCCAACCCGTACATCTCCTGCCTCCATCAATACCCTTAACTCAACCTTACCACAAGACCCCTTCCAAGCTAACTTGTCTAGAAATGCAAATCGCCCCCTCCGCAGCTTTGACCCTCTCTATATGACTCCATCTAAAGCCTTAGCCATCCTAAGCCGTCAAGGGCATCTCAGACTCTTGAATAATCCACCTCCTCAGCCACCTTATGGCCCAAGCTATGACGCCAATAAACAATGCGCTTACCACCAACACCCTGGACATGAGACAGACCGCTGCATGCGTCTTCGTCATGACATCCAAGATCTCATTGATAGTCGAGCTATAAAACCTCCCAAGCCCAATGTGCAAACCAATCCGCTTCCTACTCACAATAACGAACCACCATCTTAAAATATCAATCTTATAAGCCTATCCAATAGCCCCACATATAATCCTACCCGATACATTATCCCAAACACCCAAGCCAAACCATCCCTGATCTTCTCTAAGAATGGCGAATACTTTGCAGAACCCCGCGTCTATGCTATCCACGATGGGGATTGGAGGTTGGACATGCGTCAAGCCTTGCCGAGTGATTGGGGAGTTGGAAGAATTGAGCCTGCCGATCCTTGGGGCATCCCAGAAGAAGAAGTAGGTCACCTCACCCGAAGCGGAAGGGTGTATAAACCTCCTAAACTAAGTGGGAAAAATTCAACCTCAACACGAGTAATGGAAGAAGAAGAAGAAGAAGAAGAAGAGAGCCAAAGGACCGAACCTGAAGAAGACAGAGCGCTAAGACAACTAAAGAAAATCCAAGCTGATATCTCTATCTGGGGATTGCTTATGTCCTCCTACGAGTATCATAACTCCTTCTTCAAAACCTTGGGGAAAGCCAAAGTTCCCTTCGACATCACCCCCGAAGAACTGGTGGGTTTTATAACGGCGTCAAAGGCTCCAAAACCAACGATAGCCTTCACTGACAAAGATCTACCTCCTGAAGGGCCTGTACACAACAGGCCTCTCTACATTTCACTTAAATGTCTCACTAAATGGATCCCACTGGTCTTGGTGGATAATGGGTCTGCTTTAAACGTATGTCCTCAAAGGACCCTTGACAAGCTAGGGGTAAGCGCCACTGACATACGCCCTTCAAGCCAGGGCGTAAGGGGCTATGACAATTCAAAGAGAAGAGTGGTGGGGTGTGTCACACTGCCAGTAGAAGTGGAAAAGATCAAAAGAGACGTGGAATTCCATGTAATGGATATACCGGCCACCTTCAATCTACTATTAGGAAGGCCTTGGTTACATGACGCTGGGGCAGTGCCTTCCACTTTGCATCAGAAGGTCAAATTTGCAGTAGATGGAAGAGTCATAACCATTCTGGGGGATTCATCGATCCGAGCTCATTCCGACACACCTGTCCAAGAGGTAGGGACCGAGGAAACCTTCCTCACTGGATTCAGTCTTGAGGAAGCAACTGTTGTGCAAGCCTTAATGGCTGAAAGGAACTTCTACATAAGCACCCCTGCTATATGGATGATGAAGAAACAAAACTATTTCCCTGGATTGGGTTTAGGCAAAAGATCACAAGGCATTCCACGAATGATTGATCCCCCACATAATCAATACGCCTTTGGTCTTGGCTACACCCCGACAGAAGCCGAAATGAAAAAGAAGAGGAGCGTGGAAAAAGCTAAGGCAAGAGGAAGCAGGATCAAAGAAGAAAAATTCATGGTCCCAAAAACACTCAACGGATGGTTTGTGAGAGGAGGAGAAGACTTCCCATTCTGCGGTTTCGCAGAAACATGGGAAGATGAAACCACCAAGCAAAGGTATCCTGGAATGCAAATCTTCTTTGATCAAGAGTGGACTGATAGTGATATAGAAGAAGAACCGACAAATTCATCTCCCACTTCTGAAGATTGGATCGAGGTGCTGGCTGAGTTTGACCTAAGGATTTTGTTTGGCAAAGAGGGTGAAGAAAAGTATAAAACTGCAAAAGAAAAAGTAGTCACTCCCGAGATACTGCAGTAAATCGCATGACGAAAACATTGCTTTCATTTCCTAAAGACGAGACAGGGTATGTTTTGGGCCCCTGTTTGGGCATTATTTGCAACTAAATAAATCCCCATTCTATCACTTTCATGCTTGTTAAATGATTCGATCTTTAAGTGCAATTGCTATATGCCACAGTTTCTCTGCCAAAGACGGGATCCTAAGAATCCAATTCTTTATGTTGCTGATAAAAAGGAAAGAAGGGACGAACCCTGATTACTTAGAACTAGGTTTTTGTCAAAACTTAGGAAAAAGACGCTATCTCCGTGAGAACACTTAGGGTTAGCTTACCCATTGTGAAGGTACAAATGCAATAGGAGATTCATAAAAACATCTCCATCAAATTCCACTCCAAAACACCGAAACCCTCTTGAGAGAAAAATGCTCGTTGGGTAACTTAAATACCCAAGCAAAAGTAAGAGCAAAGCCTGCTAGGGCAAGAAAATGCAAAAACGCAGCCTAAGCAAAAGTTAAGGCATTCAAAGAAAAGCTCGTCAGGGACTCAACCTCCGTCAGGTAACCTAGGCAAAACATAGAGCATGAGAAAAGAAAAACCAAGAGTGAAAACCCAATCCCCAAAGGTGGTGATCTAGGAACTACGTAAAAAGGCCTGATTCCCTGATTGGGATACGTAGGCAATCTCACATCGAGACGCGGCCCAAACATTTGGAGAGAGGAAAACATCAAAAGATTTGTGCTCAGCAATAGGTATAGCTAACCCTGTGTATTGAGCTCGCAAAAGATGAGTTAGTCATTTTCCAGGGAATTGACGAAAACAAAGACACACGAGAATCATCGCTCGTCCCCTCTGACTCAAAAGTCGTCAACATAAAGGACAAGGTATCCTAAACATCCCAAGGCATGGCAAAGAGACTGTGGAAACAGCAAAAGCAAATAAAGGGCATGAATCAAATTCAAGTGTAAGAAGGAAGAAATGCCACATGGCTAAAGCAAAAAGTCCAGCTTCTTTAGGAAATAGGAGTAGTGGCCAAAGAATGGAATTCCCGGCCGAGCAATCCGTTCCTCGGCCCATGTTTAACACCCATAAAGCCTTAAACCATTAAACACAAATCTGAAGTATCTCGAGACAAGGCACAAATCATAAATACTTGCCACACATGCTGAAGTTGCTTCATAAAAATACAAATATCAACTATCTGTTTTAGAACTAACAAATACAGGTATAAAGAAAAGGGCAAACTATTGCCCACGACTCCTCTTGGACGCATGCTGAGAAGCAGAAGGACGATAACGCTCAGGAACTGGGACGCTGATCCTCTGTCCCTCACCTCCATCATCAGCTCTGGTCTCTCCACTATCAGCTCTGGTACTCCCACCCTCACTAACTCCAGCACTCTGAGTAACCGACACCGTCGGCACCCGCTCCGCTTCAAGCTGCGAAACATAGTTTGTGGATACTCAGATTCACATAGAATATGGGATGGAAGGAAAAGAACTCAAAGGGTACATACCGCAACTATCCGGCTTTGCTGCTGTCAAGCCAAGGCCTCTGCACTCTGGAATGCACGCAACCATTCCTAAACAACATCAGCAGGCACCTGCAGAGAAAACAATTACATATATAGCAAAGTAAATGAAGAATACTGAAGGAAACTAAAGCAGAATCTACAATATTACTTGCTGAACTCCGGTAGGAAGCACGTAGAGCTGCGTAGCACACGGTGTCAGCGTTAAACACTCCTCTTCTCCGTTGGCATTGTGGAAAGAAATAAAGCTGGGGGCCCGTGGCCAAATGGGAGGAGCAGCAGTAGTGGCAGTAGTAGGAAGGGTCAGCGAGGCCAAACGAAAGGCCGAGTAATCTCCCGCTACGAGAAAACTCATGGCTGGCTGTCTCTCAAGAGCAAGTAGCAAGCCCTCTCCAGTCAAAAGATGGGTCAATCTCATACCAACAGGAGGAGGGAGAGGAACAAGCTGCAACGCCTCGGAATGTGGAAAGTACTGGCTCGCTACCCTCTCTCCGAGATACCAGGCTCTCGAAAATGGCCCCTCCAAAAGGAAGTGCTGGCTGTCCAACGCCCGAGCTGAGGTCAACTCCAGAGGGGCATCATCAAGTAGCACGCCCCATGGGTCAAAACACACCTGCAGAAAGGGAAATAATGTCAACAAAAGTAAGGAAACGACATAGAAAAGGGTAGAAGATATCATACTTGATCCACCGTTAGGCGATCCAAAACTCGCCTCCAAGCCAGCAAGTCCATGGCAGGCGATCGTGACTTCCAAACTCCTTTTAACCAACGGGCCGCCCGTGGAACAAGCCTAGGCTCTCTGTGCCTGGTCGGAGGAGGAAACTGCAGCAGGTGCTCAAAAGCCCAGAGCTACAAACAAAGACGAAAAACAAACATGAGTTACAGAGATAAAAGCAGCAAGGGAACAACGCAGGAAGTCAAAGTATGTACCTCAAGAATACGGTGGTGTCCGCCAAGCGACAAACTAATCCCCCGGGAACAAGCACTGAGGTACCCGTATAGCGTGGCTAAGGCAGGAGTCCCCCAATCAAATTCTGCTATAGTGTCCAAATTGACCAAGGCGGCCAAGAACTGGACATGCACCGAATTCTCCTTGTTACAAAAAAGAGTCTGCCTAAGGAGATAAAGGAGGAAAGCTCGTACCAGCTGAGAAAGAGAAACCTCCGTCAAGATATCAACTTGATCAAACTCTTCCCGAAGCCAGGAATAGGTGATGTGACCGCTCTCTGACACACGAGGGACCTTCCCTAAAAGGTAGTCAAAAGCACCCTCCCGCTCGTAAATCCGTGGGTCAATCGGAAGAGGATCACCGCCAATTCTCAGACCTGTAAGCAAAGCGAAATCACCTGGAGTGATTGTCATCTCCCCAGCCTCTGGAAGGTGGAAAGTGTTGGTGGTATCCCACCACCGTTCTACCAATGCTGTGGTCAATCCCAACTCCGCCTTCGGAAGATGGAAACCAAGTATCAAGGGCTCAAAGCCGGCCAAAGCAACCGCGTCCTTGGCCTCTTGAGGAAGCCTCTCGTGCCACTCAAACACCTGGGGGCAGCTTCCCCACACGCGTAACCTCTCATTCGCCTTACAAAAATACAAAGAAGAAATCAATACACAAAACATCGCCTATACAGGGGGCAACTTCTGAAAACTCAAAATTTCTTATCAAAAGTCAAAATTATCGCTTCATCTTATACAAAAATCATTTGACAGGATACAATTTTACCTTCCTATTGGTGAAACCAAGGTGCTGCTCTGGCTCCCTGTGCAAGACCTCAGATGGGACATCGCTAAGGGGAGGACGATATCGCAATGAACCACCACGCCCAACCATGTGAACCTGAGGGGCGTATGTGGCAACATCAAACGGTGGAAGAACACCACCGCCTGCATCGGTGGAAACCTCGGGCTCGGTCTCAGGAGGAATGGGTTGCGAAGAGCTCCCTCCAACAATGGCCCTATGTCGACTTGAGCGTAAGACGCGGGAACTTGAAATCCCACCAAGAATCGCAGCCTCAACGGCCGGAGCTTTGCCCGTGTCCCTAGGCGCGGCAGGAACATCAGATGACGAAGGAGGAGGCGGTGATGAAGCCATGACAACTAAGAAAAATGACAGCCAGAACCGTGGTGGTCGAAAAACCGACGGCGAAGGGGAAGGCAACGGCGGCGGCCGATGAGGACGAGGGATAGAAAGGATGAAATGACCCGTGAGATTGATTAAGTTTAACTTAAATCGATTTTCTGACTCTTGGCGTTCTCACGGTCGAGACTTCAATTCCTCGGCCGAGACATCAATCCTTCGGCCGAGAGATCGATCTCCTGGCCCTTCAATCAATTTCCTTCAACAAACAACAGATCTCGCTCAGTGCACCAACTCAAATTATCATGGAATTCTGGGTCCTCGACCAACAGAATAGTCTTGGGGGCATCTCCGAGCAAATCCAGCATGATCAAAACTAGCCTTGGGGGCATGCCCAAGCATCGAAGATCTCTCTCTCCACAAACTGCTGGCCAAAGCAAGTCAGAACACCCAGCGGCTCTACGCCCGTATTCACTATCAAACAGCTCAGTGGCTCTATGCCTATTATTCAGCGGCTCGAAGCCCGCCCACTCGCCACCATCTCAGCGGCTCAAAGCCCATCTCAAAACATTCAGTAGCTCCATGTTCGCCATCCCGACAGTAGACCCTATGCCTATAATCATATTCAAGCAATCTCAGCGGCTCGAAGCCCATCACCTTAACGAGCTCGAAGCCTATGTCTACCATCACCCATGCGGCTCGAAGCCCATTATCATAGCGGCCCTGCACCCGTATTCACTCACTCAGCGGCTCTAAGCCCTCAACTCAGCAGCTCTACGCTCGCTATCACAACTTAGCGGCTCCAAGCTACACATCTCAACAGGCTCGAAGCCGTAAACAATCATCTCAAATTGGCTCGAAGCCGTAACAATTCTCAACAGGCTCTACGCCCTCACATACCAACTCAGCAACTCCAAGCCCATTATCTCAACTGGCTCAAAGCCGTAAACAAGCAAATCTCAGCAGGCTCTACGCCACCCCAACAATCACACCATCTATTCTCAGGCTCTACGCTTGGATGCTCAAAATCTGACATTTTGAATGCTCGAAGCTCTTCGAATGCCCAACCACTGTGTACTGGATGCTCAAATTCTACACTTGAATACTCAAGCTCTACGCTTGGATGCCCAACCACTGCGTACTGGACGCTCAAAGCCTGTACTTTGAATGCTCGGATTCTGTCGTCCGAATGCTCGAGTTCTACGCTCTAAATGCTCAAGTCCGGAACTTGATAGAAGCTCTAAGCTTAAAACAAACACACACGCACGGGCCCGTGCACATATTGCATCAATTGCATCTTCATTATCACATTGAGTCTGCATCATCATATCTGTTCACATCTAACAACCATCATCACACATATACACTCTGCATGTCTCTCATGAAACAGGTCAACCTTGCCATCAACCGGCTCTATGCCTCGATTTTATTGATCGGTCCAGCGCCTCGATCCTTTGGCTCCACGCCAATACTTATGATGGGAAAGCTCCGTGCACAGACCATCAGAATGCAACCAGCTCTATGCTTTGGTTCAAATCATGTCAAGCTCAAAGCTCCGACACCTCAGGCTCTCACCTTGTGTTCAATACCAGCTCCGCACTTCAGTTCTATCAAGCTCTAAGCTCACCTCAGGCCCTCACCTCAAAACTGCAACAGGCTCCACGCCTCAATCCAATCTCCTCAGGTTCTCGCCTCACGACTAGAACAGGCTCTACACCTCAATTCCATCACCTTAGGCCCTCGCCTTGTGACTACAACCGGCTCCGTGCCTTGGTTTCATCACGCCTCGATTCCATCACTCCCCAGGCTCTCGCCTCATGACTACGACCGGCTCTGTGCCTCGGTTCCCTCATTCCAACGCTCCGTGCTCCAGTTACAGGCCCCGAGCCCCTCATGTCTCAAAACGGCATCCAACTCGTCTCCAGAAGATGGCTTGGGTTCCACCCCATATCTCAAAACCGGTGTCTGAATCATCCCCCGCAGATGGCTTGGATTCCACCCAATTACATCAACTCCTTCCAGCTCATTCGCAAGGATAGGCTACTCTACCGAGCTCCTCTTAGTCAAAGTAAGGATGATCAAGAAAAGCAAACGCACCTACCGTGTACTGATCTACCCCAAAATACTAAGGAAGCTCTCCGCAAAAATTCCCCCGGCAGCCCCGCGCTCCTTCAACTATCTTCCGCCAAAACCCTGGCTCAGTCTAGGTACGTCACACTACGGCTTTTTAAGCCCTAAGGTACGTCTTCTGTCCCTAACCCTCCAAACTTTTTATTTTTCTTTATCGCCCGAACTACGGTTGGTCTGAATTTCCCCTATGGAATACGTAGGCAGCCTCCCGGCCCGACCATAACAAAAACCTTTTTTGAAAACCCCTTGGAATAGTGGTTAGACCAAATTGAGTTGCTTTTTACAGCTTTGACTATTACTCAAACATGTCTCGCGATCCGTCTGAGCTCAGTCAAAGAGGGGCATCTGTAGACACCCCAATTTGGCCTAACGATTATTTCAAGTCCCACCTTGGGGACCATCCCAATGATGAAATGGATACAGTGATTGCTGATTGCCTTCTTGAGAACCTTAGGACTTTCGATAAGAACTTTGAGCCACTTAGAGGACCCAATTCAGAGCCATACAGCCTTTCAGACAAAAAATACAGCAGCTTAGGAGAATCCATCTGTCGGTCGTAACATCAATCTCACGGCCTTAACATCATTTCCTCACCCGAGCAACCTGTTGCTAGCAAAATCTCCCTGATAGATTAATCCCTCGGCCGCAAGATCTATCCTTCGGCCGAGACATCCATTCCTCGGCCGTGTGATCTACTACTCAGCCGCCAGATCGTCCTTTTTCCAGACTCTGGAACGTTCTGTCGATTGTTTGATCCAACTACACTACCTCTCCGATGCGTTCGGGCCACGTTCAGAGATTGCAACGAAGAGTTTGAATTGCATTGCAATTGCAATCGTGCCATTTGATTGGCCAGAGTGAGTCATCGATTGCCTATATAAAGAGGCCCTTAGACACACAAAATTCACAAGAGAAATCAATCGCCCAAGCTCCGATACTCTGTCAAAATACTCTCTCAAACCCACTCTTCAAAAGCTCTAACCTCCCAAAGGTAGCCATCAATCCGACGATCAAACCCCGAAGTTCCAAACCCTAACCCTAGGGTTTCCAAGAAGCAATCAGTCAATCACACACAATCCGAAGCAATCAAGCAACTGAGGGATCAAGGTGGTGAGGCCCAACGGCCTCTGGTTTGTTCTATTTTCTGTCCATAATCATAATCTTAGCATTTTGATTATTTACTAATGTTTCTGTCTGGTGTGAGGAAGAACACCGACCGGGGCTTCGATCCCTCGGTCGGTACATGAAACAAGGAGGATCCCTCGGCCGTAATATCTATTCACCGGCCGCGGGATCCATTTTCCTGGAACAGCTTTGTTTTGTTCTGCTTTCCTGATGCATGCTTTATTTATCGCATTGGCTCACCCTTCACTATTTAAAGGATTAAATAAACAGACTATGTGTTAGGATTAAACAAAGCATGTACATGTCTTATATTGAACGATTATGGGCCAGTCTCACGACTGGGCAAAGAGGGGTGCCTAACACCTTCCCCTTATTGTACTTTTGGCTCCCGTGTCCAGAATCTCCATCTATTTTCCCAGTTTTAACAAACTGGGTGGCGACTCTATTTTGATGATAACCGTTATCGTGTGGCGATGTTTCTAGCCATGGGAATGTCCACGATCTTGGTTTACGAAGCAAGCAACCAATCGAGCAACAAAGGTAATCAATCTGTATGGAGATGCCCCGCTTGGGAGGTGTCTACAATTGTCCAAATGCATGATGATTAACAATAAACATATGTTGTTTTGAACTTCCTTAAAAGAAAGAAAGAACGACTTTTAAAGATAGGAATTTGTCGCTTAGTTTAATTATAAGGATGGTGATGAGCTTGTTGTGTGATTGCTTGACTACTTGTTGTTGATAAAGCATAAGTGGTTTACTACTCCAAAGGTGTCCGTCCATGTGGCACTATGCTTTAGTTTGTGTGTTAAATGTTCGAATATGATTAGAATGGGCATGCTAAGTAATATAGAGTTGAATGATCTTGTTAGTTTAATTCCAAGAAGTCAATACTTACTGCCGCGGAGTCTATGCATGAAAACGAGACACAGAAACAAGAAAAATAGAAACATGACACTTAGGGTGTGTTAAACAAGGTGTGTTTTGAAAACCGCAATGTGGCCGGACTTGCCCATTGTGTGGTGTGTGTGCATGCGTAAAAATATTTTTGAAATTACATAATGACCAGTGTACGAGTCATTATGTGTGTGTGTGTGTGTGCCAATGGGAACCCGGTGCGGCGGAACCATTGTGAGGATACTCGGGAACCCGGAACGGCAAAACCGAGGTTGGGTGTGTGGCTTGGTTATCCGTGGAGAGGAGCCAATGCAAAGTTTTTGTGTGCCAATGGGAACCCGGTGCGGCGGAACCATTGTGAGGATACTCGGGAACCCGGAACGGCGGAACCGAGGTTGGGTGTGTTAAAATGTGATTTTCAGAATGATAATTGGGTAAAAGAAGTGAAATTGTGACACGGTCTACGAAACGCTGCGTAAGAGAAACTCTAATGACACAGACACTTACGATAGCTAGGAAAATGGACATGTTATTGTTAAGTACGTATGACTTTTACTGCGTAGATATCGTTATCTGTATGACTGCTTGTTTGTAAGTTAAGGGTTAGCGAGTATGGATTTCTCTATTGAGCGTTATAGCTCACGGTGTTACCTTTGGTGACCCTGACATATTATATTGGTGGCGACGCCGGTATAATGTGTCAAACTTCATAGACGAACAGGGGGAACTCTACACTTTGGGAGCCTTTGGAGCCGAAGAACTGGCAAGAATGGAGGAACAAGAAGAGTAGTCGATAGGAACCCTAGTACCCTACCCATATTGAATAAAAGTACTTTTGTAAGGTTTATGATGTAATAATGAGCTTGACTCTATTTACCTTTCAATGAAATTATCCCTTTAACGTACCCGAATTTGGGGGTGTTACATTACCCAGCAAATTAGTTGTCTGACAATACCCAGCAACTTTTTAGCCATTACCAAGAAACTTGGTAATTCCTTGCCTTGGCTTTGCCCGGTGAGCCAGCTAGCCACGCCCTGGCTACAACATTTAATTGTTTTTGCCTACCATCACAAGCGATTCTCGATGACTTGCCTAGATCGTCGTCTTGGCATACGCCCAAGTGTTTCAAAGTGTCCGAGTTCCAAAGTGCCTAAGTGTCGTGTCGTGCCGCGCGCACGCGCAGGAGTCTTTTGATATAAGAATATTTAGAAATTTTTTTCTAAACATGCTATATCAAAGACCCAAGCGAGCGGGCGCGTCACAGGGTGGCACTATGGCATTAGAGACACATGGAAACTCTTGGACGGCTAGGCGGTGGACGATAACGATTGGCACAGCCTAGCCCAAACGGCAAAGAAAATCTAGTTTGGCCTTTCCAAAACCAGTTATAGTAGCATGCCGTTACAAGGGCCTTTCGGTGTTCTTTCCGAGCATTACCGACAGGTCATGTTTTCTAGAGTATGCAAGGCCACAAGGCGAAGGAAATCTAGTTTTTGCTTGATAGAGTCGTGCTTTGCCTAGCCGAAACCGGTCAAAAGAGCATACCGTGTCATGGGACTTTCGGTCTTTTTTTCGAGCATTACCGACGGGATGTATTTCCAGGGGTATTCGAGGCCAAATGGCCAAGAATTGCCCGATAGAGTCTTGCTTTGCCCGATAGAGCCGTGCTTTGCCTTGCGGAACGGCTTAAAATAGCATTTCGTTTCAGGGGCATTTCGGTCTTTTTTTTGAGCATTACTGACGGGTAGTGTTTCAAAGAGCAACCAAGGCCAAAAGGTCAAGAATTGCCCGAGGGGTCTCGATAGCAATTTGCCACGGCACCCGGCGTCTGGTTGCCACGGCTTCCCCAAGGGAGGGAGACCAACCCCCCCCCCCCCGATAGCAATAAAATTAGCCTTTGCCCTTGTGGCAGGAAGGAACATGACTATATTCGAACAGTCATAATGGGCTTTTTTTTTTTAGCATCACAACTTTTTTTTCATGAACTTTGAATTGGAACATCTTCCCAAAAATATGGAGCAACTCCACAAAACAAATTCAGAATTTTTTGCCAAAAGAATAATTTTATATTAATTAAACAAAAAATAAATAGATAAATATT